>CM035838.1:431985341-433185341 GCA_020510985.1 Pholidichthys leucotaenia | reverse complement strand
TCAGCGCAAAGCTCCTCAAGTCCTTTGCAGACCAGCTGTGTGGGATTGTGACGTACAGCTGTGGGAAGCTGGGGAGGATACCACAGCTGTGGAAAACATCTTGTGTGGTACCTGTACCAAAAACTTCCCACCCCAAAGACCTGAACAGCTACAGACCGGTGGCCTTGACGTCCCACTTGATGAAGACCCTGGAGAGACTGCTCCTTGCTCACCTCCGCCTCCTGGTGGAACCAGCGATGGATCCACTCCAGTTCGCCTACCAGCATGGTATTGGGGTGGAGGATGTGGTGATCTTCCTCCTTCACCGTTCTCTGTCCCACCTGGAGAAGCCCGGGAATGTGGTGAGGATCATGTTCTTTGACTTCTCCAGTGCTTTCAGCACCATCCAACGGATGATCTTGAAGGACAAGCTGCTGCGCGCAGGGGTGGACCAGCACCTGTCATCATGGATCCTGGACTACCTCACGAACCGGCCTCAGTTTGTGAGAACCCGGGACTGTGTGTTCGACACAATCATCGGTAGCACGGGGGCCCCCCAGGGAACGGTGTTGGCTCCCTTCCTGTTCACCCTTTATACTGCGGACTTCTCACACAACACAACACACTGCCATCTACAGAAGTTCTCTGATGACTCTGCGATCGTTGGCCTCATCTCCAATGGAGATGAAGCTGAGTACAGAGGGCTTATCCAGGACTTCGTGGACTGGTGCCATCGGAACTGCCTCCAGATCAACGCGAGGAAAACTAAGGAGCTGGTGGTGGACTGCCACAGGCATGGACAACACCTCACAGCACCAGTAAATATACAGGGAACAGACATTGAGATGGTGACATCCTACAAGTACCTGGGTGTTCATCTGAACAATAAACTAGACTGGTCACACAATACTGATGCACTCTACAAGAAGGGACAGCGCAGGCTGTTCCTACTGAGGAGACTCAGGTCTTTTGGTGTACAAGGGGCGCTGCTGAAGACATTCTATGACACGGTGGTGGCATCAGCCATCACTTTTGGAGTGGTCTGCTGGGGCAGTGGCATTACTGCAGCCGATAGGAAGAGACTGAACAAACTGATCAAGAAAGCTAGCTCTGTCCTGGGGCAGCGCCTTGATCCGGTGGAGGAGATAGGAGAGAGAAGGACGGTGGCTAAACTGTCATCTCTGCTGGAGTCCGAGTTCCACCCTATGCAGGACATACTGAATGCACTGAGGAGCTCATTTAGCAGCAGACTACATCATCCCAGGTGCACAACCGAGAGGTTTCGCAGGTCCTTCCTACCAACGGCTGTCAGACTGTACAACCTAAGCAGGGCTGCTCGCAGAGATAGCAAAAAGACGTAACAAACTAATAGTTTTTAAACTATTAAAACGATTTAAACGATTTTAAACTTGATTCTTCTTCCCACCCGGGGCCCCCGAACACCAACTTGCAGCCAAGAAGCTCCCTCAGCCGGATAGAGAACAGGCGGCCAGACAGCTGGCTGCAGCGAGGACGAGTCTGTTGGTAAAGGAGGTAGAGGAGGAAGCGCCAGTCTCTGAATTCGGGGGTGGGGTGGGAGTGCAAACTCGGTCTAGCTACCATCAAGTTCGCTACTCCCCCCAGCAATCGCAAGCATCCTTCTGGGAAGAGCTGCTTCGAGCGGCAACCACCAGATCCTCCACAGCAGCCACCGCCTCTCGCTCGTCATGGCTCCACCTCCTCCTCCTGCTGGGCTGGCTCGCGGAATCCATGACTGGCTGTGTCATTCTGTCATGGTTTGCCCTTCGGATAGAGAGCAGGACTCATACCTCTTTTTTTTTTCCACAATATTTTTTATTGAACCTTTTTTTTTACAAACATAACACAAACAATCAGAATCAGAATCAGAATCAGAATCAGATTTATTGCCAAGCACATTTACAAGTAAACATACGAGGAATTTGACTTGACATTGGGCGCGCACAAAAGGCGCATCCCAATGACGCGGCAGCCATGACAAGGCACCTGCCATATGGGGGGGTAAAGAGGGGGGAGGGGGGAAGGATAGGGAAAAACACAATAGGAGAGAGAAAAAAGCATTGTTGATCAAAATAGAGCTCATTTTATGACCAAAATTTTGATTACAAGAAAAAAACTCTCAAATGCACAATTAGCAGACAATAGATCACACAATGACAAAGCAGTAGTTGAGAGAGTCAGTGTATTGTGAATATATATCAGTAATTGTATCAGTAGTGTAATGTTGAATGCAGTAGTGTAGTGTCAATTGCTAGTGAACAGCAGAGGGCGCCTCCTGGCAGTGGATAGATGTTAAAGTCATGTGATCTAAGCAGTCCAGAGTCTCTCTCTCTTGCTTGCAGGTGGTAAATTGTCACATGGTGCACTGTCCTTGAGCGTTCATCTGCTGAAACAACAACAATTGTGTTGATTGTTTGGGTTAGCAGGCAGAGCCGCTCCTTCCGCTTATCTTCATCAGGAGGAATGTAAATACAGGGCACCAAAGACAAGGTCAAATCTGCACAGTACACTCAGAGAATAGATTTTTCCTCACCCGTGCAATTCTGTGCTTTCATAATTTCCATGTGCAGGCTTAAACTTTAACATTCTCTGGAGAGCACTGGCGACTTCAAGATGTATTCCACCATCTGAATCTCCATTCAGTTCACCATGCCGCCTTGTGCACTCCCCAACTGGTCGAATTGGTGAAGGAGCTTGCCTGGATCAGCATTTTGAACTGCTCTCCACCTTCCTCAATTTCTGGAACACCAGGAAACTCCAGAGCCAAAAACAGAATCCTGTGTCATAGCCAATAGATGTCTTCTGCATCTCCAGTCAAATCATGCAGGTTCCAATTCATGGGCTCCCCCTTGGCCCGGTTCTTGTTGAAAAAAAAAAATCAAACACTAACACTAAAGTAATTTAAAAAAATGTACTAAAAACACCAACAACCACTAACAAAGGCAGGTCTTCAACAATGCTCCTCTGTTTAGTCTAGGTAATCCATTACATAAGTATACATATTATACATTCACCAGTTTGGAATTTACAAGGTCCACACACATCATTCACCTTCTTCTTCAAAAGTTATGTTTAAATTCTTTACATAATCAATGAAAGGTCTCCATATATTCTCAAACACAATTTCCTTTGATTTCAGTATGTATGCTATTCTTTCTAGTGGAAGGTTTGTTAACATCCGTCTTAACCACTGAGTCACATCTGGTCTATGAGTCTTTTTCCACAATAGTGCAATACATTTTTTGGCGTTAAGCAAACTGAGGTCTATGAATGCTCTTTCACTCTTATTAAAGTTATGCTTTTCTGGATACAGACCCAACAAAAACAATTTAGGATTCAATATGATTTGTTTTGAAATTATTTTTTCAATTGTTACCCTCACCTCTTCCCAAAACATTCTAATTTTTCTACATTCCCATAAACAATGAAATAGGGTTCCTTTACTTTCCATACATTTTGTGCATGTATCTGGTATGTTTTTGTTATATCTATTTAACTCCACCGGTGTAACATACATCCGCATTAACCATTTAAAATGTATCAATTTAAGATGTACATTTATTGATTTGGTTTGAGCTTCTGTACAAGCCAATTCCCATTGTTCCTCTGAAATTTCAGTTTGCAGGTCTTCTTTCCAATAATTCAGTCTTTTCTGTGAGTTTTCACTTGAGGATAATGTCAATGAGTTATAAAACTCTGAAATAATACCCTTTCTCTTACTATCTTTTGTCAAGATTTTTTCCAAGGATGAATAAGTAGGTCAGATGAGAGCATTATTTTGACTTGATCGAATAAAGTTCCTAAGCTGAAGATATTTAAAAAAATGTGTTCTATTAAGATTAAATTTGATCCTCAGTTCTTCAAAAGACATTATGTTATCTGAACATGACAAATATAAGTCTTGAATCTTTTGAATCCCTTTTAAATTCCATACTTTAAAATACAGCATCCGCTCTCCCTGGTGTAAAATATTGATTACCCCATATTGGGCTAAATTGTGACAATAAGTGTGGTTCTTTTAAATATTTTTTGGTTTCACACCATATTTTGATCATATGCTTTACAAATGGATTTTTAACTTGTTTCTGTAATTTTTTTGCCGAGTCTGAGTATATGAATATGGGAAGAGGTAAAGGTAAATTGTATGATTCCATTTCAGTCCAGTGAGGGAGATCATTTGATGAAAAATAATATGTCATAGACCTCAGTTGTGCTGACCAGTAATACAACATAAAGTTTGGACATTTCAGACCTCCACGATCAAATGGTAAATATAGTAAGGACAGACGTAATCTAGCCTTCCTATTGTTCCATATAAATTCCACTAACTTTTTTTTAATTCTTGAGAATAGATCTGAAGGTGGTGGTAAGGGAATGTATTGAAATAAATAAAGTATTTTGGGTAAGATATTACTTTTAAGTATATTAATTCTCCCAATCATTGGTAACATTGGTAGTGACATCCATCTCTGAAGTAATTCATTAATGTCTGTCATTAAGGCTTCATAGTTGGCACTGGCGACTGATTCTAGCTTAGGCACAATTTGAATTCCTAAATATTTAAACTGATTGACAACTTTGAATTGATTTACCTCAGGAGCTGGGTGATTTCTCTGGGTCTCATTTAGCATTAATATTGAAGATTTAGTTTTATTTATTTTATATCCTGATATTTCCCCAAAATTCTTTATTAAATTCAACAAGGTCGGAATTGATTTTTTAAGATTCGACATAAACAAAATTATGTCATCAGCATACAGGGAGATTTTATGTTCTGTTGGTCCTACTTTAATTCCATATATTTGTGGATGTAAACGTACTGCCATCGCTAAAGGTTCAATTGCCATAGTAAACAGTAAAAAAAAAAAAAAAAAAAAAAAAAAAAAGTGGACAGCCTTGTCGACATCCTCGATTGATATTTGTTGATTTTGAGATATTGTTGTTTGTTAGGATTTCTGCTGTAGCATTATTGTATATTATCTGAACCCATTTTATGAAATTATTTCCAAGTCCAAACCTTTGTAGGACTTCAAAAAGAAAGGGCCATTCGACCCTATCAAAGGCCTTTTCGGCGTCCAATGATAGGAGAGCTGTATCCGGTGCTTCTTTATTAGAATAGATAATATTAAATAGTCTTCTTACATTATGGAAGCCTTGTCTTCCCTTTATAAAGCCATTCTGATCTCGGTTAATAATATTTGGTAATATTTCTTGTAGTCGTCTTGCTAAAATTTTACAGATTATCTTAAGGTCAGCATTTAATAGGCTTATTGGTCTCATATTTTCACATTTATTAGAGGGTTTACCTGGTTTTGGCAACAGTATAATTAAGGTATTATTCATGTATGGTGGTAAATTACTATTTTGAAATGCTTCTAAAACCATTGGCTGCACGGTGGCGCAGTGGTTTAGCACTGTGGCAGCACAGTTTACCCTCGGCTGGGGGACCGCGGGGATCATGAGATCGTGGGTTCGATCCCAGCCCCTGACCAACAGTGAGCTGTGTGGAGTTTGCATGTTCTCCCCGTGTTGCGCGGGTTTACTCCGGGATTTCTCCGGTTTCCTCCCGCACACCAAAAACATGTAGGTTTAGGGCGCTCGCGCACGCAGCGACCAGCAGCCGGTGGCTTGTCACCAGACTGCAAACCAAGTCTACCTACGGGTACAAATAAGTAACAAAAAAAAAAAAACATTTCCAAAAATGGTTTTATTAATTTATTCTTAAATTTTTTTATAGAGGTCAACTGGAAGACCATCTGGTCCCGCACTTTTTCCTGATTTCATATTATCAATGGCTAGCCCAACTTCTTCTTGACTAATTTTAGACTCCAGTATCTCCCTGTTTACACTTGGAATACACGGTATAGATAATCCGTCCAAAAACCCATTTAGTTTTATTAAGTCATTTTCATTTTTTGTATCATATAGTTTTTCATAATAATCTCTAAAGGCACTGTTAATTTCTAAAGGATCTACAACTGCCTGTCCGTTACTTATAATACTGGTAATTGGTGTTTTAAATTCTAATTGTTTAATCTGCCATGCCAATAATTTCCCTGATTTTTCACCTTGTTCATAAAAAGATTGCTTCAATCTTAGAAGACTCGAAGCAGCTCTATTCGCTGATTTTTTGTCATATTCAGCTCTCAGAATCAGTAATTCGTTCTCTAATTTTGGGTCACTTCCGGCATACACTTTTTCTTGGAGAATTTTTATTTTATGTTCCAATTGGGCTCTCTCCTCTCGAGTCTTCTTAGATTTTGAACCTGTATAACTAATAATATGCCCCCTAATAAAAGCTTTGAAAGCCTCCCACTTTATACATGCCGTTGTTTGTGTGGTATTGATATCAAAGAACTTATCTATCTGTTTTTCTATGTACTTAATAAATTCCTCATGCTGAAGCCATTTATGCTGAAATTGCCACCTACCTGGTTCCTTTGTCAATTTCTTATCTACATATATTAAACAGCAGGGTGCATGATCAGAGATCACAATGTTATCATAGAAACAGTTTTGAATCTTGGACCTTAATTCTGTGGAGATCAAAAAATAGTCAATACGTGAGAATGTCTTGTAGGTATTAGAATAACAAGAGTAGGCTTTAACTTGTGGTTTCATTTCTCTCCATATATCTAGCAATCTCAATTCTTTCATAAAATGATTAATGATCATTCTGCATCCATTGTGCGTACAGTCCAGTCCTGTTGATCTATCTCTACCGGGATTCAATGTACAATTAAAATCCCCTGCTATTATATGTTGCCCTGTAAGTGATGATAAAATAAGAAATAAATTAGCAAAGAAGTTTTGATCATCTATATTGGGACCGTATAAGTTCACCAAATTTATATTTTCTAATAACAAAGATCCTTGGATGATTAGATATCTTTCTAATTTGTCTCCAATTACATTTTTCACTTGAAATGGGACTGATTTATGTATGAGAGTCATAACTCCCCTGTCTCGAGATGAAAATGATGAGGTGAACACACTTCCCTGCCATCTTCTCCTAATTCTTTTTACATCCTCCTCTATTAGATGAGTTTCTTGTAAAAACACAATTTTTGAACCTATGTCTTTTATTTTTTTCATAACTTGTTTAAGTTTTTTTAAATTTTGTAGACCTCTGCAATTCCATGAAGTTAAATTAAGATTAACGCTTTGGTCTATGATCAATAAAGAGTTTGAGATTACCTTGCAATATAAACATGCTCATACAGAGAAGCAAAAACATGAGTGGTTGAACATTCATCCTACAAACTACGCACAAACAAATTCCCCCTTCCCACATTCATGGTAATCCCCCCAAAATCAAAAAAAAAATTCCGTCTCCCGCTATAGCCATTGACTGCTCCACACCCGCGAGGATCAGTCAAAACCACTCTTTCTCCTCTCAATCACCCTGACTCTACTGCTTTTAATGACATAACGTTAACTCTCTTCTGTAGTTTTCCAACTTAACTCCAAAATTTTATAGCAACTTTGTACATCATAGGTTTTTTTGTTTTTGTTTTTTTTGTTTTTGTTTTTTTTTTATATAAAACAATCTATATTTTGTAAACTTGCTATATGCTTCAGATCAGTCAGATGCCTGTGCAAATGCTTAAATATTCTACCTTTATATTTTGTTCATGCTTCATGCTTAGCTCCCACCAGTCTCCTCTTGGATCTGCTTGATAAGCACCTGCGCCTCCTCAGGGATCTTGAAGGTGTGGGTTCTCCCTTTATATGTGACCAGCAGTGAATCACTCTGTGACGAATCCCGAGGTTGCGCAGCTCTCTACGGGCGGGGTCAAACTGTTTCCTTAATTGTTGGATTCCTGTGGCCAAATCTGGGTAAAACCGCACCTGTTGATCCTGATATTTAATTTCTCCTTTAGCTCGTGCCACGTTGGAGATCGTCATCTTGTCTCTGTAGCTGAGGAACTTCATAATCAGCGTCCTCTGTGGTGCCTTGTTATCTCTCAGTGGGCCGATTCAGTGGGCGCTCTCTAAGACAACCGATGACTGCAGCTCTGCGTTGTTCAGCGCTTCTGGAATCCACTTTTCCAAAAAGGAACATGGGTCCCGTCCCTCCGTTCCCTCCGGGAGGCCCACCAGCCTCAGATTGTTCCGTCTTGACCGGGATTCTAAGTCCAGGGCACTATCTTCCAGACGTTTATTTTTTAATTCCAATGTGCGCACCTTTAATTGTAGGCTGGTGACGTCATCTTCAGCGCTGGAAATTCGGAGCTCCACCTGCAATACTCGTTCCATACAGTCGCTTATTTCCTTTCTCATTCCTTCTATCGCTGCTATAATCCCATCAAATTTAGAGGAAAAGTCTGCTCTCATTGAGCTAATGGCAGCGAGCACTGCACCTGTGCCCTCGCCAGCAGTCACCGCTCCGCCGCTAGCTTGCTCCGCCATAATCTCTGGAAATTTTTCTGCTTCGTCACGAGTGTGGAAGTCTGTTAGCTTGGACTGTTTCGACAATTCAGTTTTTCCTCCACCTAATTTCCCAGCCTTAGGCTTTACCGGCATATCCGCGCCCAAACGCTGGGATAGGTTTTGTTCCAATTGGGAGAGTTATTTGCCAACTTTTTATTTTTAGGAGCAGAGCAGAGTGAACCACGTCTTCCTACGTGGCCGCCATAACCGGAAGTCCCCTCATACCTCATTTTAATAATAAACTCAAAAGTCAGCTCGGGAGCTGAAACACAAAAACTAAACACAGGCTTGAACAGGCAGGCAGAAAACTCACTGATGATGAAACCGACCAGGCAGGCAGAAGTGTGTGTTAAACAGCAAACAGGCCAGGGAGACAATGAATAACACAGCGCCCAACTGAGAGGCTGCATCCTTTAAATAATGGGTGAAGTGATTACAGGAATACAAAACAGCTGTGGATAATCAGAACACAAATCAGGCAAGAAAAAACACACTCATTAAATACAACATTATAGGAAATGAATACAAGAACCAAAATGACAAACTGGACCAAAATAATAAATACAGAAATCCAGAGAATGAACTTAAAGTGAGGATGTGAGTTGGAGGAAATGTTCAGGTGACAAGAAATGTAAATTGTAACACAAGGTGAGGACATGGCTCCAACTCACATCTTGACATCATGGCTGCTAGGCAACGAGGTTGCGCGTGGTCATGCAAACTTACGTCCTCCAAAGACTAGACCATCTCATTTAACAGTCATAAATCAGCCTTTAGATGCAGCCTACCCAATGTTTGAGTGCTCTGGCCTCCTGGACTGCAGTCTATGAGGCTGCAACACCTGAATTGAGACGCAGCCAATGGAACAATCAAGTGAGCATCCCAGAAGCCGTCCATTATGGCAGACAAACAATGTGGCACATGACCACTGACATCATGTGCAACCCCTCTATAGATACAGTTTTGTTCCATATCTCCGTCCTGGAGTGGTTATCATACTTCCTGTGACTCATCTGTCTGTTGGCTAGAAAGAGCCAAGAGCTTGTTCTGCTTTCAGAGAGAAAACTGCAGTGATTAATTTCATGAGCCAGCCGACAATATCATCTCATGTTAAGAGAAAAAAACAGAGGTTCAGGTTCAGGTTCAGGTTACTTTATTTGAAAATTATCTGTATTAAACAGAGCAGTTTAATACAGTGTAATAATTTCATGCTAGTGCACATTCTTTAATAAATTACACAACATAACAAAAATAATTTTTTTGTAAGTTGTCTGTGTTTTTTGAGCTGATTTAAGACAATTTTGCACCACTGAATCCGAAAATGACATCCGTTTCTCTCGATCAGGTCAGGTTTTTATGTTAAGTTGTAAGCAGTTGTACAGCAGTTGTACAGCAGTTGTACAGTTGTACTGTAAATTGAATAGTAGACATTGATAAAGGTAAGTACTTGTAAATTGAATGTTCCGTCATCATTGTTCAAAATTCAGAGAATTTCAAGAAATAAAAAAGAATTTTGCATCATATAAAGCGAAAATGCCCGTACATGTAAACAAAAATGTAAAAAACATGTGGCCATAGTTCATAAAGTTGACCTGATTGAGCAAAACCAATGTGATTTTTGGATTCAGCACATCAAAATTGTCCTAAATCAGCTAAAAAAATATTTGTGTACTTAACCATTGTTAATACTTAACCAGTGTTATCGAATAGCCCATGGAACCTCAGCTCGATTCCAAGATATGCTACTCTTGTTGTGCATGTATTATCATTCTGCATATATATTAGCAGAAATTAGTTATTTGTGTGCATGGAATCTAATAAGGGAAATTACACCTTACACTTGTGTACACAATAAAACATAGTCCTCAAAAGAACATTTTATGAGAAAACCAGGACCCATATCACAGTGTTCAAGTTATGAAACACAATTATTAATACCTTTGTGATGCAAATGAGCAACAAAAGACATCCACAAATTAAATCTCATTAAATCCAGTGACTAATGTTTAAGAGCTTGGGTATCAGTAATTGAAACTGGACAAAGAAAATATGATGAGTTACAGGCACTGGACAGATGGGAAAGCAGAGTGAGAATAAGCCTTCTGTTCTGATGGATTTCACTGCAGTGGAAAAAAGAATACGACTAAATGCAGGTCATGTGATCAGGCTACAGAGAGATGACAGGAAAGTGATTTTGGTTTGCTGTGTCATCGTCACCAGTTTTGGGCTACATGAACCTTTTTTGTACTGCAGTTCTTCTGTTGGTCATGTTAAACTCTAATGTCTTAATATGCCAGCCATCATGACGAACTAATGAATCGTGTTGTTCTTAGAATGTTTTCTGAGAACTTACAGTTGTGAAAAAATTAGGACACCCCATTAAATATTCAGTTCTTTATTAAGAAATGTTGACATATTGATGTCTAATCTTGTTTTTATTTATCTCTGGGGGAAAGGGTGATTTAATTGTAGGTAAATAACAAAATTAACCTTGTTTTACTCATCAAACAAATAATATCAACAAAAATGCATTTTCTAACTGAGGAAAAAGTTAGGACACCCTACCGCCTAATAGCTAGTGTTACCCCTTTTTGGCTGAAATAACTTAAATGAGATGCTTCTTGTAGCTATCTACCAGTCTCTGACATCGGTCTGAGGAAAGTTTGCCCCACTCCTCAATGCAGAATTCTTTCAGCTGTGAGATGTTTGAGGGGTTTCTTGCATGTACAGCCCATTTCAAGTCACCTCACAGCATCTCCATGGGATTAAGATCTGGGCTTTGATTCGGCCATTCCTGGACTCTCCATTTCTTAGTCTTTAGCCAGTCCTTGGTGGATTAACTGGTATGTTTTGGGTCATCTTCATGTTGCAAGTAGGGTTGACAACTTTCTCACAGCCAAATAAGAGACAGAGGGTTTTAACTATTGCTTGGTGCTGCAATGTTGTGGACATTAGTATTGTCATAATGCTGGGATTTTTTTTTTACCTCAATAATACCTTAAAAAAAATACTGGTATTCAGTGTCATGTTTAATACTACAAGGGGAAAAAAATACCACACTGTATACCTAGAAATTCCAGATTTTACAGAATACAGAATCTCAGTTTAAAAATGTGTAATAGCTATGTTTTTAATAATGAAGTGCATTTATATAGCACTTTTCATGACACCCAAAGACACTTTACAATGAGTCCATTATTCATTCACTCCACAGACAATGATAATGATAAGCTACCGCTGTAGGCAAAGCTGCCCTGGGGAAGACTGACAGAAATATGGCTGCCAATCCATGCCAGCAGCCTCTCCAACCACCACCAAACATTTATTCATCAGTGTCATGAACCATGAACACACTGGAGGCAAGGTGGGGTGAAGTGTCTTGCCCAATGACACAACAACAAGGTGTGGGGAGTGGGATTTGAACCACCAACCCTCCGGTTATTGGGTGACTTGCTCTACCTCCTGAGCCACTATGACCTCATTTTTGTTTCTCTTTGAGAAATAATGCAACTTTAAGCTAGAAAACACAACTACACTGGAAAAAGTCAAATATAAGCAAAATGAAATAAATTAAGGCTGTTTATGCTTGTTTTGTTTTTTTTTTGTCTGACAAGATATTTATGTAATGATGCTGAGCACGGTTGGGAAACCGTGCTCACGCTTTCTGTTAGTCTGGTTATTTTCTGTATCTTCCCTGTTATTTTAGTTTAGTCACTATAGTCTTGTTTACTAATATTATGTTTCTATGCCCATCCTATTTTGCTTTATAAATATGTCTGTTTTTGACTTGAGCCTGCCCTCACCTTTGCCTTCAGTTCTATTTTTGTAATGTTGGTAATTATTAGTATTTCATTATTTGCATCTCTTGGTTTTTGTATTTTATTTTGTCCTCGCCTTGGTGGGTTATTTTCCCTGTTTTTGTATTTTCTGGTCTGTATATCATTTTGTAAACATTTCTTGTTTATAGTCAGTTACCTTTTGTCATGTTCTCCAGTGCCTTTATTTTGACAGCGTCCTTTATTTACTTCTGTTGCTTCTAGCTAGTTTCGCAGTTTGTCACAGCTGTCATTATTTTTGGATTATTACTCTTGCTCTTGTTTTCCACACCTGCTCTTCATTTGTACAATTGCTTTTTGCTCCATTTAAGTGACGCTGCTCCGCAGTTCGACGTGACATTCTTCACTTTGTCTCCCAGATATGAGTCCCATGTATCATCACTTTGTTATACTGGCTTGTGTCCCACGCTTCACTCCTCTTCGTTTATCCGATGTGTATCCCATGTCCTAGTTCCCGTGCTATTCAGCCTACTCGCCTACCTGCCTGTAAGTTTTGCCTCTGTTATATTTTGTGTTTTTTATTAAACCACCTGCAACTCACAGCCTGCGTTTGGGTCTCCATTCCTGCCCCACCTGGGCAGTTCAAAACAATTTATTCTTGCTGTGCAGTTTATGTGCAAGAAAATTTTACATGCTTTTCATTAGTTTTAACTTGTTTTGTGCAGTTTGATAAGTAAAATTTTCTTGCTCTATTGGCAGATAATTTTACTTAAAATAAACAAAAAAAAATTCTGGCAATAGATAATTCTAGTTAAAATTAGAAAGAAATATCTGCCAACAAAGATTAAATTGCTTAAAACAAGTAAAAACCTTTGTAAAGCAAGTAAAATCTTACAGAAAACTGCACAACAAAAAGAAATTCATGTCTTTTCAAAATTATCTTGTGAGGGAAAAACAAGCATAAAGCCTTGATTTAGGATATTTTATCTTACTGAGATTTCCCTTTCTACAGTGTGACAAATACTGCCTTCGGCATAAAATTACATCAATAAAGTATTCCTGATTCAAACAAGCAGAACAGCAGCAATGGAAAACCTGCACAGGTGGCTGGAAAGCACTGCAAATAGCATGTCTTACCTTGTTAGAGGTCTTTCTTCTGGCCTTCTTTAAAGAGAAAGCCTTCATTATGTCCTTTAAGTCCAGCTCACGAATATCATCATACTCTATGGATGCATGCTTGATCCAGTCTACTTTTTACCAAGTTCGGAGTCCACTGTCCCATGCACAGCTGTCTGATGTAATCAATCATGGCCTTTCTTCTCCCTTTGCCCTTCTCCTCCAGGTGAGGGCTTTAATGAACCACTTGTCTCCTCTGTGCGTAATTAGCAGCCTCCTCCACTCAATGATCCAGCTTAGAAACATCCTTTACGTGTCATGATCAGGTGAGCATGCGCCCTCCTCCCTTCCTGTGAAAGTTTCCCCGGCTCCGCAGGTAGTCACTACACCTGCGTGAGTGGACACACCTGCTGTCTCCATCTAGCCAGCGCTTGTAAGGATCCACCTGCGAAGGCTTCAGCGCTGGCTTGTTGGGTATATTGCCTGTTAAACAAGCAAGCAAGTTATATTTCTACTGCAAGGATTAATTGTCTAATCCCTCTTTTTCTCCTCATCCCAGGTTGCTGCCATCTGAGCAGTGTGTCTCTGGGAATCATTGTGCGCTCACCTGCTCCATCATCCTCATTTCCGCCTCAGCTGTCTGTTTCCACCCAGTCAGACACCACCCGGCTCCTCTCCTTCCCTACTCCCTGCCAGCCTCATCCTGCTGGTTCATCTATCCCTGCCGGGTTTCTCTGTCGGGTCCTCTGCTCAGCACACGTAAGTGGCATATTTGTCTTCACCACTTCACGACTTCCTTCCTCCCACTAATCAGCTCTTGTCTCACCCCACAGGCTAAGTCTTCCTCTGGCGAGTGACGTCTTTCTATAACTGTGCTCCTTAATTTGGGGATTAATAAACTGTTTAAACATAGCTTCACTGTGTCATGCGTGTTTTCTCTTTTGTGGCACCCTGCACGTGAGCTGATCTTTCTATCAATATAACAGAACAAGCCAGCCAGAACGTAAGCTCAGCGGGGTCTGCATCAGCAGAGCACTCCACTTTTCACCCCCTCGACGTCACAGAGAGGCAGGTAGCCGGGCTGACACAACAGCTGCAGACAATTACGTAGCAGCTGAGCACCGTCATTGAGCATTTGACCCATATGTCTCGTTCAGGCCCCTCCTCTCCACCCGTTGCCCCTGTTTCTTCCACCATTTGCCGAACAACTTCCATTCCCTCACCTGTCCCGTACGCGGGAGAGGTGGGGAGATGTAAGGGCTTTCTTTGCCATGTTCTGCTTTATCTGGGCCAGGGGGGCGGGGAGTACCCGGACGAAACCTCTAAAATTCATTTCATGACCCTCCTGCTGCGAGACCGACACTAACTTATCTATTCCACTGAATGTCACGACATGGCTTCAATCTCCAAATGCATGACACCGATCTCCGTTCTTTCCAGGAACCACTGGGAGGAGTTATCGTTCTTTATCCTCCCAAATTCATCCTCCCCGGTGGTCCTGGGGTACCCTTGGCTCCGGAGGCACAATCCCATTATTAACTGGACACAAAACTCAATTTCTAACTAACTAACTAACTAACCTGCACTTATATAGCGCTTTTCTAGTCACAAAGACCACTCAAAGCGCTTTCATTAATACTAACCCTCTATTCTAAGGGCCTATAGGAAACAGATATCTAGGGACAATTTAGAACAGCCAATTAACCTAACATGCATGTCTTTGGCATGTGGGAGGAAACCGGAGAAATCCCGGAGTAAACCCACGCAACACGGGGAGAACATGCAAACTCCACACAGATCACTGTTGGTCGGGGGCTGGGATCGAACCCACGATCCCACGATCCCCACAATCCCCCGGCCAAGGGTAAACTGTGCTGCCGCAGTGCTAACCACTGCGCCACCGTGCAGTTTCCTCCTGGAGTCCTTTCTGTTTGGCATCATATCTCAGTTCGGCCGAGTGTTCACCGTCCATACCCTTCTCCTCCCCTCCGGTGAAGCCGCCAGACCTCAGCCTCGTACTTGAGGTCTATCATGACCTTGGGGAGGTCTTTAGCAAGTTGAGAGCACTCTCTTTACCACCTAACTGCTCATACGACTGTGCCATAGATCTCCTCCCAGGTGCGTAGCTGCTGTCTAGTTGACTCTACAGCATCTCTACAGCATTTTTTTTTCATATATTTCTGCAAAGTGTGGTTAGTCTGAGTAAATAACTGCATATATTCCTGTATATATTTGTATCCTTTTATAGAAACGTGGACAGACTGTAATTTACTGTACATACTCTGTTGTCATTGAATCCTTATTTAAATCCTCCACCTGAACAATGAGAGCAAGTTTTTAGCCAAAGTCAAATTCCTTGTATGTGTTGTGCATACTTGGCCAATAAAGCTGATTCTGATTCTGATTCTGATTCTGATTCTGATTCTGATTCTGATTCTGATTCTGATCTCTGGGCCAGAGGGGGAGGCGATGGAGAGATATTTTAAGGACTCACTGAACGCAGGCCTCATTCAGCCTTCCTCGGCTCTTCTTGGGGCAGGATTGTTTTTTGTCAGAAAGAAGGACAGATCTCTGCGCCCGTGTATTGATTACCGGGAATTAAATGCAATTACCGTCAAAGACAAATATCCTCTGCCCCAATCAACTCTGCATTCGAGCTCCTTCAGCGTGCGCGGGTGTTCTTCAAACTGGATTTATGCAATGCTTATCACTTAGTCAGTATTCGTGAGCGGGACGAATGGAAGACAGCCTTTAAAATACACTTGAGGCAATTTGAGTACCTGGTTATGCCTTTTGGACTCACCAACTCCCCCATCGTATTCCAACGCCTCATTAATGACGTCCTCCGTGATATGGTCAATCAATTTGTTTTTGTTTACTTGGACAATATCCTAATTTTTTCCTGCATGCCAAAGGAACACAGTCCATGTCAGGGCCGTGTTACAACGGCTCCTGGAGAATCAACTTTTTGTGAAGGCCGAAAAGTGTGAGTTTTCCACCTGCTCCACTTCCTTCTTGGGATTTATTGTGGCAAAGGGGGAACTGAGAGCCGACCCAGCCAAGGTGAAGGCTGTGCTGGATTGGCCTATGCCCCACTCCTGCAAGGAGCTTCAATGCTTCGTGGGGTTTGTGAATTTTTATCGCAGGTTCATCAGGAACCACAGTGGGGTAGCACAGCCTCTTATGCAGCTGACCTCTGTTAAGGTACCATTTCTCTGGTCCGAGGCAGCCAAACAGGCCTTTTCCAAATTACAGAGCCCGTTCTCTAATTCCTCCATCTTGGCCAAGGTTGACCCTCAGTTCCAATTCATCCTGTAGGTAGACGCTTCTGACTCGGGGGTGGGCGCTGTCCTCTCGCAGCGCTCAACCTTCGACCAGAAGCTCCACTCATGCGCGTATTTCTCTCGGCGGCTCACACCAGCCGAGAGGAACGATGACATAGGGGATCGAGAGCTCCTAGCCATTAAGTTGGCTCTGGAGGAGTGGAGGCACTGGTTGGAGGGAGCAGTCCATCCTATCGTCATGTGGACCGACCACAAAAATTTAGAGTACCTCTGGTCGACCCGCCGACTTAATGCCAGGCAGGCCCACTGGGCCTCATTCTTCCTTAAATTCAATTTTACCATCACATACAGACCTGGCTCACGAAACATCAAACTGGACACTCTCTCCCAACAATTCAGCGTTGACCATCCAGCCCCCCCGTCCCTCTCCCAGCCTATTGTGTCGCCTTCATGCATCCTTGGAGCCCTTACCTGGGAAATTGAGCAGAGGGTCCAACAGGCCTAGTCCACAGAACCCAGACCGGATGGAAGACCTAGCGATCACCTGTTTGTCCAGGCTGGCCTCTGCAGTGACATCATCCGGTGGGGTCATTCCAGTCACTTTGTCTGCCATCCTGGGGTCTCCCGGACGATAGATCTAATCCAGGCTTGAATTATAGAGTGATATTTTAGTCACAGACAGAGGACCTAGAGCTTCAAATAGGAATATATGGTAGGTGGCTGTAATGCACCTGTAAGCTAGTTGCAAATCGCCAATCAAATCTAAAAGAAGAAGAAGAAGATCTAATCCGGCAAATGTTCTGGTGGCCCACTCTGTGGACAGACGTCCAGGACTATGTGAAAGCCTGCCGGGTGTGCGCTCGTAATAAAGCCGATGCCTCATCTCCTGCGGGCCTGCTCCATCCATTACCTGTCCGTAGCTGACCTTGGTCCCACATCACTTTGGACTTCGTCACGGGACTTCCACCTTCTCAAGGTAACACCGTAATCCTCACCATAATTGACCGCTTCTCCAAGGCCATCCACCTGGTGCCCCTCCCCAAATTACCGTCCGCTTCTGAGACCGCCGAATTACTGACCAATCATGTCATCGCCTTCATGGAATCCCCATGAACATTGTGTCTGACCAGGGCCCACAGTACACTTCACATATCTGGAGATCCTTCTGCAGCTCATTGGGCACCACAGTCAGCCTCACCTCAGGATACCATCCACAAAGCAACGGGCAGGCTGAGCGTGCTAACCAGTCTCTGGAGGCTCTCCTCAGATGCGTAGCTTCCTGCAACCCCACTATATTGAACACCCATCTGACCTGGGTGGAATACGCCCACAATTCAGCAGTTTCTTCAGCCATTGGACTCACGCCCTTTGAGGCATCCGTGGGGTATACCCCTTCCTAATTGGCCATGATGGAGAGGGAGGTCGCTGCACTATCTGTGGGGGCCCACGCCTGCTGCTGCCGTCAACTCTGGAAAGCAACTTGAGCCACCCTCCTCCACTCTACGGAACAGAACCACCAGTACGTGGACCGCAAGCGGGTCACAGCACCTAAATATACAGTTGGGCAACGCGTGTGGCTATTGGTGGACCAAGTGCCCTTGAAGACGGAATCTAAGAAACTTATCACCTCGCTTCTTGGGCCCGTTCACCATCTCCCAGATAATCAATGACATAACGGTCCGATTAGAGCTCCCATGGGCACTTCGTATCCATTCGACATTCCATGTCTCCAAAATCAAACCCCTCTCCACCAGCCCTCTCTGCCCCCCCACCCCCACCCCGGAAGACATCTCCTCCTCCTCGGGTCCTCAACGGCCAGACCACCTACACCGTCCAGAGATTTCGGGACGTTCACCGCCAGGCCCGAGGCCTGCAATACCTCATCCACTGGAGGGGCTATGGCCCCAAAGAAAGGTCTTGGATCCCCAGATCCTTCTTCCTCGACAAGGGGATGGTCCAGGCCTTCCACAGAACCCATCCTAACAAGCCCAGAAGACCACCAGGAGGTGCTCCTGGGGGCGGGGGGGGGAGGCACTGTCATGATCAGGTAAGCGCGCACCCTCCTCCTTTCCTGTGAAAGTTTCCCTGGCTCCACAAGTAATCACTACACCTGTGTGAGTGGATGCACCTGCAGTGTCCATCTAGCCAGCACTTATAAGGATCCACCTGCGAAGGCTTCAGTGCTGGCTCGTTGGGTATACTGCCTGTTCAATTCAATTCAATTCAACTTTATTTATATAGCGCCATTTCACAACAACAGTCATCTCATAGCGCTATCAACTGTAGGGGGAACCCCCACAGTTGCAGAAAGACCCCAGCAATCAGGCGATCCCCTGTGCGCAAGCACTTGGCGACGGTGGAGAGGAAAAACTCCCTTTTAACAGGAAGAAACCTCCAGCAGAACCAGGCTCAGGGAGGGGCAGTCATCTGCTGTGACTGGCTGGGGGGTGAGGGGATAGAGAAGAAGAAAAGAACAGACATGTAGAGAGCAAACAGCACGATGGGGACTCAATCTATGGGAGAGAACAAACAAATGTTAATGACCAGCAAAAAAAATATTTCATTGAGAGTGAGGAAAGGAGTGAGGCCCAGTGTATTACTGGAGGTCCCCCGGTTGACTAAACCTATTATCAGCATAACTAAGGGAGGGTTCAGAAACACATGATCCCTCCCTAATTGTAGGCTATATCAAAAAGGTAGGTTTTAGCCCTATTCTTAAAAACAGAGATCGAGTCTGACTCCCAAATCCAGATTGGCAGCTGATTCCACAGGAGAGGAGCTTGATAACTGAAGGCTCTGCCTCCCATTGTACTTTTGAAGATTCTAGGTATTACAAGTAATCCTGCATTTTGGGAGCGTAGTGCTCTGTTAGGACAATACGGTAGTATCAGATCTTTTAAATAAAAAGGAGCCTGATTGTTTAGAGCTTTGTAAGTAAGAAGAAGGATTTTAAACTTAATTCTAAACTCTATGGGAAGCCAATGAAGGGAGGCCAGAACCGGAGAGATATGATCTCTCTTTCTAGTACCTGTTAAAACTCTTGCTGCAGCATTTTGGATCAGCTGAAGACTTTTTAAAGATGTTTTAGGACAGCCTGATAATAAAGAATTACAATAATCTAATCTCGAGCTAACAAAAGCGTGGATCAGTTTCTCAGCATCACTCTGAGACAAGATGCTCCTAATCTTGGCAATATTACGCAAATGATAGAAGGCAGTCTTAGAAACAAATTTAATATGTGAATTGAAGGACAAATCCTGAAGGACAGATCCTGATCAAAAATAACTCCAAGGTTCCTCACAGAGCTATTAAGAGAAAGAGTAACCGCATCCAAACTGAAAGTTTGATTTGGAAAGGAATTTCTAAGGTTTTTTGGACCAACAAGAATGACTTCAGTCTTACCTGAATTGTTAAACAAGCAAGTGAGTTATATTTCTACCACGAGGATTAATTGTCTAAACCCTTTTTTTTCTCCTCTTCCCAGGTTGCTGCCATCTGTGCGGTGCATCTCCAGGGATTGTTGTGCGATCACCTGCTCCATTATCCTCATCTCTGCCTCAGCTGCCTGTTTCCACCCAGTCAGACACCACCCGGCTCCTCTCCTTCCCTACTCCCTGCCAGCCTCATCCTGCTGGTTTGTCTGTTTCTCTGTCGTGTTCTCTGCTCAGCACACGTAAGTGGCATATTTGTCTTCACCACTTCCCGACCTCCTTCCTCACACTAATCAGCTCTCATCTCTCCCTACAGGCTAAGTCTTCCTCTGGCGAGTGATGTCTTTCTATAACTGTGCTCCTTATTTTGCGGATTAATAAACTGTTTAAACATAGCTTCTCTGTGTCATGCGTGTTTTCTCTGGTGTGGCACCCTGCACGTGAGCTGATCTTTCTATCAATATGACATTACGCTTCAGGTTTTTTTGAGCAATTCATTTTCCCTAAGCTCTTTTTCTTAATAATTTTATGAGTGCCACTTTCAAACTTTTTTCTAGACACTTTGACTGCACTAATTACTTCTTACCTCTCAGTGGCACTTGCATAGTCACATGTCAAAACAATTCCTCTGATAGGCTATTGTTACATGGTACCCACGTGGGGCACTTGTATGTTAGACCAATCAGCAGCCACACATCAATATCAAGTGATGGACAAAGAATTTGATCAATTAACAATGGGATCTTTTTCATTGGATCCTGGGTTCAATCCCAGCCCCGGACCAACAGTGATCTGTGTGGAGTTTGCATGTTCTCCTCGTGTCTGTGTGGATTTACTCCAGGATTTCTCCGGTTTCTTCCCACATGCCAAAAACATGCAAGTTAGGTTAATTGGCATCAAACTGGGGATTCTAAATTGTCCTTAGGTATGACTGTGAGAGTGAATGGTTGTCTGTCTGTCTGTGTTGGCCCTGCGATAGACTGGCAATCTTTCCAGGGTGTACCCTGCCTCTCGGCCAAAGATGCTGGGATAGGCTCCAGCCCCCCCCCCCGCCCCCCGCCCCCCACGACCCGAAAAGGATTAAGTGGAAGAAGATGGATGGATGGTCTCACGTGGTCCTCAAGCACCCTCTGATACATGGTAGAATTCATGATGGATTCTATGATGGTGAGCTGACCGGGTCCTGCTGCAGCAAAGCATCCCCAAACCATGACACTTCCACCTCCATGCTTCACAGTTGGTATGAGGTTCTTTTCCTGGAATGCTGTATTTGGTCCATGCCAAACATGTCCTCTGTTCTGGTGTCCAAATAATTCAATTTTAGACTTATCTGTCCAAAGAACATTATTCCAGAAGTCCTGGTCTTTGTCTATGTTCTCTCTGGCAAACTTTGGTCTGGCCTTCATGTTTCTCTTTTTTTTTTTTTTGTTCTTTTTTTTTCCCTTGTCCTGTCTGGTACCTAGGTGAGCAAAACAGAAATCTGCTTCCTTTATTGTGCCAAACAGATTTACTTTGCCAAAAGGAGCTTTATACAGTACATATACGTATATGTACTGTGCAGCATCTAATGGTCAGTCAGAAAGCAACTCATACCGGCTCGGACCTCGCCCAGGTTAACAAGGCCAGGAGTTCCTGGCAGCGGAGGGCAAAGGACAGAGCTGCATGAAGGAATCTGATCAGACCTAAATGAAACAGTCATTGTTGCCCCCAACAGACTGCTATGATGATGATGATATATGTTCTGTATATTGTTTATAAACTCCTCTTGTAATAACTTTTAGATAGATAGATAGATAGATAGATAGATAGATAGATAGATAGATAGATGTACTTTATTGATCCCAAACTGGGAAATTACAGTGTAACAGCAGTATGACAGTACACAACCAAACAACAGAAATATACGCATGACAGACAAAGGGATTACCCATGGAAAGTAAAACTAACACTACTATATAAATCTATATACATCATAGATGAATATATGGTGACCCATGTGAACACATGAATCATACCTGCTGCACAATGCAGGACTATCGGGGCAGAGTGAAATGTGAGGTACCAGTTAGACTGTAAGGTGCAGTATGGCAGCATAGTTATGACCAGAATACAGCATCATAGTGAGTTATTGTACAGTGAAATGGCATGCGGCAGGAAAGATTTCCTGTACTTGGCCGTTCAATAGCAAAGCTGTAGTAGTCTACTGGAGAAAGTGCTCCGCTGTCTGTCCAGTGTGTGGTGGAGGGGGTGATCAGGATTGTCCATGATGGATCGCAGTTTATTTAGTGTTCTCCTCTCTACCACTGTCTCAAAGGTTTCCAGCCTGAGACCAATTACAGAGCCAGCCCTCTTGATAATCTTGTCAAGTCTGTTGGTGTCGCTGGCCCTGATACTGCTACCCCAACAGACAGCAGCAAAGAAGATGGCACTGGTGACAACGGTCTGGTAGAAAAGCTCCAGCATCCGGCTGCACACGTTGAAGAATCTCAGCTTCCTCAGGAAGCAGAGTCTGCTCATCCCCTTCTTGTGCGCAGCATCAGTGTTGGATCTTCAGTCCAGCCTGTTGCTGATCCTGACACCAAGATATAGTAGTCCTCAACCACCCCCAAATCCTCCCCCCTAATCTGCAATGGCTGAGAAGGCGTCCTCTTCTTCCCGAAGTCAATCACCATCTCTCTGGTCTTGCTGACATTCAGCCTCAGGTGATTCTGCTCTGTCCATTCCACAAATCTGTCTACCAGTGCCCTGTACTCCCCCTCCTCTCCCCCTCTTATACACCCCACAACAGCTGAGCTGTCAGAGAATTTCTGCAGGTGGCATGACTCAGTGTTTTATTGAAAGTCAGTTGTGTATAAGGTGAAGAGAAAAGGAGAGAGCACAGTCCCCTGTGGACCTCCAAATACTCCAAACATATATACAAGACGACATATAAAATCACATAAGGATTGTCATATCCAGTCTGCGTTGCGTTGTTGCTTAGTTTTTTTGTCACATTTTGTCTTAGCTTTGTTCTGAATTGTAATCGCTCTTGTTTGTTTTTCTTTTGAATTCTTGGATGGAATATGGGTGGGCAATATAAGCTGTGGCTTCAGCCATCACCCATTTCAGATAACTTATGTTGAACTGTATAATCAGAGGAGTTATTGTCTAATTTGACCTTGTTGGATTTTCTTTCCCCCTTTGTTATATTATTCTGTTTCTTTTAATCTGTACTTTTAATCTATCCGAAATAAAGATTGATTGATTGATTGATTGATTGATTGATTGATTGATTGATTGATTGATTGATTGATTGATTGATTGATTGATTGATTGATTGATTGATTGACCTCCCGTATCACTAACCACCACACCAGACAAGACACTACCCAGCCGGACAAACTGTGGTCCCCCTGTCAGGTAGTCAGTAATCCAGGAGATCACAGAGCTGTCGACCCCCATCACTCACATCTTCTCACCCAGCAGCAGTGGCTGGATGGTGTTAAAGGCACTGGAGAAATCAAAAAATGTGATTCTCACAGTGTCTCCTCCGCCATCCAGGTGCAGATGGGCTCGTTGCAGCAGATAGATGACAGCGTCTTCAACTCTGAAATGGGGCTGATATGCAAACTGCAGAGGGTCCAGACACATCTTCACCTGCAGTCTCAGGTGGGCTAAGACCAGTCTCTCCAGGACCTTCATCACATGAGATGTGAGGGCAACTGGTCGATAGTCATTCAGGTCCGATGGAGATGACTTCTTGGGGACAGGAACCAGACAGGATGTCTTCCACAGCACCGGTACTCTCTCCAGACTTAGGCTCAGGTTGTACAGGTGTTTCAGTACCGGAGCTAGCTGGTTGGCACAGGTCCTCAGGATCCTGGCGGAGATGCCATCAGGGCCCGCTGCCTTCTGCTGATGGAGTGTCTCCAGCTGTTTCTTAACCTGGTCTGTAGGCACAGTGATGTGAGGGAGGGGCCTGGTGTCCCCCGAGGAGGAGGAGGGAGGTGAGGGGGGAGAGGGAGAGAGGTGTTGCACAGGAGGGTGGGGGATGTGGTGGCGGGTCTGGCTGTGTTGTCGTGACAGAGTTGAACCTATTAAAAAACAGATTCAGTTTATTAGCTCTCTCCTGGCTCCCAAATGTCTGCTTGACTCTCCCCTTGCACCCAGTTATTTGTTTCATTCCCAACCACACATCTTTAGCATTGTTTTGCCTGAGTTTATTCTCCAACTTCCTCCTATAATTGTCCTTGCACCTCCTCAGCGTGTCTCTCAGCTCATGCTGCACTCCCCTCAGCTTCTCCTTGTCTCCAGACCTAAAAACTCATGACCCATGGTCTGTTGTTGGAGAAGCAGTGTACAGTCTGAGCTGGCATATCTTGTCTTCACAGAATCTAATGTATTCTGTGATGCAGTCGGTCATATTGTCTATGTCCACCCCATGTGGTTCACAGAGTACGCTCCAGTCTTGTCATCTCGAAGCAGTCCTGTAGTGCATCAGCAGCCTCCTGTGTCCACCTCCTCACAGTCCGTGTATAAGCAGGCTGCCTTTGCACAAGGGGAACGTACTTGGGTTTTAACATGACAATGCAGTGATCCGATTAGCAAATGGGGGGTAGAGCTGTTGCACTATATGCATCTCTGACATTGGCATACAGTAAATCCAGTGTTTTGTTTTCTCTGGTGGGACAATCAACAAAGTGATGAAAGTTTGGTAATGTTTTTACCAGTGAGACATGATTAAAATCACCCATGACAGCCATAAATGCGTCTGGTTGCATCAGCTATCAGAGGGACGTAGACAGTAATACTAATACCAATATTAGTAAAATAATACTTTATTTAAATTGTTTTACCCATGAAAGACCCGACAGGGGGGGAATGGGGAAAGGAGCTGTGGGGAGGGGGAAAGAAAAGGGAGAGGAACAAACAAAGACAAGCAAACAACTGAAACAAACAGAAGACATACTGTTTCATCCACTAAAGAGGTCTCGACACAAGTCTGGTATCTGTACCTGTTAAAGGAGAGACAAGTGTGTGTGCATACGTGTGCGTGTGTATGAGAGCATGCGAAAAATAAGTGTGTGCATGTGAGTAGTTTGTCAGGGAACATACAGAGAGGGTGGCCGTTCACAGGCCACAACAAGCCTCAGGACAGCCAGGCATCTGCCCCAGGAGGGACGGCTGAGGGGGGCCAGGCCGCCAAGCAGCCGATGCGGTGGGCCCACACCCCCAGACCAGCCAACTCCTCTCCCCCCCCACCCCCCCAGCGGGGTTAAGACCAACTCCTAGGCCCCTGGCGCTGAGAGGCCAGTGTCCCCATCCCCCGGGACGGAGACCAGCCCGCATCCCCAGGACAAGCCACCCCAGACATCCCCACAGCAGGCCTGCCCCCACCCAGTGCCACCGCCGCACACCCCAGGGACCCCCAAGCCCCACACTCAAAGAAGGCGGCAGCAAGGCACAAGGGCCCCACGGGGGGCTGCCCACCCCCATTCAGGGGAGCCCACATAGCCAAGAGGCGCTACCCCCTCAATCCAGCACCTCCCGACTAGCATACACACCGATTCCCACGAACTCACACTCTCATACTCTTATACACACCCCCTTGCACTCACTCACTCTCGCTCGCCCTCTCACTCACACAATCCCACACTTGCATTCCCAGACCCACCCCCTCTCTCCAACTCCTGTACCCACTCAATCTTACTCCCACTCCCACTCGCCCTCAGAGTCACCCGCATTCACTCATGTTCACCCATACACACACTCTCACTCACACTCTGACCTACTCACATCCACTTGTGCTCTCCCCCACATACTCAACCACACTCATTCACCCTTATTACTTCATGTTTCTCTTAGAAAGCAAAAGTTTCCTCCTTGCACGCCTCCCATGCAAGTTAAACTTGTGCAGTCTCTTTCTGAGTGTAGATGTATACACTTTCACATCAACAGTAGCACAAGTCTGCTGTAGGTCCCATGATGACATTTTAGGGTTTTTGGAGACTTCTTTTAACATCTTGTGATCTGCTCTCGGGGTGAACTTGCTTGGACGGCCAGGCCTGGGCATGTTGGCAGTTGTTTTGAATGTCCTCCACTTGTAGAGTATTTTCTGGACAGTGGAATGGCAGATTTCAAATTCTTTTGAGATCTTTTTAAATCCCTTACCAGACTCATAAGCTGCTACGGTCTTCTTTCTGAAGGCCTCAGGCAGCTCTTTCGATCTCACCAAGGTGTTCACTCTCACTTTAACAGTCAGGAGCACACCAAACTAAATGTCTGAGGTTTATATAGGGCAACCCTCCTTCAAAATGCTAAGTCGCGGTGTTCTAATTATGTGCACCTGGTGTGATACACTTTTGTGTGATTTTAGCCATCTTAAGTGGGAATAAATGTGGGAGTGTCCTAATTTATTCATCACCAGAAATTGCATGTTTTTAGAATTACATTTTTGCAGAAATTTTTAAGAAGTCTTTTCTTCAGTTTTAATTGTTTAGTTATATTACTTGAATCTCCCAGTATTGTTAAAATTGATATTAAATATCCATATTTCCAAATATGTTAAACACACACACACACACACACACACAGGTTTTCATAGGTTGTCCTTATTTTTTCACGACTGTAGCATTCAGACTGCCTTCACTTTTTGCAGTTTTGTCATGTTGCAGCCTGATGCTACAATCACTGAGATTCACCCCCCCCCCCATTAATCTACACTCTGTACCCCATAATGACAAGTTGAAAACAGAATTTTAGGATTTAGTAGGCAAAAACACTTAAAATTTAGCTCAGGTGCCTTCATTTCTCTTGATCATTGCTGAGATGTGCTGTCTCGACTCCGGCCTGTTACAATGGGTGCATGTAAAAGGTTCCTGTTTCAATGTAGGCTAGTCTTCCAGTGGATCCTGGAAGATTTACCCACAGATCTCAACCACATTAGTTATATCGCCGGGAAAAAAAAAAAGTTATATTGCCGGACTTTTAGACTTTATTGGGTTCAAACTCTTATGGATGGTCCCGAGTTTAACACTTTTACATTACCCTGCTCCATTCACAAGTTCCAGCAAGTGTTTGATTCTTCCGATTCCGAGAGTAACATTACCAACAGGTTGTTAAACTTCCTCAGGGGTCTCAGTCAGCAGTGGAGAATTCCGTTCACTTCCGGGTTGCCGCGGAAGAGTCCGGGTGGAACGACACAATGTTTTCATTAGAAGTTTAAATTCTTCTCTCCAGGACAAGTCCACTGCTTTTCACACCTTAGACACTCTGACACTCGCCTCCGGGAGCACTCCCGTGAACACTCCCGGGAGTGCATTCGTTCCGCTCAACGCTTCTTAGGTCATTCCTCTGTTTCTGCCTCTCCTCTTCTTGCCCTTCCTGCCCCACCCACTTCTGATGCCAAGGAACCCATGGTTTTGGGGAACGCCCGTCCCAATGTGAGTGCCGGCAGGCCACAGGTCTGTGTCTCTATTGTGCAGCTACCGGGCATATCTTGACTGATTGTCTAGGACTGCCAGCGCACCGTCACTTCAACATACTTTAGTTGTACAATCGAAACCCTTTAAACATGTTTTATCTCTGTGGTGGTTCTGTGCCAAAAGCTGAGTCACTTAACAACCAAAACCATGTCAGATCTAGGCTTTATGTCAGAGTGGGTAGATGGAAGCCTCTCCTGAGTACGAAACACATCTTCTTCTGGCTGCTCCCTTTAGGGGTCGTGTTACGGGGTGGAAGTATTTTATTGTTTTTTTTTCCTTTGTTTTCTATAGCTTTTAAGTTTATGTTGTATGTTTAGGATTAAGCGGAAGAAGATGGATGAATGGATGGATGGATGGATGGATGGATGTTTTATAACTCTGCATGCTTTGTAGTTTTTACATTTTAACTGTGTGCTTTTAATTGGAAATCTTGTCTAGTTACATAAGATAAGATAAGATAAGATAAGATAAGATAAGATAAGCCTTTATTAGTCCCACAACGGGGAAATTCCAGGATTGCAACAGCACAGGGATAGCAACACTCAGAGCAACAATCAGAAGGCAAGAAAAAAAACAAGCAAGCAAGAGCAGCTAATATACATATGTACATATTACTATAAAATATATATATACACACACACAGACACACAGTGCGGAGCATTGTAGCTAGATGGAATAAATATATAGATGTATAAATATAAACACACCCAGTGCGGAGCACTGTAGCTAGATGGAATAAATATGTAAATATATAAACACACCCAGTGCAGAGCATTGTTGCTAGATGGGATGAAACAGCACAACCGTCTACTTAGTTATCATACATGGTATGATTATGTGCCCATACATATTCTCACTCTCCATAGCGACCGGTATTTTCCTAGTTGTATGCCGGAGGGGACCATTGTGTAAGTCTATTGCATCTTTGCATTCAAAAAAAAAAAAAGGTAATCAGCAATTAGGGTAGGCACATCCTGTGCCTACCCTAATTGCTGATCACTCACACCTGTGTTGATTGGGGATGTGCAGCACCTGTGGCTGCACATGATATAAAATGTGCTTTGGCAGTTCAGAGAGCAGTCCAGAGAGCCCCGCCTGGTTGGCATTCCAGAGAGCCCCACCTAATGAGAGCCCTGCCTGAGGACAATCCTGCCAGAAGAGGGAGCCTGGCTGGAGGGGAGCCTGGATGGGACCCTGGCCAGAGGAGGGTCCCGCCTGAAGAGAGTCCTGCCAGGACAGCCCGGCCAGATGAGAACCCTGCCGGATGAGAGGATGCTGTTGGTCACAGATAAAATGGCGTAGACAAAGGAGGGCATGACTGAGGAGGAGAAGCAGTGAGGGCCCAGGACCACCATGACACTGGTATTTGGGGGAAGACACTTCCGTGTGGAGCAGTTGGAGTGCTGCAGGCGAAGGACAGCAAGAAGCAGAGTGAGGAGCTCTGCCTGTGCTATAAGTATTCTGGTTCCCAGATAGCAGCAACCCATGACGACGACGACGATGATGATGATGATGATGATGATGATGATGATGAGAAATATGAGCACGCTGCTGGCAAGTGTCTTCCCCTGCACAGGTTTCCTGAGAACGTCGGTGTCGTGGTGGTGGAGGGAGTGTGGCCTTGAGGAGTGGATCCTCCTCCTCAACCTTTTAAGGACTTCTATTGTTGTTTTGTTAACCCACTTTTATTTTTTTTAGCTTAGGTTTTTTTTTAGTTAGCATTTTATTCTATTATAGCTTTTAACTTATTTTAATGTAATTTTAATTCTTAGGTTTTAGCTTAGACTTTTTATTTAAGTGGGCATTTGTTGTACACTTTATGAAAATACATAAATTTGAATGAAACATTTTAAAGTTGCCCCTTTGATTGCTTCCTGTGACTCTTCACCTGGTTTCTAAAGAACCTTGCAAGTTATATTTTAACTATGCCTCAGCCACTTTCATAGTCGCCACAGTGGATCATCTGCCTCCAACTCACCGTACTCCTTGCATCTTCCTCTGTAACACCAGCCCTCTCCATGTCCTCCACTACATCCATGAATCTTCTTTGTGGTCTTCCTCTTTTCCTTCTGCCTGGTAGCTCCATCTCTAACATCCTTTGTCCAATATATCCACTATCCCTCCTCTGCACATGTCCAAACCATCAGCCTTGCCTCTCTTACCACTCAAACCACTCAAACCACTCAACCAGAGCTGTCCCTCTGATATACTCATATATAATCCCGTCCCTCCTAGTCACACCCAATGAGAATCATAGCATTTTAACTCTGCCACTTCCAACTCCGCCTCCTCTTTTTGTCAGAGCCACCATCTCCAAACCATACATCATAGCAGGTCTCATTACTGTCTTGTAAATCTTCCCTTTCACACTTGGAATTGTTTAGTAGAAGGAGTCTTTGTCTAATTTGACCTTGTTGTTATATTATACAGTTTCTTTTAACCTGTACTGTATTATCCGAAATAAAATTCATTCATTCATTCATTCATTCATCTTTGTGTCACAAATCACCCCTGACACTCATCTCCACCCACTCCAACCTCCCTGTACTCTCCTCTTCACCTCTCGTCTGCATTTTCCATTTCTTTGGATGGGTGACCCCAGGTATTTAAACTCATCTACCTTCACTACCTCTACGCCTTGCATCTTCACCATTACACCTGCCTCCCTCTCATTCACACTCATGTACTGTCTTGCTTCTACTGACTTTCATTCTTCTTCTCTCCAGTGCATACCTCTACCTCTCCAGGTTCACTTACACCTGCTCCCTACTCTTACTACAGATCACAATGTTGTCTGCAAACATCATGGTCCACAGAGGCTCCTGCCGGACCTCTTCTGTCAGCCTGTCCATCACCATGGCAAACAAGAAGGGGCTCAGAGCTGATCCCTGATGTAACCCCACCCCCACCTTGAATCCGTCTATCACTCTTACAGCACACCTCACCACCATCACACTGTCCTCATACAGGTGAATCTCAATAAATTAGAATGTCAACAAAAGTTGATTTATTTAGGTAATTCAATTAAAAAATTAAACTTCTATATTATATAGAGTCATTACACAGAGAGTGATATATTTCAAGTGTTTGTTTATTTTAATTTTGATGGTTATGGCTTACAGACCAGGAAAACTCCAAATTCAGTTTCTCAAAAAATTAGAATATTACATAAAATTAATTTTAAAAAATAGTTTTTTAATAGAAATGTTGGCTGACTGAAAAGTATGTCTATGTACACACTCAATACTTGGTCGGGGCTCCTATTGGATTAATTACTGTATCAATGTGGCGTGGCACAGAGGTGATCAGCCTGTGTCACTGCTGAGATGTTATGGAGGCCCAGGTTGCTTTGATAGGACCTTCAGCTCGTCTGCATTGTTGGATCTGGTGTCATGAACTGGGTTTTGGACCTTTCTGCCAAACACAGCTTCATGGCATTGTGGCTGCATTTTACACCTGTCAGATTGTTTATGCCTGTTGTTTGCCAGTTTATGTCTCTTCTCATCCATTTTGTGACAGGCATCTGTCAGGAGGCCTTCCGGGATTTGCCCTGCCTCCTGTCAGCTGAAAGCCACGCCTCCTCCTCCTGTCAGTGTTTGATAGCTGTACACCATTATTGTCTGTGTCACTACTCAGCTCATTCACGCACACACATACACACATACACGCACACACCCACACCTGCACGCACTCAGCTCCACACTCTACCCACTCATTCCTGCGCACGTGCACTCTCACACCGGCAATCACTCTGGTTATTAGGTCCTGATTATTTAAGCTCTGTCTGCCCAGCACTGATTGCCAGATTATTGCACAGTCTCCTGCACTGTCTTCTGCTAGCCGTTTGCATTGTCTGTCTTTGGATCGTCACTGGGTTCCCTTCACAGACTGCTCTGTTCCCGGCCCTGTGAGTACTCTTCGTCATTAGTTTTTCTCTCCTGCTCCCCCCGCTATCAGTCTTTCCTGATGCGCCTTGGGATTCCTCTAGTTATACTCACCTGTGTGCTGAGAAACATTCTCCATGTTGTCCCAGTGATTCCTCTGTTTTTCATGTTCGCCTATTTGTTTGCTTAGACTGTCAATTCATGTTTTTGTGCAATAAATACTCACAACATCCTCCCACGCTTAGGTTTTTCATCTCCAATTCCTCCGTGCACTGCATAATAGCGCACGGACGTGACAGAATAATCCGGCCTGTGAAAATCCGGTGGAGGTGTTGTGTGTGTATCTCTTTCATCTTTTGTGTTTTGTGTTTTTTCTTCCACCTTATTTCAGGGAGCCATGTCCAACCTGGAAGAAAAGGAGCTGTGCGTCATGTGCGTCTTAGAGGACTTTCGCTCTTGGACGCAGGAATCCTGCACTCCCAAGAGGATTCAAGAAGCCCGGGACACCGCAGCACGGATCATGGAAGTGTGCCCGAGCCTCTGGAATAACCCAGAGGCGACCGACATTCATTCTCTCAATCTACTCCCAGCCGTGTGAGGAGCCAAAGGAGGAGGTTCCGATGCCAGAGCCGGCCCCAGCGAAGAGGAAGCGCTCTCGACGCAAGAAGCCTCCAGCCCCTCTTGCGGCAGCTCCACCTCTTCCTCCGGAGATCTGGTCCACTCCATCCACTGAGGAGCTGGAGGAGCGTAAACAGGTGTTGTGGGCCGAGACAGAACTTCTTTTGGAGGTAAAGCCATGGCTCCTCCCAGACTTGATTCACGAAGTGGAGGAGTTTTTCCCGGAGGAGCCAGAGCTGGAGCCAGTGACCGAGTGCACCCTGGCCAAGAAGCCCCTCCTTCCTGTCGAGCAGACTCCTCCTGTTCCCCCCCCCTCCCCATTGCCGCCGGTCCCCGAGAGCCCGGCAAAAGGGCAGCGCTAAATCACCATCAGCAACCTCTCCATCACGGAGGGAGGAGAATTTTGCAGCTGAAAGCGCAGCTGATCCTCCCTTGGCTCCGCCCGTCATCCGGCCTGCTGGGGCAGCTCTCCCAGCCTCTTCTAAGGGGCCCATGCCCATCACTGACTGGAAGATGGAAGAAGCTGGGCTTGCTGCAGCAGGGACCATCACGCCCGGAGAGAACAGACAAGTGTTTTCTCATTCTATTCATTTATCTGATAAATTACCTTGCCTGTCTCCCAGGGGTGAGGATCAGTCAATGCAGTCCACTGGGTCCTCACCACCCATTGCAGCAGCCAATAACTCACCTACCCTCTCCATATCTCCTCCTTTCGCCTCTGAGTGTCCACCGGTCCTGGAACTCGATCGGCGGGTGAGGGAGGAGTCCGCGGTGCTGGAAGACTCCACCCCAGCCCCGCAAAGTCTCTATGGCGAGAGGGAGGGCGCTGAGATCGAACTGAAGCCTGCACTGACGGAGGAGCGTCCCCTGGCTTCAGTCTCCTGGGGTCCAGCGCAACTTGGGTCTCCACCTCCAGAATCCATGCCGGGAGAATCGCCTGTGTTGGAAACCTCACTGGAGGAGACCAGGACTGCCAAGACCATCACGCCTGCTGTGGAAGCCACTGCAGTAGAGTCTGCATTGGAGCTGGATCTTTGCCAGGCCGGGCCCACAATGCCATCATCAGGATCAATGGAATCCTGGACGGCAGTGGAGCTCGAGCCCAGGCAAGTGCTCTCATTTGTTTCTCTCTCTTTTGTACCTGAGGAAACTTGCCTGGCTCTCCAGGAGGGGAGTCAGGTGCAGCCGGCAGCTGCACCTGATCTCACCTCACCGGGCTCCGCTGCTACCGGCGACCCTGACCATGTCTCTTCCCCTGTTGTTTCTGATCCTCATCCCAGGGTCATCGGGGAAGATCCGTCCCAACCCGGAACCTCCGTGGGTGCAACATCCTCACCGCCTGATGAACCGCCGCCAACTGGATCATCAGAGTCCTGGACGGCGGTGGAGCCCGAGCCCAGGCGAGTGCTTTCTTTAGCTCTTCTCTCCCCAGATTGTGAGCATTCATGCCTGGCTCTTGGTGAGGAGAGCAGGGGGCAGCCACCCGCTGCACCTGAGCATGTCTCGCTGGGCTCTGCCGCTGCCGGCGACCCTTACCTCTCTCCCTTCTTTGTTGTCTCTGAGCTTTCTGCACTGCTGGAGGCCTCCGAAGATCCGGGTCCGCCACCTGAGGTTCCAGTTGCCCCCCGCCGTCAGCTGCTCTACTGAGGATGCAGCGCTGCCCCAGTCTGGAGTCACCAAGGGTGCAGCGTTGTTCCGGTCCGAAGCCACCGAGGGTGCTGGAGAGCTCCAGCCCGGAGCTGCCGGGGGTGCAGCACTGACCCAGCCGGGGTCCAACATGGGTGCTGCTAAGTCCCAAGCTGGGACCACCGCAGGTGCAGCCCTGTCCCAGGCCGGAACCATCGGGGGAGCAGCCATGTCCCAGAACAGGACCATCATGGGTGCTGCCATGTCCTGGATCGGGACCGTCGTGGGTGCAACTAGCCCCCAGTTCCCTACAACTGTGGGCATAGTGGTTTCCTCCCCGTCACTGCCTTATGCCGGGACTCTCTCTCCTCAGCAACCCTCTTCAGTTTTGGGTCTCCCTGTGGGGGAGCTACCGCCCGGTCCGCCTCGTCCGAGTGGGTGGCTGAAGAACCCAGGCTGGCTGCCCAATGTACTGTACCATTGGGTTGGCTGCCCTCGGTTGTTACTGTATTTCCTTCTGGGGGGTGGGGGGGCAGGTTCCTTTTCTCTTCTTTTTTTTGTTCTTTTGGTGTTCCTTTTGGGTGTCTGGGATCCACCCTTGGGAGGGGGGCCTGTCATGAACTGGGTTTTGGACCTTTCTGCCAAACACAGCTTCATGGCATTGTGGCTGCATTTTACACCTGTAAGACTGTTTATGCCTGTTTGCCAGTTTATGTCACAGCGGACCAACACCAGCAGATGACCTCTGTTCAGATAAAAGTAAATTTTGCATTTCATTTGGAAATCAAAGTCCCAGAGTCTGGAGAAAGAGTGGAGAGGCACAGAATCTAAGTTGCTTGAGGTTTAGTGTGAAGTTTCCACAGTCAGTGATGATTTGAGGAACCATGTCATCTGCTGGTGTTGGTCCATTGTGTTTTATCAAGACCAAAGTCAGCGCAATCGTCTACCAGGAAATTTTACAGCACTTCATGCTTCCCTCTGTTGACCAGCTTTATAGAGAAGCTAATTTCATTTTCCAGCAGGACTTGGCACCCCCCCCCCACACACACACACACATTGTCAAAAGTATCAAAACCTGGTTTAATGACCATGGCATCACTGTGTTTGATTGGCCAGCAAACTCTCCTGACCTAAACCCCATCGAGAATCTATAGAGTATTGTCAAGAGGAAGATGAGAGACACCAGACCCAACAACGCAGACGAGCTGAAGGTCCTATCAAAGCAACCTTGACCTTCATTACACCTCAGCAGTGCCACAGGTTGATCACTTCCATGCTACACCACATTGATACAGAAATTAATCCAAAAAGAGCCCCGACCAAGTATTGAGTGTGTACATGGACATACTTTTCAGTCGGCCAACATTTCTATTTAAATTTTTTTTAATTAATTTTATGTAATATTCTAATTTTTTGAGAAACTAAATTTGGGGTTTTCATGGGCTGTAAGCCATAACCATCAAAATTAAAAGAGATAAACACTTGAAATGCAGATTGCAGATGAAACACTTTGCAGATGATGTTGTCCTGTTGGCTTCATCCAGCAATGACCTACAGCTCTTGCTGGGACGGTTTGCCGCTGAGTGTGAAGCGGCTGGGATGAGAATCAGCACCTCCAAGTCCGAGTCCATGGTCCTCAGCCGGAAAAAGGTGGATTGTCCTCTCCGGGTTGGGGACAGGCTCCTGCCCCAAGTGGAGGAGTTTAAGTATCTTGGGGTCTTGTTCACGAGTGAGGGGAAAATGGAGCGAGAGATCGACAGACGGATTGGAGCAGCATCTGCAGTGATGCGGACGTTGTACCGGTCTGTTGTGGTGAAGAGGGAGCTTAGTTCTAAGGCAAAGCTGTCGATTTACCAGTCAATCTACGTTCCTACTCTCACCTATGGTCACGAGCTTTGGGTAATGACCGAAAGAACGAGATCGCGGATACAAGCGGCTGAAATGAGCTTTCTCCGTAGGATTGCTGGACTCACCCTCAGAGATAGGGTGAGGAGCTCAGTCATTCGGGAGAGGCTCAGAGTAGAACCGCTGCTCCTCCACATTGAAAGGAGTCAGTTGAGGTGGTATGGGCATCTGATTAGGATGCCTCCTGGACGCCTCCCATTTGAGGTGTTTCAGGCACGTCCCACTGGGAGGAGACCCCGGGGCAGACCCAGGACTCGGTGGAGAGACTATGTCTCCCAGCTAGTCTGGGAACGCCTTGGTATCCCCTCTGAAGAGCTGGAGCAGGTGGCTGGGGAGAGGGAAGCCTGGGCTTCTCTGCTTGAACTGCTGCCTCCGCGACCCGGACCTCCGGAAAAGCGGTAGAAGATGGATGGATGGATGGATGGAAACACTTGAAATGTATTACTCTCTGTGTAATAACTCTATATAATATAGAAGCTTAATTTTTTAATTGAATTACCTAAATAAATCAACTTTTCATTGACATTCTAGTTTATTGAGATGCACCTATACATGTCCTGCACCACCCTCATATACTTCTCTGTCACTCCTGACTTTATCATACAGTACCACACTTCCCCTCTTGGCACCCTATCATGTTTTATCTAGATCTCCAAAAGTGCAATCTTATCTACTGAGAAGATGCATAAGATCAAAGGGACCCGTACAATAGTTGAATGATTGTCTATTTTGAGTATAAGGCTTTAGAAACCAATATTTTCTGAAGACAGAATGCCAAAAAGAAAAAAAAACCCTCTCCCTCAGAATGGCCAAAGGAAAACATGGAGCAAATTACACATTTGTACTGGCGAGCCAACACAGAGGATTGCAGGTTCACAGTGATTTCATTCCCATACCTGAAAACATTTTAGATTCAGTCTGTGTAGAGCTGCTTCACTGCGCTCATCCCTTTCTGCTGATATTGGCACAGGGCAATTGTCCCAAAACCAGCTTCACGGGAAAGGCCAATATTTGAACTTTTCACTCTAACGCCACTGCAGTGTGCATTGGCTGATGGTGGGTCTTACCACTAGACAGAAGTAATACAGAGACTAGACTGTCAGTGTAGCTCTAAAGTTCCCTCTAATGCTGTGGGAAACAGGATTTCAAAAAATATTGAAATGCATTTTTAATCCATAATATACTCACAAAAAGTCCGGGCTATTGATCTTTCAGGTGAAATTTCAGGATGCACCTAAAATGCACTACAACCTTTACAAGTGAACTTAATTTGACCTTGTCTAACCTTTTGAATGCACATGTCTAACTGCAATGTTTTAATACTTTTTGCATAACTTGCTCTAACAAGGTGCTTGACGGCAAAATTCACAAGTGTTTGATCCATGAATCAACTAATAAATTTTCTGGTTCAATTAGAATTGGGATTTAAACAGTCCTCTTCATCATGCTATTCACATTTTGACATCACGAGACCAAGACAGTGCCTAACAATTGATCAGCAGTACCTTGCCATTGCGAGTCTTCAAACAAGATGTTCTCAGAGATAAGTGGCCACTGAGCTTAGAGTGTCATCAGCAGGTTGCAACAGAGATACAGAGAGATTGGAAGAGTCACAGAAGGGCATAGAAGTTGACACCCTTTGGCTACATCCCATGCTGATGACCACTTCATTGTGAACAGTGCACTGCAAAACGGGATGATGAAGCCACTCAACTCCAGGAACATTTAAAGGAGATGAGAGGTACACAAGTGTCAAGTCAGACCATTCGAAGCCATTTACATCAGCTTGGTCTGCATGCTAGATGACCTGCAAGGGTATCTGATCACACCACCAGGCACAGGCATCATTGTCTTGCATGGACCAGGGAGCATTTACGCTGGACAAGGGACCAGTGGGCCTCAGACCTGTTCTCTGGTGAAAGTCAATTCACGGTGAGCAGAAATGATGGCTGCCATTGACGTTGGAGACATCAAGGAGAGCGCTATGCATCAGCCACTGTTTTCACCAGATGAGCCTTTGGTGGTGGTGGTGTTTCAGTCTGGGCAGGTGTGTCTAAGTCAATACAGAACTGCCTTACACCTTGTGAATGCTACAGTGACAAGCTGATACTACCTGAATGACATCATTTAGCCAGTCGTTGTGTGATGATCTGGCGAGCGTGCGCCCCCTCCCCTCCTGTTCCTGTCTTCCTGGCTCCAGAGGATCAGCTATACCTGCGTGATTACACACCTGCTGCATCCTGATGAGCCAGCATATTTAAGAACCAGCGTGGGGAGAGCCAATCGCTGGATCATTTGGGTTTGCTACCCTAGTTATACGTCTAAGCTTTTATCTGTATCTGTTGGTTGACCTGTGTCTTCACTCCTCCGTCCTTCTCCTTCACAAGTTGCTGCCATCCACAGGTGTGCCTTCCGGAGCTGATCATGCTCGCCTGGCCCAGAAGATAGCTCAAGTAGGTTCATTTTGTCTTCTTTTAATTATTTACCTTTGTTCTTATTAAAGACAAAAATAGAAAGGAAATGTTTTTACCTTCTTTACATGTTGTCACTGTTCACTGCAGCCTTCCTCAGAAGTGTCAGCTGATTGTTGCGAGGTGTCATTTTATCAGCTGGCTTTCGTTGGTGGGGTCAGCCCAGCAGACCTGTCAGATCCACCAAGCCGGCCCGCTTTCCCAAATGGCCAAATTACCACAAAGCAAAATTACAAAAGAAGAAGAAAAAGCATTAACCTCACTCAAGAAAGATAAAATAATCACAATCATCCCATCAGACAAAGGCAGAACGACAGTAGTAATGGACACAGAAACATATGAAAAACAGATGGAAACCATGTTGGCAGACAGCAGCACATATGAAATCATAAAAACAAACCCCACAGAAGAAAAGAAAAAAAATGCTAAAAGCCCTTATTGAACCCCTATTAGAAAGCAAAAAAATCACAAAGGACGCATACGATCACCTGATACCCACAGCCAGCATCACCCCCCAGCTCTATGGAACCCCAAAAATACATTAGAAGGATATCCCACTGTGGCCAATAATAGACAGTATCGGATCAGTTACATACAACTTATCAAAAGCCCTGGTTGAAATCATCAGACCCCTTCTTGGACAATCAGAATATCACTACAAAAACTCAAAACAGCTGGCACGAGAACTCAAAAATATGAAAATAGAATCAGACGAGATCCTCATTTCACATGATGTCATTTCATTATTCACAAAGACCCCTGTTGATGTCACACTACACATAGTGCAAGAACGCTTCAGAAATGACAGAACCCTAAAAAGACGCACCAATCTCACAGTTGACGACATATCTGGACTATTACAATTTGTTGCAAAATCCACCTATTTTCAATACAGAGAAAAAATCTACAGACAAAAAGAAGGATTTGCAATGGGAGACCCACTATCAGCCATCATGAGCAGCTTTTTCATGGAGGATCTGGAAAACAGCCATCAACACAGCACCCACACAATGTAAACCCACCCTATGGAAGACATACGTGGACGACATTTTGAAGAAAATAAGGAAAGGACACACACAAGAACTCGCTGACCATCTGAATAGCACGGACAGCACTGGGAATATAAAATTTACACACGAAGAGGAAGAAAATGGCACCATAGCTTTTCTGGACATGAAAATCCACCATAACAATGATGGCAGTATAAAAATCATTGTCTACAGGAAACCAACCCACACGGATCAATACCCACTGTGGACATCATAACACCCCACAGCACACAAACTATCAGTTGTCAGGACGTTATATGAACGGGCCACCATCATCACAGACCAAGAAGACAGACAGGAGGAGGAACCCACATAAAACATGCACTCATACGCTGCCAATATCCAGTATGGGCTATAAACAAAGGAAAACAGCAAGTCACAAACAAAGAAAACAAACAGGAAACAAGACACAGAACAAAAGCTGAAATCAAATACAAGGACACCATAACTATTCCATACATCCGAGGGATAACAGAACCAATTCAAAGGATCATAAAAAATTACAAAATAAACACTGCAGTAAAACCACACAAAAAATTAAGACAGTTATTAGTACACCCCAAGGACAAAATAGAACAAGACAAAAAATGCAGTGTAATATATGAAATATCATGCAGATCATGCAACAAAACCTATACTGGAGAAACCAGAAGATCATTAGAAATCAGGAAGTGGGGAAAAGATAGCATGAACCGGGATGAGGGGGCCTTTATGCTTTCCCACTCCTGGGACCACATTCTCAAGAGACCATTGGACAGCGGAAAGCAGGGCCGGCTCAGTGGATCTGACAGGTCTGCTGGGCTGGCCCCGCCTACAAAAGTCAGCTGATAAAATGACACCTCGCAGCAATCAGCTGACACTTCTGATGAAGGCTGCAGTGAACAGTCGAAACATGTAAAGAAGGTAAAAACATCTCCTTTCTCTTTTTGTCTTTAATAAGAACAAAAGGTAAAAAATGGCCCAGAAAATGCCAGGCATACACCCAGGTCGCCGCCTTCCCCCTGTTCCTCTGGTCCACGCAGGAATTCCCTGCTGTACTCCTCTGCTCACTGAGTAAATGTACTTTCCCATTATTATTCTTCCCTTCTGGAGGTCTCGTCCCTAATAATCTCCGTCTGCTCTTTCCCATAGGCTACGTGCGCTCCAGGAGGCGCCAGTTTTATGTCTATTTTAGTGTGTATTTTTGTGTTGCATTCTTCCTTAGTTTTGCATCTTTGTGTGCTTTATTTTTACAATAAACTGGTGAACTTTTCATTCAAGTCTGAGTGATCGTACTGACAGCTCTGTGCTTGAGCCTCACCTGCACTGAGTTATGACACTTTGTGCCAATGCATGAACAACACAGTCCTAATTTCATCTTCGTGGAAGATAATGTTCCAGCTCATCAAGGTCACATCATCAGGGAATGGCTGCTGGAGGCTGGGGTACATGAAATGGAGTGGCTTGCACTTTCTCCAGACCTGAATCCCATAGAAAACCTGTGGGATCATCTGAGTCGCCATGTAGAGTCTCGTAACCCTGCACCCCACAACCTTAATGACCTGAGGGCCGCGCTTCAAGAGAGTGGAATATCATGCTTCAGCAGGCAATAAGTCGACTTGTGAACAGCATGAGACGTCATTGTCAAGCTATAATTGATGCTCAAGAGCAAATGACAAGTTATTGAGACACTGACATTTTTTGTTGTGGTTATACCCACCACTGTTGTTGGCTTTTGTTTCAATAAGTTGTGTGAGATGAGGAAATCACCATTGCATGCTTCTCTTTACAGTAAATGCCCTACTTTCATGATATTATATCACTGCAGCAGGAACTTTACATTTTTCATAAATTTCACCCAAAAGCCAAATATCCTTAACTTTTTGTGAGTAGTGTAGCTGCAAAAACATATCATTATTTTTAGGGGTGCATTTATACTGTGGAGGAAGGAATCAGACGAGACCACGAGCTGAAGACACAGACTTTATTTCTCCTCCAACGAGTAAAACGTCCTGCCCTGGGTCTCAAGGCGACCACTTTAATACTCTTTATTCCCGCTTCTGGGACCCAGGGTGTGAAACATTAACATACAGGACACAAGACATGTACACACATCAACATACAATACACAGAGCATGACTAATTACCATACTTTCGTGCCCTGGTGACTTCAGGTGTGAACCCTGTCACAGCGGGGGCAAAGGCACTTCTTGTCTAGTTTACAACACCCTAGTGCTACGGTGCCTTTCGTTATCTCTGCTCCTCTTCACTATTACCATTTCTCACCTCCCTCTTTCTCCCAACCTCAAGCCCTGGGTGGAATGCCACCTGTTATCATATCACCACACAGCCCCCCCCCCACAAACATCCAGAAAGGGCCCTAACTCTCTGGTCCTTTGGGCTTGAGCAAGCACCCGTTGCAGCTGTAGCAGGGAACTGCCAGTCCGGTCGAAGCGCCTTCCTGACGAGGTGTGGGGGAGAAAACAATGGTCTGTGGAGGGGGAGAGGGTGGGGAGGGGACACAGTTAGTTTCGTGAGCACAGGTCTCTGCCGGGGGAATATCCACCTGCAGACCCACCGTAGGTGGGCGCCGGGAAGCTTGGGCCAACACCACCTGTTCATCTTCCAACACATAAGCGGGCTTAACCCTGTCAATGCAGACGGTTTCCTTGCACCTCCCCCAAGTCTAACACAAAGTGTTTTGCCCTGTTTCCACCACTCTGAACGGGCCATCGTACGGTGGACGCAGCGGGGTTCTGTGTGTATTGTGGCTGACAAAAACGAATTTGGCGTTTTGCAAGCTCTTTGGAACAAAGGTGCGGGGAAAACAATGGTGAGCCGGTCCCAGCATGTTGGCAGCCCCTGTACTGTAAAAAAATTGCGCAGGCAGATCGGTCCCAGGCGTGGGGCTCTCCAGTAAAAATTCCCTGGGCATCCGCAACGGCTGAGAAAAAACGAGCTCTGCCGGGCAAGCTGCCAAATCCTCCTTACGCACAGAGTGCAACCCCAATAGGACCCAAGACAGGCGGTCGACCCAATTTGCATCTGTGAGTGAGGCTCTGAGCGCTGTTTTAAGCGACCTGTGAAAACATTCGCACAGCCCATTAGCCTGGGGGTTGTACACGGTGGTGTGGTGGATTTTGACCCCCAGGCTATCGGCCATGGCAGTCCAGAGTTCCGAAACGAATTGCAGGCCCCTGTCAGGAATTATGTCTGACGGGGATCCGAACCGTGCAACCCAAGCCAACAAAACGCACGAGCTACCTCAGCGGATGTGGTGGAAGCCAGCGGGACCACTTCTGGCCAACGCGTGGTGCAGACCACGAATGTCAAAAGGTGTGTGAAACCTTGCAACGGCGGAAGGGGGCCCACAAATGGCTCGAGGGGGGCTTTGGTGTGCTTGTGCACCTTAGCCCACTGGCATGCGACACACGCTACATCCCTTTCTTTCACATCCCTGTGTAGGCGAGGACAGACAAATTTTGCCCCCACCAACTTAACCGAGGTGCACACGCCAGGATGTTAAAGGGAGTGGACGGACTCAAAAATGTGGCGGCGCCAAGAGCTCGGAACCACCGGGCGAGGGCGGCCGGTGGAGACATCGCAGAGCAAGGCGACCGCCGTTTTGGTGTTTGTGAAAGCCTGGGCCTGCTCGGGGGTCCAGTCGATGCTATTTGCGGGTTTCTTTTTTTTTTAATGTGCCGTACAGCGGTAGCAGCAGCTGTGCTGCCCAGGGGAGAAAATGATCGTAAAAAGCTGACTATCCCCAAAAATTCCTGTAGTGCCCTCACAGTCTGTGGACGTGAAAAATCCAACACTACGTGCATTTTGTCCGGCAGCGGGATCAAGCCTTCTGAAGAGATGCGATGGCCCAAAAAATCAATCACTGGCAGCCCGAACTGGCACTTTGCTGGGTTAACAATAAGCCCGTGCGCTTCAAACCATTGGAAAACTTGTTTGAGGTGGGCGAGGTGCTCCTCCTCTGACGCGCTAGCCACCAAAATGTCGCCCAAGTAGACAAAAACGAAAGGCAGGTCACGAAGCACCACGTCCATCATTCTTTGGAATGTTTGCTCTGCGCCCTTTAATCCGAACGGCATGCGTAAAAACTAGAAAAGGCCAAACAGAGTTATTACCGCCATTTTAGGAATGTCACCTGTTATCGTGTCACCACAATAGCACATTTTTGCCAGACCAAGTTCAATTACTTCAGGTTGAGTACCAATAAATATACAAGATAAACTGTGTTTTTCTGCTCTGTATACATCCTGATTTTAATGTGTTAATAATGTTCCTTATCACCATGATGTTTTTTATGTGCAAATTACTATGCACCTTTCTATGTTTCTAAGTTCTTCAGAGCTCTTTTGTCAATAGGAGACACTTGTTATGTGCAAAAGAGTTGCATTTTACAGACCTCTGTGCAGTGTTGTAGTCAACACTATTCCAAATCCAGAGTTCACATTTGATGCCTGTTCATTAAAGATTTCCCCTAACCTACTTCCGGTTATTGTAAGACACTGATATCTTGCGGCCTCTTACATTAATAATACATCTCTGTCATGATGCTGAGCATGGTGGGAGAGCCGTGCTCATGCTTTCAGTAATTTCTGATTATTTTCTGTACTTTCCTTATCTTCTTCCGCTTAATCCTTTTCAGGTTGCGGGGGGGCTGGAGCCTATCCCAGCATCTTTGGGCAAGAGGCAGGGTACACCCTGGACAGATCGCCAATCCATCTCAGTTTTATTATTGTATTTGAGTATGGTTGTCTGTATTTTACTATTGGAGTTTGGCCTTTGTTTCTGTTTGTTTTGAGTTGTCCCATTATAATCTTAGTTTGGTTTTTATAGTCTTGTTTATTTAGTTTATATATTTATGAGTCATCTTGTATTTCAAATTATATCGCCCTGTGTTTTGACATGAGTCTACTCTCGCCTTTTGCTTTCAGTTCTCCTTGGTAATATCGGTATTTATTAGTATTGTATTATTAGCATCTCTTGGTATTTGTATTTCTTCTTGGCCTCACCTTGGTGCTTTGTTATTATTTCCTCCTTGTGTATTATTTGGTTTGAATCTCGTTTTGTAATTATTTCATGTTTATAGTCAGTTACCTTTTTGTTCCAATTGTGCTTTTACTTTGACAAAGTTCTTTGTTTACTTCCGTTTGCTCTAAGTTAGTTTTGCGGTCTATCACAGCTGTTATTATTTTTGGCCTGATTATCCTCGCTCCTGTTAGCCACACCTGTAATCATTTACCTAATCTCTTTGACCTATTTAAGGGATGCCGCCTCACAGCTCAGGGTGATGTCCTTTATTTTGTAACCTGGCGTGTGTCCCACGCTTCATCACTTTGTCTCCCAGACATGAGTCCCACATCTAGTTTATCTGGCGTTTCCACACGCCTTAGCCTTTGTGCTAGCCTGTCTTGTAAGCTTATCCTTGTCTCAGTTATTTTGTATTTTTATTAAACCATTTGCAACTCACAGTCTGCATTTGTGTCTCCATTCTACACCCCTGCAGGTCCTTTATGACAGAAGGACATTGCCAGTTTTGACCCAGCAGCTGTGAGTTTGTCCTTTTCTTTTCCACCTACCTCTTTTTGTGTTTTACTGGAGGGAAAGCCAGACTGCATTATCTCTTCAGTGAGAGGCCCTGTAGGCAAACGTTCATTCAGTATGAGCATGGGGTTGGAGCTGTGCTGTGCAGCCATTGAAATCAATCAGCTCATTGCAGGGACTTGCTCAGCTCTCACCCCCCAGTCCGCAGTCTGGTACTTGGGGCTCACGAAGGCAGCACGCTGATGGGAGAGACCTGATTGCCTCGGTTGCCACCCTGCAGCAAGGAAACCATGAAAAGGTGAGGAGGTTGCAGACGAGGTCGGAGCCTGCACCAACAAAGAAGCGTCCCCGGGCTCGGGCACCTCCTTCTCCTCACCACCCTCCGGCTTCTGCTCCAGCCTTTTACCCTCTTCGCTCCGCTGAAGCCCCACGGAGCTCAAGTAAGCCTGCCTCCACTCCACTCTGTCCACCGTCTATTCCTGAGCCAACAAAGAAACGTTCCCTGGAACAGACATTCTCAGCCTCTCACTGCCACGCAGTTGCATCCCGCCAGAGGAACTGATTTGCCTCACAAACAGCAGCTTCTTCACCGCCTCAGAGAATCACAGCAGCAGCCTCCTTATCTCTTCACAACTTTTCTTCATCGGCTGTCCCGTCAGCTCCTTCCTCCTCGTCTGCTGCTGCTGTCCCCCTCTCCTCCACAGTGTCATCACACGCTGCTGAGTATCCTGCCGTCTCATCCCCAGCATTGGCTATTATCATGACTGCAGTGCCGGCTCTTCCATTTTCTACATTGGTGCCTTCGCCCGCTGCAGCCATCGAGAGAGATTCATCTGGGCCTTCTGCAGCAGCTACCATCACACCATGGGAATTAAGGCAAGTACATTTTCATTCTCTAACACCAATAGATGAAATGCCTTGTCTTATTCCCGATGGAAGGACTCAGCAGCAGCCGCACACTTTGGCTGAGCTCTCACCACCCTCTGCTGCAGTCATCCACCCTTCCTCACCTGCTTCTCCCGTGTCCCCCTCTGTGCTCTCTGTGTGTTCGCCTGCCCTGGGAGGGAGCTGCTGGATGACGGAGGGGCCTGCTGTTCCGGAAATTCCTGTTCTGGCCCCACAGCCACATCTTGGACGGGAGAAGAGCGCCCCCTGTATCCCGAAGCCTGAGCCGACAACGGAGTGTCCCCTGGTTTCAGCATTGCAGGACCCGGTACCATTAGTGAGACATTCTCCAGTTTCAGTCACCACTTCTGGAGTTAGACCAGCTCCTGCCGCCACATCTGGGGTTCCCCCAGTTCCTGCCGCCACACCAGAAGTTCCGCCAGTTCCTGTCATCACGGCTGAAGTTTTGTCTGCCATCAGGCCTGCTGCTTGGACTGCAGCAGCAGAGTCACCGGAGTCATGGTCGGTTGTGGAGCTCGAGTTAAGGCAAGTCCTCTTTTTTGTCTATCTTACAATATCAGTATTAGAGAGATCTTTCTTTGCTCTGGGCGAGGAGAACCAGTTGCAGCTGTCATCTGCTTCTGAGTTTTCACCGTCGGGCTCCACTGCTGCCAGTGACAGTGGAATGGTATTTGTCTCTTCCTCCCCGTCTGAGGTGGCCGTATCGGGGATGGATTCCCAGGTGGGGTGATTTGGGATGCCCCAGCCTGAGTCGCCTGGTTTCGTCACTGGTCAGCAGTCTTCGCCTGAGGTCACTGCTGGTCAACAGTCTTTGCCTGAGGTCGCTGCTGGTCAGCAGCCTTTGCCTGGTTTCACCAATGGTTATTGGTCCACTTCATCTGGTTTCATTGATGATCATCAGTCCACTTCATCTGGTTTCATCGATGGTCATCAGTCCACTTCATCTGGTTTCGCCTATGATCATCTGTCCACTTTGCCTGGTTTTCCCAATGGTCATCAATCCTATTCACCTGGCTTCACTGAAAGCCCTCTTCGTCTGGCTTCGCCAAAGGTCATCAGTCCACTTCATCTGGTTTCCTCGCCGGTCAGCCATCTTTGTCGTCTGGTTTCCTTGCTGGTTAGCCGTCATCACCGTCTGGGTTTACCGCTGGTCAGCAGTCATTGCCGGGTGTCAACGCTCTTCAGTTACTGCCCCTTGGATCTACGCCTCAGCCCCTGGGGTCCACAAAAAGCACATTTTTCAGCTGCTACCTCCTGAAAGGGACGCATTGTGCTCTGCGGTCTGATGGCTTAGGGATGCTGGGAGGCCACCCGACAGATCGCGTTCTCTGGTCTGCTGGTGTTGGAATGCTGGAAGACCACCCGATGGACTATGTCTTCTGCATGGATGGCTCAGGGACTCTGGGAGGTCACCCGACACTTTTCAGCTTGTGTCCTGGTGGTTTTGGGACTCCAGCAGACCTCCTGAACTATCTTATCTTCCCGCCTGGTGGTCCTGGAATTTCTGTAGGCCACCTGATCTTTCTGGTTTTGTTCTCTGTTGAGCGAGAGATTTGTTTTGACTCACCTGGCCTGTTTCCCTCACCACCCTCCCTGGAAGGATGATTTTTTTTCTGTTATTGTTCGGGGCGGGGGGGGGGGGGGTTGCTTTACAGAGAGCCCGAGAGCCCCTCGGGTTTGGGGAGAACCGTGCTCATGCTTTCAATTATTTCTGATTATTTTCTGTACTTTCCTTATCTCAGTTTTATTATTGTATTTGAGTATGGTTGTCTGTATTTTGATATCTAATTTGGCCTTTGTTTCTATTTGTTTTGAGTTGTCCCGTTATCATAATCTTAGTCTGGTTATTATAGTCTTGTTTATTTAGTTTATATATTTATGAATGATCTTGTATTTCAAATTATATCTCCCTGTGTTTTGACATGAGTCTACTCTCGCCTTTTGCTTTCAGTTCTCCTTGGTAATATCGGTATTTATTAGTATTGTATTATTAGCATCTCTTGGTTTTTGAATTTCTTCTTGGCCTCACCTTGGTGCTTTGTTATTATTTCCTCCTTGTGCATTATTTGGTTTGAATCTCGTTTTGTAATTATTTCATGTTTATAGTCAGTTACCGTTTTGTTCCTCCTGTGCTTTTACTTTGACAAAGTTCTTTGTTTACTCCCATTTGCTCTAAGTTAGTTTTGCGGTCTATCACAGCTGTTATTATTTTGGCCTGATTATCCTCGCTCCTGTTAGCCACACCTGTATTCATTTATCTAATTTCTTTGTCCTATTTAAGGGATGCCGCCTCACAGCTCAGGGCGATGTCCTTCACTCTGTAACCTGGCATGTGTCCCACATTTCATCACTTTGTCTCCCAGACGTGAGTCCCACGTCTAGTTTATCTGGCATTTCCACATGCCTTAGCCTTTGTGCTATCCTGCCTTGTAAGTTTATCCTTGTCTCAGTTATTTTGTATTTTTATTAAACCTCTTGCAACTCACAGTCTTCATTTAGGTCTCCATTCTCCACCCCTGCGGGCCATTTATGACAATCTCTCTGTTGGTCACGTAGTAATTTACAGTTCTAAACTCCTAAGAGTTTCTCTTCTACAGGTGCTAAGGTGGAGTAAGGTGTGATAATGGAGCCAGCTGAATGCAGAGCAGTTATCAGGTTCCTGTACTTGTGAAGCTGCACACCATGGGAGACGTTTGATGAGATGAAAGAGACTTATAGGAAGTATGTCTCATGGTATGATGTAGTCAAGTACTGGCATCGACAGTTCAAGTGTGGTTGGACATCAGTGGAAACAGCACCCATTCCCGAGTGACAACAGTGCGCCCTTGATGAAGACATCCTCTGGCAAGTGGAGGGCACCATTTTGGAACATGTACACATAACTGTTCACCAACTAGACCGAGATGACACGATCAGTGTGAAGTCTGTGGAAAAAAATCAGTCATAACAATTTGTACATGTGGAAGTTGTCTTCACAATGGATTCCCTGGTTGCTCACACCTTTCCAAGAAGCAGGAAAGAGTCATGTGTTCCCAGGTTCCTAGTCATGCTCACAGTCTTTTGGGACCAGCACTGATGATGGATTTTCTGGCAAAGTGTGGCATGCTGACTGTTATAAAGGGATTTTATAACAGAGAGCAGCATGATGACATAGCCGGTTGATGCCATCATCATGCCAACATACTTAAGGCAGGAGCGGACCATGTTATGGTCTCTTCTACCAACTCTCTCAATAGGCACAACTAGGAGCTGAATGCTCATTGGCATGTACTGTATTATTAAGCATTTATGTAGTAAAGTTCAGTTCAAGCACAGCCCTCTCGTCCGTCATCATTATCAGGTTTGTGGACATAACACTGACCAAATGTCCCTGCCTCTTGCAAGAAAACGCCCTGGTTCACAGCTCGGATGTTGCTCATATTGAAGCACGGTCTTGCATCTATGAAATCCTTCCTCACAGCCTTACTCTCTCGACCTTGCACCATCTGACTTTTTTTTTATTTTATTTTTTAGTTCGTATACTTTATTAATCCCAGAGGGAAATTCAGGGCATCCACATGGACGGATGAGGCAGCCACAGTGCGGTGCCAATCCCTTCACCATTCACACACACATTCACACCTAGGGCCACTTTAGAGTCTCCAGTTAACCTAACCTGCAGTACCTATGTAGAGAAACACTCATAACTGTGCCAACTTTGGTTCCTCTCAGTCCACGGGAAATAAGCCAGGGGGACTGTTTAACAAGAAGCTCTCATAGACCATGACTTTAAGAAGTCGAAACCAAAATCAAGACACAGATCAAGACAGGCTGAGACCAAATTGAGATCAATTCCATTTTGTGTGTACAGTGTCTCACAAAAGTGAGTACACCCTTCACATTTTTGTAAATATTTTATTATAGCTTTTCATGGGACAACACTGAAGATATAACACTTTGACACAATGTAAAGTAGTCAGTGTGCAGCTTGTTTAACAGTGTAAATTTGCTGTCCCCTCAAAATAACTCAGCTCACAGCCATTAATGTCTAAACCACTGGCAACAAAAGTGAGTACACCCCTAAGTGAAAATGTCCAAATTGTGCCCAAAGTATCAATATTTTGTGTGGCCACCATTGTTTTCCAGCACTGCCTTAACTCTCTTGGGCATGGAGTTCACTAGTGCTTCACAGGTTGCCACTGGAATCCTCTTCCACTCCCCCATGACGACATTACGGAGCTGGTGGATGTTAGAGACCTTGTGCTCCTCCACCTTCTGTCTGAGGATGCCCCACAGATGCTCAATAGGGTTTAGGTCTGGAGAAATGCTTGGCCAGTCCGTCACCTTTACCCTCAGTTTCTTTAGCAAGGCAGTGGTTGTCTTGGAGGTGTGTTTGGGGTCATTATCATGTTGGAATACTGCCCTGCGGCCCAGTTTCCAAAGGGAGGGGATCATGCTCTGCTTCAGTATGTCACAGTACATGTTGGCATTCATGGTTCCCTCAATGAACTGTAGCTCACCAGTGCCGGCAGCACTCATGTAGCCCCCAACCATGACACTCCTGCCACCATGCTTGGCTGTAGGCAAGACCAGTGTTGGACAAGTTACTAAAAAATAGTAACTAGTTACAGTTACTAGTTACTTCTTTTCAAAAGTAACTGAGTTACTTTTGAGTTACTGCATGATTAAAGTAACTAGTTAATTGGAAAAGTAACTTTCACGTTACTTTGAATGCATACTTAAATCATCTTGCACACATAACAAGATCAAGGGCCCCTTGTTCTTATCAGAAAAAAGAAAAGAAAACTGATGAGGAAAAAAAGTCTCATCTTACAGAGAAAAAATGTCTCAGATTTACATAAACTATTGTAATCAGTGGAAAGTCAGAAACTTATGAGAAATAAAGCTGTAAATTCACAGAGAAAATTTTGGACCCCCTGGTGGGCCATTTTTGGCCCACGAGCTATATGTTTGACACCCCTGGACCAGCCCATTAAAAACACATATTTAGAGGATTTACTTGCATGAAGTAGTTGCATATCACAGCAGCATGTAAATTAATAAGATAAAATAAAACAGAAAGCACAGATAAATGAAAGTTCACCGCTTAGAAGAAGCTGTTCTTTACTGCAACAAATCACAGTCACTTTTTCTCTGTGTGTAAGAAAACTTTAAATGCATTTAATGCAGACATTAGATGCAAGCTTCTTGCTCAAAAAATACTCATGTTTAACCACAGAGGTAGAAGCTGTTGGGGGCTACTCACCGCTCAGACAACAGGGGCTCGATATGAGAAGTCGCCACCACCACAGCATTTCTTCCTATCGGGCTGCGGCATGAACTGGGGCAGGACAGGAAACCGACCCACAGAGGAGACTGACGGCTGTGCCAGCTATGGTAGGGTCAGTTTATTTGCACTAGAAATATCTATCCAAATTAATAAAACAAGTAACTCGAGTAACGCATCAGATCAAATTTCAGTAACTGTAATGCATTACTGAATTTTTAATCAGTAATTTTGTTACACAGCACGTTACTGCAAAAGTAGTGGCATTACAGTAATGCATTACTTTGTAATGCGTTACTCTCAACACTGGGCAAGACACACTTGTCTTTGTACTCCTCACCTGGTTGCAGCCACACACGCTTGACACCATCTTAACCAAATAAATTTAGTAATAAGTTTATATTCGTCTCATCAGACCACAGGACATGGTTCCAGTAATCCATGTCCTTAGTCTGCTTGTCTTCAGCAAACTGATTGCCGGCTTTCTTGTGCATCATCTTTAAAAGGGGTTTCCTTCTGGGACAACAGCCATGCAGACCAATTTGATGCAGTGTGCGGCGTATGGTCTGAGCATTGACAGGCTGACCCCCCACCCCTTCAACCTCTGCAGCAATGCTGGCACCACTCATACATCTATTTTCAAAAGACAACCTTTGGATATGACGCTGAGCACATGCACTCAACTTCTTTGGTCAACCATGGCGAGGCCTGTTCTGAGTGGAACCTGTCCTGTTAAACCGCTGCAGCTCAGTCTCAGGGTGTTGGCAATCTTCTTATAGCCTAGGCCATCTTTATGTTGAGCAACAATTCTTTTTTTCAGATCCTCAGAGAATTCTTTGCCATGAGGTGCTATGTTGAACTTCCAGTGACCAGTATGAGAGTGTGAGAGTGACACCAAATTTAACACACCTGCTCCCCATTCACACCTGAGACCTTGTAACACTAATGACTCACATGACACCGGGGAGGGAAAATAGTTAATTGGGCACAATTTGGACATTTTCACTTAGGGGTGTACTCACTTTTGTTGCCAGCAGTTTAGACATTAATGGCTGTGTGTTGAGTTATTTTGAGGGGACAGCAAATTTACACTGTTATACAAGCTGGACAATGACTACTTTACATTGTATCAAAGTGTCATATCTTCAGTGTTGTCCCATTAAAAGATATAATAAAATATTTACAAAAATGTGAAGGGTGTACTCACTTTTGTGAGATACTGTACATCTTGGTTTCATTTTGATCCCCTAAAACGCCATGTACTGGGCCCCGGAGGGGCAGGGAAATAGACCCAGGTGCACATTTATTAAATAAAAGAACATAACACTCAAAAGGGTTCAGACGAGACAAAAATATCACAAGGAATAACTTACGAGAGAAAGCGTCGGAGCGAGGAGTGCTCGGAGGAGACTAGAGATGTCCAGTAGACTCAACAACAATGCCGCAAAGAGGCAGTGAGGCAGCAGACTTTAAATACAAGTCCATCCATCTTCTTCCGCTTAATCCTTTTAGGGTCACGGGGGGACTGGAGCCTATCCCAGCATCTTTGGGCGAGAGGCAGGGTACACCCTGGACAGATCGCCAACACAGAGAGACAGACAACCATTCACTCTCACAGTCATACCTAAGGACAATTTAGAATCCCCAGTTTAATGCCAATTAACCTAACTTGCATGCTTTTGGCATGTGGGAGGAAACCGGAGAAATCCCGACATAAACCCACGCAGATACAGGGAGAACATGCAAACTCCACACAGATCACTGTTGGTCAGGGGCTGGGTATGACTGATAACATAAATGAACTCCAGTGTGGGCTCGCATGGGCAGGCAAGTAGAAAACAGTGATAATAGAATCAGCTGGATAAGTGAGGGAGGAGCGGCTGGATTGACAACTTGACAGGCGACACCCCCTGAAGAGCACAAACCCAGAAATCGCGTGACAGCTGTCAACCCAGAGAAGGCACCATAACATACAAATAAAGTATAACATAATCACTGCAGACTGAAACTGAATACAAATAAACATGAACCCAAAAACCATAACAAAACAAGACATGGCCGAAAATAACAGGAACACAACTGGAGAAAATAAAAGGCAGAACAACACTAAGAGGAGCATAATAAATACACTGAAAAAGCCACAAGGCTGGGTCTGACAGAAATCCCAACCCCAGTCCATGACATAAAATCTTGGTCTTGTCAAGTTTTTAAAGCAACACTACATAGGTTTGTCACTTCAAATAATTTTCCAAAGTCATTTTGATGGTACATCAGCCTTTGTGGTGATTTTATCTTTGTCTTCTACATTCTGCTCTCAACCTGGTCTTGCCATAGTTTTAACTACAGCACTACCCCTAGGGATAATAGACTGAAGTGTTTGCACAGTCACATTTAGGTACAGCAATGAAAATAATCACAGTTAATGATAAGGCATGGGTAAGGGTGGACTTAAAGAGCATGACTTTCATTAACAGGAATATATGCAAGATGTATGTACCTTCATAAGGTGACCCAGGTGACAAAAAAATCTGGCTACATATCATGTGCTTCCTGCCCTGCAATATTTCCTACTCATGCAGAATAATTTACATTCAGTACCTTGTGACTTAGTCTGGTTTGCCTTTAAAACTGACATTCAAGGGGCTATTTCTTAGAATTGGTTCAACTGAATCTCAGTGAGCTGAATCAAAGAATAATAAAGCATCAATTTGTTTGAGAAGTTCCCCATAACAAAATAAAATGCTTTTTGATTTGCATGCTTTACCTCATTGTTAAAATCTAATTTAACATCAGGAGAATTTTTCTTGTGGGAGATATTATACAACAGCATGTCTTGCCATATCAGACTAACCCCAATTACAGCTGCTCCCCACTGACAACCCATTTTGATCACACAATGACTTATCTCTCCCCTCATCCTGAATGATGGTATAAGAGATGTTCCCCACAGTAACAACAGTTCTTTGATGCTTTCACACAGGCCCAAATGAAAGTGTCTCATGGTCTTGAAAACGGAAATGATCCAGATTATAGAAGACATTTGTTCATCTACAGGCCATTGGTGATTGATGTACAGCACTGTACGAAAACTACTCCATTGGTGGCAATTTGTATTCCCATCTTTGCTGGGACTTATTCGCCCATCCTGCATGGATGGAAAATCCAAGGTTGTGCATAGCCATGACCCCCGAACATGGATCAGTGATAAGAATCATGACACTGAATAAGTCTTACACAGCATGAAATGGAAGAGCTAGTATAGAGGCACTTTGCAAAGCTCTCTGCAAGAGAAGCATCAAGGGTAAGCAGGCTAAAATTGCTTTAACCGTGTGATTTATATTTGGAGGCATCATGAATAAAAAAATAAATACAGTATGTGTAAAGGGTAATATATGATAAGGGAGCTATTTGGAATTGGGTAAACCAGGTCAAAGAGTTATCATTTTGTACAATTGCCAAATGTGATTAATATAGTTTTATTTCACACAAACCTTTCCATGTGCTTATGGACATGTCCTCTATTATATGATTTAATTGTTTTTATCTTGTTATATTACAAAAGAGGAAGACCACACAAAAGAGGAAGACCACAGAGAAGATTCATGGATGTAGTGAAGGAGGACATGGAGAGGGTTGACGTTATCGATGCAGGGGATAGGGTGAGATGGAGACAGATGATCCACTGTGGCCACCACTAAATGGAGCAGCTGAAAGAACAAAGAAGAATTACATAATACTGGATAAATAAAAATATATACACAGGTGCATCAATGAATTAGAATGTCATCAAAAAGTTGACTTATTTCAGCAATTCAATTCAAAAAATGAAACTCATTGTAATGATTCATTACAAGAGTGATATATTTCAAGTGCTTGTTTCTTTTCATTTCAGTGGCTATGGCTGATAGCTCATGAAAACCCCAAATTCAGTTTCTCAAAAATTAGAATATTGGATCAAATTAATTTTAAAAAAAAGGATTTTTAATACTGGCGATCTGTCCGGGGTGTACCCTGTCTCTCGCCCAAAGATGCTGAGATAGGCTCCAGCGCCCCACCCCCACCCCCACCGCCGTGACCCGAAAAAGATTAAGTGGTAGAAGATGGATGGATGGATGGATGGATGGATGAAGGGAGGGATTTTTAATAGAAATGTCAGCTGACTGAAAAGTATGTCCATGTACACAAGCAATACTTGGTCAAGGCTCCTTTTGCATGAATCACTGCATCAATGTGGTAACATGAAGGTGATCAGCCTGTGGCATTGCTGAGGTGTTAATGAAGTCCAGGTTGCTTTGATAGCAGCCTTAAGCTCATCTGCATGGTTGGGTCTGGTGTGTCTCATCTTCCTCTTGACAATACTCCGTAGATTTTCTATGGGGTTTTGGTCAGGCAAGTTTCCTGGCCAATAAAGCACAGCAATACCATAAACCAAGTTTTGGTACATTTCTTGGTATTTTTGGCAAGTGCAAAGTCCTGCTGGAAAATTCAGTCAGCATCTCCATAAAGCTTGTGAGCAGAGGGAAGCATGAAGTGCTCTAAAATTTCCTGATAGATGCTGCACTGACTTTAGTCTTGATAATACACAGTGGACCAACACCAGCAGATGACCTCTATTCAGATGAAGGTAAATTTTGTATTTCATTTGGAAATCAAGGTCCCAGAGTCTGGAGGAAGAGTGCAGAGGCACAAAATCCAAGTTGCTTGAGGTCTAGTGTGAATTTTCCACAGTCAATGATGATTTGGGGACATATGCCATCTGCTGGTGTTGATCCACTGTGTTTTATCATATATGAGAGAGAGAGAGAGAGAGAGAGATTTTGATTTTTCAACACACCTTTATTGTCACAAATTCAACAGAAAAACACAACAACTAAAACAACTAAAAGAAGCAATGGAAAAGAAAAATGACTCACTGACAAGAAATCAAAGACACAAGTAACCAAAACCAGGAAAACTAAAACAAAAACTTGCTTCTTACATCAGGACCATACCATAGGTAATTTTCCCCTCCTTAACACAACACAGGATGTGCTTAAAGCACCACATAGCCTCAAAAGTTTCAACATTTTGCATCAGATGATAGTAATTGTAATCAATCATTATTCGAGCCTTAATCATGTCAATCAGCATGTCTTTTACATTACAATCCAGCATTTGTTCAATTTTTCTTTTCCTGCTAACATAAATAGCCATTTTAGCCTGACCCAGGATGAAATTTAAAAGTTCACTCTTTTTCTTAGTTCTCTGCCTATATGGAAAGCCCAAGATAAAAAATCTGCAGGGAAAAGACTTCTCCAAACAGATAAAACAGCTTCCCCAAAAGAACAAACAACAATTGCAGTCTGTTACAGTCCAGAAAACAATGAAACACAGTCTCCTTCTGAGGACAAAATGGACAAACTTCAACAACATTTGGGTTTAAAATGGAGATAAAAGCATTTACAGCCACAGCACCATGTAAAACTCGCCATTGTAGGTCTCCAACCTTCTTAGTTAATGGTGGTTTATTAAGTGCTCTCCAGGCAGGCCTCACCTCTGAACCCAAACCCAAGTGTTTCCTCCATGGTGTATCAGCTCGACCTTTTAACTTATTTATATTTAAAACTTTCACCAAAAGTCCATACGTTTTTTTACCACGAGAGTCACAAATGTTAATGTGTTCAGAGTTTAAAAACACACCAGTGCCATCTTTAAAATCAGGAGATAAAACACTAAAAGGAAAAGGCTCATCAGCAGTTTGCACAGAGCTTTTGCAGTGTAAAACAATAGCAGAGTGTTCTTCTGCAGACAGGCAGTCTCTCCAATCTTTCAGCAAGTTCATTATAGTTCTGACTGAAGAAACGCTAAGAGCCGAGCACAGGACAACAGCATTGTCCAAGTTAGGACCACATAAATCCACCAAGTGTCCCAGTGTTGTGACCTTTGCAGAAATGAACTTTTTTAAAACAGAAGGTCCTAAAGCATTGCCCACATCAAAACGGGTCCCGAACACAAGTAGTTCCTTTAAAAGCCAGAAAGGCGACAAGGAAGCCTGGGGAGAGTTCTTTTTAAAAAGTCCCCAGATTTTAAAAGCACTTTGGTAAAACTGGGGAAGTTCTGGGAGTTTTTGGCCCCTTAAATCCATTAAAAGCAGCGACTCCTCTAGTCCAAGCCCTCCACAGCAAGCCAGGACAGCCCTGGCAATAGGTCTCCACACAAGGTCAAGGGGGCCACTCAGCAGTCGCTGAATGAACTGCAGGCGAAAGACAGCCACCCTGCTGGCCAGATGGATGAGCCCTTGACCACCTTCTTCCCTCGGTAAAAACAGGATGCTCTGTGGAACCCAGTGAAGACGGTCCCAGAAAAAGTCCACAACTATAGATTGCACTCTGGCCAGCAAATTGGGTGGAGGGTCCAGACAAGACAGTCGATGCCACAGCATTGAAGCAATCAAGTTGTTGATAATTAAAACACGACCTCTGAAGGACAAGTTTGGCAGAATCCATTTCCATTTTTTTAGTCTTCCTTCAGTTTTTTCTAAAAAACACTCCCAATTTTTCTCAGTAAAAGTCTGATTTCCTGGACTTCCGGTTATGGCTGCCACGTAGGACGGACGTGTCTCGCTCTGCTCTGCTCCTGGAGAAAAAAATCGGCAAATAACTCTCTCATTTGGGACAGAACGTATCCCAGCATTTGGGCGAGGATATGTCGGCGAAGCCTAAGGCTGGAAAACTAGGAAAAGGAAAAAGCGAGCCGCCGAAACAGTCCAAATTAACGGACTTTCAGGTCTGTGACGCAGCAAACAAAACTCCATATATGGCGGAGGAGGCTGGCAACGGTGCGATTTCTGCGGGGAGAGGCGCAGATGCGCTGATGGCTGCCATGAGTTCAATGAGAGCGGACTTTTCCTCTAGATTTGATGGGATTATGACAGCGTTGGAAGGAATAAGAAAGGAATTGGGTGACTGTGTAGAACGAACGGCGCAGATGGAGCTCCGTCTCGCTAGTGCTGAAGATGACGTCACCCGTCTTCAATTAAAGGTGCGCACTTTGGAAAAAAAAAATAAATCTCTGGAAGATAATATTTTGGATTTGGAATCTCGGTCGAGACAGAATAATTTGAGGCTGGTGGGTCTTCCAGAGGAATCAGAAGGTCGGGACGTATGTTCCTTTCTGGAAAAGTGGATTCCGGAGGTGCTGGGCAGCGAGGAGTTGCAATCAGCAGTGGTTCTGGAAAAAGCACATCGTATTGGCCCACGGAGAGATAAGGGACCGCCGAGGACCTTAATTATGAAGTTTCTTAACAACAGAGACAGGATGAAGATCTTCAACGCTGCACGTGCTAAAGGAGAGATTAAACACCAGGACCAGCAGGTGCGGTTCTACCCAGATTTGGCCACAGGAATCCAGCAATTGAGGAAGCAGTTTGATCCCGTACGTAAGGAGCTGCGCAACCTTGGGATTCGTCATGGTGTAATCTATCCTGCGAGACTGCTGACCACGTATGAGGGCAGAACCCACATCTTCAAGACCCCAGAGGAGGCGCAGGAGTTCATCAAGAAGATCAAAGAAGAAGAAGAGACTGGTGGGAGCTAAGCATGAACAAAATATAAGGTAGAATAATTAAGCATTTGCACAGGCATCTGACTGACTTGAAGTAAATAGTAAGTTTACAAAATATAGATTGTATTATATATTAAAAAAACAAAACAAAAACAAAACAAACAAAAAAAAAAAACTATGATGTACAAAGTTGTTAAAAATTTTGGAGTTAAGTTGGAAAACTACAGAGGAGAGTTAATGTTACGTCATTAAAAGCAGTAGAGTTAGGGTGATTGGGAGGATGAAGAAGGAGTGGCTTAGGCTGTTCCCCGTGGGTGTGGAACGGTCGATGGCTATATCGGGAGACAGAATTTTTCTTTTGATTTTGGGGGGTTGGCCACAAGTGTGGGAAGGGGAAATTTGTTTGTGTGTAGTTTGTAGGATGAATGTTCAACCACTCATGTTTTTGCTTCTCTGTATGAGCATGTTTACACTGCAAGGTAATCCCAAACTCTCTATTGATCATGGACCAAAGTGTTAATCTTAATTTAACTTCATGGAATTGCAGAGGTCTACAAAATTTAAAAAAACTTAAACAAGTTATGAATAAAATAAAGGACATGGGTTCAAGAATTGTGTTTTTACAAGAAACTCATCTGATAGAGGAGGATGTTAAAAGAATTAGGAGTAGATGGCAGGGAAGTGTATTCACCTCTTCATTTTCATCCCGAGCCAGGGGAGTTATGACTCTCATACATAAATCAGTTCCTTTTCAAGTGAAAAATGTAATTGGAGACAAATTTGGAAGATATGTAATCATTCAAGGTTCTTTGCTATTAGAAAATATAAATCTTGTGAACTTATATGGTCCCAATATAGATGATCAGAAGTTCTTTGCTAATTTATTTCTCATCTTATCATCACTTACAGGGCAACATATAATAGCAGGGGATTTTAATTGTACATTGAATCCAGGTGTGGATAGATCAACAGGACTGGATTGTACGCACATTGGATGTAGGATGACTATTAATCATTTTATGAAAGAATTGAGATTGTTAGATATATGGAGAGAAATGAAACCACAAGTTAAAGCCTATTCTTGTTATTCCAGTACCTACAAGACATTCTCACGTATTGATTATTTTTTGATTTCCACAGAATTAAGGTCCAAGATTCAAAACTGCTTTTATGATAACATCGTGATCTCTGATCATGCACCCTGTTGTCTAATATATGTAGATAAAAAATTGACAAAGGAATCAGGTAGATGGCAATTTCAGCATAAATGGCTTCAGGATGAGGAATTTGTCAAGTATATAGAAAAACAGATAGACAAGTTCTTTGACATCAATACTACACAAACATCAGCATGTGTAAAGTGGGAGGCTTTCAAAGCTTTTATTAGGGGACATATTATTAGTTATACAGGATCAAAATCTAAGAAGACTCGAGAGGAGAGAGCTAAATTGGAACATAAAATAAAAAATCTTCAGGAAAAAGTGTATGCAGGAAGTGACCCAAGGTTGGAGAATGAATTACTGATTTTGAGAGCTGAATACGACAAAAAATCAGTGAATAGAGCTGCCTCGAGTCTTCTAAGATTGAAACAATCTTTTTATGAACAAGGTGAAAAATCAGGAAAATTATTAGCATGGCAGATTAAACAATTGGAAATTAAAACACCAATTACCAGTATTATAAGTAACGGACAGGTAGTTATAGATCCTTTAGAAATTAATAGAGCCTTTAGAGATTACTATGAAAAATTATATGATACCAAAAATGAACCTGATTTAACAAAACTAAATGGGTTTTTGAACGAACTATCTATACCGTGTATTCCAAATGAAAACAGGGAGATATTGGAGTCTAAAATTAGTCAAGAAGAAGTTGGGCTAGCCATTGATAATATGAAATCAGGAAAAAGTGCAGGACCAGATGGTCTTCCAGTTGACCTTTATAAAAAATTTAAGAATAAATTAATAAAACCTTTTTTGGAAATGGTTTTAGAAGCATTTCAAAATAATAATTTACCATCATACATAAATAATGCCTTAATTATACTGCTGCCAAAACCAGGTAAGCCCTCTAATAAATGTGAAAATATGAGACCAATAAGCCTATTAAACGCCGACCTTAAGATAATCTGTAAAATTTTAGCAAGACGAATACAAGAAATTTTACCAAATATTATTAATCGAGATCAGAATGGCTTTATAAAGGGTAGACAAGGCTTCCATAATGTAAGAAGACTATTTAATATTATTTATTTTAATAAAGAAGCACCGGATACAGCTCTCCTATCATTGGACGCCGAAAAGGCCTTTGATAGAGTTGAATGGCCCTTTCTTTTTGAAGTCCTACAAAGGTTTGGACTTGGAAATAATTTCATAAAATGGGTTCAAATAATATACAATAATGCTACAGCAGAAATCCTAACAAATAACAATATTTCAAAACCAATAAAAATCAATAGAGGATGTCGACAAGGCTGTCCACTTTCACCTTTACTGTTTACTATGGCAATTGAACCTTTAGCGATAGCGATACGTTTACATTCACAAATATATGGAATTAAAGTTGGACCAACAGAACATAAAATCTCCCTGTACGCCGATGATATAATTTTGTTTATGTCGAATCTAAAAAAATCAATTCCAACCTTGTTGAATTTAATAAAGAATTTTGGGGAAATATCAGGATATAAAATAAATAAAACTAAATCTTCAATATTAATGCTAAATGAGACCCAGAGAAATTACCCAGCCCCTGAGGTAAATCAATTCAATGTTGTAAATCAGTTTAAATATTTAGGAATCCAAATTATACCTAAGCTAGAATCAGTCGCCAGTGTCAACTATGAAGCCTTAATGTCAGATATCAGTGAGTTAACTCAGAGATGGATGTCACTACCAATGTCGATGATCGGGAGAATCAATATACTTAAAAGTAATATTTTACCTAAAATACTTTATTTATTTCAATACATTCCCTTATCACCACCTTTAGATCTATTCTCAAGAATAAAAAAAAAGTTAGTGGAATTTATATGGAACAACAGGAGGGCTAGATTACGTTTGTCTTTATTATACTTACCATTTGATCGTGGAGGTCTGAAATGTCCAAATTTTATGTTGTATTATTGGTCGGCACAACTGAGGTCTATGACATATTATTTTTCATCAAATGATCTCCCTCACTGGACTGAAATGGAATCATACAATTTACCTTTACCTCTTCCCATATTCATATACTCAGATTCGGCAAAAAAATTACAAAAACAAGTTAAAAATCCATTTGTAAAGCATATGATCAAAATATGGTGTGAAGCTAAAAACTATTTAAAAGAACCACAGTTATTGTCACAATTTAGTCCAATATGGGGTAATCAATATTTTAAACCAGGGAGAGCGGACGCTGTATTTAAAGTATGGAATTTAAAAGGGATACAAAAGATTCAGGATTTATATTTGCCATGTGCAGACAACATAATGTCTTTTGAAGAGCTGAGGATCAAATTTAATCTCAATAGAACACATTTTTTTAAATATCTTCAACTTAGAAACTTTATTCGATCAAATCAAAATAAAGCTCTCACTCGACCTATTTATTCATCCTTGGAAAAAATGATGATGAAAGATAGTAAAAGAAAGGGTATTATTTCAGAGTTTTATAACTCATTGACACTATCTTCAAGTGAAAATTCACTGAAAAGATTAAACTACTGGAAAGAAGATCTGCAAATTGAAATTTCAGAGGAACAATGGGAATTGGCTTGTACAGAAGCTCAAACCAAATCAATAAATGCACGCCTTAAATTGATACATTTCAAATGGTTAATGCGGATGTATGTTACACCGGAGGAGTTAAATAGATATAACAAAAATATACCAGATACATGCACAAAATGCATGGAAAGTAAAGGAACCCTATTTCATTGTTTATGGGAATGTAGATTAATAAGAATGTTTTGGGAAGAGGTGAGGGTAACAATTGAAAAAATAATCTCAAAACAAATCATATTGAATCCTAAACTGTTTTTGTTGGGTCTGTACCCAGAAAAGCATAATTTTAATAAAAGTGAAAGAACATTCATAGACCTCAGTTTGCTTAATGCCAAAAAATGTATTGCACTATTATGGAAAAAGACTCATAGACCAGATGTGACTCAGTGGTTAAGACAGATGTTAACAAACCTTCCATTAGAAAGAATAACATATATACTAAAATCAAAGGAAATTGTGTTTGAGAATATATGGAGACCTTTTATTGATTATGTAAAAAATTTAAACATAACTCTTGAAGAAGAAGGTGAATGATGTGTGTGGACCTTGTAAATTCCAAACTGGTGAACATAATATGTATACTTATGTATTGGATTGTCTAGACTAAACAGAGGAGCATTGTTGAAGACTTGATTTTGTTGGTGGTTGTTGGTGTTTTTAGTGCATTTTTTTTTTTTTGTAGTACTTTAGTGTTAGTGTTTGATTGTTTGTATCATGTTTGTTAAAAAAAAAAAAAAGGTTCAATAAAGATATTGTGGAAAAAAAAAAAAGTCTGATTTCCTAAAAACACACCAAGATATTTAAAACCACCTTGTGTCCACGAAAGGCCACCAGGTAGGGCAATTTTTTGTGGTCTCCCCCCCACCACAACAGCTTCACTCTTACCCCAATTCACTCTCGCTGAGGAGCACTCACCAAAAAGATTAACAGTTCTTAAAAGGTAGTCTACATCATTTTGATTTCTTGTAAAAACAACAACATCATCAGCATAGGCAGACACTTTAAAAACAGAGTCAGAGTTGGGGATTTTAAAACCAGTGAGGCCTTGCCTTAGTTTACAAAGGAGGGGCTCGATGGCAAGAGAGTACAGCATACCTGAGAGGGGGCAGCCCTGTCGGACACCCCTCTCAACTTTGAAAGGAGCACTCAAACCACCATTAATCTTAAGAATACTCTCAATGTCTCTATACAAAGCCTGGATCTTGGCGATGAACCCTGAGCTGAAACCAAAGGCCTCTAGTGTCTGCCACAGGTATGGATGTTCAACTCGGTCAAACGCCTTTTCTTGGTCTATTGAAATAAGACCAAGTTCCTTGACCAATGAGCTGGAGAGGTCCAAAACATCACGAATTAAAAAAATGTTGTCTGTAACCAACCTACCAGGTACACAGTAGGTCTGGTCTACATGTATGACCTGCTCCATCACCTTCCTCAGCCTGGTAGCCAACACTTTGGAGAGAATTTTATAGTCAGTGTTTCATTTATGATTGACAGGCTGGCTGCGGAGGGCGGCAAAGCCGCCCCGCCGCCAGACGGCCTCGCAGCCTTGGCCGAAGCACCCGACGGCGCAGTAGCGCCATCAGCCTCAGAGAGCGGCGAAGCCGCTCCGCCACCAGACGGCCCCAAGGCCGCACTAGCGGCCTCCCCCAAGTGATCACCCCCCACTCCCTGAGGGCATGATCAAATCAAGTGTCCCTCCATTCCGCAGCCGAAACACTTCATATTATCAGAGGTGACGTGGATGGTGTAATCAAAGCCGTCAATCCGGTATTTAAATACGAGGTTGAGGCTTTCCTCGCTATTCTTTAAAATCATGAGCACCTGTCGCCTAAAAGACATGACATGCTTTAAACGCGGGGACTTACAACTGAGAGGGATGTGCTTAATCAGGGACAAAAGCTGCCCATGTCTCGACAGCTCCTTCTCCAACAGCTCATTCTTTTAAAAATGGTGGGACATTTGAGATCGTAATTCTCTTCGCGGGATTCACCAGAGACAGAACAGGAACCAGTGTGTCTTTAATCACAACCCCGCTCTCCACTACCTGGTTAACTTTTTCAATACTATCCAGGAAGATCACCACGGCACTATTCATTCTAGAAGCTGATCTAACGCTTTCATAACCGACCAGCTCCCCCACAGCCAGACTACACTCCTCCACTGAGCAGCTGACAGCCGGAGTCAGTTTGACAGCATGCCGGTGTGTCAGCTTCTCGAACCCGGAGCCTCGCTCCAAAACCATGCTGACCAGCAGAGCTGGCAGCAGAAACCCCCCTCCCAGAACGCCTACCCCATCCCAGCTACAGAAAACAACAAAAATTAAGATTATTTAGCAGAAAAAAACCCTTAAGCTCGCACTCACGACCACGCCCACTCAGAGAGAGAGAGAGAGAGAGAGAGAGAGAGAGAGGGAGAGAGAGAGAGAGAACATCTGTTAAACGGCAGTGAACTGTTGTGCAACCCCCTCAAACCCCAATGAACTGGTGGTGAATGTCACCCAGCTCCCGCCGCGCTGCAAGACATGAGGGTAAATGTATTTTTAAAGAACAATTATTAAATACAGTAAATACCATGACATTTCAGTATGTGCTGGATCTGGCAACCATAAAAAGACTTGTTGCATATTTTTAGCGATCTGTTATGTTGGAGAATGGATAACAGACTGCAAGTGGAGTCACTATAAATTGGGAATCATTTTTGTGTCTGCTGCTCTTGTGCGACCAAAATGGACAAATTGGGAATAGCAGTTACTTGACTGAAAAATTGCTACTCATGTGCTCTATTGCTAAATTGTCACACTTTGCAAATTCATCCCACAGGCTGGATTTGGCCTCTCTGGTAGGCCGGTGTTGGCCCATGGGCCGTAACTTTGATACCCTTGATTGGAAGCTTTAATTTGTCTTTTTTTTTCTAGTCTCTTTTACTTGGTGATTTATTTTACCCCACTTCTTATTGCCATTTTCAGTAATGTACCAAATACATCATCCACAAGCCCTGCTTCCTCTGTGGAACGCGTGTCGTTGGGATTGAGGAGATCCTTGAAGTATTCCTTGCACCGCCCAACGGTATCCCCAGTCAAAGTCAGCAGCGCCCCATCCGCACCATACACAGCTGTGTTGATAGGGAGCTGCTTCCCGATCCTAAGCCACTAGACAGTTTGCCAGAATCTCATCAAGGCCGACTGAAAGTCTTCTTCCATGGCCTCACTGAACTCCTCCCACACCTGAGTTTTTGCTTCAGCAACCACCTGAGCTGCACTCCGCTTAGCCTGCCGGTACACCTCAGCTGGTGGTGGACACCAGTGACCCCTCATCACTGGTGTCCACCACTTGGTTCGGGGGTTGCCACCACGAGATGCACCAATGACCTTGCAGCCGCAGCTCTGGGCAGCTGCTTCAACAATGGAGGTGGAGAACATGACCCATTCAGACTCCATGTCTTCCAGACTCCCTCGGAATGTGGTCGAAGTTCTTCTGGAGGTGGGAGTTGAAGACCTCCAAGACAAGGGCCTCAGCCAGACATTCCCAGCACACCCTCACTATACATTTGGGTCTGCCAGGTCTGAATGGTGTCCTCTCCTGCCATGGGATTCAACTCACCACCAGGTGGTGATCAGTTGACAGCTCTGCACCTCTCTTGTACTTTACTTTGTTGATGCACCCTTGGCAGCAATTACAGCCTCAGGTATTTTTGAATATGATGCCACAAGCTTAGCACACCTATCTTTGGGCAGTTTCGCTCATTTCTCTTTGCAGCACCTCTCAAGCTCCATCAGGTTGGATGGGAAGTGTCGGGGCACAGCCATTTTCAGATCTCTCCAGAGATGTTCAGTTGGATTAAAGTCTGGGCTCTGGCCTGGCCACTCAAGGACATTCACAGAGTTGTTCTGAAGCCACTCCTTTAATATCTTGGCTGTGTACTTAGGGTCAATGTCCTGCTGAAAGATGAACCATCACCCCAGTCTGTGGTCAAGAGTGCTCTGGAGCAGGCTTTCATCCAGGATGTCTCTGTACAATGCTGCATTCGTCTTTTCCTCTATCCTGACTAGTCTCCTAGTTCCTGCCACTGAAAATCATCCCCACAGCATGATGCTGCCACCACCACACTTCACTGTAGTGATGGTTGTCAAGATGCTGAGCATGGTTGGGGAACCATGGTGATGCTTTCTGTTAGTCTGATTATTTTCTGTACTTTCCCCACTGCAGTTTAGTATTGAATCTGAGTATGGTTTTGTTTGTATTATGTTTACTGTGTTTGCCCTTTGGTTCTGTTTGTTTTGAGTTGTATTGTGATCTTGCATTAGTGATGATATCTTCTTGTATTTATATATGAGCCTTCTCCACCATCACCTTTCATTTTCTTTGAAGTTTGATGTTAATTATTATTATTCTCAGTATATTTAGCATGCCTTTGATTTTGTTTTCCATATTGTCCTTGCCTTGGTGGGTATTTTCTCATTTGTATTTTATGTCTGGATCTCGTCTTATCATTCATTTCAGTTGTCATGTTCCTCCTGTGCTTTTATTTTGACAAGGGTCTGCGTTTACTTCTGTTTGCCTCTAAGCTAGTTTCGCTTACTTTCTCACTGTAAACCTGTGTGCTTCCCATGCTCCTCTTATTGTTATCCTGCGTGTGTCCCACACTAATTTTCATCTCCAGACGTAAGTCCCACATCTAATCTTCCTGGTCACTCTGGTGTTTCCATACGTCTTAGTCGGTTGGGCTATTCGACCATCTTGTTTTCTGCCTCTAAGTTTTGTTCCTGTTTGAATTTTGTGTTTTTATTAAACGTTCGCAACTCACAGCCAGCGATTGGGTCTTCATTCTGCCCTGAAGGTGATTCATGACAATGGTATTGGCCTGTTGATGAATGGTGCCTGATTTCCTCCAAACATGACGCCTGGCATTCACTCCAAAGAGTTCAATCTTTGTCTAATCAGACCAGAGAATTTTGTTTCTCATGGTCTGAGAGTCCATCAGGTGCCTTTTGGCAAACTCCAGGTGGGCTGTCATGGGCCTTTTACTAAGGAGTGGCTTCTGTCTGACCACTCTACCATACAGGCCTGATTGGTGGATTGCCGCAGAGATGGTTGTCCTTCTGGAAGGTTCTCCTCTCTCCACAGAGGAACGCTGGGCTCTTGGTCACCTCCCTGACTAAGGCCCTTCTCCCCCGATCACTCAGTTTAGGTGGCCAACTAGCTCTAGGAAGAGTCCTGGTGGTTCTGACCTTCTTCCATTTATGGATGATGGAGGACACTGTGCTCATTCGGACCTTCAAAGCAGCAAAATGTTTTTGTACCCTTCCCCAGATTTGTGCCTCGAGAAAATCCTGTCTCGGAGGTCTACAGACAATTCCTTTGACTTCATGCTTGGTTTGTGCTCTGCCATGCACTCTCAACTGTGGGACCTTATATAGGCAGGTGTGTGCCTTTACAAATCATGTCCAGTCAACTGAATTTACCACAGGTGGACTCCAATTAAGCTGTAGAAACTTCTCAAGGATGATCAGTGGAAACAGGATGCACCTGAGCTCAATTTTGAGCTTCATGGGGAAGGCTATGAATACTTATGTACATGTGATTTCTTAGTCTTTTACTTTAATAAATTTGCAAAAATCTCAAAAAATCTTTCTCTTGAGCGGGGATGCTATGGTGATCCGAGCGCTGAGTTTATCCACGCCCGGGCCACTCAGTATTTTCCCTTTTTCTCCCTTATTATTTCTGCTTGGTAATTATTGGTTCTCCCAGGGCTTTTACTGTGACAGCGCCAAGGCTGGACTTCCAGCTGTCAAAGTCTAGCCGGCACTGTCACAGCTGATCATGATTTGGTAATTACGCTTCCTCCTCTCCTGTTTGGTTCAGTGCTTTTTGCCATCAGTATTTAAGGGAGCAGCTGAGGCTCACTCCTCGCTGTGACCTACATCAACGTTAGACTGGAATCCCTATGCCCGGCTCCAGTCCTGTTCCAGTTTCCTTCCTCGCTACTATGTATCTGTTAGTGTTCATGCTATAGCATCAGGTTCCGCCCTCGCTACCTTCTTGTATTGGTGTTCATATTCTTTATTTGTGCTCCACTTTAGTGTTTGTGTTTAGCCCCACGTGGCCCTTTACGTTGTGTTTTCTATAATAAACAAGCAAACTCTCTGTTGGCATCTGGCGCCTCATTTATGCCCTGAAAGGCGCAAACATGACACGATGATGGTTGGTGAACACAGCTTTATTGAACTATGTACACAAGCAGTAACACAGCAGGCACCAGTGTGTGCATCCAGCAAAAGAGGCCGTAAGATGGCACCCATCCCTTATACAGTGGTGTGAAAAAGTGTTTAGTGTGAGTGGTTTTGGACTTTCGAAGGGGGAGGGGGGAGAAAATGTTGTGATGGCACTCTTTTGTGAAGTGCAGTGTGGTGACGTGCACTTCCCGTCACGTCACCACACTACCCATATACAGTGGTGTGAAAAACTGTTTGCCCCCTTCCTGATTTCTCATTTTTTTGTGTTTGTCACACTTAAATGTTTCAGATCATCCAGCAAATTTAAATAGTAGACAAAGATAACATAAGTAAACGCAAAATGCAGTTTTTAATTGAAGGTGTTTATTATTAAGGGTAAAAAAAATCCAAACCTACATGGCCCTGAGTGAAAAAGTGATTGCCCACCTCTGTTAATACATAAATTAACTGTGGTTTATCACATCTTTGGAAAGCTGAGTTCAATTTCTCTAGCCACACCCACGCCTGATTACTGTCACATCTGTTCTCAATCAAGAAATCACTTAAATAGGACCTGCTGGGCAAAGTGAAGTAGACAAAAAGATCCTCAACAGCTAGACATCTTGCTGCAATCCAAAGAAATTCAAGAACAAATGAGAAACAAAGTAATTGAGATCTATCAGTCTGGAAAATTTTATAAAGCCATTTCTAAAGCTTTGGGACTGCAGCAAACCACAATGAGAGCTATTATCCACAAATGCAACAAACATGGAACCCAAACCCGAATCAAGTCTATAACCCGGAGTAGAATTTTACTTGGCACGATGTGCTGCTGCTGAGCATGCAGTAACTCCATACTCGTTGGTCTGGCCCCGCCCTCTTCTATAAACGTTGTAGTGATCACCATTGCAGCTGCAGACCCCCCAGCCAACTGTGGCCAAGTACTGGAGGCATCTGGGGCTAGCATGGCGTCGCTTATTGGCATGGGTACCAACCCTGGGCGAAAACTGGTCAACTTGAGAGCGAGGGTGTCCATTAGCTCCTCGCACCGTTCACTTCCAGTGTCCGTCGGGGGTGAACGGGGTGGTTTCTCCCTTGGGTTCCCCGGGCAAGAAAAATAGCATACCCTGGTGTAGTGATTCAAGCGTCCACATCTGCTACAACGTTTTTCTCTAGCCGGGCATTTTTTCAATTTATGGTGGTGCATCACAGACCCACAACCCCTGCAACGGAAATCCCAGGGCACACCTTTGGCTGGCAGCATTGGTTTCCCAAAAATCTTTGTCGGAGCTAACCTCGATATCAGGGTCCACAACATTAGCTGAGGCAAGTGGCTCCAGCGTCTTCTGTAGCTAGCGCCAATTTAGCTCCACAGCTAGCTTATCAATGGCTTCCCACTGGAGAGCTAGCTCCACTGCTTTAGCTAAAGTTAAGTCATTAGGCACCACTAATAGCCTGGCAAGCAGCTCAGTGTTGCACGTGTGCTCTGCTAGTTGGTCGCGTATCATCTCATCTTTGAGCAGTCCAAAATGACACTCGCTGGCTGGCTGCTTCAAGTCAATGTCATACTGGCGGATAGGCTCACCTACACGCTGGCGTCTCCGGTGAAAGTGAATTCTCCGAACAGTCACGCTGTCTGGAGTGGAGAAATATTTAGCAAGCAGCTCCACAACTTCCTCGTATGAGTCTGTCATGCCGAGCGTCCGTAGGACCCTCTGGTCCTTGATACCCAGGTTTTGAACGAGACGCACTCGTGCCCTCTCCTTATCAAGCTTCCCCAGGTCCAGTGACATAACATACGTTTGATAGGCCTCCAGCCAATGCGGCCATGAAACCAGTGGTTCACCTGGGAGCTTGAGAAAGGGACAAAGCGGTGTAATGCATGCCTCCATGAGTTAATCCTCGATCGCCAAATGTTATGTATGGAAATACCTGGGTGAAGGATGAGGCGCGATGATGGTTGGCAAACACAGCTTTACTGAACTATGTACACAAGCAGTAATACAGTAAGCACCAGTGTTGGCATCCGGCAAAAGAGGCCATAAGATGGCGCTCATCCCTTATATATGGGCAGTGCAGTGACGTGACGGGAAGTGCACGTCACCACAATGCACTTCACAATAAAGTGCCATCACAACACTATGTCTCTCATTTATTTTGCATATCACGATTGAGTTATTAGAGAAATATTTTTATCTCTGAATATTTTAAGGGGCCAGTATATTTGCACTCTCTATTGACGTACCCCCTCTGCTGTATGTCTACATTGCTTTGCACAGAGGCATAACAAGATTCTGCATCATTATACCTTGGCTGAGCCATCTCACCCATTATTTTTTAGAGGAGTCTATTATTGGGTGCATTCAGAAAGTTACATCAGTCATTTTTATTCTGCATCTAATTCATATCAAGTGTTTAGTCTGCTGCTGAATAAAATGACTGTGTCAATTCAAAAGAAGTTTTCAAAAATCAATCCACCACATGAAGATTTCCCTAGAGAAATGTCTCAGTAGTTATTGTACTGTGTATTATGTAGTTATTTACTGTTTATATTGGAGCTCTTAATCTGTGTGGTATGCGGTGGTGGCTCCGGCTTCTGGTCCCACCAGCCCCGGTTGTATAAGAGGGCCTGCAGGCAGGGGGGCAGTCTCTTCCGCCTCACCTCTGCCAGCAGCTGCATACACGGTTGGGTGCACAAGGCTCAGCGTTATAATAAACAAGTGTTCAGCTCCACTCCTGGCGTAATCCTTGTCTTCAGATTATGACATTTGGCAATGAGAAGTAAACTCATGGAGGCGTGTAGAACGCCTATTCAACCATTCCTGAAGTTCCCAGGGGAGCCACCTGTACCGTGGCCTCGGTAGTACGAGGCCTTTCAGACATACATGGTGACGTTGGACCTGGGAAGAATGGAGAAGCTGAGAGCTCGTGCATTGTTAGTACACAACCTATGGGCTGCACAGTGGCGCAGTGGTTTAGCACTGCGGCAGCACAGTTTTACCCTCGGCCGGGGGATCGCGGGGATCATGAGATCGTGGGTTCGATCCCAGCCCCCGACCAACAGTGAGCTGTGTGGAGTTTGCATGTTCTCCCTGTGTTGCGTGGGTTTACTCCGGGATTTCTCCGGTTTCCTCCCACATACCAAAAACATGTAGGTTTAGGGCGCTCGCGCACGCAGCGACCAGCAGCCGGTGGCTTGTCACCAGACTGCAAACCAAATCTACCTACGGGTACAAATAAGTAACAAAAAAAAAACAACAAAAAAAAAAACCTGGGAATGGAGGGACAGAGGATTTTGGGCATGCCTGGAGACGTGAACAATTACGAAGAAGTGGTTGAGTTAATGGCCTGCCATTTCAGGGTGCCGGACAACGTCATCGTCAGAAGAATTATATTTGAGACAGTGCCACCAACAGGTAGGCGAACCGATCCAGCAGTTCGTGTCAGACTTAAGGCCATTGGTTGCTGAGAGTCGGTTCGGGCTGTTGGAGGAGGAAATGGTTCGCGACCAGTTGGCGGAACACACCAACTGTGCTGCAGTCCGCTCCAAGCTGCTCACATTCCTGGGTAAGTTGACGCTGACTAGGGCTGTCGAGTTGGCGCTACAGCTGGAACCAGCAGACAAGCTAACTCAGGAGCTAAGCGAGCGCCTTACGTCGGGAAATTCAATATCCCCCATGGCCGCGCAGGTAGTGGGCCTGGACAGCAATGGGAGCATCAAGGAAGATGTGGAGGAGGCCAACACTGTACGGATGAGGTCTGCCCCGGGGAAGCCCAGGTGTATGGGCTGTGGGTCCACGAAGCACCGCTATAAGGCCAGAGAGTGTGTGTCAAGAGGGAAGCGCTGCGACAGATGTGGCCATCTACACCACTTCACGAGAGCATGCCAGTCAGCAGAACAGAGAGCCCGAACAGGAATTCAACCCCTCCCGCTCCGATGGTGATATACACGATGTCCCCGAGTACCAGTGGGCACACACACTGCATAGTAGTTTTGGATGGAGTTCCGATACCTATGCTGATCGACACAGGACCGGAGAGTTCTTTGCTGAATTGGGCTACAGTCAGACAGTGTTTGCCCCACTACAGGATTAGAGGTGACTCAGCACCACTTTGCGGCTATGGAGGAGGACGGTTGGCCACAGTGGGTACCATCACACTGGCAGCTCGGTACAAGTCAGTGGAGATGGCCGATGTGGAGTTCGTCATGACAGCCTGCAGCTCCAACATCATGGGTCATATTTTGTTCTATGGCCTTGAATTCTCCATCAGAAGCAGTGCTAGGGAAGAGTGGTCGGGCTGCAGACTGTGGGACCGACCGGTTTCGAGAGTTCGGGACGATGCTGTATGGGATGAACAGTTGCTTGGCACTCCGGAAAGTTTGCAGGCCTTGTCGAGCTCAGGGTCACCGCGGGAGGCCCCTGATGCCAGTGTCCAAGCTGCCCTGGATGTGGGCACCAGGCGGCATGGAGGAGGATCTGCAGCGGCGAGAGATGCCCAAATGATGGTCTCAGGCGTTCCCGGAGCACAGCTGTGGAGGGCTGGTGAATGCGGGACCACAATGGCAGGGTCAGCAGCGGATCTACAAGTGGTTGGGGCAGGACCGAATGGCACTGGAAGAGTGAGTGCCAAGCGGAAACACCGCAGACCATGCAGGACCCTGCTTGGAGTCGAGGACTGGGTTCAGGCTCGGGCGGAGGTGAGGTTCAGGTGGGTGACAACCAAGCGGCAGATGGAGCGGTACCAGGGCCGGCTGCAGGTGACGGGCGAGTGGCAAGATGGGTACCTTCTGCTGTCAGATGGCTCATGGCACCATCCCAATGAATTAAGGTGTGCCCTGAAGAAGACGGTTGGGCACGGCTCCAGACAGTTGGTGCGCTCAGAGGTGTGGAGGAGAAGACGCATTGGGACTGAGGCAATCAGCTGTGGCCCAGAAAGTGGACTACCTCCACTGATTGGTGGAGTCACCTCACTGATTGGTGAAGGATCTGGGATGGGGAGGCCATGGGTCATCCTCACCGAGTCATGGGTGTGCTCTGATTGTTAAATTTTGTTCTGTGTTAATAGTTTTGGGGATTGTTTTAGTATTCTATTTTATATAGGAGACACGGCAGTAGTTTTTTTTGTGGGACTTTTGTATATCATAGGCTACAGAAAAATCTGCCTCACTGTGTGGGGGGTAGGATGGCAGTCTACCCATCCCTCCCTAATTTTAGTTATTTTGTGTGAATGCTATAGGCCCCTTTTGTGATTTGAGTTTAGTTATGTTTACTGAATGATTCGGGTTGCAAATTGGGGTGGGTTGATCATATGTGTGTGTTTTGGATTTTTTCTACGGGGGTGGGGGGTATTATGTAGTTATTTACTGTTTATATTGGATCTCTTATTTGTGTGGTATGGGGTGGTGGCTCCGGCTTCCAGTCCCGCCAGCCCTGGTTGTATAAGAGGGGCTGCAGGCAGGAGGGGGCAGTCTCTTCCACCTTACCTCTGCCAGCAGCTGCATGCACAGTTGGGTGCACAAGGCTCAGCGTTATAATAAACAAGTGTTCAGCTCCACTCCTGGTGCAATCCTTGTCTTCAAGTTATGACATAACACTGTGGAAATAACGGTGGTGGGGGGGGCTTCTATGATGTGTAATTGCTTAAGAATTATGTTTTTGGATGGCAACTGGCTGCCAGGCAGAAGAGATCTGCCACTGAGTGCTGCATCCAAGGTAGGAAAACATACTTTAATCAATTCTGATTCAAGTCACACATGGGATAAGTGGCAATTTTGCATTCAAAAACCAAGTCTGTGTCACAAAAACTACAATTTCTCATTTTGGAAGGTAAATGGGGGAAAAGGCATCATCCATGCCCTTAACTTGATTTTCTGTTTTAGCAAACATGACTTTGGCACTGAGGTCACACATTTTAGTACAAATCCCAATTCCAGTGGCGCTGGAGCATTATGTAAAACATAAATAAAAGCAGAATACAATGATTTGCAAATCCTTTTCAACCTACATTCAACTGAACATACTACAAAGACAATGCGGATGGTTAGTCAGTTGTCAGTGACGCAAAACGCATTTATGGACATTTCCAAGTTCATTTCCTTACCACAACGGCATAAAAACGAACTTTCTGCCAGTGCATGATACAAACAGGCTGGTCTAATTATTCAGAGCTGTGTTTTGGATAATCCAATCCGAAGCACTCCTTCCCATCCCTTTAATGCAAAGAGACGCATTATCTAAAGTGAACTGTGATCATGACGGTTTAAGACGAGTTTTCCACTGATCAAAGCCTGTGTGTGTGAGACAAAATGCATGCGATAGCATTGTTGCTTGGTAATAAGGAAGACATCAATCACAGATGATGCCCAGTTAGTTATATTAAAAAGAATAAATGGTGAAGAATGGGCTGAAAAATCAACTGAATGGTTTAATGTCATGTGCATGGATGCAACACACAGACATGAATGGATTTGAAACTTCAGGAAAAGAGGATGATGCCTGTGCAAACTTTCATAAACTTTTGTTTACGATGGTGTGGAAGTTGCTCCCGGCCTGTGGGAAGATGGAGGAAAGGAGGAGATCTGGCACAGCTTCCCATCCATGGTGACCCCAGCCACGAAAGGAGCCCATTTTCAGTGGCTTCTGCCGGCTCCTAATGGGTGGCAGCTGGGGAACTTGCTAGTGGAGAACCCAGCTGGAAACCCTGGACGTGCAGCCGAGGCAGACGTGTGGACACATCTCCTGTCTCTGTGGGAAATGTGGTGTTGGGGTTTAACACCTTTATTGTGAAGTGCGGTGTAGTGGCAGCCACTTCCTATTCTGCCATTGCACCACCCTATAAATAAGATAAGATAAGATAAGATAAGCCTTTATTAGTCCCACAACGGGGAAATTCCAGGATTGCAACAGCACAGGGATAGCAACACTCAGAGCAACAATCAGAAGGCAAGAAAAAAAAAAAAAAAAATAGCAGAGGGCATCCATTACACAGTCTCTTCGACCGGTGCCCTCTGCCTGGTGTCTGCTGTGTGTCTGTGTGACTATCTAAGTTCAATAAAGCTGAGTTCGTCCAGTCACCTGGCCTCATCCTTTCAGAAGTATTTTACCATACATAACATTTGGCGATTGAGGATTAACTCACGGAGGTGTGTATCACACCACTTAGCTCCTTCTTTGAGCTCCCGGGCGAGCCGCCTGTGCCTTGGCCAAGATGGTTTGAGGCTTTTCAGACTTATATCACCAGGCTCAACCTGGTACGCTGAGTAAGTTAAGAGCACTTGTGCTTCTTATTCATAACCTCGGGATTGAGGGTCAGCGTGTCCTGCACACACTCGGCACTTTGGACTCATTTGAGGACGTCATCGACCTGCTAGCAAGCCACTTTTACACCTCGGATAGCATGACTGTCCAGAGGATTTGGCTCTGGCAGTGACATCAATGTCTGGTTGAGCCGATCTATCAGTTTGTCACCAACTTGAGGCAGTTAGCTAGCAAGTTTCATTTTGGGCCACTGGAGGAAGCATTGGTACTTGACCAGCTTCTGGAGCATATGAACAATGCCACTATTAGGGCTAGGCTACTCACGGCGCCGAGTGACCTAACGTTAGCCAGGGCTGTTGAGCTAGCTCTCCAATTGGAGGCCGCAGACAAGCTAGCTTCGGAGCTAAATTGGCACCAGTCACAACAGCTGCTGGAGCCTCCCAATGCGGCATTAGTAGTGGACTCAGATAGCGAGGATAGCTTGGATGATGATACTATGGAAGCCAATGCTCCCAGCCGGGAAAACCCCTCTGCAAGGGTTGCGGGATCATGAAATTCCAAAATAAGGCTAAAGACTGCCAGGCTAGAGGGAAGCGTTGTAGCAAGTGTGGACGCTTGAACCATTATGCTAGAGTGTGCTGTGTATATGAGCAGGAGAGCCCACGGAAGAAATCACTCCGCCCGCCCCCAACAATCATCCACACGGTGTCCCCAAGTACCAGTGGGTACACGTTCTGCGCAGTGACATTGGACGGCATGGAGGTGCCGCTGCTGCTCGACACGGGGGCGGAGGGGTCATTGTTGAATTGGGCCACGGTGAAGAAGTTTTCCCCCCACTACAGAATAAGAGGTAACCCAGCACCACTTTATGGTTATGGAGGTGGCAGGCTGTGCAAGGTTGGGACTGTGGAGTTAACGGTTTGGTACATGACTGTGACGATGGTTGACTTCACGTACCACGCGACGGCCCAAGGTAACAACATCATCAGCTGTGACTTGTTCTACGGACTGGGTTTCACCATTAAAGATGACGCTGGGGAAGAATGGTCTGGCTGTGGTCAGTGGAACCCAGTGGTTAAGAATGATGTTGTGTGGGATGAAGAACTAATGGACACCATGGCGGTCAAGCAGGACCAGCCTCACTCAAGTTTGGTACAGGAGGGTCTCAGTGCCGGCGATCGGGAAATGGTAGAGGGGGGGTACTGAGTGTGGCGGTGAGGCACCTGCGTTGGCAAGTGACACCAATGTGCTAACCCCAGATTTCTTCGCTGCAGAGGGTTAGAGGATCTGCAGCTACAATGGGGACTACTACGACGGCTTCAGAAGAGGACGGGGCCAGACCGACTGGCATGGAGAAACCACGTGCAAAGCAGCACCATGTCAGGCCGAGCCAAGCCCTTCTTAGGGTTATGGACTTGGTCCGGGTCCGAATAGCGGAACATCCACGACGAATATGGGCCAGACGACAGCCAGCAAAACAACATGAGTATCTGTGCATCGTGGTTAAGCTGGGCGCAGCATACTTCCATCTGTCTGACGGCTCGGCAATACATGCCAATCAGCTTCGGCATGTCCGGGAAGAGGCTTCTGGTGACGGGGCTGGATGACAGCGGTAGTCGGTGGTGATGAGAGGAGGCGCTTTCATGCAGGAGATCAGCCACTATCCCGGGGGGCTGCTTCTTCCAGGTGCACGTCTGCTGAGGGGCTGCTCTGGGTCCCCACAAGCTGGGTCTACGTTTCCTACCCAAGGGACAGTGCTGTAAATTTTGTTTAATAGTTCTGTTGTTGATATGTTTATGTATGCTGTAAAATGTTATTGTTTTGTGTGTTTTTATTAGGTTAGGAACATGGCAATGATTTTAGTTTATTAATGGACTTTATTTTTGCAGGTGGCAGAATAATCCCCCATGTCGTGTGGGCAGGACGGTTGTCCATCTGTCTGCCCTATTTTAGGTTTTGTTGTGTGTATGTGTTAGGCCATTTAGAGACGTCAGTTTTCATTTTTTTAGTGTGTGATTTGGGTTCCAAATTGGGGAGGGTCTTAACTGAGTGAGTGGTTTTGGACTTTCTAAGGGGGGAGGAAATGTGGTGTTGGGGTTTAACATCTTTATTGTGAAGTGCAATGTAGTGGCGGCCCCTTCCTGTTCCGCCATTGCACTGCCCTATAAATAGCAGAGGGCATCCATTACACACTCTCTTCAACCAGTGCCCTCTGCCTGGTGTCTGCTGTGTGTCCGTGTGACTACCTAAGTTCAATAAAGCTGAGTTCATCCAGTTACCTGCCCTCATCCTTTCAGAGGTATTTTACCATACATAACAGGAAGTTACAGTAAAAAGTAAAATGCTGCACACTCCTTGTTCATTAAATTATTCCCCTAAAAATAAACACATTAATGCCTAATTATTCCATGATGAAAATGAAAATGTGGATGCAATAAAAAAACTACTATGTGATCATCATAATATGATGATCACAATTATATTATAATAAAAATGATGTGCGATTATATGATCACTATTTCAACTCTCTCCATTAAAATAACAGAAAAACCCAGCACATGCTGTTTCTTCATGAGTTCCGGAGCTGCGTGCTGTTACAACACGCCACTGAAATATCATTAAACAATGTGCTTCTGACAATAGACCTCCTTTTTTCCTGATCAAAAGTGGATTCTCATGGAATGCACTATAATAGTAATGCGCATTAGATTGCGTGCCACCACGTCACTTTGAAATAAGCCTCCTTCTCCTGTGTATAGCGAGCACACCGTCTACTGGTAATTTGATTGTGTGACGCAAAGTGTAAAAAACAGACAATGTACTGACATTACAATGTACTGACTGCCAGAAAAAATCACGGATGATCATTCTAATAGGGCCCAAGATATTTAATGTTCAGACTGCTATTTTTTTTTTTTTCAAATGTTCACTCATTTTAAATTTGATGCCTGCAACATGTTCCAAAAATGCTGGGACAGGGGCAAGAAAAGACTGGAAAAGTTGAGGAATGTCCAAAAAACACCCTTTTGGAACATTCCACAGGTGAAGGAGATTTTACTCTTAAATGTGACATTTTTCTTGTAAATTTATGGATTTTAATCATAAATTTGACTTTTGAAATATGTAAATTTGCTCCTTTTTTCTTACTGATTTGACTTTTTATGATAAAGTGGGAACTTCTTCCTGTCATGTGCGCCTCTACGAGGCGCAGAGAGAGACACACCCATGCGCTGGATGGAGTTTGCATCTTTAATAAACAAAAGAACAGAAACAGTCCAAAGGTGCCAGTAACACAAAAATGCCAAAAAAGGATAAACTTACAGTGATAGCCTCAGAGGAAGGTGTGCTCTGAAGAAGCAGGAAAAACTTCAGAGGTTGGGAGGATAACAGGGAAAACGTCCATGCAGACATTCAACGAAGCAAAACTGAGTATAAATACAAAGCAAGATGACAACATGAGTGAAAACAGGTGCGGCACCCGGAGCAGGAGAAGGAACAAAACTGGTGATTAGAATCAGCTGGGTGGTAATGACAGGTGAGGGAGGGGCGGTGGACAGCCTGGTGGGTGACGCCCCCAGCGGAGCGTAACCCCGGAAACACAGCCAACAGCTGTCAACCCAGAGAAACACATCATAGAACTCAAAACATAAAATAGAAACATAAAAAGGCAATAATGAAACTCAAAAGCAACGGATACAATAAATATACATAAATACAAGGAAAAAGTGCCACAAAGCTGAGTCTGGCAGGGGACCCAGATTCAGCACATGACAGAACCCCCCCCCCCCCAGCAGGAACTATCACAGTCTACCCAGGGCGGGTGGTGGGGGGAACAGGCCAGGAGGGAATGAAAAACAACCTTACTCAGGGCCGACACCGGAAAAAAAACACACAATTTAGCCCCCCCCCCCCCAAGTCCAGAGGCTAGAAGGCTCGGGAGGTCACCCAGAGTCCCAGGCCCCAGTGGATGGCATGGCGCACCCGGTCTGGTGGCCTGCCGAAATCCTAGACCAGCCAGATGGCCAGGTTGAATGAGTCAGGTGGCCTGCCAGGGAAAACTAGCCACCCAACCCAACAGCTCTGTTTATCGGGCGGCCAGCCTGGGTTCTTCCTGGGTTCTTCAGCCACCAGCTTCGGTGAGGCGGCCCAGGAGGCGGCTCCCTCCCAGCGGGACCCACAACTGAGGAGGTGAGCTGAGGAGAGGAAGCCACGTCGGCGACTGGCAGCGAAAGCGATGGAACCACGTCAGTGACTGGCAGTGGAGGAGAAGGAACCACGACGGCGTCAGGCATCAGAGGAGAAGGAACCATGACGGAGTCTGGCAGCAGAGGAGAAGGATCCACGATGGTGTCTGGCAGCAGAGGAGAAGGATCCACGATGGCGTCTGACAATGAAGGAAGAGGACAGACCCCGAAGGCATCAGGCAGAGAAGGAGGAGAGACGGCGCCTTCGATGGTCTTGGGAAGGAGAATGGTTGCACCCACGGGGGTCCTGGTCCGGGACATAGTTGCACCCGTGGGGGTCCCGGTCTGGGACATAGTTGCACCCATGGTGACTCCGGGCCGGAACTTAACTGCACCCACTGTGGCTCCGGGCCGGAGCTTAGCCGCACCCACAGTGGCTCCAGGCCGGAGCCTAGCAACACCCGCACCCATGGTGGACCCGGGCTGAGCCAGAATGCCCATGACGACCACAGCGGGAGGAGCTGGACCCTGGCCAACCTCCAGTGGCAAGCCTGGCTCAACAGAGACCTCAGACAGTGTTGAATCCTCTCCAGCGACCCTGGGAGAGAGCTCAGAAATAGCACAGAGAGTAGAGAGGTCAGGGTTGCCGGTAGCAGCAGAGCCCGGCGAGATGAGCTCAGGTGCAGCGGCCGGCCGCACCTGGCTCTCCTCACCAAGAGCCAGGCAAGATTGCTCCAGAACAGACAAGAGAAAAACCAAAGAGAGCACTGGCCTGAGTTTGAGCTCTACTGCCGTCCAGGACTCTGACGATCCAAGTGGCGATGGTTCTTCGGGCTCAGTCATCAGGAGGTTAGGCTCAGGTGTCAACTCTTCTACAGCTGCCCCCGCAGCAGGCATGATGGTCGTAACAGTCCCTTTGGTCCCAGGTATAGTGGTTCACACAGGAGGCTCATCCAGCGTGGCGGCTGGGGTCTGGATCACCTTTGACGCTGGACTCGGCGTGGCGGGCTCAGGTTCAGCGCCCTCCCTCTGCCCATAAGGGAACTGCGGAGCTGAGATTTTGTCCTCCAGCACCGTGGGCTCCTCCATCATCCAGCAGTTGAGTTCCAGGGCTGATGGGCACTCAGAGGCAAGAGGAGGAGATAAGGAGGGGGAAGGTGAAAATTCGTTATCTGCAGCAGGCAAAGAGCACTCAGGGGACTGTATAATCTGAGTCTCTTTACCAGGGGTCAGGCAAGACAATTCATCAACAATTTGAATAGAATGAGATAGAACTTGCCTGTTCTCCTGGTGTGCAGTGTTGCCTGCTGCGTCCGGTGCACAAACAACCCTCTCCGTGTCCATGGCAGGCCTGGGCTCCTTAGTGCGTTGTGGAGGAGCCCCCTCAGAAGGCACGGAGGCAGGCGGAGCCGGGGGAGTGACAACCCGATCCACATCAGTGGATGAATGTGCGGAGGAAGAGGAGGTGGCTGCAGCTACGGAGGACTTGGATGCTGGCAAGGCATTTGGAAGGGAAAACGGCTCAGCTGCAGAATTCTGCTCCCTCTGTGAAGGAGCAGTTGCTGACAGAGATGTGGCGATGTTCTTCTGCCAGAGTCTCTGGGATTGGCGGCGACAAGAGGGAGATGGAGGCGTGGGTCCATAGTGAAGATGCGGATGCTCCAAGGTTTGGGAAGGCTCAGTCATGGGCATGAACTCGTTTTCCCTCGGAAAAAACTCCTCCAAATCCAGGGCCAGATCCAGGAGGAGTCACGGCTTCACTTCCAGGAGGAGATCCGTCTCCGCCAACAACACCCATCTTTGCTCCTCCAGCTTCTTGACTGGTGGAGCGGGCCAGGGCGCAGGAGGAGAAGGCGGAGCTGCCGCAGGAAAGGCTGAAGGCTTCTTGTGGTGTGAGCACTTCCTCTTCATTGGAGATGGCTCAGGAGTCGGAACCTCCTCCACCAGCTCATCACATGGCAGGGAGTATATGGAAAGGAGAATTTCAGTTGCCTCCGGGTAACTCCAAAGGCTGGGACACATCTCCATGAATCGCGCTACGCCTTCCCAATCTCAAAAGAACAGGGTTCCTGTGTCCAAGAAAAGATGTCCTCAAAGATACACAGCGCACGCAGCTCCCTATCGTCCAAGCAGGACATGGTGCTCCAGAATCAGGTGGGTGGAAAAAACAAAAAAGGGTGAAAAAAGAAACACACAACTCCACAGCTGGGCTCTTTTAAACCAACCGCTTTATACTGTTATGTGCGCCTCTATGAGACGCAGAGAGAGACAAGCCCACACGCTGGATGGAGTTTGCATCTTTAATAAACAAAAGAACAGAAACAGTCCAAAGGTGCCAGTAACACAAAAATGCCAAAAAGGATAAACTTACAGTGATAGCCTCAGAGCAAGGTGTGCTCTGAAGAAACAGGAAAAAGTTCAGAGGTTGGGAGGATATCAGGGTAAACGTCCATGCAGACTTTCAACGAAGCGACGAGGACCAAATGAACAATCTGAGTATAAGTACAAAGTAAGACGACAACATGAGTGAAAACAGGTGCGGCACCCAGAGCAGGAGAAGGAACAAAACTGGTGATTAGAATCAGCTGGGTGGTAATGACAGATGAGGGAGGGGCGGTGGACAGCCTGGCGGGTGATGCCCCCAGAGAAGTGTAACCCCGGAAACACAGCCAACAGCTGTCAACCCAGAGAAACACATCATAGAACTCAAAACATAAAATACAAACATACAAAGGCAATAATGAAACTCTGAAGCAACGGATACATAAAAGCAAGGAAAAAGTGCCACGAAGCTGAGTCTGGCAGGTGACCCAGACTCAGCACGTGCCATTTCCCTCATCAATGTGTTATGGGCAGCAAGAGCGTGCACCCTCCTTCTCGTTCATCTCTCCTCAGGTCATCAGCGCACCTGAGTGAGAGGACACACCTTTGCCCTCTCATCAGCCAGCGTTCATAAGGAAGCATCACTCAGTGATTCAACGCTGGCTCGTCTGGGTATAATGCCAACCAAGACAGGAAGTATTTGATTCACACTGGTAAAAAAGTTATTAACTTGTGTGCTTTTTCCCCTCTTCAGGTTGCTGCCATCGTGCGGGTGTGTCACCGGGACTGCGCGCGTTCTCCTGCCACATCTCCATTCATCCACAGCAAACCTCCACCCGGTCAAACACCACCAGCTCCATTCCCCTCACCCTGCTGGTTCGTCTAATCCCCGCTGGGGTCCTGTCGGTTCTCCCTCAGAGCTTCCATAAGTGGCAATTTGGCTAGCCCATTTTCCTTTAATCCATTCCTCCTCACACAGCTCTTGTCTCCTCTCCACAGGCTCCTCCCTCTGGCGAGTGACTGTTTCTGTAGCTGTGCGAAGTTTTGCCATTTAATAAAAACTCTCAAACATGTATTATTGTTTGAGTGTCCCTTCTTGTTGCTGCATAACGCACGTGGGCTGATTATTTTTTAAAGCCATGACAGAACGAGCTAGCCTTGACCTCGGCTCAGCAGATGCAGCAGCATCAGCACAATCAGCTCTGTATCGTTTAGAAAAGACCGAGCAGCAATTAGCCGTGATGTCCCAGCAGCTGCAGACTATGATGCAGCAATTGGGTTTCGTCCCGCAGCATTTGGCCAGTGCAGCTCCCCTGGCTCCTCCTCCTCAGCTGCACCGTACCACCTCCATTCCCACACCTGTCCCGTACGCAGGGGAGGTGGGGAAGTGTAAGAAATTTCTCCATCAGGTACGGATGTATTTGGGGCAGGTTGGGGGGAGTACCGGGGGGATGTTGTGAAAAATTCAATTTTTCACACTACTGCTACAGGACTGAGCCCTTGGTTGGGCTTGGGCCACGGCAGACAACCCTGCAGGGCAGGGATACACGTTTGAGCAATTTGTGGTCGCTTTTTCCCACGTGTTCGACCACACCGGGAGTCAAGGGAACATTATGAGCCGCCTTATAACTTTCCGCTAGGGCGCTCGGTCTGTGGCTGAGTACTCGGTGGAGTTTCGGGTCAAAGCGGAGGACTCAGGGTGGAACGACATTGCGTTATGCAGCGTGTTCCTCCAGAGGTTAAACGGCCACCTCCGCGACGACCTGGCAGTTTATACGGTTCCCAACACTCTTAATGGTCTCGTCGATCAGGTTGTGGGGCTGATTTACCGCTACTGTGAGCGTGTGAAGGAGCGACAGTCCTCCTCTTGCCCACCTGTCGAGCAGGTGCCCGCCGCAGGGACTGACACTGGTGGGGCTGGTCCTCCTCCCAAGCAGATGGAGCTCAGTCGGTGTCATTTGACCAATGATGAGCCCCAGCGAAGGAGAAAGGTGGGCGTGTGCATGTACTGTGGTTCAGTGAAGCACAGTCATGACGAGTGCCACTGGCGGCCAAAAAGACGCAGCCCGTCAGTAACCGTGGGGGGTCTGGTGAGCGGGACTAAATTAACTCCCCCCAGTAATTTCTCTATTTCGGCCCTCGTGCAATTGTCGGGGGTCGAGAGGAGGGTGATGGCATTAGTGGATTCAGAGGCAGAGGGCAATTTCGTGTTGCCAATTTGTCATCAATTTCGTGTCGTCAATTTCGGGACATGAGTATTCCCACATTCAAATTGCCCCAACACCAAAGGATCACCACCATATCTGGCCGTGAGGTTGCGGTAGTCACTGAACGCACAGAGCCAATCGCCATCCTTCTCTCCGGGAATCATCGGTAGGAACTCATGTTCCTAATTCTCCCAACTTCATCTTCCCCCATGATTCTAGGCTACCCTGGCTCCAGAAGCATAACCACATCATAAATTGGGGACAAAATTCCATCTCCTCCTGTAGCGCATTTAGTTTGGCTAATTGTCTATGTTCAACCGAGTGTTCCCCTTCTCTCCCTGTCTCTCTCTCTCCGGTTGAGCCGCCGGACCTCATCCTTGTTCCCCGAACTGACCACAATTTGGGAGAGGTCTTCAGTAAATTGTGAGCGCTGTCGCTTCTGCCTCACCGCTCTTATGACTGTGCTGTGGACCTCATTCCAAAAGGCCTGTTCACTAACACCTCTATTTTGGATCAGGTCGACACACAGCTCCAGTTCGTCCTCGAGGTGGACGCATCTGATTCGGGGGTGGACGCTGTCCTCTCACAGCACGCATCCTCCGACAAGAGGCTCCACCCGTGCGCATATTTCTCTCGTTGGCTTACACCGGCCGAGAGGAATTACAACGTAGGGGACAGAGAGCTGCTCGCCATTAAGTTGGCGTTGGAGGAATGGAGACATTAGTTAGAGAGGGCTATTCACTGGCTTGTCTGGGTATACTGCCAACGAAGACAGCAAGTATTTGATTCATACTGGTAAAAAAGTTATTAACCTGTATGCTTTTTTCCCTCTTCAGGTTGCTGCCATCATGCGGGTGTGTCACCGGGACTGCGCGCACTCTCCTGCCACATCTCCACTCATCCACAGCAAACCTCCATCCGGACAGGCACCACCAGCTCCATTCCCCTCACCATGCTGGTTCGTCTATTCCCTGCTGGGGTCTTGCCGGTTCTCCCTCGGCGCTCCCGTAAGTGGCAATTTGGCTAGCCCATTTTTCCTTGTTCCATTCCTCCTCACACAGCTCTCATCTTCTCTCCACAGGTTCCTTCCTCTGGCGAATGACTGTTTCTGTAGCTGTGTGAAGATTTGCTATTTAATAAAAACTCTCAAACGTGTATTATTGTTTGATTGTTCCTTCTTGTTGCTGCATCGCGCATGTGAGCTGATTATTTATTACAGCCGTGACACAATGTGTGTTTTTCTTATTCTTTTGCAGCTTTTTCTTTTTTGAGAATCTGCACTTAATTTCCTCTGAAAATGATTAACAGTGGCATAAAATAAAATTCAACATATACGGTACATATCTCTAATATAACTCAAATTGCATCATTAACAAAACAGTAGACAGTAATAAATTAAATATTTGCTAATCCAGAATAAAAGAACAATGATTTTGTTCTGATTTAAATAAACTAAAATAAATTAAAATGTCTAAGGTTACTTCTGTCAGTTGTCTATTATTTTCTTCTGTCATTTCTGTTAATAACAAGTTCATTCATTCATCTTCTTCCGCTTAATCCTTTTCGGGTGGCGGGGGGGCTGGAGCCTATCCCAGCATCTTTTTGGGCGAGAGGCAGGGTACAGCCTGGACAGATCGCCAGTCCATCGCAGGGCCAACACAGAGAGACAGACAACCATTCACTCTCACAGTCATACCTAAGGACAAGTTAGAATCCCCAGTTTTTGATGCCAATTAACTTAACTTGCTTGTTTTTGGCATGTGGGAGGAAACCAGAGAAATCCCGGAGTAAACCCACGCAGACACGGGGAGAACATTACTGTAAAAACAAACTTGTTTCTGACCAGTTTTTAAATCAGTGAAATCAAAAGTAACTCAGGGTACAACCAAATGTACTTAAGTAAAAGTACAGTTTCTTCTTGATAGAGTAAGAGAACAGTATTTTATTCAAAAAACTGCTTCCAATCAAGATATGTTTATCTTTCTACAGCATAATTTGATATTTATTACTAGGGTCAGTACGGTACGGTTTGGTACGGTTTGTTTGCTTTTCCATTAGGCACCGGAAGTCCATACAGTTCTGTTTTTTTAGAACTATTACTATTTTTTCGGCACTACTCCAGAGCAGGTCCGAAGCGTACCAGCCCGGTTACGTCAAGCCACTGCTGGCCACTGATTGGTCCGGGCGTAGTGTCATGAGAGTGGGCGTTACGCTGACTTTCCAGAATCGCTGGCTGGCCACCATTTGCAATTTTTCGTCCATGAGCACGCAGACAAGTGATATTATAAACAACAGCAATAGAATGGCTTAACAGAAATCAGCAGAAATTAACACCGATGTCCAGCAGAGTTTTCTGTGCATTTCGGCTGATGAGAGAATGCAGAGGGAAGCAGACTGAGCTTGCAGTGGGGAGCACAAGCAGACACACTAGAAAATAGACGGAGACACATCAGGAATTAGACCCAGCCACCCGAATTGAATTGAATGTACGGCCGCGACAGCACCCAACTTCAGCAGCTGAAGCCGTGATATTGTGATAGAGGACGGTGAGTGATGTGATATTCATGTTTTACGTTAATTTTCCCAGCAGTGGAAAGTTCACTTTGGACAGACGAAAACTTAATCATGTTTAAACAATGACCTAGCTCAATGCTACGTTCGTCGTGGTATGTAGCCTTTGTGTTGACAATATCTGATGAAATAAGCTAGTTGTAATCCTGGTTAAAACGGTGTTTTTTTTACATGTTGCACTTTCGTGCTGTGCATGTACTTAAGGTGTGTGTATTTGTCATTGTAGAGTCCAAACAGGATCTGCTCGGAATGGCGACGTTTTGACAGCAATGTACTGTGACAGGTAAACAACACATCATATGTATAGTCAAATCTTTTGCTTTTTAAGTTAAAGTATAGGTAAAGTGCCAAATTTAAAGTAGCACAATTTCCACTTAATATGAAAGGGACTGAACTGAGATTTATTTGATTGTGTGAATATTAATTACAGAGTAAATGAAAATGATCCTTCTTATACCTGTGTCTAGCGAACCCACAGCCGTAACATCTTGGCGTTCCCGGGGTAGACCTTATTTTGACAACGGAAGTGTATTCTTCATCCTCAACATCGTCATCATCGTCAGGGTCCGCTGTCAGCGCCTTTAGTCGAGGCTCATTTGATGCAGGAGAGGAGGATTCTACCAAGGTCCCTCGCTAGTACTTCAACCGCCTCAAACTGCTGGACAATTTTGATAGCGGCAGCCAGAGTCAATTCACCGGAGAAGGTCAGGAGCCGTGACTGAGCAGCCGGGCAGCAAACATGTTCCAATGGCTGATCTTGGACCATTTCGTCCTGTAGAGCCCCAAATCTACACTCCGCCGCCAGTTGGCATAGGTCTGCCACAAACCTCTTTACTGACTCTCCCGTCCTCTGGCGGCGCTGTCGGAGTTGGATACGCCGAACAATGACGTTGTCCGGCATGTGAAAATATTGCACCATTAGCTCTACTACTTCCTCAAAACTCTCGGCTCCCCCCAAAGTTTGCAGGATCCTTTGTCCTTCCATGTCCAAATTGACCATTCCATGACCAATATTGTTCTAGCCTGCAGCTTCTTTAGCTCACCGAGGTTGAGGGTCACCAGGTAGTTGCTAAATGCAGCATATCACTTAGGCCAAGACACGGGAGGCTCGCCAGGGGCCTCCAGAAACGTCCGAAAACTGGTTGCAGCACGCTCCATAACCATGTTCTCTTCGCCAAATGTTGTGTCCATAATTAGTGGAATAAACAAGAGGGTGGAAGGCGGTTTATATTATTTATTATAGAGCTCACTATTACACAGCAGTGGACTACAGCGCTCCTGGTCCAGGCGTCAAAGCCGAAAGAGAGGTTGCCTCTTCCGCCCCTGGCCTTTTATACCCTGGCCAACGTCACCACTGGAAGTATGGTTCACCAGCCCCCTCTGATCCCTAGTAAATCCCAGGCTACCATATTATTACTGATTTACAGATGTAACAGCGTGCACCTAGGAGACAGCTGGAGCTGTGGCATGCACCTTAGAGACAGCTGGAGCTTTGGCGTGCACTTCAGAGACAGCTGGAGCTTTGGCGTGCACCTCAGAGACAGCTGGAGCTTTGGCATGCACCTTGGAGACAGCTGGAGCTGTGGCGTGCACCTCAGAGACAGCTGGAGCTGTGGCGTGCACTTCGGGGAGGACTGGAACTGGAATGTGCACCTCGGGGGCAGCTGGAGCAGGCTTATGTTCCTCATAGACTGCCCTAGCTGCTGTGTGCACCTCACAGAGGACTGAAGCTGGGATGTGCACCTCAGGGGCAGCTGAAGCAGGCTCATGCTCCTTGGAGACTGCCGGAGTTGTTGTGTGCACCTTGGGGGAAAACAGAGAGACCAGGGATGGTGACAGCACTAACACAGAGGTGACAGCAGAAACAGGTGGTGGGGGCTCAGCAGTAGAAGGGAGCTGCTGCTGAGGCCCCTCACCCGGAATGAGGTAAGACATATCATTAGTTGGTAAAAAGAAATGCACGTGCCTGTTCCGCTGTTCTGCTGTCACTGCTGGAGAAGAGCCCAGAGTGACGGTGGTGACTGCTGATGGGGCAGCGGGCGTGGGCACCAGCATAGCAGATGTGGGAGTCGACACTGCAGGTAAAGGATGACGTGGGGCCGGCATTGCTGCTGTCACAGGAGCCGGTGTGCAGAGCTCTGCAGGGCTGGAGGGGAGCGAGAAGCAGTGGGTAGCCGAGGCGCCAGAGCCAGGGAATGCTTCCTCATCAGCACAGGCTGCGGCGCAGGCAATGAACTCTCCTCCGGCCTGTGTGGTGGCTGTGGGGTTGGTGAGAGTTCCAGGGCTGGAGGGTGCAGGGCCAGTTCCGAAAAAGTCCAGCTGATGTGGTTGCAGGTGGAGGCAAGCAGCTCCTTCAAATGGGTGAAGCTCTGCAGGCTGGGGAACATCTCTACCACCTTCATCACCACTTCCAGGAGCCAGATGGCCTCCTCTGATGTGCGGGCGGTGTGAGCATTTGCCACCAGAGACGTGAAAGTGCGGACCACCCACCGCTCACCCTCGTCTCTCACCCTCGTCGCCGGGCTGCCTGCTGAGTCCAGGTTTGGAGAGATCACTCTGTCAGGCTCTGCCCTCCAGGCAGATGAGAATTTCTAACCATGAATGGTCCAAAGATAACTTATTGAGCAAAACTTGGAAACAAAATAATAGCAACACAGGGGCTGAAAATAAAACTACACAATTCAGCCAAAAAATAAACTCAGGGAGGAACTCAAGACACAGGAATACACAGGAATGAAGATAGTTGATCATGACAGGAACATGGCAGGAGAGACAACGACCTCTCACAGAACAAAGCACAGAGACTCTCATATATGGGGGGGGGACTATTAACCTCTTGCGCTCCGTTGTATCGTGGACGGGCAAGTCTCTACGTCCTAGAGCGCACAAGAGTGCACGAGGGCGCTCTCATGCACTCTAGGACGCATGGTGTAGATGGTGATGTAGGTGGTGATGGTGATGTAGTGGCGTCCAAGCGCGCACTGAAAATAAAAGCTGCAGACACAGCCGCGAACAGATTAGTTCATCTGATTGGCCTCTCATTCGGCTAATAAGAGCCTTGAATTGGGTTTCTGAAACCTTGAAGAACCAATGACTGAAAACCTAGCCAGAAGGACCCGCCTGCTGTGAATGCAGTGAGCCAATTGAAGCAGAGAAGTTCGCGAGCTGTTTTTTTTTAAGGCTGGGTGAAGACTGACTGCTGGAGCAGATCAAAAAAGGATTAGACGTTATGAAACGTTATGATTTCTTCCATGGTCATAGACTGACGGAGGCTGACGACGAAGGCTGAGTGACACACACGCCTTCGCCAGTCTTTTTTTAATTACTACTGTTATTTGTTTTGAAAAATCGTTCGCCAAAAACCGCAATCATGGAAGCACAAAACCGCAATAGTGGAATTATGTTTTGACCGGGTCGCGAGACCAGAACCACGAGCGGACCAGCGTCGCGTTCGTCTGACAATGAGGAAGAGAAGTTCACCAGGACAATGTGGCTGTGAAGAGGTAAGGTGTTATAAGCCAAATTATTTTTTATCCCTGAAAATTGTAATCAAAAATGACTTTTGACCGGTTGGTAAATTACAACTGTGCGGTGCACGATGTCCAAAGTGCGTGCGCCGCGTTACATGGTTCTTCGCCGCCTCCGGACCGTGAACGCCCCCCCCCCCCCGCCGCTGCGATTCTGTAGCGGCGGGGGGGGGGAGCCGCGGTGACAGCGTTGCTGTGGAAACATCGCCACATCCGAGTGTAATCCGTCATGTAGCGATGGCCGATCTCCGTCCGCTGTAGCGAGGGAAGGGGGGGCACCCCCCCCACACACACACACAGTAGCAAGGGGGGGGAGCCGCGGTGACAGCGCTGCTGTGGAAACATGCCACATCCGAGTGTAATCCGTCATGTAGCGAGGGCGGATCTCCGTCCTCTGTAGCGGGGGGGAGGGTGGACAACCCCCCACACACACACACACAGACACAGCCCTGAATGTGACCTTTCATTAGAGCCCAAAATGAAGCTGCTACATTGAATCATTCAAAAGTTACAGACGTTTTTCCAAACTGTGCCATTTGGCACAATTTGGCACAGTTCCAAAACGCCTGGGAACAGCCTGAGAACAAAGCTGTGTAATATATTCATTTTTTGTGGTATTGTTACAAAATTTTGACCTCAGCTGGATAACACTTGGTTCTACATTTCTGTTGCATGTTCCAGCCCGGATCTGAAGCTGTGTGTTATTTGCAAGCATTTGTATCCAAAAAAACATCCAGGCCAAATTTATTTTCTTAAAGTTCACTATGTTTAGATGACTGTAACTCAGTGGCCGGAGCACTTAGAGAGATCATGTTTTTTTTGCCAAAAAATTCAAAGCGTTTTCTTTTAAATGAGACCAACCCCATGAAGATGCTGCAAAGGGTTGAAGAACAGCTTTCGATTTACTTTGGGCACATTATTTTTTGGCGTTTTTAGGAAAATTGACCGGAGTGTAAGGGGTTAACAAGACGCAAGACAGCTGTGGACAATCAAGGGCAATCAGAGACAGCAGGGCATGACAACAAATACAAAAATAATAAGGGACTGAGACAAAAGGTAAACAGGAATGGAGGGTATACAAAATACATGAACACAGGACCAGGGAATACATAACAATGACAAATAGTAGATTAGTTTATTTGACAGGGACAGTGCAATAAACATAGACAATTAATCAAAGACAATCAATCTGATGTGTTGCACATAGAGTGTATAGCTATTAGCTAATTTGCAACTCTTGTCCCTGGATGGGCTTTAGAAAAAAGAATCAAGATAAAAATATACACAATAACCACATACATCAATGCAGAAGAATTATAAATACACAATTATAAATATTATAAATATTATAAATACACAAATATAACAGCCTGACTCACCTTTAACATAAATATTATAAATACACAAATATAACAGCCTGACTCACATTTAACACATATAACATAACTCACATTTGCCTATTTCAGGCCTTCCTCCCTCTGTCACTCACTATAAACAAACACATTTATTCCTTCCCTTCATTCACTCTCACTTTGCAGACAAATAATTCATACATGAGTACATTCTTGTTTATTTTTCAGCCAGTTTTTAACATTTTTAGTGAATGTTTTAAAGTCCGTTATTATTTTAATTTCATTTGGCATTGTGTTCCAGATGTGACTGCCCTTTATAGAGAAAGCTGTTTGTCCAAATGTGGTTCTGCGGTGGAATATTTTACAGTTATTGTTAACAGAACTCCTGGTGGCTCTGCTGCTGTCCTGTCTTTGGACGAAACCAGCAAGTGGCTCGGGTGCTGATTTATGGAAACATTTGAACGTTAATTTAAATTAATTAATTGGTAATTGGTAAATTCCTCAGTAAAATAAGTATTTGGTCACCTACAAACAAGCAGGATTTCTGGCTCTCACAGACCTGTAACTTCTTCTTTAAGAGGCTCCTCTATCCTCCACTCTTTACCTGTATTAATGGCTCCTGTTTGAACTTGTTATCAGTATAAAAGACCCCTGTCCACAACCTCAAACAGTCAGACTCCAAACTCCACTATGGCCAAGACCAAAGAGCTGTCAAAGGACACCAGAAACAAAATTGTAGACCTCCACCAGGCTGGGAAGACTGAATCTGCAATAGGTAAGCAGCTTGGTGTGAAGAAATCAGCTGTGGAAGCAATTATTAGAAAATGGAAGACATAAAAGACCACTGATAATCTCCCTCGATCTGGGGCTCCACGCAAGATCTTACCCCGTGGGGTCAAAATTATCACGAGAACGGTGAGCAAATATCCCAGAACCACATGGGGGGGCCTAGTGAATGACCTGCAGAGAGCTGGGACCAAAGTAACAAAGGCTACATCAGAAACACACTACGCCGCCAGGGATTCAAATCCTGCAGTGCCAGACGTGTCCCCCTGCTTAAGCCAGTACATGTCCAGGCCCGTCTGAAGTTTGCTAGAGAGCATTTGGATGATCCAGAAGAGGATTGGGAGAATGTCATATGGTCAGATGAAACCAAAATAGAACTTTTTGGTAAAAACTCAACTTGTCGTGTTTGGAGGAGAAAGAACACCATACCTACTGTGAAGCATGGGGGTGGAAACATCATACTTTGGGGCTGTTTTTCTGCCAAGGGACCAGGACGACTGATCCGTGTAAAGGAAAGAATGAATGGGGCTATGTATCGTGAGATTTTGAGTGAAAACCTCCTTCCACCAGCAAGGGCATTGAAGATGAAACGTGGCTGGGTCTTTCAGCATGACAATGATCCCAAACACACCGCCCGGGCAACGAAGGAGTGGCTTCGTAAGAAGCATTTCAAGGTCCTGGAGTGGCCTAGCCAGTCTCCAGATCTCAACCCCATAGAAAATCTTTGGAGGGAGTTGAAAGTCTGTGTTGCCCAGCGACAGCCCCAAAATATCACTGCTCTAGAGGAGATCTGCGTGGAGGAATGGGCCAAAATACCAGCAACAGTGTGTGAAAACCTTGTGAAGACTTACAGAAAACTTTTGACCTCTGTCATTGCCAACAAAGGGTATATAACAAAGTATTGAGATGAACTTTTGTTATTGACCAAATACTTATTTTACCGAGGAATTTGCCAATTAATTCATTAAAAATCCTTCAATGTGATTTTCTGGATTTTTTTTTTCTTATTTTGTCTCTCATAGTTGAGGTATACCTATGATGAAAATTGGAGACCTCTCTCATCTTTTAAGTGGGAGAACTTGCACAATTGGTGGCTGACTAAATACTTTTTTACCCCACTGTATATATTTTATATACAAATGATTGCCAGAGACGCCATGCAAATAGATATATTTTAAAATATGCTGACGACTCATAATCAACCTTTTTAACGATGACAACAATGAGCACAGCCAAGTTTTAAGGGATTTTATATCATGGTGTGACGAAGCTTTTCTTAAAATTAATGTTTCTAAAACAAAAGAGATGTGTATCAATTTTAGAAGATCCTCTCCGACTCCTGTGTGCAGTGTTGTCTGTCAGTCAGTTGAAATAGCAACCCATTATAAATATCTTGGTATCACAATTGACGGCAATCTGAAATTCAGCCAGAACTGCGAACTTCTATGTAAAAAAGGTCAGCAGTGGCTCTATTGTCTGAGAAAGCTTGCAAAATTCCAGGTTGAAAAGACTCCTATGAAAATGTTTTATTGCACTTTTATTGAGTCAGTTATCACCTTCTCTATGATTTGCTGTTATGGTAACTTGCCTATGAGAGAAAAAAATTCCCTTGGGAAAATTGTTAATTTATTGACATTTTTAGTATTGCCATCTTTTATTCATTTTATGTATTTACATTTTAGTGCACCAACTGTGAAATACTCCCTGAGAAAGTTTATGATGATTTGCACTGAACAGTTATGTTGCACTTGTGGTTTAGGTTCTTCTGAAATCCTGTTTTATTTTACTTGAATGTATGGCTGTGCTGCTGCTGTTGTTCGGCTGCAAACTAAATTACCCTTGTGGGACAATGACTTAAGTGAACCTGAATCTGAATCTGAATCTGAATCTGAAAGTGCTTAACAGCGAAATTCACAAAAGGTGTTTGATCCACGAATTGACCAATAAATTTTCTGGTTCAGTTAGAATTGGTATTTAAACAGTCCTCTTCATCATGCTGTTCACATTTTGACATCATGAGACCAAGACACCTAACAATTGATCAACAGTACCTTGCCATTGCAAGGCTTCTAACAGGATGTTCTCAGAGGGATGTGGCCACTGAGCTTAGAGTGTCACACAGTGTCATCAGCAGGTTGCAACAGACATACCCAGAAACTGGAAGAGTCACAGAAAGGCATAGAAGTGGAGGTCCTTTGGCCACATCCCCTGCTGATGACTACTTCAGTGTGAACAGTGCCCTGCAGAACCAAATAACGAATGCCATTCAACTCCAGGCACATTTAAGGGAGGTGAGAGGCACCCAAGTGTCACGTCAAACCATTCAAAACCATTTACATCAGCGTGGTCTGTGTGGTTGGTTCCAAGGTTGTCATAGCCAGGAGCGGCACTGGGGTTAAGCTCCCAGTGCTCATAAAATGCTCCTTACGGCGTGCGTCTCGAAAAGCCTCTGACAACTAAGTCCAACTCCTAGCCTGCCCGTGTGGTTTAGTCTCTAAGCCCGGCGGAACTGCTTTTACTAATAGGAGAAGGGGCGAGGGCGGATCTCTGGCACCTTAAAACCAGATGCTTCGGGTAGATGGTGGCTCGTCAACCTGGGAAGGTAGCCCGTCTAGGGGAAGGTAAACCCTGATTTCAAACCTCCGCTGCCTTGCGGCACACCCGGTCACGGGAAAGGCTTCGGGAGTCAACCCTGAAGAAAAATCCGGAGTCGGAGCCCCTAAGGCAGTTCTCTGTTGTTCTCAACATCGTTCTGGCAGCTCCTGCGACGGCGCTGGTGCCAAACTATAGCAGCCCTGCTGTTCCTTTGGATTCATCAGTGACGTGGAGAGGGGGGACATGCTGCATGGGTAACATCTTGTCCTCCATATCTTCCTGCCCAGGCTTGAATCCTACCAACGCCCAACGCTGGAAGGTAGAACACCGGTGCGCATCGGCCTGTTCAGCCACAGGCGGTGCTGTTCCAGCAGAGTAGACGTTTAGGATTCTCTTCCATGGTCATCATAGACCGACGGAGGCCGACGGTCTGTGTGCTAGACGACTTGCAAGGTCTGTGTGCTAGACGACCTGCAAGAGTACCTGACCACACCACCATGCTGGACAAGGGACCATTGGGCCTCAGTGTGCTGTTCTCTGATGAAAGTCCATTCACGTTGAGCAGAAATGATGGCCGTCAACAATGTTGGAAACATCAAGGAGAGCACTATGCATTAGCCACTGTTGCTACCAGATAAGCTTTTGGTGATGGTGGTGGTGCTACAATCTGGGCAGGTGTGTCTAGTGAATACAGAACTGCCCTCCACCTTGTGAATGGTACAGTGACAAGCCAGTACTACCTGAATAACATCATTAATCCAGTCATTGCATGAGCACCACAGGCCTAATTTCATCTCCACGGATGATAATGCTCCAGCTCATCGAGGTTGCATCATTAGGGAACGGCTGCTGGAGGCTGGGGCACCTCAAATGATACGGCACTCACCTGCTTGCCAGGTGGCTTCCGCGATGAAAGAGGCAGAGCCTCTTCCGCCCACTTCCTTTATACCCCGAGTGGCGTCACCACCGGAAACCGGTAGTTAGCCACCCTGGTCTAGCCCATGTCCAACCCGGTCGCCATCTTAGTAATACAGCCAATTTACATACACAACAACCCCCCCCTTCAAAAAAAATGCCAAGCATACAGATAACCCACCCAAATTTGCTTCCAGACTCACACTCTAAAACAAAACAATCACAGAAACAAATAAACTTCCTATCCATGCACACAACAAAGGCTGGGGGGCCAGGTAGACTACCAGCACCCCCACATGACTGGGTGGATTATTCCGCAGCCAAACATTCAAAACAAAGCCGTGTCTCTCAATTAAAATAAACCCATAATAGCTCCACATAGAAGACATACAAATTCTACAAAACACACGACTACTGCCCCCCCAACCCCCACCCTCATAATGGGTACATCATACTACAGTCAACGTTGGGTATGTAAATCTGCACAAATAGACATTTTAAACAGAGTAAACACACCCCACCACCCCAAACTCAGGCAAGACTAACACATCAGTAACGTCCAATTTCAACATATCCATTCTACTACTGTCATTGAGCCAATAAAATCCCACATTTACAATACAGACCCCTTAAAATAAAAATTTAGCTCCAAGGTGTCATAAAACACCCCATTTCTTACATTTCACTCATCAACTTCTCTTTTTTTTTTTCTTAATTAAATCGGGGTACCACACCAGCAGTAAAACAAACACATCAGGACTAGAGCAAGAGCACATATAAACAATAAACAGAAAATAAAGACAGAACAGTGCTTTCAGTCCTTTGACGGGTCCTTTTCCAACCACTTCCGTCTTTTGACCTTGGGGCTCCCACTGCATCGTTTCTTCTCCTCCACTCGACGTAACTCGTTCGGGTGCCTCCAAGTCTGGTCAGACAAGCGTAGATACCCATCACTCTGAGCAGCCTCCACCCGGAACCGTCTCCGCTCATCGCACCACTCACGCGAACCGTGATCTCCTCTCATCCGGGCCTCAACCCTGGGCTGCACCATGTCTCCGACCCGCAGGGAAGTCCGTATCTTCTTCCTCTGGTGATTTTGGGTCTGACTGATCTCCACCACCGATCCGGTTGACTCGTGGGCCCGATCCGTGGCATCCATGGTAGACCGTCTTCCTGAGTGATGTATCAACACGCTCTCTGGTCTCGTCCCTTCAGGATCTGGCGTGGACACCTCGTACTTACAGGCTGCCTCTGGGATCCCGTTGTGCCATCCCACACCCTCATCCAGGGTAACAGAAAAACCGGCATTGAGTCCAACCCGAGGCAGCATTGCGGGGCGCTGAATGTGCTCTCCCTCATTACACATGTCCAGCCAGTCCAATTCCCTCACCTCCATGCCATCCACCAACGGAGTCGGTCGGCTCCACAGTCCGCAGCCCAACCACTCCTCACCCAACATGTTGGGGATCGAGGAACCCAGGCTATAAAAAAGATTACACCCCATGATATTAACCCCCGCAGCGGTGACGTGAATGCGGGCCCGGGGCACAACAACAGACTTATAACGGGCTTCCATTTCCACAAACCCCAAAACTGCCAGTCTGTTCCATCCATAGCCATAATATTCTCTTCCTTGTTGTTTTATTTGTCGGTGGGGAAACAAACTGTTCATGGTTGCCAGGTTCAACACAGAGATGACTGCTCCAGTGTCCACCAGCAGTGGAACCACAACACCATCAAGCATGACGTTGCACCCGATCCTCCCCGTTGTCTCCGGGGAGACCGTGTGCACTATTGTCGGAGTCTTCTGTGCAGTACCTGGTTCCTTCCTATGGCTCCTGCGTTCGAAGTTAGTGCACGCCCTGGCAAAGTGATCCAACAAACCACACTTGCCATAATGCTTTCCTTTCGCTGGGCACACACTGGCCTTATAGCGGTGAACAGGGGACCCACAACCGGAACAACGTGGTGTGCCTGGGGCAGACCTTATTTTAACCACGGAGACATATGTATCCTCTCCGGCATCACCATCACCAGGGTCCTAATACAGTGCCTTAGCGCAAGACTCATCCTCACCCGGAAAAGCCCCTTCAGGAAAGCCTCTCACGATGGTCTCTGCTGCCTCGAATCATTGGGCGAGCTTGATAGCCATGGCCAATGTCAACTTTCCTGGATGCTCCAACAATCTGGACCGGACCGCTGTACAGCGAACGTGCTCCGCTAGTTGGTTCCGAATCATTTCATCTTCCAGGCGTCCTAAATCACACACCCTCGCCAGCCTTCAGAGATCTTCCATGAACCTCATCACTGGTTCTCCCAACTGCTGGCGGCGCTGTCAAAACTGGATGTGCCGGACCATGACGCTCTCCGGAGCGCGAAAATGGCGCGCCATCAACTCCACAACACCATCAAAGCTATCAGCCCCCCCCCCCCCGCCCCGCCCAGGCTCTCTAGTATTCTCTGCCCCTCAGCATCCAAATTATGGACTAACACAAAGCCTCTCATGCTCGCCGAGGTTCAGAACTATGACATAGAAGGTAAAAGCAGTGAACCAATGAGGCCACGGCATGGGCAGCCTGCCTGGGGCCTCCAAAAATGGCCAGAACTCAGCAACAGACTTATCCATTCCCGCTTTTACCTCGTTGCCAAATGTTGTGTCCATAATTATAGAAATAACGAGGTAGAAGTAACAGGATAAACTATATACAATAAAGGCTTACGGCACTCACCTGCTTGCCAGGTGGCTCCCGCGATGAAAGAGGCAGAGCCTCTTCCGCCCACTTCCTTTACACCCCGAGTGGCGTCACCACCGGAAACCGGTAGTTAGCCACCCCGGTCTAGCCCATGTCCAACCCGGCCGCCATCTTAGTAATACTGCCAATTTACATACGTACACAACAGTCGCCATGTAGAGGCTCGTAACCCTGCACTCCACAACCTCAATGACCTGAGGGCCACCCTTCAAGAAGAGTGGAATGCCATGCCTCAGCAGACAATAAGTCGATTTGTGAACAGCATGAGACGTCATTGTCAAGCTGTAATTGATGCTCAAGGGCACATGACAAGTTATTGGGACATTGACAATTTTTGTTGTGGTATACCCACTGCTGTTGTTGGCTTTTGTTTCAATAAATGATTTGAGATGAGGAAATCATCATTGCACTACTTAAATGCCCTACTTTCATGATATAATATCACTGTAGCGTGAACTTTTTACATTTTCCATAAATTTCACCCGAAAGCCAAATATCCCTCACTTTTTGTGAGTAGTGTGTAATACTGGGCTGAAAAATTGAGCTGAATGGTTTAATGTAGTGCGCATGAATAATGCCTATGTAAAGTTTCATAAAGTAGAAGGATCATTAGCAGTGGCGTGGAAGTCACTCTCGGCCTATGGGGACTTGGAGTGCTCCCTGTCCTGTTACTTTTGCCAACTGAGGGTCTCCCCCGTCTTGTGCGGAGGTCTGCCAAGGTTTGTGGTTCTCTTCTGTCCCAGTCTCTCCTGGGTTGGAGGGAAGGAGGAGATCCAGCGAGGTGTTCCCTGTCGCTAACCCCTACCATTCATTCATTCTCCTAAAAAAATCATACATTAATGCTTGATCTATAGACTCCAATGGTAAGTCCGCAATTAAAATGAGAACATGGATGGAATTAAAAAAAATTAGTGTATCATCATATAAATAAAATGACAGGCGATTATATTATGGCTGTTACAACTCTCTATTAAAATAACAGAAAATCCCAGCGTATGCGGTTTCCTCCTGAGCGCCGGAGCTGTGCAAAAACATGCCACTGAAATAGCATTAAACAATACACTTCTGACAACAGACTACCTTTTTTCTGATCTAAAACACATTGTTATAACATGCATCATAATACCAGTATGCATGCGATTGTGCACCGCCACACCTCTTTGAATGGTAAATGGTTCCTCATCTCTGGATTACCAAAGCACTTTACAGATCCTGCTATCCACCCATTCACACACACATTCACACACTGATGGCGACAAAGCTGCCATACACAGGCACTGGCCTGACCCACCAGGAACAACTGGGGGTTCAGTGTCTGAAATGACTCTCCACCTCCCAGCACAAAGCGGGTGCGTTGTCTACTGGTAATTAAATGACACGACAGAAAGTGTAAAAAAAACAGACAATGCGCTGACAGAAATTAACAAAAACACCGGCATACAGTGAGGAGTCTGACACAAAAGTCTGCTGATGACTGTCAAAATAGGGCCCACTATCGGTTAACAAAGCTTGTCATAACATCTGCAAGTGCAAGTTAAAACTCTACCATGCAACCCCCAGAAATGCCGATGGCTCTGGGCCCTATAGTCAGCGCTGTATAATAATCCTGCCTTCAACCCTCATGATCCTCCAAAGGCAATTTTTTGGGGAAGGTTTTGATACTGTTGAACATAAGATATGTCTCCAATTGCCCTTTCATGACGTAATGGGTTTTTCAGGGACTCTTGTCTTCGTAATGTTTTAAATTGAATACAGTGAGTAAAATAAGTATTGAACGCATTCACCATTTTCAGACAGACAGACAGATAGACAGATAGATAGATAGATTTTATTGATCCCAAACTTGGAAATTACAGTGTAACAGCAGCATGACAGTAGACGACCAAAACAACAGAAACACACACAGCATAACAGATAAAGGGATTACCCATGGAAAGTAAAACTGCCTAAATAACTAATATACATTGGAGATGAATAGATGATGACCCGTGTAGATACATGAATCAAACCCACTGCACAATGCAGGACAATCAGGTGTAGGGTGAAATATGAGGTACCAATTAGACTGCAAGGTGCAGTATGGCAGCATAGTTATGACCAGAATTCAACTTTCGAGTGAGTTATTGTACTGTGATATGGCATGTGGCAGAAAAGATTTCATGTACCCAACCATTTGGCAGCGAAGCTGTAGCAGTCTGCTGGAGAAAGTGCTCCACTGTCTGTCCAGTGTGTGGTGGAGGAGTTGATCAGGATTGTCCATGATGGATTGCAGTTTGTTTAGTGTCCTCTCCACCACAGTCTCAAAGGTCTCCAGCCTGAGACCAATTACAGAGCCAGCCCTCTTGATAATCTTATCAAGTCTGTTGGTGTTGCTGGCTCTGATACTGCTACCCCAACAGACAGCCACAAAGAAGATGGTGCTGGCGACAACGGCCTGGTAGAAAAGATCCAGCATCCTGTTGCACATGTTGAAGGATCTCAGCTTCCTCAGAAAGTAGTGCCTGCTTATCCCCTTCTTGTACACAGCATCGGTGTTAGATTTCCAGTGCAGTCCGTTGTTGATCATGACACCCATGTATTTGTAGTCCTCCACTAACTCCATATCTTTCCCCCAATCTGCAATGGCTGTGAAGGCGTCCTCTTCTTCCTAAAGTCAATCACCATCTCTCTGGTCTTGCTGATGTTCAGCCTCAGGTGATTCTGCTCAGTCCACTCCACAAATCTGTCTACCAGTGCCCTGTACTCCCCCTACTCTTCCCCTCTTATACACCCCACAACAACCGAGTCATCAGAGAATTTCTGCAGGTGACATGACTCGGTGTTGTACTGAAAGTCATTTGTGTATAAGGTGAAGAGAAAAGGAGAAACCACACTCCCCTGTGGAGCTCCTGTATCTCTAACCACCGCATCAGACAAGACAGTGCCCAGCCAGATACACTGTGGTCTACCTGTCAGGTAGTCAGTAATCCAGGAGATCACAGAGCTGTCGACCCCCATCACCTGCAGCTTCCCACCCAACAGCCATGGCTGGATGATGTTAAAGGCGCTGGAGTAATCAAAGAATGTGATTCTCACAGTGTCTCTTCTGCCATCCAGGTGCAAATGGGCTCATTGCAGCAGGTAGATGACAGCGTCTTCAACTCCCAAATGGGGCTGATATGCAAACTGCAGAGGATCCAGCCACATCTTCACCTGCGGCCTTAGGTGGGCTAAGACCAGGCTCTCCAGGACCTTCATCACGTGAGATGTGAGGGCAAATAGTCGATAGTCATTCAGGTCAGATGGAGACGACTTCTTGGGGACAGGGATCAGGCAGGACATCTTCCACAGCACCGGTACCCTCTCCAGACTCAGGCTGAGGTTGTACAGGTGTTTCAGTACCGGGGCTAGTTGGTTGGCACAGGTCCTCAGGATCCTGGCGAAGATGCCATCAGGGCCCGCAGCCTTCTGCTTACAGAGCCTCTCCAGCTGTTTCTTAACCTGGTCTGTAGTCACATTGATTTGAGGGGGGCTGATGCTGGTGTCCCGGGGGGGGGGGGGGAGAGCAGGAGGGAGAGAGCAGTGCTGCACAGGAGGGGGAGGGGTGTCTAGGGATCTGGCTGTGTTGTGGAGGTGACAGACGGTGAATTGAACCTATTAAAAAACAGATTCAGCTCATCGGCTCTCTCAAGGCTCCCCAATGGCTGTCTGTCTCTCCCCTTACAGGCAGTGATTTGTTTCATTCCAGTCCACGCATCCTTTGTAATGCTTTGCCCGAGTTTATCCTCTAACTTGATCCTGTAATTGTCTTTACACCCCCTCAGCATCTTTCTCAGTTCATGCTACACTCTCCTCAGTTCCTTCCTGTCTCCAGACCTAAAGGCTCTCTTCTTCTTGTTAAGAAGTGCTTTCAGGTCACTGGTGATCCATGGTTTGCTGTTGGGGAAACAGTGCACGTTCTGAGCTGGCATGGTTGTGTTTTCACAGAATCTGATGTATTCTGTGATGCAGTCAGTCATATTGTTTATGTCCATCCCATGTGGTTCACAGAGTATTCCCCAGTCCGCTGTCTCGAAGCAGTCCTGTAGTGCATCAGCAGCCTCCTGTGCCCACATCCTCACAGTCCGTGTATAAGCAAGCTGCCTTTGCGCAAGGGGAATGTACTCGGGTGATAACAGGACCAGGTTGTGATCTGCCGAGGGGAGGTAGGGCTGGTACTGTATGCATCTCTTGCATTGGCATACAGTAGATGCAGTGTTTTATTTTCTCTGGTGGGACAGTCAACAAACTGGTAGAAGTTTGGTAGTGTTTTGCCCAGTGAGACGTGGTTAAAATCAACCGTCATGGCCATAAATGTGTCCAGGTGCTGTGGCAGTAGTGGAGCTGATGGTGTCACGGGCCACCGCTGCATCATCTGATGGAGGGACGTAAACAGTAATCACAATGGCATACCTGAACTCATGCGGCATATAATAGATAGATAGATAGATAGATAGATAGATAGATAGATAGATAGATAGATAGATAGATGCATTTTATTGATAATAAATTCAAATGAAATTAGTGTAGCAGCAGCATGACAGTAGACGACCAAATCGACAGAAACACACACAGCATGATAGACAAAGCGATTACCCATGGAAAGTAAAACTGCTAAAAACTTATATATATCATAGATGAATAGATGGTGACCCATATACAGTGATGTGAAAAAGTGCTTGTCCCCTTCCTGATTTCTCATTTTTTTGTTTGTTTGTCACACTTAAATGTTTCAGATCATCAAAAAAATTTAAATATTTGCCAAAGATAACACAAGTAAATACAAAATGCAGTTTTAAAATGAAGGTGTTTGTTATTAAGGGGAAAAAAATCCAAACCTGCATGGCCCTGTGTGAAAAAGTAATTTCCCCCTAAACCTAATTGTCATGTTCGGGGTCGTCACCCCAAGCATGACTTGTGGCTGTTGGGTTTAATCACTGCTTATTAATTCCAGCTGGCGGATTGAGCCCTGCTCTTCGCCAGTCCCACAGCCAAACCTCCTACCCTTACCATGCATTCACCAGTTTTCTGTTCACCACATACACACTCATGCACATACACACAGACACACACTCACATGCACACACACACACACACACGGTTCAATCAGTCATGCTCCTGCCTCTTTACAGCTGCGTCCACTTGTGCCCATTTTGGCTCGGGTATTAATAGAGTTTTGGGCGATCAGTTGTTGTGGCAGCTTAGTCTAATGTCTACACTGGACTTCCTGGCTCGTGACAGTTGGCCTCTTCCCTGGACTGAACGGTGTTGTTCCTCAGAGCCTTTCCGCTCCAACATATTTCTTCATTCATGCCTTTCCTCTCCGCTCCTCCCCTGCCTGGAGCACGTTGGGCATTTCACTCCCGCCAACGAAGCTGTAGCCGGTTGTCTCGCCTATACCATTGTGACTGTTATTTGAACATGTTTGCATATTCACTCCTTTGTCAATAAAACACACGTTACAAACTGCACTTTGGGCTCGCTGCCGATTTCATATGTTCGCTGCGCAGTTTACGCAGTGATCATGACACTAATAACTGGTTGGACCACCCTTAGCAGCAGCAACTGCAATCAAGCATTTGCAGTAACTGGCAATGAGTCTTTTACAGCACTGTGGAGGAATTTTGGCCCACTCATCTTTGCAGAATTGTTGTAATTCAGCCACACTGGAGGGTTTTCAAGAATGAACTGCCTTTTTAAGGTCATGCCTGATGTGTAGTGAGTGTGGTGTCTGTGTGTCCCTTAGGGCTTGCCATAACCACCCTGTGTGGTGACGTCAGGTGGGCTACAGCCAGACTGTATATAGTTCTGTGAGTGTTCAATAAAGCTCAGTTCGCTGCATGGCATAACTCTCACTCCAACCATCATTTCCAGATATAACATTTTGGCAACGAGAGAAAACCATGGAGGTGTGTGGGCTACTTTCACCTATACTGTCTTTTCTGGAGTGTCCCGGAGAGCCAGCGGTCCTGTGGCTTGATTGGATAGCAATGCTTGGGGGATACATCGTTGGGCTGGGCCTGGGTAGACTGGACGGGGACCGAGGACAGGCACTTCTGGCCCACCATCTCGGCATGGAGGGTCGGAGAATTCTCAGCATGTTGGGAAAGACAGAGCGTTATGCGGATACTGTTGGGTAGCTTTTATTCCGCCGCAATTTATCTTATATGACGACATGGAACCGGCGCGATTGTTGTCTAGTCACATGGCACTGGGGGCGGCAGCAGGTGAACATCAACCAGTTTCACCCACCCTCTGTTATAACAATATATAAACATTTACCTTCATAAGCTAAATAATCTCTTTTTAGAATCATAGTTGGCAAATTCGGGAGCAAATGCTTCCTCAGTCTTCCTCAGTCTTGCGATTGAATAAGATCTAGATTTGTTTACAAACTCTTCTTCTCTGGTGAGGTTTCAGGATGGTTCTATGTCCGCCATAATTCCTCCAAGGCAAGAGCAGTAAGTTATACATGTCTGCCACCTTGTGAGGTGGACTCCTTTGTACAACTTAAATCAACTGGGGAGTTTTTGTCCATGTCATATAACATCACATGACAGGCACCACGCTGCACCTGTGCCAGTGGGGGCGCTATCTGTCCATGAAATCTTGTCACAATAAGGGTTAAAAAACAGATTTAGCTCATCAGCTCTCTCAAGGCTCCCTGATGTCTGTCTGGCTCTCCCCTTACAGCCAGTGATTTGTTTCATTCCCATCCACGCATCCTTAGTATTATTTTGCTGGGGTTTATCCTCCAACTTCTTCCTGTAATTGTCTTTACACCTCCTCAGCATCTCTCTCAGTTTGCACTGCATTCTCCTCAGTTCCTCAATGTTTAGAGACCTAAAAGCTCTCTTCTTGTTGTTAAGAAGTGCTTTCAGGTCACTGGTGATCCATGGTTTGTTGTTGAGGTCTGAGCTGGCATGGTTGTGTTTTCACAGAATCTGATGTATTCTGTGATGCAGTCAGTCATATTGTTTATGCCCACCCCATGTGATTCACAGAGTACATCCCAGTCCGTTATCTCGAAGCAGTCCTGTAGTGCATCAGCAGCCTCCTGTGTCCACATCCTCACAGTCTGTGTATAAGCAAGCTGCCTTTGCACAAGGGGAACATACTTGGGTGGTAACAGGACCAGGTTGTGATCTGATTTACCAAGGGGGGGTAGAGCTGTGGCACTATATGCATCTCTTGCATTGGCATACAGTAGATGTAGTGTTTTATTTTCTCTGGTGGGGCAGTCAACAAACTGGTACAAGTTTGGTAGTGTTTTGCCCAGTGAGACGTGGTTAAAATCACCCGTGATGGCCATAAATGTGTCCGAGTGCTGCTCCAGTAATGTGGCAGTAGTGGAGCTGAAGAGGTCACAAGCCGCCGCTGCATCAGCTGACGGGGGGACAGCAATGGTAATTACAATGGCATACGTGAACTCTGGCAGCACCGTTCCTTCACATAAATGTGTCCGGGATTACACCACCTTTCATTCACAAGAAGTGCCAATCCTCCTCCCCTCTTTTTCCCACTACTTATAACGTCCCTGTCCCACCGGATAGTGTTAAAGCTAGATATCACTACGTTGATATCCGGGATCTGTGAGTGTAACCATGTTTCTGTAAAACAGATGACACTGCACTCACGATATTCCCTTTACGTCCTGACCAGCACTGTGAGCTCATCCGCCTTGTTTCCCAGCAACCTCACATTACCCGTGATGAACATCGGTACAGCTGGTTTGTGCTTCCTCCTCCTCCTCATCCTCAATTTGGCTCCAGCTCTTTGCCCATGGCGTTTCTTCTTCAGCTCATCCAGGATGAGGGGCTTCGCTCCAGCCAGCAGTGCTGGCCTCCTCAGCGCAATCAGCTGGTCACGTGTGTAAACAATGCATTCGCCCCCACCTCTACTGTTCTCCATTGCCCCGAGGAAGAAAAATAAAAGAAAGAAAAAAAATAGAAAATAAAATAGAAAAAAACTTGGTCCAGTCATTAATAAGATAAGATAAGATAAGCCTTTATTAGTCCCACAATGGGGAAATTCCAGGATTGCAACAGCACAGGGATAGCAACACTCAGAGCAACAATCAGAAGGCAAGAAAAAAAAAAGCAAGGGCAGCTAATATACATATGTACATATTACCATAAATATATATATATATACACACAGACACACAGTGCAGAGCATTTTAGCTGGATGGAATAAATATATGAGTATATAAACACACAGTGTGGAGCATTGTAGCTAGATGGAATAAATATGTAGATATATAAACACCCACAGTACGGAGCATTGCAGCTAGGTGGAATAAATATGTAAATATAGTATAAACACACACTGTGCGGAGCATTGTAGCTAGATGGAATAGTATGTAGATATATAAACACACAGTGCGGAGCATTGTAGCTAGATGGAATAAATATATAGATATATAAATATAAACACACCCAGTGCGGAGCATTGTAGCTAGATGGAATAAATATGTAAATATATAAACACACACAGTGCAGAGCATTGTAGCTAGATGGGATGAAACAGCACAACCGTCTACTCAGTTATCCTACATGGTATGATTATGTGCCCATACATACTCTCACCCTCCATAGCGACCGGTATTTTCCTAGTTGTATGCCGGAGGGGACCATTGTGTAAGTCTATTGCATCTTTTGCATTCAAAAACTATTAGGTTGTTACGTCTTTTTGCTATCTCTGCGAGCAGCCCTGCTTAGGTTGTACAGTCTGACAGTCGTTGGTAGGAAGGACCTGCGAAACCTCTCGGTTGTGCACCTGGGGTGATGTAGTCTGCTGCTAAATGAGCTCCTCAGTGCATTCAGTATGTCCTGCATAGGGTAGAACTCGGACTCCAGCAAAGATGACAGTTTAGCCACCGTCCTTCTCTCTCCTATCTCCTCCACCGGGTCAAGGCGCTGCCCCAGGACAGAGCTAGCTTTCTTGATCAGTTTGTTCAGTCTCTTCCTATCGGCTGCGGTAATGCCACTGCCCCAGCAGACCACGCCAAAAGTGATGGCTGATGCCACCACCGTGTCATAGAATGTCTTCAGCAGTGCCCCTTGTACACCAAAAGACCTGAGTCTCCTCAGTAGGAACAGCCTGCGCTGTCCCTTCTTGTAGAGTGCGTCAGTATTGTGTGACCAGTCTAGTTTATTGTTCAGATGAACACCCAGGTACTTGTAGGATGTCACCATCTCAATGTCTGTTCCCTGTATATTTACTGGTGCTGTGAGGGGTTGTCCATGCCTGCGGCAGTCCACCACCAGCTCCTTAGTTTTCCTCGCGTTGATCTGGAGGCAGTTCCGATGGCACCAGTCCACGAAGTCCTGGATAAGCCCTCTGTACTCAGCTTCATCTCCATTGGAGATGAGGCCAACGATCGCAGAGTCATCAGAGAACTTCTGTAGATGGCAGTGTGTTGTGTTGTGTGAGAAGTCCGCAGTATAAAGAGTGAACAGGAAGGGAGCCAACACCGTTCCCTGGGGGGCCCCCGTGCTACCGATGATCGTGTCGGACATGCAGTCCCGGGTTCTCACAAACTGAGGCCGGTTAGTGAGGTAGTCCAGGATCCATGATGACAGGTGCTGGTCCACCCCTGCGCGCAGCAGCTTGTCCTTCAGGATCATTGGTTGGATGGTGTTGAAAGCACTGGAGAAGTCAAAGAACATGATCCTCACCACATTCCCGGGCTTCTCCAGGTGGGACAGAGAACGGTGAAGGAGGAAGATCACCGCATCCTCCACCCCAATGCCATGCTGCTATGCGAACTGGAGTGGATCCATCGCTGGTTCCACCAGGGGGCGGAATCCAAGTCTTCCTACAGAGCCCTGATGAAAAGAGGCACACTATATACAAGAATAAGGCAATAAAAACACAAAGACACAAGAGAGCTACTGCTGATACGGCCGCCTCTCCTTCCAGCACCTATATATATATGTGTGTGTGTGTGTGTGTGTGCGCGCGCGCACGTACATACATATATATACACTATATATGTATGTATGTATATATATACAGTATATACAGTATATATACGTATATATACATGTGTGTGTATGTGTGTGCGTGCGTTCAGGTTCAGGTTACTTTATTTGTACCCGTAGGTAGATTTGTGCATGCGTGCGTGTGTGTGTGTGTGTGTGTATGTGTGTGTGTGTGTACATATACATATTATGGCAAGCCGTTCAGGAAAAATATATATACAGTATATATTACAAAGAAAAGCTTGGAATATATTGAATGAACTTCCAAATATATTGAATGAAACTGGGAATATATTGAATGAACTTCTGAATATATTGAATGAAACTGGGAATATATTGAATGAACCTCCAAATATATTGAATGAAAATGGAAATATATTGAATGAACTTCAGAATATATTGAATGAAACTTGAAATATATTAAATGAACTTCTGAATATATTGAATGAAACTGGGAATATATTGAATGAACTTCCAAATATATTGAATGAAACTGGGAATATATTGAATGAACCTCCAAATATATTGAATGAAAATGGAAATATACTGAATGAACTTCAGAATATATACTGTATAATGAAATTTGGAATATATTAAATGAACTTCCGAATATATTGAATGAAACTGGGAATATATTGAATGAACTTCTGAATATATTGAATGAAACTGGGAATATATTGAATGAACCTCCGAATATATTGAATGAAAATGGAAATATATTGAATGAACTTCAGAATATATTGAATGAAACTTGGAATATATTAAATGAACTTCCAAATGAACTTCCAAATATATTGAATGCACTTCAGAATAGATTGGATGAAAATGGGAATATATTGAATGAACCTCCGAATATATGAATGAATGAATGAATGAATTTTATTTATTTCGGATAGTACATTACAGGTTAAAAGAAACTGTATAATATAACAACAAGGTCAAATTAGACAAAGACTCCTTCTACTATACAATTCCACGTGAGTTATCCGAAATGGGTGATGGCTGAAGCCGCAGCTTATATTGCCCACCCATATTCCATCCAAGAATTCAAAGGAGAAAAAAGAGAAAACAAGACAAGAGCGATTACAATTTAAAACAAGGCTAAGACAAAATGTGACTGAGAGAAAAAGAAAAACTGAGCTAGTCTAAGTTAAGCGGTTACTATTCAAAAACAAATCTAAGACATAGTGTCACAAAGAAAAAAAGAAAAAAAGAAAAAACTAAGCTACAACACAACACAGGCTGGAAATGTCAATCCTTATGTGAGTTTACATGTCGTCTTGTAAATATGTTTGGAGTATTTCTTCCTTTAGTTTTTGTTTAAATTGTCCAAGCGTTGTACATGATTTTAATTCAGGTCCAAAATCGTTCCATAATCTGACTCCTTGCACTGAAATACAGTGTTGCTTGGTGGTTGTTCTCACTGTAGGCTTTTGAAATATACATGTTCCTCTGAAGTGATATCGTTTCTCCCTTGTTTGGAACAACTTTTGGATATTTGCGGGCAGTGCTAGATTCTTCACTTTGAACATTATTATTGCGGTTTTAAAGTCAATCAGATCTTTCAACTTGAGAGTTTTTTGTTTAAGAAAAAGTGGGTTTGTTGGTTCCCTGTAAGCTGCTTTGTTGATTATTCTAATAGCTCTCTTTTGAAGCATAAAGAGTGGATATATGTTTGTTTTATATGTATTTCCCCATACTTCATTACAATATGTCATGTATGGGAGTATTAATGAATGGTACAAGGTGTATAGTGTGGGTTGATTCAGCAAATTTTTCACTCTGTGTAATATTGCAGTTGATTTGGATACTTTACCTTTTATATAATTAATATGTGGCTTCCAACACAGTTTGTTATCAATTATTACTCCAAGGAATTTAGTTTTGGATACCCTTTCAATCTCTACACCATTTACACTGAGTTTGGGTACTGGGTTGTTGTGATGGTTGTTAAAGACTATAAATTTTGTCTTGCTTAAATTGAGCGTTAATTTGTTTGAATCAAACCACAGTTTCAGCTTTCCTAATTCCTTTCCGAGTGTATCCAGAAGTTGTTCCAAATTGTTTCCACTGCATAGCAGATTAGTGTCATCAGCAAACAAAATTAAGTCCATTTTTTCTGAAACTTTACATATATCATTTATATACATATTGAATACATACATATACATACATATTGAATACATACATATTGAATGAAACTTGAAATATATTGAATGAACTTGCAAATATATTGAATGAACTTCATAATGTATTGAATGAAATTGTGAATATATTGAATGAACTTCCGAATATATTGAATGAACTTCAGAATATATTGAATGAAACTGGGAATATATTGAATGAACTTTAGACTATATTGAATGAACTTCCGAATATACTGAATGAAAATGGGAATATATTGAATGAACTTCAGAATGCAGTGGTGTGAAAAAGTGTTTGCCCCCTTCCTGAGTTCTCATTTTTTTTGTATGTTTGTCACACTTAAATGTTTCAGATCATCAAACAAATTTAAATATTAGACAAAGATAACACAAGTAAACACAAAATGTAGTTTTTAAATGAAAGTGTGTATTATTAAGGGGGGAAAAATCCAACCTACATGGCTCTGTGTGAAAAAGTGATTGCCCCATAAACCTAATAACTAGTTGTGGCCACCCTGAGCAGCAACAACTGCAATCAAGCATTTGTGATAACTGGCAATGAGTCTTTTACAGTGCTGTGTAGGAATTTTGGTCCACTCATCTTTGCAGAATTGTTGTAATTTAGCCAAATTGGAGGGTTTTCAAGCATGAACCACGTTTTCAAGGTCATGCCACAGCATCTCAATCGGATTCAGGTCAAGACTTTGAACTAGACCACTCCAAAGTCTTCATTTTGTTTTTCTTAAGCCATTCAGAGGTGGACTTGCTGGTGTGTTTTGGATCATTGTCCTGCTGCATAACCCAAGTGTGCTTCAGCTTGAGGTCATGAACAGATTGCCGGACATTCTCCTTCAGGATTTTTTGGTAGACTTGGTAGATTTTGGTAGATTTTGGTAGAATTCATGGTTCCATTTACCACAGCAAGTCTTACAGGTCTTGCGGCTGGGGAAGTCTGTCTCAGACTCTGTTAGCATCAGCATTGGATCACCCCAGGGCTGTGTACTTTCCCCCCTACTCTTCTCCCTTTATACCAACTCCTGCACCTCCTCCCACCAGTCTGTTAAGCTGATTAAGTTTGCGGACGACACCACCCTCATCGGGCTCATCTCCAACGGTGATGAGTCCGCCTACAGGGAAGAGGTGGCCCAGCTGGTGTCCTGGTGCAGCCACAACAACCTGCAGCTGAATGCTCTGAAGACAGCGGAGATGATTGTGGACTTCAGGAAAGTCACATCCCCCCTGCCCCCCCTCACCATCACAGGCTCTCCCATCACCTTTGCAGATTCCTTCCGCTTCTTGGGCACCACCATCACCCGAGACCTCAAATGGGAGCCAACCATCAGCTCCCTCATCAAAAAGGCCCAGCAGAGGATGTTCTTTCTGCGGCAGCTGAGGAAGCTCAAGCTACCCACCAAGATGTTAGTGCAGTTCTACACGGCCATCATCGAGTCCATCCTCACCTCCTCCATAACTGTGTGGTACGCAGGAGCCACTGCCAGGGACAGACTAAGGCTGCAGCGCGTCGTGCGCACTGCTGAGAAGGTGATAGGCTGCAAGCTCCCATCTCTCCAGGACCTGTACATCTCCAGGACCCGGAGGCGTGCTGGCCGGATCATAGCCGATCCTTCACATCCTGGTCACGTGCTGTTTGCCCCCCTCCCCTCAGGTAGAAGGCTTCGGTCCATTCGGACTAAAACCTCCCGGCACATGAACAGCTTTTTCCCCTCTGCCATCAGACTGCTGAACACTAAGTGACTTTTGACTCTCGTGCACTATGTACAGCAGCTCAACCAGACTCATGTCATTCATCACTGTTTTTCTGTTGCATTATTGACTGCACTATGTGGTACTTCACATTATCTGCTACATGCTAATTTTTTAAAACTGCCTTGACTAGTACTACTCATTATTACTAGTATTATTATTATTATTACTTATTATTACTTATTTTTCTACACTTATTGCACGTTTCTAGTCCTTTAGTTTTTTAGTTTATCCCTTTTTCTCATTATGTTTTTAATGTTGCAGCATGGCACCGAGACAAATTCCTAGTTTGTGTATCACATGAACAATGGCAATAAACCTGATTCTGATTCTGACAGGTCTTGAAACAGTAAAACAGCCCCGGACCATCACACTACCACCACCATATTTTACTGTTGGTATGATGTTCCTTTTCTGAAATGCTGGGTGATAGAAAAATTCCATATTATCCACATTATTATTGTTATTAATAATGTATTATTATTCTTGAGAAGTATTGTGCCTTTCATATGTCATGTTTAATGTTTATATGTGCATTCCATGTAGGATAAGTTCATATATTCTTGGCATGTTTCTGTGAGCAATTATTGGCCTTCATAGAATTCAGACTGAGGATCAGTACATGTGTAAAGGATGATCTAAGCTACATTGATAATCTCTTTAACATGCCCTGTTTTACTTTGGGTCACAGGAACACACAGGAACTCCTAGCTTGTGTAGATTAGGTTTATGGACACTCTGTCTCTAGAATGTCTGTGATGTTTCTTCATTTGCTCATCACCCCGGATAAGCTCTCATATGTCATGCTGATCTGCTTATCAGGACTGTATCTCTCTCTCTCCCTTCCTCCTCTTACCCCTCTGCCCCCCCCTTTCTGTTGCCCATATATACCAAACCTAACAAATGTACCTTCAGAGATTCTATGTGTGTGCGGAAGGCCATGCTTTGTAATCTGTCCCTCAAAAATGGCCATTTGAGGTTAAATTTGAACTGAAACTTGTCTTATTTATTTTTATAATAAATGTACCTAAATCCAATACCAAGCTTGATTTTTTGACTTTGAATAATTTAAACTCATGTTACTTTTATGCCGCATGGAATGGAACACACACCTTCCAAAAAGTTCAACTTTTGTCTCGTCAGTCCACAGAGTATTTTCCTAAAAGTCTTGGGGATCATCAAAATGTTTTCTGGCAAAACTGAGACAAGCCTTTATGTTCTTTTTGCTCAGCAGTGGTTTTCATCTTGGAACTCTGCCATGCAGGCCATTTTTGCCCAGTCTCTTTCTTATGGTGGATTCACAAACACGGACCTAAACTGAAGCAAGTGAGGCCTGCAGTTCTTTGGATGTTGTTGTGGGGTCTTTTGTGACCTCTTGGATGAGTCATCGCTGCGCTTTTGGGGTAATTTTGGTCGGCCGCCCACTCCTGGGAAGGTTCACCACTGTTACATATTTTTGCCATATGTGGATAATGGCTCTCACTGTGATTCGCTAGAGTCCCAAACTTTAGAAATGGCTTTATAACCTTTTCCAGACTGATAGCTCTCAGTTACTTTGTTTCTCATTTGTTCCTGAATTTCTTTGGATGGCAGCATAATGTCTAGCTTTTGAGGATCTTTTGGTCTTACTCACTTTGTCAGGCAGATCCTATTTAAATGATTTCTTGATTGAGAACAGGTGTGGCAGTAATCAGGTCTGGGTGTAGCTAGAGAAATTGAACTCAGCTTTCCAAAGATGTGATAAACCACTGTTAATTTATGTTTTAATGGGGGGGGGGGGGATCACTTTTTCACACAGGGCCATGTAGGTTTGGATTTATTTTTTTTTTTACCCTTGATAATAAACACCTTCATTTAAAAACTGCATTTTGTGTTTACTTGTGCTATCTTTGTCTAATATTTAAATTTGTTTGATGATCTGTAACATTTAAGTGACATGAATTGGCCATCCCCGAGGGCAAACAGGATGCCAAACACGAGTTTTGCAATTTATTAATGGAAAAAATAACTCAAGATACAAAACGCGGACCAAACAGAAAACACAGCACAGAGGCTGGAGCAAAAAAAATGTCAAACATAAACAAGAACGTGCGCAGAAACAGATAAATAACTACTTAACAAGACGTCCAGGGGTTGCCTGACGGGAGAGATTTGATGCCGCTGCTCCAGGGAAGTGGCGCCAACAGTTTAAATAGTCAACAATACTGATTACCAACACCTGCAGAGTCATGAGTTGTGATCATTGCAGGCAGCTGTGACAGCCCACGAACAGTATCTGACAGCCGGAAGTGACGCGCGAGCTGTCACAGTGCCCGCAACGATCAAAACAACAAAGCAAAATGGAAATACAGAAAATAATCATGAACTTATCAAAACCAGGAACCAAATACAACAAACAGGGTGAACAGAAGAAATAAACAATCAGGAAAAGACAAAACTAATCAGATAACTAGGCACAGCCCCAGCCCGTGCACCGGATCATGACATTAAGTATGACAAATATACAAAAAAATGAGAAATCAGCAAGGGGGCAAACACTTTTTCACACAACTGTATATCTGGGGGAAAAAAGCAGTAACACAATTATGAGAAGAATAAAGTCTTGCTGGAGTCATTTGGGATGTGTGGTGCTTTGGTGGCTGAAATCTGACCTTAAAGAGAGCTGAGTTCAAAGAAAAAGGGAAGTTAGGGAAAGTACAAGGAGAAGAAAAAAGGCCTGTCATGTAGACTGTGTTCAGCCCATCTACTCATTCCATCTTTTGACCCTGATGTGCTCAGGAGGAATTCAGCATCTCAAAGGGAAGCGGGATTAGTTACGAGTGCTGGAAGCAGGTGGCTGGATTGTCAAAAGAGACGATCACAGCCTGTTGTCTCAGCGGTTCAACCTTCTGATAACATTTTCCATGCAGCTGCACCATCTGGGCTTTGATATAATGAAGGTTTTTCCACAGTTTGTCAACAGTGCTGCCACAAAAATCCCAGTAGTAGTCAAAAAAAATCTGCATTACAGTTTATCAAATTGACTGTATCAGAGTAAGTGCATATATAAAACAAAGGTAAATGTAAACGCCTATAAAATCTGTCAGTGAATGTATTTTCATCCATTTGTTTACAGGTTTTCTCAAAACAGAACCGAAGTTTGCACAGTGCTATTTCTTTAATGTCTTCCTGGATAAAGAGGAAAATGGCCATCCAGATTGTTATCAGCGTTAAGTTCAAAAACCAGCATCTGTGATGGTATGGGGGGGGGGGGGGGGGGGTTAGTGCCCATGGCATGAGTAACTTGTACATCTATGAAGATACCATTAATGCTGAACAGTACATACAGGTTTTGGAGCAACGTGTGCTGCCATCAAAACAACATATTTTCCAGGGATGTCCTTGCTTATTTTAGCAAGACAATGACAAACCACATTCTACACGTGTTACAATAGTGTGGTTTCGTAATAAAAGAGTGTGTGTACTAGACTGGCCTGCCTGCAGTCCAGATCTGTCTCCCACTGAGAATGTGTGGCGCATTATCCATCCATCCATCCATCTTCTACCGCTTTTCCGGAGGTCCAGGTCGCGGAGGCAGCAGTTCAAGCAGAGAAGCCCAGACTTCCCTCTCCCCAGCCACCTGCTCCAGCTCTTCAAAGGGGATACCAAGGCATTCCCAGACCAGCTGGGAGACATAGTCTCTCCACCGAGTCCTGGGTCTGCCCCGGGGTCTCCTCCCAGTGGGACGTGCCTGAAACACCTCAAGTGGGAGGCGTCCAGGAGGCATCCTAATCAGATGCCCGTACCACCTCAACTGACTCCTTTCAATGTGGAGGAGCAGCGGTTCTACTCTGAGCCTCTCCCGGATGACTGAGCTCCTCACCCTATCTCTGAGGGTGAGTCCAGCAATCCTACGGAGAAAGCTCATTTCAGCCGCTTGTATCCGCGATCTCGTTCTTTCGGTCATTACCCAAAGCTCGTGACCATAGGTGAGAGTAGGAACGTAGATTGACTGGTAAATCGACAGCTTTGCCTTAGAACTAAGCTCCCTCTTCACCACAACAGACCGGTACAACGTCCGCATCCCTGCAGATGCTGCTCCAATCCGTCTGTCGATCTCTCGCTCCATTCTCCCCTCACTCGTGAACAAGACCCCAAGATAATTAAACTCCTCCACTTGGGGCAGGAGCCTGTCCCCAACCCGGAGAGGACAATCCACCTTTTTCTGGCTGAGGACCATGGACTCGGACTTGGAGGTGTTGATTCTCATCCCAGCCGCTTCACACTCAGCGGAAAACCATCCCAGCAAGAGCTGTAGGTCATTGCTGGATGAAGCCAACAGGACAACATCATCTGCAAACAACAGAGATGAGATCCTGTGGTCACCAAGCATGACACCCTCTATTCCCTGGCTGCGCCTAGAAATCCTGTCCATAAAAATTATGAACAGGATCGGTGACAAAGGGCAGCCCTGGCGGAGTCCAACTCTCACTGGGAATGACTCTGACCGAGTGTTGGCAATACGAACCAAACTCTCACAACGGTCGTACAGAGACCGAACAGCTCGTAACAACAAGCCCGATACTCCATACTCCCGAAGCACCCCCCACAAAAATCCACGAGGGACGCGGTCAAATGCCTTCTCCAAGTCCACAAAACACATGTAAACTGGTTGGGCAAACTCCCACGAACCCTCGAGAATTCTCGAGAGGGTAAAGAGCTGGTCCGATGTGCCACGGCCAGGACGAAAACCACATTGCTCCTCCTGAATCCGAGGTTCGACCAATGGCCGGACTCTCCTCTCTAGTACCTTGGCGTAGACCTTCCCAGGGAGGCTGAGGAGTGTGATCCCTCTAAAGTTGGAGCACACCCTCCGGTCCCCTTTTTTAAAGAGAGGAACCACCACCCCGGTTTGCCATGCCAAAGGCACTGCCCCCGACCTCCACGCAATGTTGCAGAGGCGTGTCAACCATGACAACCCAACAACATCCAGGGCCTTGAGGTACTCAGGGCGAATCTCGTCCACCCCCGGGGCCCGGCCACCAAGGAGATTTTTAACCACCTTGGCGACCTCAGCCCCTGTGATAGGCAAGTCATCCCCCTCGTCCCCAAACCCTGCTTCCACTGTGGAAGGCGTATCAGTGGGATTGAGGAGATCCTCGAAGTATTGCTTCCACCGCCCGACGATGTCCCCAGTCGAAGTCAACAGTGTCCCATCCGCACCATACACAGTGTGGACGGGGAGCTGCTTTCCCCTCCTGAGCCGCCGGACAGTTTGCCAGAATCTCTTTGAGGCCGACTGAAAGTCTTGTTCCATGGCCTCACCGAACTCCTCCCATATCCAGGTTTTTGCTTCAGCAACCACCCGAACTGCACTCCGCTTGGCCTGCCGGTACACCTCAGCTGCTTCGGGAGTCCCACAAGCCAACCAAGCTTGATAGGACTCCTTCTTCAGCTTAATGGCCCCCCTCACCACTGGTGTCCACCACTTGGTTCGGGGGTTGCCACCACGAGATGCACCGACCACCTTGCGGCCGCAGCTCTGGGCCGCCGCTTCAACAACAGAGGTGGAGAACATGGCCCATTCAGACTCCATGTCTCCAGACTCCCTCGGAATGTGGTTGAAGTTCTTCTGGAGGTGGGAGTTGAAGACCTCCCGGACAGGGGCCTCAGCCAGACGCTCCCAGCACACCCTCACTATACGTTTGGGTCTACCAGGTCTGAATGGCTTCCTCCCCTGCCATCGGATCCAACTCACCACCAGGTGGTGATCAGTTGACATCTCTGCACCTCTCTTTACTCGGGTGTCCAAGACATACGGTCGCAGGTCTGATGATATGATAACAAAATCGATCATCGACCTGCGACCTAGGGTGTCCTGGTGCCAGGTGCACATATGGACACCCTTATGCTTGAACATGGTGTTTGTTATGGACAGACTGTGGTTAGCACAGAAGTCCAATAACTGAACACCACTCGGGTTCAGATCGGGCAGGCCGTTCCTCCCAATCACCCCCCTCCAGGTTTCACTGTCGTTGCCCACGTGCGCATTGAAGTCCCCCAGTAGGACAATGGAGTCTCCAAGAGGAGCACCCTCCAGCACCCCAGTCACAGACTCCAAAAAGGGTGGGTACTCTGAAACATCATTTGGTGCATAGGCACAAATGATGGTCAGGACCCGTTTCCCAACCCGAAGGCGCAGGGAAGCAACCCTTTCGTCCACCGGGGAAAACTCCAATATAGAGGCAGCAAGGTGGGGCGATACAAGAATACCCACCCCTGCTCGTCGCCTCTCGCCCGGGGCAACTCCAGAAAAGGCCAAGCTCCAGCCCCTCTCCAGGAGACTGGTTCCGGAACCGGAGCTGTGTGTTGAAGTGAGGCCGACTGTATCTAGCCGGTATCTCTCAACTTCGTACACCAGCTCAGGCTCCTTCCCCACCAGAGAGGTGACATTCCACGTACCAAAAGCCAGTTTTAGAAAGCTTGGGATCAGTCTGCCAAGGTCTCCGCCTTTGACCGCCACCTGATCCACATAGCACCGGACCCCCATGATCCCTCCTGCAGGTGGTGAGCCCACTGGAGGGCGGACCCATGTAACTCCTTCGGGCTGAGCCCGGCCGGGTCCCATGGGTGGAAACCCGGCCACCAGACGCTAGCCTTCGAGCCCCTCCCCCAGGCCTGGCTCCAGGGTGGGGCCCCGGTAACCCCATACCGGGCGGGGTACACTGAATCCTTGATATACAGTTCATGAGAGTCTGTTGGATCGTTCTTAGTCTGGCCCTTCACCCAGGACCAGTTTGTCTTGGGAGACCCTATCAGAGGCAAATTGCCCCGGACAACATAGCTCCTGGGATCACTGGGGCAGGCAAACCCCACCACCACGATAAGGTGACGATCCATGAGGGGGGATTATGAAGCACATTATGAAGCACAAAATACGACAGAGATCCTAGACTGTTGAGCAACTGAAGTTGTACATCAGGCAAGAATGAGAAATTTCACCCACAAAGGTTCAACAATTAATGTCCTCAGTTCCTAAATGTTTATTGAGTGTTGTTAAAAGGAAAGATGATGTAATTATGCCCCTGTCCCAATTTTTTGGGAATGTTTTCCAAGCATCAAATTCAAAATGAGTCAATATTTGCAACAAAATAATAAAGTTTATCAGTTTGAACATTAAATATCTTGTCTTTATAGTGTATTCGATTTTTTGCTTTTAATTTACATTTTACACAGCATCCCAACTTCATTGGAATTGGGGTTGTAGATACAACTATGGTATTGATTTGAAAAGACCTACGTCATTTTGTTCTCCTGTTATCGTGGTCATAAGTGTTGACGCTGCTAGCCATCCGCCTGGCAGGGTGATGACAATACCCCTTCAGCCTTTTAGAGGCCGAGGGATAAAAAAAAATTAAGAGTCTTTGCCCATGTTTGCTTTCCAAACACTTGGCTTTTTGGTGAAAAAAAATAATTACTGCCCCTTTTTTGTCATGTTTTTATTTTCACACCATCTCAGCGTGTTCTGATTTTGAACTGTAAAAACAAGAAGAGATTTTGTCAGTGCATGTAGTTCATCACACCAGTCTAGTTATCCTATCCAGTATATTTTGCACTCTGCTTGTCTGAGGAAATTGAAGTTCAAATGATTCTGAGACTTCATTTCAGTTGCAGTGCGGTGTGAACCCCATCACAGTACTAATTTTCCAAATCATCTACAGATATGAAACACTATGGAATACACAAAATCACACAGCAGCAATATCACTCATTTCCCCTGTTGCACGTTTAATACAGAGCTCCTTTTCCTCGCTTAAATGTCACACCCTTCAGACAAAATGATTTACCCAACACCTACAGATGTTGGCTACCTCCCACTGTGGTGTTGGGGGGATTGCAGGCAGCTTTTACACAGTCATGACACCTGTCGAAGGTTGGCACATGTCACTGTATGAAACCTCTTTTGCACTCTGGCTCCAAATGGCTTGTCAAAAAAGAGAGGGAAAAAGAAAAGTATAAAAGTCCAGTGAAAGCCATGGGAAATTATTTTGTGCTAGTCTTTGCGCTAGATCCCATAAAATGATAGCAGCCACCATCTCTGCCATCCCCACTGTTATAATGTATTTTCTGTAAGCGTTATCTCTTAATTAAAATTCATTGAAGCCAAAATACTTGAAACTCTTATCAACTTTCCTCTATGTTTGTCAACAATTTACTGAGGATATCTTATACTGTCAAAGGGTTAGATATGAACAACGTAAGCGATAAGCCTAGACCTTAAAAATCTCTGAAAGCACAAATATGACATGACTGTGTAGTAAGAGAAATTTTTCCCTCCTTTTTAAAATAGTCTTTTCCGTTTGTGTTGAGTTGTGTGTGGGCATGTGGGATTGTGTGTGTGTGTGTGTGTGTGTGTGTGTGTGCATATGAGGGTGGGCGTGTGTGTGTGTGGGTACCTGTGGATGAGGGTGTGGGGGTGGAAGATGTGTGTGTGGGCGGGGGGACCTTGTTGGGTGGGCCATCTGGTGGCCTGGGGGTTGGCGATTCGGGGCCTGCTTTTCCCAGCCGCCCTCCCGTTGTGTCAGGGGGTGGGGCACTTTGTCGCATTGCCTCCAGAGTCCTTGGCACCGGGTGTGTGTGGGTGCTCTGGGGTGGCCAGGGAGGCCGTTGGCATGGGTTGGTGGCCGTGTTGCCGTCAGTTTGCTCCAGGGTGCCTGTGGCTGTGGGGCGGCCTGCAGCTGTCGGTGTGTGTCTGGGGTGGGTGGTTGATGGGCTTGCGGTGGGCGCTCTGGGGTGTCACTTGGCGTGTGGGGCGCCGTATGGGTCCGGTCCATTGTTCATTATTGTTATTATTGTTGTTATGTATGTTCCTGTCTGCAAGATGTGTGGGAGTGGTTGCTCCATCGTGCCTGTGGTGCTGTGGGTGCTGTGGGTGCCAGGGTGCGATGCTGGTGGGTCCTGGGCTGCTTGCCCTGGGTTGGGATCTGGTGGCAGTGGGTGGCCTCCTGAACCAGTTTGCAAGCTGGCTTCTGGGGGGGACGGGCTCCTTTTTCAACCGCCTCCCTCCCAGTCTCACTTCTCCCCCCACACGTTCTGATTCTTGGTGGAACATACATCTTATTGGATACGCTTAGGGTTTTGGGGTAGGGCTGTGCTGTACTTTGTCGGTGAAGGGGATCCCTCTGTCTGCTGCGCAGTGGGGCCACTCTCACCTCAATTTTAACTGCACTATAGACACTGAGGGCTTGGAGGGGATGGGAGCCCCGCTGCCTATAGCAGTGGCTAGTGGTGCTCCAACCATTATCCCCCCAATTTTAACTGCACTCTGGTAGTTCACACACCTGCACACAATCACATCACACAACTAACACACACCCATCATGATTCGGGGAGGGGGGGGCTTTCCCCCACTCCTGTTGCCCTCCTTCTGCTGGGGGCCTGGGGGCTCAGCGGGAGGCCTGGGGCCCATCATGTTGTCAAAATCCTTGGGTGCTGCCGAATGAATAGATGCGACCAAGGGAGTGAGAGGGTGATTGAACAAAAGAATAAGCGAGAGTGAGGGAGTGATGAGTGGAGATGGTGATGGTGGGTCGGTTTTGTGTGGCGCTTTGCATGTCGGGTGGCATCTCGGAGCACTTGCGGTGGTCCGCTGATCAGTCGCTCAGGTGGGTGTTGGGGGAGGTGGTCTGCTTCTGTGGCCGCGCCCACAGAAGCAGACCACCTCCCCCAACAAGGGGTGTGGCTGCTGGCTTGCGCCAGCGGTCTCCCCAGCCGCTGCCAGGTGCTGTTGCACATTCATGCTCGCTGCATCTGCACCTTGGCCTCCCTAAGTAATCAGGGTGAATGAGTGTGGGGGAGTGTGTGGGGGAAAACACGAATGGATGTGAGTAGGTCAGAGTGTGAGTGAGAGTGTGTGTATGGGTGAATGTGAGTGAGTGTGGGTGAGATCTGAGGGAGAGTGGGAGTGGGAGCAAGACTGAGCGGGTGCAGGAGTGGGAGAGAGTGGGTGGGTCCAGGAGTGTGAGTGTGGAATTGTGTGGGGGAGAGGGCGAGCGAGAGTGAGTGAGTGTGTGTGGGTGCAAGTGGGTGCATATGAGAGCATGAGGGTGTGAGTGGATGGGAATGGGTGTGCGTACTGGTCGGGAGATGCTGGATTGAGGGGGTAGCACCTCTTGGCTGCATGGGCTCCCCTGGATGGGGGGGTGGGCTTGTGCCTTGCTGCCACCTTCTTTGGGTGTCAGGGTCCCTGGGGTGTGCAGCAGTGGCGCTGGTGTGTGGGCAGGCCCACTGTGGGGGTGTCTGGAGGCTTGCGCCTGGTAGTGCGGGCCAGTCTCTGGCCCAGGGAATGGGGATGCAGGCCTCCCGGTGCCTGGGGGCCAGGGGCTGGCACTGGCCTCGCTGGGGGGGTGGGGGTTGGCGCCCGGGGGGTTGAGAGAAGGTGAGAAAATTATGTTCATTATTTAAAGTAACATGAGTAACAAGACTTCCGGTTATGGCTGCCACGTAGGACGGACGTGTCTCGCTCTGCTCTGCTCCTGGAGAAAAAAAATCGGCAAATAACTCTCTCATTGGGGACAGAACGTATCCCAGCGTTTGGGCGAGGATATGTCGGCGAAGCCTAAGGCTGGAAAACCAGGAAAAGGAAAAAGCGAGCCGCCGAAACAGTCCAAATTAACGGACTTTCAGGTCTGTGACGCAGCAAACAGGGCTCCATATATGGCGGAGGAGGCTGGCAACGCTGCGATTTCTGCGGGGAATGGCGCAGATGCGCTGATGGCTGCCATGAGTTCAATGAGAGCGGACTTTTCCTCTAGATTTGATGGGATTATGACAGCGTTGGAAGGAATAAGAAAGGAATTGGGTGACTGTGTAGAACGAACGGCGCAGATGGAGCTCCGTCTCGCTAGTGCTGAAGATGACGTCACCCGTCTTCAATTAAAGGTGCGCACTTTGGAAAAAAAAAATAAATCTCTGGAAGATAATATTTTGGATTTGGAATCTCGGTCGAGACAGAATAATTTGAGGCTGGTGGGTCTTCCAGAGGAATCAGAAGGTCGGGACGTATGTTCCTTTCTGGAAAAGTGGATTCCGGAGGTGCTGGGCAGCGAGGAGTTGCAATCAGCAGTGGTTCTGGAAAAAGCACATCGCATTGGCCCACGGAGAGATAAGGGACCGCCGAGGACCTTAATTATGAAGTTTCTTAACAACAGAGACAGGATGAAGATCTTCAACGCTGCACGAGCTAAAAAAGGAGAGATTAAACACCAGGACCAGCAGGTGCGGTTCTACCCAGATTTGGCCACAGGAATCCAGCAATTGAGGAAGCAGTTTGATCCCGTACGTAAGGAGCTGCGCAACCTTGGGATTCGTCATGGTGTAATCTATCCTGCGAGACTGCTGACCACGTATGAGGGCAGAACCCACATCTTCAAGACCCCAGAGGAGGCGCAGGAGTTCATCAAGAAGATCAAAGAAGAAGAAGAGACTGGTGGGAGCTAAGCATGAACAAAATATAAGGTAGAATAATTAAGCATTTGCACAGGCATCTGACTGACTTGAAGTAAATAGTAAGTTTACAAAATATAGATTGTATTATATATTTAAAAAAAAAAAACAAAACAAAAACAAAACAAACAAAAAAAAAACTATGATGTACAAAGTTGTTAAAAATTTTGGAGTTAAGTTGGAAAACTACAGAGGAGAGTTAATGTTACGTCATTAAAAGCAGTAGAGTTAGGGTGATTGGGAGGATGAAGAAGGAGTGGCTTAGGCTGTTCCCCGTGGGTGTGGAACGGTCGATGGCTATATCGGGAGACAGAATTTTTCTTTTGATTTTGGGGGGTTTGCCACAAGTGTGGGAAGGGGAAATTTGTTTGTGTGTAGTTTGTAGGATGAATGTTCAACCACTCATGTTTTTGCTTCTCTGTATGAGCATGTTTACACTGCAAGGTAATCCCAAACTCTCTATTGATCATGGACCAAAGTGTTAATCTTAATTTAACTTCATGGAATTGCAGAGGTCTACAAAATTTAAAAAAACTTAAACAAGTTATGAATAAAATAAAGGACATGGGTTCAAGAATTGTGTTTTTACAAGAAACTCATCTGATAGAGGAGGATGTTAAAAGAATTAGGAGCAGATGGCAGGGAAGTGTATTCACCTCTTCATTTTCATCCCGAGCCAGGGGAGTTATGACTCTCATACATAAATCAGTTCCTTTTCAAGTGAAAAATGTAATTGGAGACAAATTTGGAAGATATGTAATCATTCAAGGTTCTTTGCTATTAGAAAATATAAATCTTGTGAACTTATATGGTCCCAATATAGATGATCAGAAGTTCTTTGCTAATTTATTTCTCATCTTATCATCACTTACAGGGCAACATATAATAGCAGGGGATTTTAATTGTACATTGAATCCAGGTGTGGATAGATCAACAGGACTGGATTGTACGCACATTGGATGTAGGATGACTATTAATCATTTTATGAAAGAATTGAGATTGTTAGATATATGGAGAGAAATGAAACCACAAGTTAAAGCCTATTCTTGTTATTCCAGTACCTACAAGACATTCTCACGTATTGATTATTTTTTGATTTCCACAGAATTAAGGTCCAAGATTCAAAACTGCTTTTATGATAACATCGTGATCTCTGATCATGCACCCTGTTGTCTAATATATGTAGATAAAAAATTGACAAAGGAATCAGGTAGATGGCAATTTCAGCATAAATGGCTTCAGGATGAGGAATTTGTCAAGTATATAGAAAAACAGATAGACGAGTTCTTTGACATCAATACTACACAAACATCAGCATGTGTAAAGTGGGAGGCTTTCAAAGCTTTTATTAGGGGGCATATTATTAGTTATACAGGATCAAAATCTAAGAAGACTCGAGAGGAGAAAGCTAAATTGGAACATAAAATAAAAAATCTTCAGGAAAAAGTGTATGCAGGAAGTGACCCAAGGTTGGAGAATGAATTACTGATTTTGAGAGCTGAATACGACAAAAAATCAGCGAATAGAGCTGCCTCGAGTCTTCTAAGATTGAAACAATCTTTTTATGAACAAGGTGAAAAATCAGGAAAATTATTAGCATGGCAGATTAAACAATTGGAAATTAAAACACCAATTACCAGTATTATAAGTAATGGACAGGTAGTTATAGATCCTTTAGAAATTAATAGAGCCTTTAGAGATTACTATGAAAAATTAAATGATACCAAAAATGAACCTGATTTAACAAAACTAAATGGGTTTTTGAACGAACTATCTATACCGTGTATTCCAAATGAAAACAGGGAGATATTGGAGTCTAAAATTAGTCAAGAAGAAGTTGGGCTAGCCATTGATAATATGAAATCAGGAAAAAGTGCAGGACCAGATGGTCTTCCAGTTGACCTTTATAAAAAATTTAAGAATAAATTAATAAAACCTTTTTTGGAAATGGTTTTAGAAGCATTTCAAAATAATAATTTACCATCATACATAAATAATGCCTTAATTATACTGCTGCCAAAACCAGGTAAGCCCTCTAATAAATGTGAAAATATGAGACCAATAAGCCTATTAAACGCCGACCTTAAGATAATCTGTAAAATTTTAGCAAGACGAATACAAGAAATTTTACCAAATATTATTAATCGAGATCAGAATGGCTTTATAAAGGGTAGACAAGGCTTCCATAATGTAAGAAGACTATTTAATATTATCTATTTTAATAAAGAAGCACCGGATACAGCTCTCCTATCATTGGACGCCGAAAAGGCCTTTGATAGAGTTGAATGGCCCTTTCTTTTTGAAGTCCTACAAAGGTTTGGACTTGGAAATAATTTCATAAAATGGGTTCAAATAATATACAATAATGCTACAGCAGAAATCCTAACAAATAACAATATTTCAAAACCAATAAAAATCAATAGAGGATGTCGACAAGGCTGTCCACTCTCACCTTTACTGTTTACTATGGCAATTGAACCTTTAGCGATAGCGATACGTTTACATTCACAAATATATGGAATTAAAGTTGGACCAACAGAACATAAAATCTCCCTGTACGCCGATGATATAATTTTGTTTATGTCGAATCTAAAAAAATCAATTCCAACCTTGTTGAATTTAATAAAGAATTTTGGGGAAATATCAGGATATAAAATAAATAAAACTAAATCTTCAATATTAATGCTAAATGAGACCCAGAGAAATTACCCAGCCCCTGAGGTAAATCAATTCAATGTTGTAAATCAGTTTAAATATTTAGGAATCCAAATTATGCCTAAGCTAGAATCAGTCGCCAGTGTCAACTATGAAGCCTTAATGTCAGATATCAGTGAGTTAACTCAGAGATGGATGTCACTACCAATGTCGATGATCGGGAGAATCAATATACTTAAAAGTAATATTTTACCTAAAATACTTTATTTATTTCAATACATTCCCTTATCACCACCTTTAGATCTATTCTCAAGAATAAAAAAAAAGTTAGTGGAATTTATATGGAACAACAGGAGGGCTAGATTACGTCTGTCTTTATTATATTTACCATTTGATCGTGGAGGTCTGAAATGTCCAAATTTTATGTTGTATTATTGGTCGGCACAACTGAGGTCTATGACATATTATTTTTCATCAAATGATCTCCCTCACTGGACTGAAATGGAATCATACAATTTACCTTTACCTCTTCCCATATTCATATACTCAGATTCGGCAAAAAAATTACAAAAACAAGTTAAAAATCCATTTGTAAAGCATATGATCAAAATATGGTGTGAAGCTAAAAACTATTTAAAAGAACCACAGTTATTGTCACAATTTAGTCCAATATGGGGTAATCAATATTTTAAACCAGGGAGAGCGGACGCTGTATTTAAAGTATGGAATTTAAAAGGGATACAAAAGATTCAGGATTTATATTTGCCATGTGCAGACAACATAATGTCTTTTGAAGAGCTGAGGATCAAATTTAATCTCAATAGAACACATTTTTTTAAATATCTTCAACTTAGAAACTTTATTCGATCAAATCAAAATAAAGCTCTCACTCGACCTATTTATTCATCCTTGGAAAAAATGATGATGAAAGATAGTAAAAGAAAGGGTATTATTTCAGAGTTTTATAACTCATTGACACTATCTTCAAGTGAAAATTCACTGAAAAGATTAAACTACTGGAAAGAAGATCTGCAAATTGAAATTTCAGAGGAACAATGGGAATTGGCTTGTACAGAAGCTCAAACCAAATCAATAAATGCACGCCTTAAATTGATACATTTCAAATGGTTAATGCGGATGTATGTTACACCGGAGGAGTTAAATAGATATAACAAAAATATACCAGATACATGCACAAAATGCATGGAAAGTAAAGGAACCCTATTTCATTGTTTATGGGAATGTAGATTAATAAGAATGTTTTGGGAAGAGGTGAGGGTAACAATTGAAAAAATAATCTCAAAACAAATCATATTGAATCCTAAACTGGTTTTGTTGGGTCTGTACCCAGAAAAGCATAATTTCAATAAAAGTGAAAGAACATTCATAGACCTCAGTTTGCTTAATGCCAAAAAATGTATTGCACTATTATGGAAAAAGACTCATAGACCAGATGTGACTCAGTGGTTAAGACAGATGTTAACAAACCTTCCATTAGAAAGAATAACATATATACTGAAATCAAAGGAAATTGTGTTTGAGAATATATGGAGACCTTTTATTGATTATGTAAAAAATTTAAACATAACTCTTGAAGAAGAAGGTGAATGATGTGTGTGGACCTTGTAAATTCCAAACTGGTGAACATAATATGTATACTTATGTATTGGATTGTCTAGACTAAACAGAGGAGCATTGTTGAAGACTTGATTTTGTTGGTGGTTGTTGGTGTTTTTAGTGCATTTTTTTTTTTTGTAGTACTTTAGTGTTAGTGTTTGATTGTTTGTATCATGTTTGTTAAAAAAAAAAAAAAGGTTCAATAAAGATATTGTGGAAAAAAAAAAACATGAGTAACAAGTTCCAGTTTTGGTTGCCTGGAGGAATAATGTTACTAAACAATAGTGGGATATTTTTGATAAGACACAGCGTTTGAATAGAATTCAAGCCAATGCCATTCCCAGCACCCTCCAAATAAATCTTTGTTGAACGATTTTTTTTGTTCTAAAAACCCATAATCAAAAGCATAAATCCTGGAAAGCAAGTCTTGTTCTAAGATAAAGTGTTGTGTAAGACGGCCAAACAACAATTTCATCTCATACCGAGCTACACCCTCAAGAAAGTCATGCATGATATCAAATGAGTAGTTATTACAAACATGAAAATACTTCAATGAATTTAGTGCTGAATTTTTTTTCAAACCGTAAACTGACTTTAGTTGTGGATTTTCCAGGAGGGACTGACAATGCATTTCAAACAGATCTTCATGAGGAATCACCTTAGGATCATCCTCACTGAACACTATTGGAGAATCATTCTTATCAATCCAACATAGTCTGCAGAAATAATGACTGCTAAATGACTCATTAAAACCAAGAATTGTGTTCATCCCTAGATTATCTCCAGTTATCTGTGAGATTCTACCATAGACTGGTTCAGTAGCAAATGGAAGATTAAGTCCTTGTGTTTCAAGAGCTTTTATATCATTTATTAGTGGTTCCAGTATAGCATCAAAACCATACTTCTGCACATCTTGTGTGTAAAAACGTGGTACCAAATGTATGTTCATTAACACTGAATTAAATTTTGGGGGCAAGCTTTGTATAATAAAATACAGAGATCCAATGTCTGTATTATAATTAATTATGTGTCACAATCTGATCTACATTCTGTTTTTAATAAATCACAAATTTTAGGATTTCTACACATGAATTTCAAAGTCTCTAAAATTGGCACATACACAAAAGTATCCTTCACAGGTACTTGTTCATGCATTCCAGAGATTTTAGTTCTCCTACTGTCATATCTCATTCCAAATGGGATTTCTACTGATTCAACAACTCCCCATTTTAAGTTAAAATATTTATTTTGCTTCCATTCTGTGTTCAGATTTGTAAAAGGGTTTTCAAATTTTTCAAAACATTTATTTATGACAGAAATGTTGGGGTCACTTTGTGGTAAAGCAGAAATAGCAGCACACTTTGCTTGCGAATGAAGCTCACTAGTTAGTTCCTCCAAGTCTGCTACAATTGAAGATACTAAACTGTTGCTAATCCCACAACCCTGTAATTTGGCCACAAAGGATGCACACATTTCTTTGGTTGAATCTTCACATTGTACTGAAACACTGCTCTCAGGAAAAACACTGGAAGAACTACATTCATTTAGAGGATTAAACTGGTCCTCACATACATGTGCTTGTGATGAACTTGCAACTGGCTCACTAGTGGAACATTGAACAGTAGCTGTTTGAGCAGTTTGATGATCATTGCTATGCACACTATTAAGGTGCTTCCGGAAGCCTGTATAGGTTAAAAACTGATGCCTATAGCCTTGCTGAGAACAAAACAACTTAAATGTGGGTCCAGGATAATAACTACGTTCAACTCTTAAATGTGAAATAAACTTTAGACTGCTGGCAAACAATTTTTTACAGATGAAACGGGTCAGCATAGTTTTAACCTCTTACTCACAGAATAAGAGTGGCATGGACTGGTTAAGCACTCTGGCACCAAGTCTCTCACTCTGGGTGACTCCTTCATTTTCCCCACATCAATGTTATAAACTGTTGTCTGCAAGAATGTGTAGAAATTCACTAATGCAGCCTCATAACACAAATTAAACACAAAATGTGCTTTGAAAAGTTCATCAAATGCACCAAGGGAGCGGTTTGCCTGGCATGGGATGAAATGCTTATCAATGCTGACGTAGAAGCTGTCGATCTTGCTCTTCTGTCGCCCCACAGCAAGAAGGTACAGGTGCCCACCCAGATGGTTGTGGAGATGCTCCTCCAAACGGCAGCATGACTGGAATTAAGATAGGAAAACCAAAGTTTATGCATGAGAATGAAAGGAAAATGTAATTTCTCTCTGGCTAGTGCAAAATAAGAATGCTTATCTTGTGGAGGAAAAATAAGTTCAGGCGAGATGTAGCGAGCTGGAAGGTTGCAGAGTTTTATTTCCTCCATCAAAATGAGACGCACTTGTAGCGTTGTGCGCTACTGTGCTGTGCTGTGCTGTATCGTGTTGCTCTGTGTGTGCTGTGTGCTGCTGTTTTATATGTTATACAAACAGAGAGAATGCATGGCACATTAGCATATTGATATACATATAATTAGCATGACCAACTGGTGCCCGGACGTCCTCTCCTTAATCCGGGGATGTATAAACAATAGTCCATTGTTCTGGTTGTCCCCCCAGGGGTTCTCTGTCCGTATGCAATCCCTGCTGAGCGTGAATAGTAGAACGCTCAGAAGGGGCTGTGACCCCCCCCCCCCCGTTGTTTGGCTCCAGCTCCAGTAGAACTGTCGGAGGGCATGTCAGCCTGTGGGGGGGACGGGGGAGGGGTGAAAACAAGCAGTGTGCTCCGCTCCGGGTTCCAGCACGTTGAACGGCCGTGGATCGTGGGCGCGCGAGCCAGCGTGCGTTGTGTGTAATGGAACCAGACGGCGAGCGGCCAGCTTTAGGGAGTGAGGTGCGGGAAGAGCGCTGTGGAGGAGGAGGGGGAGGGGGGTCGGAGTAAGTGAGTGCCGGCCCGAGACGTCAAAGGTGTCTGGGCCATGCAAAAATTACGTGTGGATCCGCAATGGCGAGGGACTTTCCCGTTAAACTTGGCGGTGATCCACAGCGGCTGTGAAAAAAAACCCAAAATTAAGTCTCTGACTCTTCTCGCGGCTCGATCCAGCGAGGATGTGGGGAAGGCGAGCCGCCAAATTCCCCGAGGATGCGTAGCGGCTGTGAAACAACTGCAGCTGTGCGAGGGACTTGGCAGTTTGTTTTTTTAGGTGCGGAAGCAGCCCTAAAGCCAGTGGGGACAGCAGTCGGCTAAAATCCCCTTGTGCGCCGTGGCTGAGAAACCCATACAAAGTCCTGTGTGCAGGCTGCACATCTGCTTCAGGTGCATGAGCAGCCCTGAAGGTTCCGAGGGTGGCGATCAGCCATTTTTCTCGGGCATGTACAGCAGCGGAGGACGATGTATCAGTCTGTGGAGCCGGTTTGTCTCTGTGCGTGGCGCGCGCTTGGCGCTGGGACCACATAACTGGAAGTTGCACTGTCCTCGTAATCCTGTGGTGTGTGTGCAGGGCTTCTGTGCACGGGAGGTCCGCTGTCGTGTGAGTCAGGGTCGGGGAGCTTGGTGGAAATCAACGCAGTCGGCATCGATGATTTCCCCATTCAGGCTGCTTCCTTCGTTTCGCTTGTGTCGCGGTTCATGGTGCGTGTCGGTCCAAGTGCTGCCCGCTCTGGGGCGCGCTCCGGTGAGGATGAAGAGGTTGCAGGCATTCTCTGGTCCTCTGCTGTCCACAGTGCAGTGAGAGGGAGCAGATGGTCATTCTCTCTTGTCAGGTCACCAGTGTGGAGGGATAAGATCAGGCGAGGGGCGCACCATGCGTACTGGGGCTTCCCGTCCGGGTCATCTCCAGGGTGTTTGCCTCGTGTTCCATTCTTCGTCAAGGGTCACCAGTGTGGAGGAAAAATAAGTTCAGGCGAGATGTGGCGAGCTGGAAGGTAGCAGAGTTTTATTTCCTCCATCAAAATGAGACGCACTTGTAGCGCTGTGTGCTACTGTGCTGTGCTGTATCGTGTTGCCCTGTGTGTGCTCTGTGCTGCTATTTTATATGTTATACAAACAGAGAGAATGCATGGCACATTAACATATTGATATACATATCAGTCAATACATATAATTAGCCTGACCAACTGGCACCGGACATCCTCTCTTTTTATCTGGGGATGTATAAACAATAGTCCATTGTTCTGGTTGTCCCCCCAGGGGTTCTCTGTCCGTATGAATCCCTGCTGAGTGTGAATAGTATCAGTCTGCATTGTGCTGAGTGACCACAATCTTCACCATTTACTTTCCATGTTATTCTCTTCATTGCCTGGGGATCACTCCCTGCGGGGCTTTCTGCTGACTGCAACAAGTGACACACCTCTGGTGCTGAAGTAAGACATTTAGCTTCTTTTATGACATTTGGCTTGAAGAACACATCCCATTTCTGAAGCAGCCTGGAGGACGTCTCATCATCAAATGGGAGCGCAAAGTCTTGGTCCACCTTTAAGAAAGAATATGAGAAACTAAAAGGACATGTTTTAAAATTTTAAACTACTCAAAACAATTCATTTAAAACTCACCAGTCCTTTAGTGTCCAGGAGTCTTGGGAAGGTGGAGAAGATGTCAACACTTTTGCCGGAATCATTAATAAGTTTCTGTAGATGCTGAAAGGTCTGTCTCATCTTCTGGAAAATCACAGACCGATCTGTGGTATGATGGAGCAAAGACATGGCCTCTTGGCAAGCATCTCCATCAAGCTGATTCTCAGCCTGAATAGAGTGTTGGAAATTTGGGCATCTTGGAGAAACATCTATGGGACTACTTGAATGCAGTGGAGATCCTCGACAAATCTTCCTTTGTACAGTTTTCAGATGCCAAGAAATGTATCCGGAGCTGCTTGCAGCATGATAGAACTGTTACTAATATAAGATAATACTTGCGCTGTCATACTCAACATAAACATTACAGAGAATTTAAAGTTGCCATCATGTGCATTTAAAGTAATGTATAAATGTGTCTGAAAATAAGAATGAACATTACATACATAGCCTTTGTCAGCATATGGATCCTTGAGGGCAGGGAAGACTGTGACTATCCCAAGAGTATACTCCTCTCTTACTGCTTTGGTGGGAAGGTGCCTGATGAGAAAAACAATAAAGAAATTTTAATTAACATAAGCACTAGGGGTGGGTTCAAAAGATCGATTCAACGATCTGGATCAATCCACAAAATCCATGGATCGATCTTTTAATATAATGCTTTTGCTGTGAATGTCTGCTGAGTCTGGTTGGGTCGAAACCGGGTCAGTGAGCCAGGAACAGCGGCGAAGAACCAGAAACACTTTGAGCGCTAACAGAGTGTAGCATAAAATAGAAATATTAATAAATAATAAATATGATCAGGTATGAATTATTTAATTTATATTGATGTATTGGAATCTGAGCTCAAATCTCATTTCATATACATCAGAAAAGTTAATAACACTCGTAAGGGGCACCAGCTTCTATCTTTAAGAAGCAATTTGATCTTTAATTTCACTTTATACCTGTTTGATCACTCAATAAATTAATCAATAATCAGTCTCAAAAATTTTCCATGAATTCGATACATGGGCTTGAAACAGACTCAGAATGAAATAAATTCCCAACAACTTCTCTCATTTTTAAATATTTATTAAACGAAATGATTAACAGACATTGCAGTAATTTCATTAATCATAGAATCAATCTTGTAAATGATAGATTAACAATATCAATATTTTCGGAACCAGGGTTAACTGAGAAACCAATTTCTATCAGTTTGAGTTAACAGATTATGGAAACAACGCAAATTTATGGAGAAAGTTTACTAATTATGTGAAAAGTCCTTGATTCATCTTAAGAAAATAAAAACGGAATTTTAATGAAAAGAAGAGTTATGTTAAGGGCTTCTTAATTTGCATCTGATTAAATATACAAATTATTACCGAACCTCAGACGTTAATTCAGCAGTTGAATTAAAGTTTGCAGCTCACGTGATTCTCGTTCGATGATGGTTCTGTCGTCGTCCTCATGAAGTTTTGAAGTGTTGTTCAGGGGCAAAACCCAGAATATTTGTCCCGCAAATATTCTCTTGACGATGAATGATATTCATGAGATCGTAAGTTGGATCTCGATGGTTGAAATCCTGCAGAAGCACGCTGATTCCTCAGCTGCGCGATGTGGGAGCTGCGTTTTCTCAAGAGGTCTTCGATAATAATTAAAAGATATCTAATCCGATCTCAAATTAAAAGGCTTCGGACTTTAGATAAAAATAGTAGCTTCTGGTGGGTGCTTGGTCAAGAAAAATATTATAAAATAAAGTCAAGATTAAAGTTTACATTAAAATTAAACAAACGGTGGTTTTACAGAAAGTTTATCAAAGAAAAAGTGATGAATAAAAATTGGAGTTTAACTCCGATTAAGAATTGAGCTCAAAGAAATAGGAATTCCTAGGTATTTAAGAGAAAAAGAAAATACAAAGTTACATAAACAAATTACGAGTTATCTGCTCTGTGTTCAGAAAAGCGACACATGGTCGAAGTCTTTGTTCAGACGGTCCTTTGTTCTTCCTTGCTGTGTGTAGACAATGGAGAAGATGATCAGTAAAAGGGGGAGCCGGAAAGAGGATCTGGAGCAAAAGAGAGAGCAGCCGAAAAGAGCAAAAGAGGCAGAAGCAGGGGTCCCTCTGTTATTTAAGTTCCGCGGGCTTCCGGGATCTCAGCCAATAAGAGTCCTTCGTGGGAGGCACAATGAACTTTCCATCCAATGACAAACAGTCTATTGTTTGGAGCTCTTTGGGATGAAGAGTTGTCATGCAGAGATTGGCTGTTGGAGTCACATGTGATATCGGTCCAAATGAATACACACAATTTTTTTTTGTAACTTAAGATTTTTATTCATTTTTCATTATATATATTGCATTCAGATCACAGTCTACATTTAAAAAAAAACAAAGGGGCTAGAGTAAAAAAGAAAAAGAAAAAAAAAAAAAAAGGGGGGGGGACAAATGTTGGAGCATCAAGTTTTTAGTTTCCATCTCTTAATTCTTCTGGTTTTTCCAGCGTCTTTGGTTATTCTTTCAATATCTGTCTCGTTGTTGCACTTTGTAGTGTGTCCATTTCCGCCATTTTTTTTCCCATAGTCCTTCTTGCATTCTTTGTCGATATGTTAGTTTTTCCATCATACGTATGTCCTCAATAATGTCAGTCCATTGCTCTTGGTCAGGAAGAACTTCTGATCGCCATTTTTTTGTGATAGTTTTTTTATATGCAATCAACAAGATTTTAACTAGATATCTGTCCTCAGCCTGTATAACATTGTCTCTTTTAAGATCACATAGGTACATCAAGTTACAGTTCATTGGTATATTATATCCTAATATCCTCTGTATTGTCACATGTATAGATTTCCAGAATGATGAGATTTTGCAGCATTTCCAAAACATATGCGAGTGGTCTGCATTTTGAGCCCCACATCCCCTCCAGCATATAGATTGGGTATTTGTATACTTTCCTTGAATCTGTGGTGTAATGAAAAAGCGAATCAGGTTTTTCCATCCAAATTCCCTCCATGTTCTTGAATTTGTTGACGTGTGTTGTGTTTTCCATATTTCCTGCCAGCTTTCTTCTGTTATGTTTAAATTGAGCTCTTTCTTCCATTTCTCCTTTATATAGTTACTTGAATGATTGTTTGCCATAAGTTTCTGATATAGCTTTGAAATAATTCTTGTTTTATTTCCTGTATATGAGCTTAAAATGAATTGTATAATCTCGCTCACATCTGTTTGGAGGTTATGCCTAATCTTCTTCATATAATAGTCTCTCATCTGCAGATATCTGAAGAATTCCGATCTTTCTAGTTTAAATTTTCTCCTGATGTTTACAAAGCTCCCGAGATCTTTTTTTCCGATATTGCCCCATGCTGTGATTCCCTTGTTCACCAGATTTTTGTATCCCCTATCTTGTTTTGCCGGTTCAAACTGACTGTCAAATGCTACCCATTTCAATAGTTTTATGTCTTCCTTTATATTATACTTTTGTACTATTTTATACCACAGTTCTAAAGTAAATTTAGTGATTGGGTCTATTTGTTTGATTTGCTTATATGCATCTTTATCTCCTATTATGCTTTGTACTGGGAGTCCCTCAATTTCCTTTTCCATTTCTTTCCATTTTGCCTCATATCCCTCGTCGCACCAACATATGATATATCTTATTTGTGCTGAGTAGTAATATTCCTTTAGACTCGGTAGGCCCATGCCTCCTTTCTCTTTTGGTAACTGGAGAGTTTTATATTTCACTCTTGGTTTTTTACCTCCCCAAACAAATCTCGATATCATCCTGTCCCACTTTGAGAATTGGGCATCTGGAATCTCTGTTGGTATAGCCTGGAAGAGGTAAAGTAATCTAGGTTGTATGCTGATTTTGACTGTCTCAATTTTTGAATTCAGATCCATATTTAAGATTGACCATCTATCAATATCTTTTTTTATTTCTTGTTCCAACCTATCATAGTTTGCTTTATAGATTTTGCTTAGATCTTTAGGTATGTTCACTCCAAGGTATTTTATTTCTTTTTGTTTCCAGTTTAGTTTGATCTTATCAGTTATCTGGTTTAGAGGGTTATAGTGGAATGTCAGTATTTGTGTTTTTGTTATGTTTATCTTGTATCCTGATAATTTTCCAAAATTTTCTATCAAGTTCATCATTTCCATTATTGATTCATCTGGTTGTTCAAGGTAAACTATAATATCGTCTGCAAATAGCCCAATCTTGTGTTCCGCCCCCTTTATTGTTACACCTTTCAATTTCTTATTTTGTCGTATCGCTTGAGCCAGTGGCTCTATGAACAGAGCAAACAAGGTGGGCGATAAGCAGCATCCCTGCCTAGTTGATCTTTGTATATTAGCGTCCTTATGCATTGTACTGATTTTTCGTTAAATCCAAAGCGTTCCAGCACACTATATAGGAATTTCCAGTTAACCCTGTCAAATGCTTTTTCTGCGTCTAAACTCATTATTACTGCGCTTTTCTTTTCTTTATGTATTTGATTAATTATATGTATTGTTCTCCTGATATTGTCATGTGTTTGGCGTCCCTCTATGAAACCAGTTTGATCATCTTCTATCAATTCCGTCAAGAATGTCTTTATTCGTTTACATATAATTGTTGTATATATTTTATAATCCACATTTATTAAAGAGATTGGCCTATAGTTTCTGCATTGTTCTCTATCTTTCCCTGGCTTTAAAATGACTGAAATAATGGCTTCGTTCCATGATGGAGGTATTTTGTTGTTGTTCAACGTCCAATTAAATGACTTTAGAAGCTGTGGCGTGAGTTCTTCTATAAACAGTTTATAAAACTCAGATGGGTATCCATCACTACCTGGTGATTTACCGTTTTTAAGTGACTTAATCACATCTCTAATCTCTTGTGTTGTTATTTTTGCTGTTAGCTTTTCATTTTGTTGATTTCCTATTGATGGCAAGTCCAATGTGCATAGAAATTTTTTAATATCTTTAGTATTTGTTTCTTCAGGTTGCGAGTATAGTTCTTGGTAGAAATTATGGAATATTTCTTCGATGTTTTCTGGGTTAACTGTGGTTTTATTTGTGGTGGGGTCTTTAATCTTATATACATTATTCATTGTTTGTTGTTTTCTTAACCGTTTTGCCAGCAGTTTTGTGGCTTTTGGTCCCGTTTCATAATATTTTTGCTTTAGATATCTATTTTTCCTTTCAATTTCATCCATTTGTGTTTCTTTTATCTTTATTTTTTCTTCTTTAATTTCTTGATATATTTTTGGGTCATTTGTGCTTTGATGTTTATGTTCTAATTCCCTCAGTCTCTCACATCTTTGTTCATATGCTTCCAGTTTAGTCTTATTTGCTTTTCCTGTTTCAACAATTAATTTACCTCTTAACACGGCTTTTAGTGCATCCCATAGTATTGTTGGGTCCACTTCTTCATTGTCATTCTCTTGGATATATTCATTTATGTTTACTTTTATTCTTTCTTTCATTTTATCATCATTTAACAGTCCTACATTAAGTTTCCATGTTGTTTGTCGTTTTCTATTGTTTAAATTTATTTCCATGTATATAGGATTATGATCTGATATTTCTGCCCCTCCAATCCAACAATTTCTCACCCTGTGTCTGTCATCTTCATTCATAAGGAAGTAATCTATTCTAGAGTGTACTTTATGGACTGCTGAATAATGTGTATAGTCTTTTTCGAGTGGGTGCAGGTCCCTCCAAATGTCTACCATACCCATTTCTGCCAGTGAGGTTCTTATGAATTTTGTTACATGTTTTTTTGTCTTCTTAACACTTGTTGTATCAGTTTCATGATCCATGACAGCATTTAAGTCTCCTCCACAAATTAGGACTCCTTCACTGTGTGTTGCTATGAGATCAAACAGATGTTGAAAAAAACCCTTGTCACTTTCTGGTGGGGCATAGATGTTCACTAATGTGATCTGCATTCCATCTATGCTACCCTTTATTATTACATACCTGCCTTCTTTATCCTGGATTTCCTGTTCACATTCAAATTGTATTTTATTTGAGATTAGTATCATAACCCCCCTTTTAGTTCCTCCCTTAAATGAACTGTAGTAGGAGTTCTTATAGCCAAATCTCTTTAGTTTCACATGTTCTGTCTTGCTCAAATGTGTCTCTTGCATAAATATAATTTCGGCTTTTTCTTTCTTGAATTTTCTTATTATTCTTTCCCTTTTAACAGGTGAGTTCAGACCATTCACGTTTAGTGTTATTATCTTAAGATTTTTACCCATAATCATGTTTTTCCATTTTTTTAACTTGTGCTCCTAGCCCCTTTAACAACAAAAATAACACATATTTATATAAAAACACATTAAAAAATCTCGACCTCCGTACTTTGGGCCTTTCTTCTGCCCACTGGTCCCTGTTGGTGGGTGGAGGGATTGTCCTCACCGAGTGTAGGGCCCTCCCTAGACCTGTATTTACTATCCAAGAAATAGTCATTAGTCTAGAAATGTCCAACAAATATCACTTAAACCTCTCCTAGCCGTCTGTTTCTCTTTTACCTTGTCTTCTTGGCCTTCATTTCTTCTGTGTCTTTCTTAATCTTTGTTATAATCTAGGCTTTCAGTTGAAAGCCTTGTAGTCTTTCCTGGGCCCGCTGCGCCACGTCTCCCCCCGTCTTTTGCCGTTCACTCGCCTCCACTCCGGCTGTCGTGATGCGTTCAGGGCCTCCGCTGCTCCTACCGTTTCCTCCGGCACGTACACCTCAAGGCCCCGCTCCATCATGTCCTGCGCTGCCTCTCTGGCTGTGTTGTAGGTTCTTACGCCGTTCTCCCAATGAATCCTCATCTTCGTTAGCGGCGTTTGGAATCTAATTTTTTTTTCTTTCAGCGTTTTTTTAATGTTGGCATATTTCTTCCGCTGCTGCACAATTTCTGCCGGGTAGTCATGATCAAAGAATATCTGCTTGTCGCCGATTCGTATCTTTTTTTTCCACGCTCGTGTCAGGATTCTTTCCTTTACATCATATTTCAGAAAGTTTACCACAACTGACCTGGGTGTAGAGCGTGGGTTCGGGTTCTGTGCCGAGGCTCTGTGCGCTCGTTGAATCTGCAGATCCGCTTCGCTGGGCAGTTCCAGCTCTTTTTTTAAGAACTGATCCATGAATTTCGTCATCGAGTTGCCTTCAATGCCCTCCGGGATCCCGAAGATGCGTATATTGCCCCGTCTGGACCTGCTCTCCAAGTCGGTTACTTTCTCCTGCATCCTCTGCATTTGTGCCGTCAGGGTCTGCAGCTGTTCGCTTGCCTCACTATTCCAATCTTCCAGCTCTGATATTCGGGCCTGCGCTTCTGTCATACACGCCCGCTGGGAGCGCAGCTCCTCCATGTTTTCTGCTAGTTTGCGCTCCATTTCTCTTCGGAGGCCCATAATTTCTTCCTTAATCTCTTTTTTCAGCTCCTCCTTAAGAGCCGCTAAATCCTGTTGTAGCTGCCGTTTGAAGTCTCTCAACTCTTTACCCAAACTGGCGATGCCAGTGTTCATGGTATCGAGTTTTGTGTCCTCCATTTTCTCTGCTGCGGTCACCTCGTTTTTTTGGGCCCCGTGTTCAGCGGTTTCTCCTGCGTTGTTGAAGAGGAATTCTTTAATTTTACTCTGCTTTTGTCCTTGTGCCCGGCTCCTTCGTGTTTTCATCCCTTAGTTTATTGATCCGCTTATGTCGAGTTGGCCATTTACCGATGATTTTTAATCCGGCTAGGGAGAGCTCTCTGTTTAAGCGTTATGTCTCTCCGCCATCTTCCCGGAAGTCGAATACACACAATTTTAAATACATTGGAATATACAGTACACACTTATGTATAACTAAACTAACCTTAGTGTATCTTATAAGCAGTGCTTCTAAATCAACATGCAGGAATAAACATTCATTTAAACATTAACATGCATATATATAAAATCACAGATTAATGCATTTCACACATATTATTGATTTTCCACATCAAAAACATCAGAGTCCATCTGCATTTTCATAGTAATGAAAAGAATGAAGGTTTAGAATTGAGTTTGTAATAATGTACTTTAAAGTTCACTGGTTAAATCCAGCATGTCCAGAGTTTAAGGAAATTAGCTGAGTTGTGGGTCTGTGTAGGTTTTATGGGGGCAATAAAAGTGAAGCAGGACATTGGGGACATTCCTTAGGCTGGTTTTAACAAAAGGAATGGGATTTCAGCTGTGGCCTGGGGGAAGAAAATCCATTTCTTTGTGTTATTCCTGGATGAAACAAAATGTCTTTAAGCAGAAGAATAATTGTTGCTGAGCCAAAGTGAGATGATGCTACAAGAGCTAAAAGCTAACAAGCTAATGGTGTTCTTCTGTGGTGTTAAAACGGGTCTCATCTAGCAAGAGTTCCCTGTGGCACCTGCACATGTCTTTACTTCCGTGTTTACATGATCGGAGTTGCTGACGTGCATGTCTCTTAATTTATCAATAAAAATCACCACAAAGACTGTCCTCAACATTTTCCAAATATTTTTCATAAAGCGGGGATAAACAATTTTGTACTACGTGCAGCGCTGAGTTGTAACATAAAGTCGACGACTGATAAACACTTCAAACGGAGAGCGCACAGAGACTGGCTGAAACTCGTGAACAGAGAGGGAGACTTGGAGCTGCTGAGATTGTAAGTAAAATATCATTTGTCTGTTTTAACATTTGTGTCATAAATTAATAATTTATCCGGCATGATGTTTTTTTCTTTTATGGATACAGTAGTTAACTGTTGGTTAAGCACTCTGAATAAATGCAGAATAAAGGTATATGTTATGCAATTATGGACTTAGCACTTAAGTGAGAGATGTGAAGATAATAAATCACAATAAAATGAAAATGGCAGAATTAATAAAGGCTGCAGTACAACGAGCCATTTTTACTCAGTAGAACTAAACTGAAATGAACAAATCTTCCCAGGAAATGAATTGAAACTCTTTTCAATAATTGAAAGTTAATTTGTAGTTAAAATATAAACAACAAAAAATAAAAGAAACTCTTTTCATCTCCCCTTCAGATGTGTGAAGACTGGGCTTCCACTCCAAGGTCCATCCTGCACTGAGACCTTCTGAAGGGAAGAGGTTGTCAGTGGAGGAGTCATCCCTGCTTCGTTGTGGATTTCAGTACAGAAGAAGACCTCAAATTTTTCGGGGGTCCTAGTTTTCAAATTCAAGATTAGAGAAGGTGCTGCTATAATTTTCCCCATACCCTGCAATTTAGTTGTAATGACCAATTCTTTTATTTCTTTTTTTAACCAAAAGTTCCCAGCAAGAGTACAATGTTGGTCATTTTTTTAAAACTTTACTGAGCATTTAAGTCTACATAAATGACTAACAGGAAATTTTTGGCAATCCTGTGCCTTTCTTGTGGTGTTAAATAAGTGCATTCAGAAAATATTAACACTGCTTCACTTTTTCCACATTTTGTTCTGTTACAGCCTTATTCCAAAATGGATTAAATTCTTTTTTTCCCTCAAGATTTACGCACAATACTCCATAATGACAGCATTAAAAAAGTTTTGACATTTTTGCAAATTTATTAAAAATAAAAATCTAAGAAATGACATGTACATAAGTATTCACAGCCTTTTCCATGAAGCTCAAAATTGAGCTCAGGTGCATCCTGTTTCCACTGATCATCCTTGAGATGTTTCTACAGCTTCATTGGAGTCCACCTGTGGTAAATTCAGTTGATTGGACATGATTTGGAAAGGCACACACCTGTCTATATAAGGTCCCACAGCTGACAGTGCATGTCAGAGCGCAAACCAAGCATGAAGTCAAAAGAATTGTCTGTAGACCTCCAAGACAGGATCGTCTCGAGGCACAAATCTGGGGAAGGGTACAGAATAATTTCAGCTGCTTTGAAGGTCCCAATGAGGACAGTAGCCTTCATCATCCATAAATGGAAGAAATTTGGAACCAAAAGGACTCTTCCTAGAGCTGGCCAGCCGTCTAAACTGAGCGATCGGGGGAGAAGAGCCTTAGTCAGGGAGGTGATCAAGAACCCGATGGTCACTCTGTTAGTGCTCCAGTGTTGCTCTGTGAAGAGAGGAGAACCTTCCAGAAGGACAGCCATCTCTGCAGAAATCCACCAATCAGGCCTGTATAGTAGAGTGGCCAGATGGAAGCCACTCCTTAGTAAAAGGAACATGGCAGCCCGCCTGGAGTTAGCCAAAAGGCACCTGAAGGACTCTCAGACCATGAGAAACAAAATTCTCTGGTCTGATGAGACAAAGATTAAACTCTCTGGCATGAATGCCAGGTGTCATGTTTGGAGGAAACCAGGTACCGCTCATAACCCCGCCAGTGTTGGTAGCAGCATCATGCTGTGGGGATGTTTTTCAGCGGCAGGAACTGGGAGACTAGTTAGGATAGAGGGAAAGATGAATGCAGCAATGTACAGAGACATCTTGGATGAAAACCTGCTCCAGAGCGCTCTTGACCGCAGACTGGGGCAAGAGTTCATCTTTTAACAGGATGACAACCCTAAGCACACAGCCAAGATATCAAAGGAGTGGCTTCAGGAGAACTCTGTGAATGTCCTTGAGTGGCCCAGCCAGAGCCCAGACTTGAATCCAATTGAACATCTCTGGAAAGATCTGAAAATGGCTGTGCACTGACACGTCCCATCCAACCTGATGGAGCTTGAGAGGTGCTGCAAAGAGGAATGGGTGAAACTGCCCAAAGATAGGTGTGCCACGCTTGTGGCATCATATTCAAAAAGACTTGAGGATGTACTTGCTGCCAAAGGTGCATCAACAAAGTATTGAGCAAAGGCTGTGAATACATATGTACATGTGGTTTCTTAGTTTTTTATTTTTAATAAATTTGCAAAAATTTCAGAAAAACTTTGTTCACATTGTCATTAAGGGGTATTGTGTGTAGAATTTTGAAGAAAAACATGAATTTTATCCCTTTTGGAATAAGGCTATGACATAACAAAATGTGGAAAAAGTGAAGCGCTGTGAATACTTTCCGTATGCACTGTAGATACTGTTGCTAAACAATACAAGACCTTGATGTCTACATCTTCTTGGACGCTGATGATCACCACTTGTGGCTATATTTCTTGTTGACGATTGCTTCATGCTGCAAACTAAAGATGATGCTGATGTGTGTAGTTGGCTGTCACTTGTTTGTGTTTTTATTGTTTCTAACCAAGGGTGTAACTTGTTAAAAAATCTTTTCATTATAGTTCTGTCAGCACATCAGTACAGGCAGTTGTCTCCAATGTCTTCTTTTTCATTTTTAAAGGAAAAGGATTTTTTTTAAGCAAAAAATGATGAGTATATGTATCCTAGTGTAGGGGAAGAGTGCAAAATTATTAACTTTGATATAAGGACAAGGCTAAATTACCTCTTTATTTTGGCATTTCCATATTAGTAACAGTTGTAAAAATTATTTCTGTAATTTATTTAATATATATTCAGCCTTGTAATAGTCTATTTATGCCACTATGAAGCAGCAGGCCTACTTAATACCTATTATATGTTAAGTATTTCAGCACTGGCATCAAGTTTTGACTATTGTTACTGTTACGTCTGGAAATGATGAGGAGTCGAGGTGACGTTTTGTAGTTTTATTAACACTTGAGCAGGAACACACAGGAGTCACTCCGACAAGCCTGGGAGTCCACAGTGAAGAGACAGAGTCCCTTCCGCTGGGCCCTCTTATACTCCCGTGACGGCACCATCGGAAAGACGGGGTGTCACCTCCCACTACACCCAGGGCACCGCCATCTTAGTACACCCTAACTATATACACTATATTCATATCTAACATTTTTCCCGCCCCGAAAAAAATCACAAGCACACTAATCAGGCCCTCCCCAATTTGGTAACCCAATGCACACTCTAAACACACTGCAGACAATATAAATGCATAAAGTTATCCATGCACACCACACCGGCCCGGTGGACCACTCTGCCATGTTGATTATAACAGTCAGTGAACATAAAAGGATCACACCAAAAATAAATTAATCCCGATAAAGTACATACATTATGAACACTCAGAACAGATGTCTGTCTTGATGAGTTTACTCCAATCGACCTTTGTGAGTTAGACAAAATAGTTTTCTCATCCAAACCTTCAACTTGTCTTTTAGACCCTATTCCTACCAGGTTATTTAAAGAAGTCTTCCCACTTATTGGTAGCTTTATTCTTCATATAATCAATTCTTCATTAACTTTAGGCCATGTACCGCAGGCTTTTAAAACGGCTGTAATTAAACCCTTACTCAAAAAGCCAACGCTAGATCCAGGAGCTTTAGCTAACTATAGACCAATCTCTAATCTCCCTTTCATTTCAAAAATCTTAGAAAGAGTTGTTGCTATGCAATTATTTGACCACCTGCAGGGAAATGGTTTATTTGAGGAGTTTCAATCTGGGTTTAGAATCCATCATAGCACTGAAACAGCCTTAGCGAAGGTCACTAACGACCTCCTCATTGCATCTGATAATGGACTAGTTTCTGTACTTGTCCTTTTAGATCTTAGTGCAGCTTTTGATACTATTGATCATAATATTCTACTTGATAGATTAGAACACTATGTTGGACTTAATGGAACTTCGTTGCAGTGGTTTAGATCTTATTTATCTGATAGGTTCCAGTTTGTTCATGTAAATGATGAGTTTTCTCTCAGCTCAAAGCTTAGTCATGGAGTTCCACAGGGATCTGTGCTTGGCCCTACTCTTTTTAGTTTATATATGCTTCCATTAGGCAACATTATTAGAAAGCACTGTATACATTTTCACTGTTATGCAGATGACACACAATTATACCTGTCAATGAAGCCAGATGATACTAATCAATTAGCCAAGTTAGAAGCCTGTCTTAAGGAAATCAAAGTTTGGATGACTTGTAATTTCCTGCTATTAAATTCAGATAAGACTGAAGTCATTCTTGTTGGTCCAAAAAACCTTAGAAATTCCTTTCCAAATCAAACTTTCAGTTTGGATGCAGTTACTCTTTCTCTTAATAGCTCTGTGAGGAACCTTGGAGTTATTTTTGATCAGGATTTGTCCTTCAATTCACATATTAAATTTGTTTCTAAGACTGCCTTCTATCATTTGCGTAATATTGCCAAGATTAGGAGCATCTTGTCTCAGAGTGATGCTGAGAAGCTGATCCACGCTTTTGTTAGCTCGAGATTAGATTATTGTAATTCTTTATTATCAGGTTGTCCTAAAACATCTTTAAAAAGTCTTCAGCTGATCCAAAATGCTGCAGCAAGAGTTTTAACAGGTACTAGAAAGAGAGATCATATCTCTCCGGTTCTGGCCTCCCTTCATTGGCTTCCCATAGAGTTTAGAATTAAGTTTAAAATCCTTCTTCTTACTTACAAAGCTCTAAACAATCAGGCTCCTTTTTATTTAAAAGATCTGATACTACCGTATCATCCTAACAGAGCACTACGCTCCCAAAATGCAGGTTTACTTGTAATACCTAGAATCTCCAAAAGTACAATGGGAGGCAGAGCCTTCAGTTATCAAGCTCCTCTCCTGTGGAATCAGCTGCCAATCTGGATTCGGGAGTCAGACTCGATCTCTGTTTTTAAGAATAGGGCTAAAACCTACCTTTTTGATATAGCCTACAATTAGGGAGGGATCATGTGTTTTCTGAACCCTCCCTTAGTTATGCTGCTAATAGGTTTAGTCAGCCGGGGGACCTCCAGTAATGCACTGGGCCTCACTCCTTTCCTCACTCTCTATGAAATATTTTTTTTTTGCTGGTCATTAACATTTGTTTGTTCTCTCCCATAGATTGAGTCCCCATCGTGCTGTTTGCTCTCTACATGTCTGTTCTTTTCTTCTTCTCTATCCCCTCACCCCCCAGCCAGTCGCAGCAGATGACTGCCCCTCCCTGAGCCTGGTTCTGCTGGAGGTTTCTTCCTGTTAAAAGGGAGTTTTTCCTCTCCACCGTCGCCAAGTGCTTGCTCACAGGGGATCGCCTGATTGCTGGGGTCTTTCTGCAACTGTGGGGGTCCTCCCTACAGTTGATAGTGCTATGAGATGACTGTTGTTGTGAAATGGCGCTATATAAATAAAGTTGAATTGAATTGAATTGAATTGAATTGAACTATAAACACTTATAAATAATATGTAACTAACCTAATGGTGGTCCCAAATCCTTCAACCCCTGCACTCCCACCCCACAACACGGGCACATCAAACAAACAGTACTGGGAGCATTTGCATTTCACTCGCACTACTGTTTACCTTAACCACACACACAACTATGTAAACCATCACACCACACACACAGGGGCAACTTGAATAAAATTAGTGGTTTTACTATTCTCTTTCTCTCTTTTTTTCCCCAAGACCCAAAGAACAACAATAATAATAATAATAATGATAATAATAATAATAATAATAATAATAATAATAATAGGAATAACACAACCATAACTTCACACACCGCTAGCCCCTTTCTAACAGTCCTATTAAGGATCCCCCAGAGGCTCCCCTCTGGAACATCCGTCCCGGGGCCCACTGCCAGAGCATCTCCATCTTTTCCTCACTGGAGATGAGCTGCACTGGTGTTTCCTCCCTCCCAAATGCTGCAGCTTGCTCGGGTGCCGTTGGGATCCATCCGTAAGCTCAAGGTAACCGTCATCATGAGTCCACACTACCTGCAGTTGACCCTGATCGTCCCGCTGTTCTCTTGATTTACGGACCCCTCCAAGCCGAGACTTGACCCTAGGGCACACATTATCCCCCCCCCCCCACCCAGGGGAGTACTCACTGGCCTCCATGGTCCGCGGCGTTGTGACCTGGTTCCTGTATGGTCCCGCCGATCCGGCCCAAGCTCTGCTTCTGGTCCTTCTTATGGGCACGCCTAGGGCTTGTGCCGCGCAGTCTCTTCCCGTTCACTTTCATTTTATGCGGTGAATCAGCCATGGCAGTGCCCAGTTCAACAGTGGTACTCGGTCAGCCACCGGAACTATGCTGTGCTTGCTCGCTGGCTCTATTCGCCCCCACTGGCATCTGACCATACTGTTGGAGTCCCTTGTCTAAGGTCCCGCGAACACTGGCACCGGAAACTCCCCGTGACGGCGCTCCATGGTGCTGGTCATGTCCCCCATCACTCGGTCCGGGCAGGTTCAAGTCCCACTCTTCACCATCATTTCCTTTTCAGATCCTGTCTAGACCTCCAAGACAGGATCGTCTCGAGGCACAAATCTGGGGAAGGATACAAAAAAATTTCTGCTGCTTTGAAGGTCTCAGTGAGCACAGTAGCCTTCTTCATCCATAAATGGAAGAAGGTTGGAACCAAAAGGACTCTTCCTAGAGCTGGCCAACTGTCTAAACTGAGCGATCAGGGGAGAAGGGCCTTAGTCAGAGAGGTGACCAAGAAACTGATGGTCACTCTGTCAGTGTCATGGCCGCCAATTTGTTACACCTGTGTGCACACCTGCCTGTCATCATCCTCTGCCTATTTATACCATCAGGTCCAGTGCTCGGTGCTGAGTCATCTGTTTCTCTTCCCAGAAACCTGCTATGCCAACCTTCAAGCTTCCCAGCCTCGTTGAGTTCTTCCACGTCGGCTTCCAAGCCATCTCCATACCCAGTCCAGGCCTGCACCTTCTGGACCTACCAACTATCAAGTAAGCCACCATCATTCCTTCTCACCCTGTCAGCTTCCCCTGTGCACAGCCGGAGACCCGTGGTGGCGGACACCTTTCTCCCTGGCGGCGGCTTCACCTGCCTCCCACACCGGCATTCAGCTCTCCGGCTGTCCTGCGGGCACTATCCTCCTGGCTGCAGCTTCAGAGCTAACCTGGGCTACTCTCCACCAGCTCTGATAATAAACGCTGTACTATGAAGTGCCATTCGAGCCTTAATTGCATCTAACGGTCCTCTGTCTCTTCCCAGGGTTGCCAGGTCGTAAGGTGCTCTGCTCACCCCTGCTGACTCGCCTGCTTACACTACACTCACACAACCACACATACACGCACCCACTCACGTTCATTATACTCAATAAATGGTTAATTGTATCTGTCTTTTTTTTTTTGTTCCGGTTCCGCCGGACCGGCGGCGCCACACGAGTTGGCTGCCGTTTGCAACTGCCCTTTTCTTATCTTCCTTCTTCTTTCTACACCTTTCACTCTATATATATATCACGGACACACAGATCGCCCCAAGGGTCTCCCGAGTCGGCGGACGGAGCCACTGTTTGCAGCAGGGTACGATACAGCAGGGAAGAGCTAGCTAGCTGGCTACCTAGCTCCAACTGCCACCCGGTGCTAACGGAGAAGCTCGACATGCCAAGGAACTGTGGCGAAAACGACGCGGGTGCCGGGCTGGAGTTTAGGCGGCGTGCAAGAAATATAAGACAGAATAATAAAGAGTGATGGCAAGAACCAAGCAGACCACCCGTAAATCTACTGGAGGAAAAAGCCCCCCAGGAAGCAGCTAGCCACCAAGGCTGCTCGAAAAAAGCACTCCGGCCACCGGCGGAGTGAAGAAGCCTCACCGTTACAGGCCCGGTACCGTGGCTCTGAGAGAGACCGTCGCTACCAGAAATCCACGGAGCTGCTCATCCGTAGGCTGCCCTTCCAGCGCCTGGTGAGGGAGATCGCTCAGGACTTCAAGACGATCTGCGCTTCCAGAGCTCCGCCGTTATGGCTCTGCAGGAGGTCAGCGAGGCCTGTCTGGTGGGTCTCTTTGTGGACATCAACCTGTGCGCCATCCATGCCAAGAGGGTCACCACCATCATGCCCAAAGATATCCAGCTGGCCCGCCGCACCCGCGGAGGGAGAGAGAGCTTAGACTTTCTGCTGCACATTCACCAACCACAATGGTCCGCACTGTGTGTCTATATATATCTATATCTATATCTATCTATATCTATATATATATATATTAATATGTACATATGTGTACTAGCTGTTCTTGTTTTTTTCTTGCCTTCTGATTGTTGCTCTGAGTGTTGCTATCCCTGTGCTGTTGCAATCCTGGAATTTCCCCATTGTGGGACTAATAAAGGCTTATCTTATCTTAGCTTATCTTGAGTCATGTCTGCTCTCTGGGTCACTAGAACCATGTCAGTCAGAGCTCCAGCATTCCTCTGTGGAGAGAGGAGAACCTTCCAGAATGCTAACCATCTTTTCAGCAATCCACCAATCAGGCCTGTATGGTATTGTGGCCAGACAGAAGCCACTCCTTAGTAAAAGGCACATGGCAGCCCACCTGGAGTTTGTCAAAAGGCACCTGAAGGACTCTCAGACCATGAAACAAAATTCTCTGGTCTGATGAGACAAAGATTGAACTCTTTTGTGGGCATGCCAGGCGTCATGTTTAGAGGAAATAAAGCACCACTCATCACCAGGCCGATACCATCCCTACAGTGAAGCATGGTGGTGGCAGCATCATGCTGTGGGGATATTTTTCAGTGGCTGGAGCTGGGAGACTAGTCAGGATAGAGGGAAAGATGACAGCAATGTACAGAGACACCCTGAATGAAAACCTGCTCCGGAGCACTCTGGACCTCAGGCTGGGGCAGCGGTTTATCTTTCAGCAGGACAACGACCCTAAGCACACAGCCAAGATATCAAAGGACTGGCTTCAGGACAACTCTGTGAATGTCCTTGAGTGGCCCTGCCAGAGCTCACACTTGAATCCAATTGAAGAACTCTGGATAAATCTGAAAATGGCTGCGCTTTGGAATGAGCCCAGGAGCGGCCACGGCCGCCACATTATGCAGCTCGCTCTCAAACCCCATCTGTCCTTCTTCATGGTTTTTTGCATTTTTCGGAAGCCGTGGAACTGATGCAGTTGGTACGAGTGGTACATCCACCCCTGTCCCCCATGAAGCGTCAACGCTACCGCAATGATGGGTTATGCTTGCACTGTGGCTCTGCAGGGCACTTCTTAGCAACCTGTCTGGTGCGGCCAAACAGAGAAGCCCGCCCATCTCAGTAGGATAACTGGCGGCGCAATTTCAACTAACCCCTCACACAAGTTAACACTCCCTATTCATATTCACGAGCCAGCCACCAAGTTTTCAAGTTATGCAGTCATTGATTCCGTTGCGGAGCAGAGTTTCATTCCACAACAGCTAGTGTCCAGGTTACAGATACCCACACAGCCACTCCCATCCAACATTAAAATAGTTCCAATCACTGGCAGCCCTATTTCCACCATAAGTCACCAGACGGCGGCCATCTCCCTCCTAGTGTCTGGGAACCACTGGGAGCAAATACGGTTTCTGATCCTGCCCTCTGGGTCAAGAGAAATAATTTTGGGCTACTCTTGGCTAAAATTACATAACCCAACTATTGACTGGTGCCAAAATCAAGTTGTTTCCTGCAGCACCTTCTGCCTCTCTGCTTGCTTACAATCCACCATCTGCTCTCCCTCTTTACCCCCACCTAGCACTTTTTCCGAATCCCCTGATCTGGCCAGCGTTCATGCAGAATATCATAGTCTCGCCGCAGTATTCAGCAAGTCTAAAGCTCTGTCACTTCTGCCACACTGACCATATGACTGCCCAACTGAGCTATTCCCAGGCGCCCCACTTCTTATAAGCGGGTACTTATAAAAGTACATTAAGGAATCACTGAATGCGGGCATTATTCATCCTTCCACTTCCCCTGTCGGTGTAGGCTTCTTTTTTGCTGGCGAGAAGGATGGCTCCCTTAGGCCCTGCATAGACTACCGTGGCCTCAACAAGATTACTGTCAAAGACAAATATTTGCTACCACTCATCAACTCCATCTTTGACCTGCTCCGCAAAGTCTCCATCTTCACTAAGATTGACTTCTGCATCACATACCACCTAATTAGGATTTGGGAGAAAGACAAATGGAAAGGCAGGTTCAACATGCCTATTGGACACGCTGAATACTGGGTAATGCCCTTTGGACTCACCAATGCACCCGCAGTGTTCCAACGCCTAATCAGTGATGTTCTGCGAGACTTCATTATTGTCTTTGTGTTTGTATATCTAGACAACATCTTGGTTTTCTCCCATTCCCCAGAATTGCATCAGGTCCACATGCTCACCGTCCTCCAGAGGCTGTTGGAGAAGCAGTTGTTCATCAGAGCTGAGAAATATGAGTTCCACACCACATCCACCACATTTCTATGGTCTATGATCTCTGAGGGGCAGATAAAACCTGAGCCGACTAAAATCCAAGCAATCACTAATTGACCAACTCCCACATCCAGAAAACAGTTACAACAGTTTTTGGGGTTCGCCAACTTTTACCGGCACTTTATTAAGCACAACAGTGGTATTATCACCCTACTCACTAGGCTCACATCCGTTAAGCATCCTTTTCATTGGCTTAAGGAGGCAGGGACAGTGTTCCAGCAGCTAAAGGGGCTGTTCAGGGAAGCACCCATTTTGATCCAGCCTGACCTGGCCCTCCAGTTAATTGTAGAGGTGGATGCCTCCGATTCAGGGGTGGGGGCGGTTCTATCTCAGCGTTCAGTCACTGACAGCAAACTACATCCCTGCACCTATCTCTCTCGGCGCCTGTCGTCCTCCGAGAGGAATTATGGAGTAGGTGACCGAGAACTGCTAGCTGTAAAGCTTGCTCTGGAGGAGTGGTGCCACTGGCTGGAGGGGGCTCCTCAACCGTTTGTGGTGTGGACAGACCTCAAAAATTTAGAATATCTAAGGACTGCCAAACGGTTTAATCCTATGGGCACTGTTTTTTGATTGTTTCCGCTTCACCCTCACTTATAGAGTCGGATCAAAGAACATAAAAACAGATGTCCTGTCCAGATAGCTCTGTCTTGACCATGTACCACCCTCTAATGATCACATAATCCCCTCGTCCTGTGTCCTAGGAGCCCTCTCTTGGCAAACTGAGGCCAAAGTTAGGGAGGCACAGAAACAGGAACCAGACCCAGGAGGGGGTCCTCCAGAGAGATTATACATTCCCACTGCAGTCAGGGGGGAGGTCCTACATTGGATCCACTCCTCTAAGTTCACCTGCCACCACGGCATTGGCAGCACCATTTTCCTTACCAAACGGGCCTTTTGGTGGCTCACCTTCAGTAGGGATGCCAGAGAATATGTCCAGGTCTGAAGTCAATGTGCCACCGGAAAATCAACCTCCACCACTCCTGCAGGATTGCTGCGGCTATTACCAACTCCTCGTCACCTCTGGGCGAGCATAGCTCTACATTTCACCACTGGACTTCCACCATCCAAAGGTCAAACCATCATTCTCACCATAATCGAACACTTCTCCAAAGCCGCCCACTTCATAGCGCTACCCAAACTGCCCTCCACCCTCGAAACAGCCTAACTCCTGACACAACACTCTGTCCACCTACACGGCATACCCACTGAAATAGTGTCCGACAGGGGTCCACAGTTTGTCTTCTGAGTGTGGAGGGCGTTTTGCAAGGCCATAGGCACCTCCGTGAACCTCTCCTCTGGTTTCCACCCACAAGCCAACAGGCAGTCAGAGCTGGCGAACCAAGAGTTGGAAGCGGCGCTCCATTGTGTCACCTCCCATAACTCCTCGGCCTGGAGCTCATATCTCCCCTGGATTAAATATGCCCACAATTCTGCGGCATCGTCCACCACCAGCGTATTTACCTTTGAGGCCATCCTGGGCTGCAATCCGCCACTCCTGCCCAACACAGAAGGTGAAATCACTGTCCCTTCAGTACAGGACCACATCCACCACTGTTGGCACATTTGGAAAGCCACTAGGGAAGTCCTCCTCCACAGCAGCAGAACTGCACTGTTGCCAATCGTTGGAGGACCCCGATTGTGCCCCTGGTCAACAGGTATGGCTCTCCACCCGCAATATTCCTCTCAAAACTAACTCTAAGAAACTCTCACCTTGCTACATCAGCCCCTTTTCCACCACCCATGTCATTAACCCTGCTTCTGTACATCTCAGCTTGCCCCCATCACTTCGCATTCACCCTAAGTTTCATGTGTTTAATGTCAAGCCTGCCTTCTCCAGTCCCCTCTGTCCCCCCCGAACCTCCCCCTCCTCCCAGAATCATCAGCATTGGCCCAGTCTACAATGTGAGGCACATCCTGGATGTTCCTCGCCGGGGCCTCCAATATCTCATGGACTGGGAGTACTATGGACCCGAGGAGCGATCTTGGATCCCTGGTTCCTATTTCAAGAACCCCAGTATGGTTAAAGAGTTCAGTCTTGCACATCCTGACAAGACTGGGGGGTTGCCGGGTAGCGCCCCATGGGGGGGAGGGGCCTTGTTATGGTTTGAGGCTATATCATTGCTTTGTTTTTTTTCCTCTCCACTGCAGCTCTCTCTGTCACTGATTAGGGGCAGCTGGGTTAATTGCCTCACCTGTAGCAATGCAGAGCTGCCTATTTAAGACGTGGAGAGGCTGTCACACATTGTGAGATCATCAGACATCTTTCATGCCGTCAGGCTCTCTCCTAAACTTGAAATTCATTCTGCCTTTTGACTGCCTGATTATTCTTGTGCCTCTGCCTCCTCTTCCAACCCCCTGTATTCCCAGACCTGCCACTTCAGCCCTAGTGCCTACTGCTAGTGATGGCCAGATGAGGCTTTCTGGAGGACTTGAGGCCTTTCATCAAAATGGCTCATATAGACGTAGCCTCATGTGAAACTTCATTTTCTCTACTAGGCCATCTAGTGGACAAAATATATACAACATGCAGATTTTTACAAGGTGTTATTGGTTTGTGTATTTTTTCATTTCAATAAATGCACTGTCTTTTAAGAAATATCAATGATCATAAGGGAAAAAAGAAATAATAAAACTAGGGTGACTACAGTGAATGTGCCTGTGTTACTTGGTGTGCTTGTACTACTTACCCATTTTTATTAAGAAATAATAAATTTTCAACAGTCTTATACTGTCTTTCCCAGTATATTCAACTCTGGCCTTATTCTCATGCAGGGCACAATACCAATAGTGCCTCAGCATAATGATGTGTAATAATAATCCAAGCTCTTTGAAACACAACAGACACTTCACCTTGCAAATAAAAATACAAGAATGACACACCTGGGATTTGAACCCAGGCTTCCCACCTGTAGAGCACATGCTTTACTGCTAAGCCATCACCTCAGCTACAATAAATATCCATTATTTGTGGAAAAAACATCAATGGGAGAAATGCGCTCAAAATGTTCTCAAACGGGAGCAGTCCAGTGCTGTGTTCGAAATGCTCACACCTTCCCCATATAGTGTACTATATAGTGAATCAGCCACCTTGTAGTACTGTTTGAAATCTTAACTGAAAATTTCATTCACTATATAGTACACTCAAAATATCCCACAATGCATTTTGAAAAGTAGTGTACAATGGATGGTCACTACATTAGCCAACATATCCCATAATGCAACGCACAGCCAACAGAGCAGTGAGAGGAGAGCTTCACATCACAACATAAACTACCTTAAGGTATTTATATTTATTAGTTCAGCATTTATATTATTAGTTCAGCAAAAACTATTTGATTTAATACATATTTACTACAAATTATATGCAGGTATTCATTTTTTTACCACCATTAGTCTGTTAGGTTTTACTGTCTCACGTGATGACGTCATTAACCGTGCTGCAAAAACAAGTCAGTAGTGTCCGAAAGCTGTTAATTTTATTGTTATATTGAGTTTACTATATAGTCCACTATATCTAAATTCACTATATAGCGAGTAGGAAGTGAGTGAGTGAGTGAACATTCCGAACACAGCCCATGTTTTTGGCGCTACCTCCATCTGAAAATTGGCTGTGACAAGCCCCTTACACAGTCAAACATCGACAACACAAAACGTGAGGGACAGGGATTTCCATTGTGCATCGCTGCTCACTTTATTTCATGTTGCATGCAACATTATGAATGGCTTCCTGACCCAGTCACGTGGTATGACGTCAACACATACGTCAGCAATACACGCCTCGAAACGCGCTTCAACAAATATTTCCTGGATAAGCTCAGGGCACCCTCGAAGTTCCAAAGCCTGCCGTCCCATCACTACCTACTGCCTGTCCTACCCGGAATCACGTAAGGAGCAAATTGTCTTCTAATCCTTTTCCTCACCTGTGCACAGGTTCCCCGGATCCTTCTGGCAGATATGGACTCCTTTTTTGGCGGACATCTCTGGAATGATACGTAACTATTACCCTTTACATTATCTTCAAATACCCCTGTTCTCCCCTCTCCACTATGAATGAATGAATGAATCTTTATTTCGGAGAGATTAGATTAAAAGATTAAAAGAAAGGAGCAGAATAATATTCAATTCAATTCAATTCAACTTTATTTATATAGCGCCATTTCACAACAACAGTCATCTCATAGCACTATCAACTGTAGGGGGGAATCCCCACAGTTGCAGAAAGACCCCAGCAATCAGGGCCCTTTGTTATATTATATTAATAATATAACAAAGGGGAAAAAAATCCAACAAGGTCATATTAAACAATAACTCCTCGGATTATACAATTCGACATAAGTTATTCAAAATGGGTGATGGCTGAAGCCGCAGCTTATATTGCCCACCCATGTTCCATCTAAGAATTCAAAAGGAAAATAAAATAAAAGTGATTACAAATCAGAACAAAGCCAAGACAAAACATGACAAAAAACTAAGCAACAGCACAACACAGACTGGATATGATAATTATTATGTGATTTTACATTTCGTACCAAAAGCCAGTTTAGAAAGCTTGGGATCAGTCCGCCAAGGTCTCCGCCTTTGACCGCCACCTGATCCACATAGCACCGGACCCCTATGATCCCTCCTGCAGGTGGTGAGCCCACTGGAGGGCGGACCCATGTAACTCCTTCGGGCTGAGCCCGGCCAGGTCCCATGGGTGGAAGTGTTTTGTGGACTTGGAGAAGGCATTTGACCGCGTCCCTCGTGGATTTTTGTGGGGGGTGCTTCGGGAGTATGGGGTATCGGGCTTGTTGTTACGAGCTATTCGGTCTCTGTACGACCGTTGTGAGAGTTTGGTTCGTATTGCCAACACTCGGTCGGAGTCATTGCCAGTGAGAGTTGGACTCCGCCAGGGCTGCCCTTTGTCACCGATCCTGTTCATAATTTTCATGGACAGGATTTCTAGGCGCAGCCAGGGAATGGAGGGTGCCCTGCTTGGTGACCACAGGATCTCATCTCTGTTGTTTGCAGATGATGTTGTCCTGTTGGCTTCATCCAGCAATGACCTACAGCTCTTGCTGGGACGGTTTGCCGCTGAGTGTGAAGCGGCTGGGATGAGAATCAGCACCTCCAAGTCCGAGTCCATGGTCCTCAGCCAGAAAAAGGTGGATTGTCCTCTCCGGGTTGGGGACAGGCTCCTGCCCCAAGTGGAGGAGTTTAAGTATCTTGGGGTCTTGTTCACGAGTGAGGGGAGAATAGAGCGAGAGATCGACAGACGGATTGGAGCAGCATCTGCAGTGATGCGGACGTTGTACCGGTCTGTTGTGGTGAAGAGGGAGCTTAGTTCTAAGGCAAAGCTGTCGATTTACCAGTCAATCTACGTTCCTACTCTCACCTATGGTCACAAGCTTTGGGTAATGACCGAAAGAACGAGATCGCGGATACAAGCGGCTGAAATGAGCTTTCTCCGTAGGATTGCTGGACTCACCCTCAGAGATAGGGTGAGGAGCTCAGTCATCCGGGAGAGGCTCAGAGTAGAACCGCTGCTCCTCCACATTGAAAGGAGTCAGTTGAGGTGGTATGGGCATCTGATTAGGATGCCTCCTGGACGCCTCCCACTTGAGGTGTTTCAGGCACGTCCCACTGGGAGGAGACCCCGGGGCAGACCCAGGACCCGGTGGAGAGACTATGTCTCCCAGCTGGTCTGGGAACGCCTTGGTATCCCCTCTGAAGAGCTGGAGCAGGTGGCTGGGGAGAGGGAAGTCTGGGCTTCTCTGCTTGAACTGCTGCCTCCGCGACCCGGACCTCCGGAAAAGCGGTAGAAGATGGATGGATGGATGGATGGATTTTACATTTCGTTTTGTATATATGTTTGGAGTATTTCTTCCTTTAGTTTTTGTTTAAATTGTCCCAAGTGTTGTACATGATTTTAATTCAGGTCCAAAAGCGTTCCACAGTCTGACTCCTTGCACTGAAACACAGTGTTGCTTGGTGGTAGTTCTCACTGAAGGTTTTTGAAATATACATGTTCCTCTGAAATAATATTGTTTCTCCCTTATTTGGAACAACTTTTGGATATTTGCGGGCAGTGATAAATTCTTCGCTTTAAACATTATTACTGCAGTTTTAAAATCAACCAGATCTTTCAACTTGAGAGTTTTTAATTTAAGAAAAAGTGGGTTTGTTGGTTCCCTGTAAGCAGCTTTGTTTATTATTCTAATAGCTCTCTTCTGAAGCATAAAGACTGGATATATGTTTGTTTTATATGTATTTCCCCATACTTAAGTGCAATATGTCATGTATGGGAGTGTTAATGAATGACACAAAGTATATAGTGTGGGTTGATTCAGCAAATATTTCACTCCGTGTAGTATTGCAATTGATTTGGATATTTTACCTTTAATATAATTAATATGTGACTTCCAACACAGTTTATTATCAATCATTACTCCAAGGAATTTAATTTCGGATACCCTTTTAATCTCTACACCATTTACACTGAGTTTAGATACTGAGTTGTTGTGATGGTTGTTAAAAATTATAAATTTTGTCTTACTTAAATTGAGCATTAATTTGTTTGAATCAAACCACAGTTTGAGCTTTCCTAATTCCTTTCCGAGTGTATCCAAAAGTTGTTCCAAATTGCTTCCACTGCATAATAAATTAGTGTCATCTGCAAACAGTATTAAATCCATTTTTTCCCGAAACTTTACATATATCATTTATATACATATTGAATAACAATGGCCCCAAAACTGAACCCTGTGGGACTCCACAAGTAACCTTCAGTAACTGTGAGTTTTTGCTACCAACACATACATACTGATATCTGTTCTTTAAGTAACTACATAACCAGGACAGTGCTACCCCCCAATACCATAATTTTGTAGTTTCTTTAACAATAATTTATGATCCACTGTATCAGATGTTTTTTTAAGATCCAGAAATACCCCAACTGAATACTCTTTATTTTCTACAGCAGTTGACGTTTTTTCTATAAATTCCATTAGAGCAAATGCAGTTGTCCTCTTGTGTCTGAACCCATATTGTTGCTCACACAATAAATTATTCTTCATTAAAAAGTTGTCAATTCTCTCACAGAATATTTTTTCGAGTATCTTAGAAAATTGCGGCAATAGTGAAATAGGCCTATAGTTTGAAAATTCCCGTCAACCGTCTTGCATATCGGAATTACTTTGGCTATTTTCATTGCACTGGGAAATATACCTGTTTGGAGAGACAGGTTACAGATATATGTCAGTGGCTTTATTAAGCATTCAATGATAGTTTTGACTAAAAGCACGTCAATACTATCACAGTCCGTAGATGTTTTACTTTTAAACGATTTAGCAATTTCAATGACCGCTTTCTCATCTGTGTTCTTTATGAAGATGAAGTCTTTTATAGCAATTTTTTTGCTTATTGTATCACCTGTAGGTGCCGTAATGGGTATTTCTCATGCTAAATTAGGACCAATGTTAACAAAAAATTTATTAAATTCATCTGCAGGTGAGACTGCTTTCACACTCTGAGTCGTTTTTTTGTTTGTTTGTTTGTTTTGTTTTGTTTTGTTTTGTTTGAAAGATTGGTTGGGTTAGCTTGTATTTCTGTTTTTATTTCCAAGAATATTGTTAAGTATTGTCCATGTATTTTTAGTGTTATCTGTTTTTCTTCAGTTCTTCATTGTAATAGTCTCTTTTACTACATCTCATTATATATATTAACTTGTTTTTGTATGTTTTATACCACTGCTCTGCTTCTTTTGTCCTTTTCTTTAGAAAAACTTTATATAGTGAATTTTTCTTTTTACACGCTTTTTGTAATCCCTTGGTTAACCATGGCTTGTCGACAAATTTCTGTTTAAGCTTTTTCTTTACTAATGGACAATTTTTTTCATAAAGAACGGTTACAATGTTCATAAACGTATTGTAGGCTTCATTTACATCTGATACATAGACTTTTGTCCAGTCTTGCTTCAGCAGGTCTTCTTTAAAAGAACTGATTGCATTTTGTGATTTGTATCTGAAAGATTTTAAAGTTTTTTCTGTATTGGGCCCTGTGTGGCCCTGGATAAGTGCAAAGACTCGCAGATGGTCACTTATGTCATTTATCAATACTGTAATCCACTTTCTATTTTCTTATCAATAATATTAACAAACAGGTTGTCAATAAGTGTAGCAGTGTGGACTGTGATTCTACTGGGATGTGTTATTGTAGGATATAGACTCATACTGTACATAGAATTCATGAACTCTGTAATTACATTTGTTGAAATGGATTTAGTAAATCAATATTGAAGTCTCCACAAATTACAACCATTTTCTTATTAGTTATATTATTGTACAGCTCGACTAACTTATCTCTGAATGTCTCAACGCAAGTTCCTGGCATTCTATATATACAACTTATAATTAGATTTTTTGTTTTATCTTGGTCAATCTCAACAGTAACACATTCCAGAATCCCTGGTAGTGCAAAGGACATTCCATTTACAAGTTTACACCTATACAGTTCATCAATATACAGTGCAACACCACCACCCCTTTTTTGAGATCTATTATATGAAACATCTGATATTCCTCTATTGCCATCAAAGAAGCCTGCTCTTCACTGAGCCAAGTTTCAGAGACTGCGATAGCTTTAAATTTTCTATCTAGCTGTTTTAAATAGTCCTGAATCTGTGGAACGTTTTTGTTGAGACTTCTGTTGTTGAAGTGTATTATTGATAATTTACCATCTACTTGCACTTGACTTTTGAATTGCTTTTCAGTGTAATATTCACAGTGATTATGAATATTATTGAAGAAGTGGTTATCAGGATCATTATCATTGTCTGTCTCTTGTAGTTTGTGTTCAGCATAATGAGATATTTTCAGAGTCTGAATTTCCTCTCTCTGTGTCAAATGACTTCCTCCAATTGGGGATGACTGATGTCTACTAAAGTCAGTCATGAGTTTGTTTGGGGTTTTTTTGTTTGTTTTTTGTTTTTGTTTTTTTAAGTACATTATCATGTTATGTCACAAAAGGACTGTTCTTGCTGTGTGTGTGGATATGGATTATCGTAGTCTCTTAATTTTCTTGATCAGTGTTCATCCATATTTATTTAAGTCAATGAGATCTCTTATCATTATGGCCTTTGCTTCTTCAGGTGTTCCATTTAGTTTAACCCAGACTCGACAGTTTCTTGTCCATGTTGCCTGTATCTTGTTTTGTCTTTTCAACAACATTTTGTCATTCAACTATAGAAACCTACCAACTGCCCTGTCAACATGATCAGTAATCCATCTCCTTTCCTCACATGAGGACCGCCAAAGCCTCATCTCAACCAGACACTGGGTTTCCGCTGTCCTCTTCTGCCTGCTGTTGTCTGGAGTGAACTCACCCACACTCACTCCTCCAGCCAGCGGCTGTCAGAGCATGCACTTCACGAGCACCAGCCCAAATAAACTTTAATTATCGCTTGCCTTGCACCTCTGAGTCTGCTCTGTGTCCTCTGGGTCATATTTGCAAAACATGTCTATAGCTTGTTGATTGGTGAGAGAATGTAAAACAAACTTGACTAAGAAATAATCTTGAAATGATAATAAAAGCATTGGCAGGATAGAAAGAGAGAAGGTGGAAGAATAGAAGGATGAACAGGGAGGAAAAATAAAGAAGGGAGAAGTGATGGATGATTGGTGAAGATGAGGAGAATAAAGGAAGAGAAAGTCACAAGTGAAAAAAAAGAAGCAAGTATGCAAAGGAGTACAAATTCCAAGGATGTACAAGGTTTAATATTTTTTGTATTTATCCTTATATTGTTTTGTGTGATATATTCTCCCTTGTGTCTACGTAGTACAGAGGAAGGAGCATAATAGATGGCCATGGACCAGTCAGCAGACCATGAACAGGACCCTGCTGGCAAATGTGGGTAAGTCAGTCCCTCCAGGATTTCACGGGATGTTTCTATGACTGTTGTGACCCCAAAAGCTTGAATGTGGGGGAGCGTTTTTTTACAAAGCTGTGTGGAGTTTGCATGTTCTCCCCGTGTTGCGTGGGTTTACTCCGGGATTTCTCCGGTTTCCTCCCGCATACCAAAAACATGTAGGTTTAGGGTGCTCGCGCACGCAGCGACCGGCAGCCGGTGGCTTGTCACCAGACTGCAAACCAAATCTACCTACGGGTACAAATAAGTAACAAAAAAAAAAAAAAAAAAGAGTCTACACTCAATTTGTTAAACTTCTTTGTTTTTCTACAGATGTAATTCTTGATGCCTGAATGATATCATCATTTGAAGACTTCTGAAGACAATAACTTTCAGGTTGGATTTCAATAAGGCCTGAAAAGAAAGTGTAGAACAACGAAAAAGTATAGGGTGTGGAGGATGTGCGGAAGGATGAGACTGAGTTTATTCCTCAGGTTCAGCTTTATTCACAAACACATACTCCAACAATTTCAAAGCAGAAAAAGAGAATGAATTATCTCACATCTGTCTTTTGTACCCCGGACATCAAAACTGCAGTCACATGGTGTTTAATCAAACATACAGTCACATGGTACTTAATCCCAGTCACAATGTAACTCCTCTGAACTTCACACCATTGTCCCTTAGTCTCCGGTGGTCCAGAAATCTCTCCAGGTCATCTCCTTGAAACAAAGGCCAAACCTCACACTTTTCCCGTTACCTCCCGAAGGCTCTCTCGGAGGCTCAGTCCTTTTGTTCCTTGAGACGTGTAGCACACAATACAATCAGCACACAGCAATATATTTGTGGAGCATATGTAACCAACATATGTTGCCCACATGATCCCCCCCAAACGTCTAAAATGGAACAATCATAACTAGAGATGCATGACATAATAACATTACTACATATCAATCCACCCGTTGCCTAGGCCTAAGTCTTCTGCCGTATTTGCTGTAAGCCGGCTTTACTGCCTCTGTAGCCTGCTGTGGGACTGTTGCCTGTGGATTAGAACTGTTAGTCAATCTCTGTGGGTGTTCTGGAGAATGCACAGCTTCATCCGCCAAAACAAAAGCGGGTTTGAGTCTGTTAATACCAATTACCTCCTTTCTGTCTCCCAAATCTAGCAAAAAATGCTTCTCTCCTGTTTCCAGCACCCTAAACAGTCCATCGTACGGCGGCCGCAAGTTTGGCCGATGGGCATCATGTCTGACAAAAACAAACTCCGCATTTTTTAAGGCTTTCGGCACAAATACGCATGGGAAGCTGTGATGAACCGGGCCAGGAAGCGTGTTTGATCCCGTGTTGCTCTGCAACCGTTGAGCGGGGGGGCAATTTGGCACAGGATTATCTGGGAGAAATTCCCCGGGCAGCCGGAGAGGCTGTGCAAAAATTAACTCAGCTGGGGAGGCTTGCAAATCCTCCTTAGGTGCAGAACGCAACCCCAATAAAACCCATGGTACCCTGTCTACCCAATTTGTATCCGTAAGCAACGCTCTGAGGGCTGCTTTCAATGACCTATGGAAACGTTCGCATAAACCGTTAGCCTGGGGGTTGTACGCGGTAGTGCGGTGGATCGTTACCCCCAGGCTGCGGGCCATCGCTGACCAGAGCTCGGACACAAACTGAGGACCTCTGTCGGACGTTATGGCCGACGGAACTCCAAAATGCGCTACCCACGCTGTTAAAAACGCGCGCGCCACCTCCTCGGCTGTAGTTGATGCCAGTGGGACCACTTCCGGCCAACGCGTAGTGCGGTCCACCATTGTCAAAAGGTGTGTGCACCCCTGTGACGACGGGAGAGGGCCTACCAGGTCGACATGCACATGATCAAAGCGCTTAGCCGGGATGTGAAAAGGCTCCAAAGGAGCTCTAGTGTGTTTGTGTATTTTGGCTCGCTGACAAGCTACGCAGGCTGTCGCCCATTCTTTGACCTGTTTACACAACCCCGGCCATACAAATTTCTCTCCTACCATTTTGACCGATGCGCGCACTCCCGGGTGCGCCAGAGAATGGATCGAGTCAAAAACGCGACGGCCCCACACAGCTGGTACCACCGGACGCGGCCGTCTAGTGGAGATATCGCAGATTAGGGGGGGCATACCATCTTGCAGCACCCTGTACTCCAGCCTTAACCCTGTTGGTTCAGACTGGAGCGCGCGCACGTCCGCATCGCTAACCTGCTCCGCGGCCATGGTTGCATAATCTAACCCTACGCGGACCGGGGCTGCGCGCGCTTCCGCGTCGCTACCCTGGCCCGTGGCCATGGCTGCAGAATCTGCCCCCACGGGGCCCGGAGCCGCCACAGCACATAAGAGGCAGTCTGCCACTACATTATATTTACCTGCCACATGCTGAATATCGGTGGTAAACTCCGATATTGCAGCCAGCTGTCTCTGCTGCCGGCCCGACCAAGGTTCCGAAATCTTGCCCATCGCGAAAGTCAGCGGCTTGTGGTCCACAAACGCGGTGAAACGGCGCCCTTCCAGACAGAACTGGAAGTGGCGGATGGCCAAGTGCAGAGCCAACAGCTCCCTGTCGAACGCGCTGTATTTTCGCTCGCTATCACGCAAGGTTTTACTGAAAAACGCGAGCGGTTGCCAGGCCCCAGCTACATACTGTTCAACGACCGCCCCGACGGCTAAATCGGACGCGTCAGTGGTGAGCGCCATGCGGGCCGTTGGAACTGGGTGTGCCAACAAAGCAGCGTTTGTGAGGGCTGATTTGACTTGAGAGAATGCGCGCTCCCGCTCAGGAGACTATTCGATTTTATTCGTGGGTTTTTGGTTTTTTAGTGCAGCGTACAATGGTTGCATGAGCCTCGCTGCGCTGGGGAGGAAACGGTTATAAAAATTAACCATTCCCAAAAACTCAGGTAACACTTTGACCGTTTGAGGTTGGGGAAAATTTGTTATTGTGCGCACTTTACCGGGCAGAGGGACCGCTCCTTCTGGCGAAACGCGATGCCCCAAAAAATCAATCTGCGCCACCCCAAACTGACACTTTGCTGGGTTAATTATTAACCCGTACTCTGCCAACCTCTGGAAAACTGCTGTGAGGTGGCTTTCGTGTTCGTCTTCGGACGTGCTGGCTACCAAAATGTCATCCAAATAGACGAACACGAAAGGGAGGTCGCGCAGGACCGCGTCCATCATGCGTTGGAAAGTCTGCGCCGCTCCCTTGAGTCCAAAAGGAACTCAAAAAGCCCGAAAGGAGTTATTACCGCCGTTTTGGGTATGTCCTGAGTGCGCACTGGAACCTGATGGTAACCGCGTACTAAATCTATTTTAGAAAAAATGCGCGCCCCCGCCAAATGCACCGAAAAATCTTGGCTATGCGGAATTGGGTAGTGGTCGTGTGCTGTGGCATTGTTCAGCCTGCCGAAATCACCGCAAGGTCGCCACGAGCCATCAGCCTTTGGGACCATGTGCAGTGGTGAAGCCCAGGGGCTTTTCGAACGCCTGATGATGCCCAGTTTTTCCAGGTTGGCAAACTCCTCGTGCGCTATGGTCAGTTTAGCTGAGTCCAGGTGCCGAGCTTTTGCAAAAACGGGCGGGCCGGTGGTAGTGATATAATGCTCCACCCCATGTTTAGCCACTGTCGCCGAAAACGTTGGGACTGTGAGTGCTGGGAACTGAGTGAGGAGTGCGTGGAACTTACCACCCGCAGCTGTGACGTTGGCTTGTGCAGTTGGCGGCGCCACTCGAGCTGTGCAGGGAATAGAGTGAAAGGACAGTGCATTAACCAGACGTCTGTTAGCAAGATCAACCAATAAACCATGTGAGCACAAAAAATCAGCCCCTAACATGTTGAAATTGACTGCCGCTACAACAAAAGTCCACTCAAATGCACGGCCCTGCAAAGACAGAAGCAGAGTCCTCTCACCGAAGGTCTTAATCGCTGAGCCGTTCGCTGCTGACACCCGGAGACCCTTAGACGGCGTCAGCCAGTCCGCGTAGGAAGGCGTGATGAAACTCAGCTGGGAGCCTGTGTCCACGAGGAAATGCCTCCCCGAGCGTGCATCCGTCAGGTAGAGCAACTTGTTCTCCTCCCCGAGGGCCGCAGCCGCTACCGACCCCTGGTCTTGGCGTTTCCCGAACGCTTGAAGTGGCACGGTGGGAGGCACTTGTGTGCCCTCTCTGCAAAGCGGCGATGATAGAAGCAAAGGACGTCGTCCGCTCCGTGTCACTTGGTCCTTACTGTTGCCGTCGCCGGTGAGTCTGGTGCTGCAGCCACTGGCCCCATGCCGTCTCCGGACGTTGCTCTTAGCTCTGCTGCCGCGGCCAAAACCACGCTCTGTTTGTGGGCGTCGACGAGTCGTTGCGCCTCCTTGCTCAGCCCATGGTAGTCTCGCCGGGCCAACCGAGATGAGTCTGCCAGGGTAACTCTCACCACTGGCGGCAGGGTCCGGAGGAAAAGGTGGGCGAAGATAAAATCGCAATCCTCGGAGTCTCTCAGCCTCAGCATTTTCACCATCAGGTCTACGGGTCTGTCGTTCTCTGACTCCGTCAACGCTAGGAGCCCCTCTGCTCGCTATTGCACTGAGGGGGTGATAAGTGCATCCTTCAATGCGCTGTATTTGTCGCTGTCCGGTGGGTGATTGACCAGATCCTCCACCCTCTGGACTGTGTGGTTGTCCAGCTTCACCACCACATGGTAGAATTTTGTGTCGTCTCTCGAGATTGTCTGGAGGTTGAACTGCGCCTCGACCGCGCTAAACCAGGAGCGCGGACTATGCTGCCAGAAGTCGGGCAGCTGGAACATGGCGGCAGTCATCAGGCTGGCTTCTGCCGAGCTCCGCTCGGGAGAATTATCTCTGCTCATGCTTCGTCGTAAGGTCACCAGTGTGGAGGATGTGCGGAAGGATGAGACTGAGTTTATTCCTCAGGTTCAGCTTTATTCACAAACACATATTCCAACAATTTCAAAGCAGAAAAAGAGGATGAATTATCTCACATCTGTCTTTTATACCCCGGACATCAAAACTGCAGTCACATGGTGTTTAATCAAACATACAGTCACATGGTACTTAATCCCAGTCACAATGTAACTCCTCTGAACTTCACACCATTGTCCCTTAGTCTCCGGTGGTCCGGAAATCTCTCCAGGTCATCTCCTTGAAACAAAGGCCAAACCTCACACTTTCCCGTTACCTCCCGAAGGCTCTCTCGGAGGCTCAGTCCTTTTGTTCCTTGAGATGTGCAGCACACAATACAATCAACACACAGCAATATATTTGTGGAGCATATGTAACCAACATATGTTGCCCACAAGGGCCCCATTTCTGTCTTTGCCTTGGGCCCCAAATGTACTAAGTCCACTGGTTATCACATGCCATGATGAATCATTTCTGTCATTGTTCCTTTCACAAAGCTTGCCTACCAGTGTAGCGATCCATGTGACCAGTGACATCACTTGCAAATCCTCAATAACCAGTTTTGACAGTTAAAAATCAGACCACCAGCTGTATCACATTCAGTATTTAGCATTCAATTTAGACTGCTTTGTACTTTTTGCATTTTTTCTCTCTACATTGTCACCACAATTGCATATTCATTAGAATTAAAATGAATGTTTAAATTACTGCCTAATTTAGCTATGGAATAACAGAACAGCCAAAGTCTGTGACTAATGCACAACTTGAGACAACATGAGAGCTCAATCCATTAACAATACTTAGTGATAAAGGCAAGCTAATTCATCTTTGTACAAGCAGCTTATCTGCCATTGGCACAATAGGAAATTCAAGCTGGAGCAGTTGTAAGTTAGACCAGCAGAACAGAACCAAAATAAGCCTCTTATCTTGGCCATTAGCAGACTCATTTTTCAAATTGTATACTGAAGAAAATTAACTGATAAATAAACAAATTAATTAATTAATTAAAGAAATAAACTCTTTAAATATTTTTCATGCATTGCTTTGTCCCATTTTTTTTCGTCAGACAAAAGTTTGTAGAAGTTGTATAGGTGAAATTGAACAATGCATTATCCAGGGATCTGTTTTAAGATCTGACAGCCTCCAGGATTTATATAGTGGTATGCAAAAATTTGGCCATACCTTGACACAGCATGTTTTGTGAAAACGTGCTCTCTGTAGGATATGGAAATAAAAGAACATCACCAGCAAACATTAATGCATAGTTATTTTTTTATTTCATAAACTTAACAAAAATGAAATAAAATATAGATACAAGTGGCAATTGCTGGGTTTCAAGCAGGTATAGACTTCAAGATTTTGTACTATTTAACAGCAGCATTTAAAACCTAAGCATGTTACGTCTTACCTTTATTTTCACTGATTTTGGGTGCAGTCCATTATGGGTCATCCATGATGAGACCAAGCTTTCTGACACTGGGCAGCACATTTCACTCCAGTATGCCTTGATAGTCTTGAGATTTCATTTTATGCAGCACAGATTCAAGACACCCTGTACCAGAAGCAGCAAAGCAGCCCCAGAACATAACCAAGCTTCCCCCATCTTTCACAGTAGGTACACTGTTCCTTTCTTTGTATGCTTCATTTTTGTGTCTTTGAACATAGAGCTGATGTGACCTGCCAAAGAGCTCAAATTTTGCCTCATCTGTCCAAAGGACATTTTCCCAGAAGCTTTAGGAGTTGTCAGCATGCATTTTGGCAAATTCCAGTCTTACTTTATTATGATTTGCTTTCAACAGTGGTGTCCTCCTTGGTTGTCTTCTATTAAGTCCACTTTGGCTCTAACAGTGACAAATGGTATGATCTGACACTGATGTACCTTGACCTTGGAGTTCACCTCTTAACTCTTTGGAAGTTGCTCTCCGCTCTTTGGTTACCGTTCATATTATCCATCTCTTCAGTTTATCTTCAGTTTGCCAGGGAGGTTGGCTATAGTCTCATGGTGATATGTTTTAACAAAGCAGGGCCCAAAGGAGTAGAAACCACAACAGTTCAGCAGGTATGGTGCAAGGTAAGTATTTTTATTTACAACAATTATGATTATTTGCTGGGACTGAAGCCCTGTGGGGGAAGAAAAGGGAGATATTATTTCCATGGTCAGAGCTGGCAACGTACTTATGTTTAGAATATAACAGGGAAGTTGGGGGGGCAGGGTAATAATTACGTGTCTGCCTGCAGGTGGCGAACCAGGGAAAAGGGGAGGTGAGGCTGCAGGCAGGGTGGTGGCAGCTCCGAAGAAGAAAGTGAGGTGAGGAGGCAGGTGGGTAGGGGTTCCCAGGCCTGGGGGGGCGGGGGGGGGGGGTCTGAAAGAGGGGAGAGCAGGGTGAGGGTTAATTGAATATTTTGCTTGACTTACAGGCTGAAGCTGATCCTGATCCAGGAGGGTGAGCATCCAACCTCCATGGGAAAACTGGGGCTGGGAGGTAAGCAGACAGAGATCCAGAGGCAAGGCTGAGGAGAAGGGCGGAGAGGTCACAACAAGGTGTGTACATGAGATGATTCCAGTTACTCTGAAGCTCAGGGCTAGGGCTGGGTTGCAAGCAAGCTGGTGCACACACTAGGTGAAGCGAGGAAACAGTTCCAAAAATAGCAGGTGAACTCATGGCAACAAAGGCTGTGGTGTCGAGACAATCCCACAGTTGAATAATGCCATTTCACCCCTTAAGTAGCGTGGAGCCTGGCCACTGCGCAGCTGAGGCAAATAGGAGACAATTAGTGTGATGATGTGTGTATGTGCTTGCTTACCACAGGCCATGACAAGGCCCCTCCCTCAAGGGACGGCTCCTGGTGTCCACCGGGCTTGTCTGGGTGTCGACGATGAAACTCATTGATCATGATGGGATTGACGATAAGGGATCAAGAGATCCAAGGAACGTTCCTCAGGGCTATAACCCTCCCAATCAACCAGGTACTGAAGGCCCCAGCCCCTGCGGCAAACATCCAAGATACAGCGGACAGAATATACAGGACTTCCGTCAATTATTCTGGAAGGAGGAGGGGGTCTGGATGAGGGGCAGAGGGAACTGGAGAACACAGGGTTGATATGGGAGACATGGAAAGAAGGGCGGACACGTAGGGAGGCAGGTAACTTGAGACGGACAGCAGATGGGTTAATGATATGGGTTATGGGAAAGGGACAAATGAATCTGGGTGACAACTAGAATCTTTCTTTAGTGGAATGTTGTGTGTGGAGAGCCATACCTTTTGTCCCACAGAGTACTTGGGGGGCCGGGGGCCTTTGCCAATTGGCCATGGCAGAGTTCTGGCTGGCGGTGCATAGTAGGGCTGCCTTGGTGGACCGCCAAATACAGCAGCAATGCCGCATGTTGTGCTGGACAGAGGAAACGGCAATCTCTCCTTTGGTGGCAGGAAGCAGAGGAGGATTGTACCCTACTGACGCCTCAAAGGGGGTAACTCCCGTGGCAGTGGATGAGGCGGTATTATGGGCGTACTCTATCCAATGCAGATGCAAACTCCAGGTAATCGGATGTTGAGAGGCGATGCAGCAGAGGGCTACCTCCAGCTCCTGGTTTGCTCTCTTGCATTGCCCATTACTTTGAGGGTGGTAACCTGAGGTGAGACTCATGGATGCTCCGAGGGCTTGGCAAAGGGTCTTCCAAACCTGGGACATGAACTGTGGACCCCAGTCAGACACAATGTCAGTGGGTATTCCATGGAGGCAAAAAACTTGGCGTAGCAGGATATCGGCAGTCTTTTCGGTGGAGGGGAGCTTGGGTAGACCCATTCATCTCCTACCGCTTTTCCGGAGGTCCGGTTCATGGAGGCAGCAGTTCAAGCAGAGAAGCCCAGACTTCCCTCTCCCCAGCCACCTGCTCCAGCTCTTCAGACAGGATGCCAAGGCGTTCCCAGACCAGCTGGGAGACATAGTCTCTCAAGAGAGTCCTGGGTCTGCCCCAGATCTCCTCCCAGTGGGATGTACCCAAAACACCTCAAGTGGGAGGCGTCCAGGAGGCATCCTGATCAGATGTCCAAACCATCTCAACTGGCTGTTTTCAATGTGGAGGAGCAGCGGTTCTACTCTGAGGCTCTCCCAGATGACTGAGATCCTCACCCTATTTCTAAGGGTGAGTCCAGCAATCCTATAGAGAAAGCTCATTTCAGCCACTTGTATCCATGATCTCATTCTTTTGGTCATTACCCAAAGCTTATGATCATAAGTGAGGGTAGGTTCAGGTTCAGGTTCAGGTTACTTTATTTGTACCCGTAGGTAGATTTGTTTTGCAATCAGGTGACATCCATATTTACAAACCACAATTACATTCAACATGAACACAAGCACAGGCACACATGTAGCTGACTATAAACATGATAAAAGTGCCCAAGGCTCCACCAATCAGGACATAGGACAAAGAGATAAGAGAAAAAACAAAGAGATAAGAGAGAAGGGTCATATTAAAAAGTTAGACTAGTCAAAGAGGTTAAAAACTCAAAAGTCTAAAACCCAATAAAAGATTTAGAACCCAAATAAAAAACCTACAAAAATAAGTAAATATAAAATAAAATTAATAAATAGGTAACTAAATTATTTGCAATATATTGTTACATCTTGTTCAATTCTTTAACAGCAGCAGGAACAAAGCTGCTTGCGTAGCGCTGGGTTTTACTTTTTGGGACAGCAAACCTCCGTCTGGAGGGAAGAAGCTGAAACTGGCAGTGCAAAGGGTGGGAGTCATCATTTAAAATGGAGGTAGCAATCCTCTGTACCTGTCTGGTGTACAGGGATGTCAGGCTCAGCTGTGACTCACCAAGCAAACAACTGGACCATATAACTACCTGATCCAAGGATTTCCTCTGTTTCAGTTTTATCTAACCAAACCATGACGCTAAAGAAAAGGATAAAACAGATTCAATAAAAGCCCGATAAAACATTGTCATTATGGTTCGGTCAATTTGGAAGCATGCAAGTTTCCTTAAACAATGCAAATGTTGCTGACCCTTTTTGCACACCCTTTCACAGTTCTCGTCAAAGTTTAAATTACTATCAATAATCGTCCCAAGATATTTGTAGGATTGTACACATTCAGTGGTCTGGCCTTTTAGTACAGTGACTTCGTGCCTGGGAGTTTTCCTCCTAAACTCGATAATCATATCTTTAGTTTTTGTCGTATTCAGCTGCAGGTAGGAATCCTCACACCAGTGAACAAAATCATCAACTACTGGGCCGTGGCCACTCTCACCATCCTGGAGGAGACTGACAACAACTGAATCATCAGCATACTTTATAATGTGTGTGTCTGTTGTCATGCCTGCTCCGACACATGTATGTGTACAGGATGAAGCATAGTGGTGACAACACACACCCCTGCGGAGAGCCCTGCGGGTAGGACCATAGATTGACCAGTAAATTGACAGCTTTGCCTTAGAGCTCAGCTCCCTCTTCACCACGACAGACTGCTACAACGTCCACATCACTGCAGATGCTGCTCTGATCCATCTGTCAATCTCTTGCTCCATTCTCCCATCACTCATGAATAAGACCCCAAGATACTTAAACTCCTTCACTTGGGAAGGAAGTGTACAGCTTTGGAGAATCTGTCAACCACAGTAAGTACCACGGTGTTGCCTTTAGAGAGTGGGAGACCGGTGACAAAATCCACTGCTATGTGCGACCATGGACAGCTCGGGATGGACAGGGGCTGCAGGAGGCCAGCAGGGGGTGAGTTGGAGAACTTTCCAGCAGCGCAGGTGGTGCAGGCCCGAATATACTCTAGAACAGGGGTGCCCACACTTTTTTGGCTTGTGAGCTACTTTTTTTGTAACTTAGATTTTTATTCATTTTTCATCATATATAATGCATTCAGATCACATTCTACATTTAAAAAACAAAGGGGTTAGGGTAGGGAAAAAGAAAAAAAAAGAAAAAGAAAAAAAGGGGGGGGACAAATGTTGGAGCATCAAGTTTTTAGTTTCCATCTCTTAATTTTTCTGGTTTTTTCAGTGTCTTTGGTTATTCTTTCAATTTCTGCCTCGTTGTTGCACTTTGTAGTGTGTCCATTTCCGCCATTTTTTTTCCCATAGTCCTTCTTGCATTCTTTGTCGATATGTTAGTTTTTCCATCATACGTATGTCCTCAACAATGTCAGTCCATTGTTCTTGGTCAGGAAGAACTTCTGATCGCCATTTTTTTGTGATAGTTTTTTTACATGCAATCAACAAGATTTTAACTAGATATCTGTCCTCAGCCTGTATAACATTGTCTCTTTTAAGATCACATAAGTACATCAGGTTACAGTTCATTGGTATATTATATCCTAGTATCCTCTGTATTGTCACATGTATAGATTTCCAGAATGATGATATTTTGCAGCATTTCCAAAACATATGTGAGTGGTCTGCATTTTGAACCCCACATCCCCTCCAGCATAGAGATTGGGTATTTGTATATTTTCCTTGAATCTGTGGTGTAATGAAAAAGCGAATCAGATTTTTCCATCCAAATTCCCTCCATGTCCTTGAATTTGTTGATGTGTGTTGTGTTTTCCATATTTCCTGCCAGCTTTCTTCTGTTATGTTTAAATTGAGCTCTTTCTCCCATTTCTCCTTTATATAGTTACTTGTATGATTGTTTGTCATAAGTTTCTGATATAGCTTTGAAATAATTTTTATTTTATTTCCTGTATATGAGCTTAAAATGAGTTGTATAATCTCGCTCACATCTGTTTGGAGGTTATGCCTAATCTTCTTCATATAATAATCTCTCATCTGCAGATATCTGAAAAATTCCGATCTTTCTAGTTTAAATTTTTTCCTGATGTTTACAAAGCTCCCGAGATCTTTTTTTCCGATATTGCCCCATGCTGTGATTCCCTTGTTCACCAGATTTTTGTATCCCCTATCTTGTTTTGCCGGTTCAAACTGACTGTCAAATGCTACCCATTTCAATAGTTTTATGTCTTCCTTTATATTATATTTTTGTACTATTTTATACCACAGTTCTAAAGTAAATTTAGTGATTGGGTCTATTTGTTTGATTTGCTTATATGCATCTTTATCTCCTATTATGCTTTGTACTGGGAGTCCCTCAATTTCCTTTTCCATTTCTTTCCATTTTGCCTCATATCCCTCGTCGCACCAACATATGATATATCTTATTTGTGCTGAGTAGTAATATTCCTTTAGACTCGGTAGGCCCATGCCTCCTTTCTCTTTTGGTAATTGGAGAGTTTTATATTTCACTCTTGGTTTTTTACCTCCCCAAACAAATCTCGATATCATCCTGTCCCACTTTGAGAATTGGGCATCTGGAATCTCTGTTGGTATAGCCTGGAAGAGGTAAAGTAATCTAGGTTGTATGCTGATTTTGACTGTCTCAATTTTTGAATTCAGATCCATATTTAAGATTGACCATCTATCAATATCTTTTTTTATTTCTTGTTCCAACCTATCATAGTTTGCTTTATATATTTTGCTTAGGTCTTTAGGTATGTTCACTCCAAGGTATTTTATTTCTTTTTGTTTCCAGTTTAGTTTGATCTTATCAGTTATCTGGTTTAGAGGGTTATAGTGGAATGTCAGTATTTGTGTTTTTGTTATGTTTATCTTGTATCCTGATAATTTTCCAAAATTTTCTATCAAGTTCATCATTTCTATTATTGATTCATCTGGTTGTTCAAGGTAAACTATAATATCGTCTGCAAATAGCCCAATCTTGTGTTCCGCCCCCTTTATTGTTACACCTTTTAATTTCTTATTTTGTCGTATTGCTTGAGCCAATGGTTCTATGAACAGAGCAAACAAGGTGGGCGATAAGCAGCATCCCTGCCTAGTTGATCTTTGTATATTTACTTTGTCTGTTAAGCTACCGTTTATCTTGATTCTTGCCACAGGTTCTTGATATAGCGTCCTTATGCATTGTACTGATTTTTCGTTAAATCCAAAGCGCTCCAGTACACTATATAGGAATTTCCAGTTAACCCTGTCAAATGCTTTTTCTGCGTCTAAACTCATTATTACTGCGCTTTTCTTTTCTTTATGTATTTGGTTAATTATATGTATTGTTCTCCTGATATTGTCATGTGTTTGGCGTTCCTCTATGAAACCAGTTTGATCATCTTCTATCAATTCCATCAAGAATGTCTTTATTCGTTTACATATAATTGTTGTATATATTTTATAATCCACATTTAATAAAGAGATTGGTCTATAGTTTCCGCATTGTTCTTTATCTTTCCCTGGCTTTAAAATAACTGAAATGATAGCTTCGTTCCATGATGGAGGTATTTTGTTGTTGTTCAACGTCCAGTTAAATGACTTTAGGAGCTGTGGCGTGAGTTCTTCTATAAACAGTTTATAAAACTCAGAGGGGTATCCATCACTACCTGGTGATTTACCGTTTTTAAGTGACTTAATCACATCTCTGATCTCTTGTGTTGTTATTTCTGCTGTTAGCTTTTCATTTTGTTGGTTTCCTATTGATGGCAAGTCCAATGTGCCTAGAAATTTTTTAATATCTTTAGTATTTGTTTCTTCAGGTTGCGAGTATAGTTCTTGGTAGAAATTATGGAATATTTCTTCGATGTTTTCTGGGTTAACTGTGGTTTTATTTGTGGTGGGGTCTTTAATCTTGTATACATTATTCATTGTTTGTTGTTTTCTTAACCGTTTTGCCAGCAGTTTTGTGGCTTTTGGTCCCGTTTCATAATATTTTTGCTTTAGATATCTATTTTTCCTTTCAATTTCATCCATTTGTGTTTCTTTTATCTTTGTTTTTTCTTCTTTAATTTCTTGATATATTTTTGGATCATTTGTGCTTTGATGTTTACGTTCTAATTCCCTCAGTCTCTCACATCTTTGTTCATACGCTTCCAGTTTAGTCTTATTTGCTTTTCCTGTTTCAACAATTAATTTTCCTCTTAACACGGCTTTTAGTGCGTCCCATAGTATTGTTGGGTCCACTTCTTCATTGTCATTCTCTTGGATATATTCGTTTATGTTTATTTTTATTCTTTCTTTCATTTTCTCATCATTTAACAGTCCTACGTTAAGTTTCCATGTTGTTTGTCGTTTTCTATTGTTTAAATATATTTCCATGTATATAGGATTATGATCTGATATTTCTGCCCCTCCAATCCAACAATTTCTCACCCTGTGTCTGTCACCTTCATTCATAAGGAAGTAATCTATTCTAGAGTGTACTTTATGGACTGCTGAATAATGTGTATAGTCTTTTTCAAGTGGGTGTAGGTCCCTCCATATGTCTACCATACCCATTTCTGCCAGTGAGGTTCTTATGAACTTTGTTACATGTTTTTTTGTTTTCTTAACACTTGTTGTATCAACTTCATGATCCATGACAGCATTTAAGTCTCCTCCACAAATTAGGACTCCTTCACTGTGTGTTGCTATGAGATCAAACAGATGTTGAAAAAAACCCTTGTCACTTTCTGGTGGGGCATAGATGTTCACTAATGTAGTCTGCATACCATCTATTCTTCCCTTTATTATTACATACCTGCCTTCTTTATCCTGGATTTCCTGTTCACTTTCAAATTGTATTTTGTTTGAAATTAGTATCATAACCCCCCTTTTAGTTCCTCCCTTAAATGAACTGTAGTAGGAGTTCTTATAGCCAAATCTCTTTAGTTTCACATGTTCTGTCTTGCTCAAATGTGTCTCTTGCATAAATATAATTTCGGCTTTTTCCTTCTTGAATTTTCTTATTATTCTTTCCCTTTTAACAGGTGAGTTCAGACCATTCACGTTTAGTGTCATTATCTTAAGATTTTTACCCATATTCATGTTTTTCCATTTTTTTAACTTGTGCTCCTAGCCCCTTTAACAACAAAAATAACACATATTTATATAAAAACACATTAAAAAATCTCGACCTCCGTACTTTGGGCCTTTCTTCTGCCCACTGGTCCCTGTTGGTGGGTGGAGGGAATGTCCTCACCGAGTGAGGGGCCCTCCCTAGACCTGTATTTATTATCCAAGTAATAATCATTAGTCTAGAAATGTCCAACAAATATCACTTAAACCTCTCCTAGCCGTCTGTTTCTCTTTTACCTTGTCTTCTTGGCCTTCATTTCTTCTGTGCCTTTCTTAATCTTTGTTATGATCTAGGCTTTCAGTTGAAAGCCTTGTAGCTTGTCCTGGGCCCGCTGCGCCACGTCTCTCCCCCTTCTTCCACCGTTCACTCGTCTCCACTCCGGCTGTCGTGATGCGTTCAGGGCCGCCGCTGCTCCAGCCGTTTCCTCCGGCACGCTCACCTCAAGGCCCCGCTCCATCATATCCTGCGCTGCCTCTCTTGCCGTGTTGTAGGTTTTTACGCCGTCCTCCCAATGAATCCTCATTTTCGTTAGCAGCGTTTGGAATCTAATTTTTTTCTCTTTCAGCGTTTTTTTTAATGTTGGCATATTTCTTCCGCTGCTGCACAATTTCTGTCGGGTAGTCATGGTCGAAGAATACCTGTTTGTCGCCGATTCGTATCTTTTTTTTCCATGCTTGCGTCAGGATTCTTTCCTTTATGTCATATTTCACAAAGTTTACCACAACTGACCTGGGTGTAGCGTTTGGTTTCGGGTTCTGTGCCGGGGTTCTGTGCGCTCGTTGAATCTGCAGATCCGTTTCTTCGGGCAGTTCCAGCTCTTTTTTTAAGAAATGATCCATGAATTTCGTCATCGAGTTGCCTTCAATGCCCTCCGGAATTCCAAAGATGCGCATATTGCTTCGTCTGGATCTGCTCTCCAAGTCGTTTATTTTCTCCTGCATCCTCTGCGTTTGCGTCGTCAGGGTCTGTAGTTGTTCGTTTGCCTCGCTTTTCCAATCTTCCAGCTCCGATATTCGGGCCTGCGCTTCTGTCATACACGCCCGCTGGGAGCGCAGCTCCTCCATGTTTTCTGTTAGCTTGCGCTCCATTTCTCTTCGGAGGCCCATAATTTCCTCCTTAATCTCTTTTTTCAGCTCCTCCTTTAGAGCCGCTAAATCCTGCTGTAGCTGCCGCTTGAATTCTCTCAACTCTTTACCCAAACTGGCGACGCCAGTGTTCATGTTTTCGAGTCTGGCGTCCTCCATTTTCTCTGCTGTAGTCACCTCGTTTTTTTGGGCTTCGCATTCAGCGGTTTTTCCTGCGTTGTTGGAGAGGAATTCTTCAATTTTACCCTGCTTTTGTCCTTGTGCCCGGCTCCTTTGTGTTTTCATCCCTTAGTTTATTGATCCGCTTATGTCGAGTTGGCCATTTACCGATCGGCTTGTGAGCTACTTTTAAAATCACCAGGTTAAAATGATCTACCTACATTTAAAAAATGCCAAATATGGCAAATATATGTTAGCATATAATGTACGCCGTACATTATATAACTGCGTGAACCCTTATGGCACAATACAATTCAATACATTTATGATCATTATCTTACTCTGATGACTTGCACTGGATGGAGTCAGCCAGGGTTGCATAGTCCGGACAGTAGCTGCTGGTAGCTAGTCTCAAGCAGGCTTCCAAATGATAATCAGTCAAGGCATTTGGACTTAACAATCTTCATGTGGGAAAAGGCTGATTCACACAAATAAGTAGAGCCAAATAATGCAGTCAAGGAGGTAGCATATTTCCTCATGTTTGGATACGTTTCCTCTGTGAGTAAGTTCCAAAATTGTCCATAAGCCCTGGACTTAAGCTCAATGTCAGCCTGTAATGTCAAAATCTCATCCTCTACTGGATGAGATTAATTAAGGAAGTTGGGGAAATCATCGTCCTCCCTGCATTTTGCAATAAATCCATTTGAGCAGCCCACCATTGCGGGTACACCATCTGTGGTGATGTGGTGATTAACACCAATTTACACACTGGTGTTATGTCGGAAGCTGAATGTGAGCATTCTGCAAAAATGTTATGTCAGAACAAGAAGCCAAGGACGAGGCAAGATGTGGGCTGGTGAACAGGTGAAACCAGCCTCTCAACATCGCCCATCATCTCAGGCGTCCTGCCATGCCGCCCAGTACCTTCGTCCAGGGCGACTTGGGCTCTGGCACAGGGACCCTCCTGTGATGACCCTGGGCGATATTGGTCTTGCGCACTCTCCAGGGAGCCAGGCAGTTCCTCATCCCACACTGCACCATCTACCACTCTTGGCATCGGTCAGTGCTTTGTGGATCCACAACCCATGGGAGCTGGGTTTTCTCAATAAAGGTTTTGAAAGAGGGAAAAATGTCCTCTCCTCGCGTGTGTTCTTTCATGGGCAGTATGGTTAACAGTGTCTCTTTCTGTTTATTTCACAGTGCTGTATAACTGTACTTCTTGATAGCTGAAGAGCTTTGAGTGAAGATAATATTTCTGGTTTGTTTTTAAAATCCCAAAGCAATGACTCCACTGCCCCAACGAAGGCCTCTTTTATCATCTCTCCATCTTGAAAGGACTTCTTATGCTTAATAATAATAATGCAATGACTCACCCGGAATGATGCTTCAGTGACTGCTTTTGCCTTTGAATTCAGCTGTGTGAAAAATGACCAGTCAGATTAACTGAGATTTCAGTTCCTTCATCTTTCTTTTTCTCAGTTCACTTTTCGGAGGGAAGTTAGTGTCTTAGTTTTTATGAATGGTTCAAAAGTGCCTCTCCACATTTCTCTTCTTTGGAAATGCAATGATAGATTGACAGATCAGACATATACACTTTGAAAATGACATTGTGAAAAAAAAATCTGCCCGCCATTCCGCACGGAAGTGGTAAGTTTTTGTCTTCTTACTGGGTTCAGCTCCCCCACTCATTTTTAATATCCCTTCTTTATTCATTCATCTTCTTCCGCTTAATCCTTCTCGGGTCACCGGAAGGGGGGGGGGGGGTGGAGTCCATCCCAGCATCTTTGGGCGAGAGGCAGGGCACACCCTGGACAGATCGCCAGTCCATCGCAGGGCCAACACAAGAGAGATAGACAACCATTCACTCTCACAGTCATACCTAAGGACAATTTAGAATCCCCAGTTTGATGCCAATTAACCTAACTTGCATGTTTTTGGCATGTGGGAGGAAACTGGAGAAATCCCAGAGTAAACCCACGCAGGCACGGGGAGAACATGCAAACTCCACACAGATCACTGTTGGTCGGGGGCTGGGATCGAAACCAGGATCCCCCGGCCAAGGGTGAGTTGCTGTGCTGCCGCAGTGCTAACCACTCCGTCACCACACCGCCCTATCCCTTCTTTAGTTGATCAAAATTTGAAGTACTAACACGGTCACAGCTCACTGGAGTAGCAGCTACAGCTAGCAGTAGCTAGCTAGCATGTTTGACTGCGCATGCAGGGTGACCTATGATACATGGAGGACAGGTCCTCTCCTGATTGGCTGCCCTGTACATCAACCAAATGGTAAATGGCAATAAGAGGACAGATGGGAGGCTAGGCGATAGAATAAAAAAAACTTTATTTTATTTTTTTTTTTAATGTCACGCAATCTACCTGCCGCGATCTACCCGCAGTGCCTTTGTGATCTACCAGTCGCTCGCGTTCGACATATTGAGCAACCCTGCTCTAGAACATCAGCGCTGAGGGACGGCCACAAGAAGGCTCTGCGGAAATGATGAATGGTGTGACCCACTCCAGGGTGGCAGGTGAAGCGAGCCGTGTGCACTCAGTGGATGATGTCTCCCTGCACTGATGTAGGGATGGACAATCTGCCAAACACAAGAAGGGGGGAGAATGGGTTCTTGGACAGGGAACATTGGCGTTGGGGGAGAGCTGGTGAGAGAGGGCATGGGGTTTAATGATCTTGGTCCCTGGCTGGTAAGACACCATAAAGTGGAATCAACTTAAGAACGAGGCCCACCAGGCCTGGCAAGGGTTAAGGCATTTGGCTGACTTGAGGTATTCGAGGTTACGGTGATCAGTCCAAACCAGGAATTGTTGCGCTGCTTCCCACAGCCAATGGCGCCACTTCTCTAATGCCAGTTTGACCGCCAGGGTTCCCATAACCCCACATCATAGTTTTGTTCTGCCGGACTAAGGTGGCGGGAGAAGAAAGCACAAGGGTGCAGTTTGCCATCAGAGGAAGAATGCTCAGATAGGACATCCCCCACAACATGGTATGATGCGTCCACCTCCACAACGAACTAAAGCATGGGGTCCACCTGGGAGAGGATGGGCGCCTGTGAGAACAAGGTCTTTAGTTCAGTGAATGCCATCTCGTCTGAGTCCGACCACCTGAAAGGAGTCTTGGGAGAGGTAAGTTGGGTTAGTGGGGCTGCTACTTGGCTGTAGTTCTTGATAAACCTTCTGTAAAAGTTGGCAAAAGCTAAGAAGTGCTGCAGCTGCTTGCAAGTAATGGGGGTATACCATTCAGTCATGGCTTGCATCTTTGAAGGGTTGGGTTTTAACTGCCCCTTAGTGATGATAAACCCAAGAAAGGAAGTTGTGGTGGTAAAAAACTTACATTTCTCGCCTTTAACATAGAGCTAGTTCTCTAAAAGCTGCTGCAGCACCCACCTAACATGGACCCTATGTTCCTCCATGGAGTGGGAGAAGATCAAAATGTTGTCTAGGTACGCAAAGACAAATAGGCTCAGAAAATCTCTTAAAACATCATTTAGTCCCTGGAAGACTGCTGGAGCATTGGTTAGTCCGACGGGCATGACCAGATACTCAAAATGGCCCATAGGCGTACGGAACCCGGTCATTCACTCATCTCCCTCTCTTATGCGGATCAGGTGGTATGCATTTCTCAGGTCCAATTTGGTGAAAACCGTTGCCCCTTGAAGGAGTTCATAGGCCGAATTCATTAGCGGCAATGGGTATTTGTCTTTAAAAGTAATGGCATTTAGTACACTATAATCAATGCAAGGCCTGAGTGTGCCATCCTTCTTACCCACAAAGAAGAAACCTGCCCCTACAGGAGATGGTGACGGTCTGATGATCCTGGCCTGGAGTGACTCCTTGACATACTTCACTATGGCTTCCCTTTCAGGGACGGATAGGTTGTACAGTCTGCTGGTGGGTAGTCACACCCCCTGCTAGAGATTGATAGCGCAGTCATACTGACTGTATAGAGGTAGGGACAAGGCTTTAGCTTTGATGAATACAGGGGCAAGCTCATGGAATTCCTTAGGCACTAGAGGCAGGTCAGGTGGAACCTCTGGGCTCCGGCATGAAGGCAAGATGGGTGACCGGGGGTGGAACAGAGGCAAAAGGACAAGCAAAAATTGCTCCAGGAGTTAATTTTGCTCAAGGCCCAATCAATGGATGGATTATACAGTCTCAGCTAGGGGAACCCTAAGATAATTTCAGAGGAGCAGGAAGGTAATACAAGGAGTTGGAGATGTTCTTGGTGGTTGCCAGATACAGTGATGGAAATGGGGTAGTCATCCTAGTGATGGTGGCTAATCTAGAACCAGAGAGTGAAACTACAGGGGTAGGTGAGGACACCTCAAGGGTGGGGATCTGAAGTTGGGAGACTTATTCATTAGAAATAAAATTTTGCTCTGCCCCAGGATCAATTAGGGAGGAGGTAGAATGTTCAACAGAATTAACCTGAATTAGCGTGGACAAGGTAAACTTTAGAGGGGCTTTTGGTGTTGACTCCTCGTCCGTCAGTCTCCCTACTGTGACTGGTGGGCGGAGTTGTTTGGGCGCGCCGGGCAGTCAGCCACAAAATGCCTAGAAGTACCGCAGTAAAAACACAACCTTGCATCCCTCCTGCACTGATGTTCAGTGGGTGAAAGCTGAGTGTGACCGAGCTGCATAGGTTCAGCGGCTTCTGGCGCCGAAGTCGGAGGAAACACTAGAAGACAAGGTGCGGAGGATGCAGCACGAGGAGGAGGAGCAATGGCGGAATGGGGATGCCTGACGGCTTGTTAACGGAGGCAATTGTCAAGCCAAATGACTAGGAAAATTAGTGTGTCAAGCGAGGGTTGTTCATCCTGAGCCGATAGCTAGTCTCTGAGTGTGGAGTTTAAACCCCATGTAAAAGCACCCCTGAGTACGACATCATTCCACCCAGACTCGGCGGCGAGAATGCGGAAGTGGACGGAATGATCGGCTACTGTCTGGGTGCCCTGTTTGTAACCCAGCAACTAGAGCTATCCCAATCCCAATTATTAGTGTGGCCAAAAACCATTTTAAACTCCAGGGCAAACTCATGGTAAGAATGATCGGGATGGCCAGAACTGCTCACAAATGCCTGTGCCCATTCAAGGGTGAGGCCATCTAGGAGCATGATAATGTAACTCATTTTACTTTGGTTGGTCCGAAAGTCAGGTGGGGTTCTCTGAAAAACTAACTGACACTGCAGGAGGAACCCTTTACAGCCCCCGGTCCTCCCGCTATAGCAGTCAGGAGTGGGGATGGAGAGGGCTCGGCTGGCAGAAGCAGACTCAGTGGGTGAGGGAGCAGCAGCCAATGGAGGGGAATCCTCCACTGATTAACTAGGAAAAAAGGAGGAAGCGAGCTGATTCATAAATTGGCTAAGCTGGTTCTGGGTAACAGCTGATTGAAGGGATATTTGGTCAATTTTGACCTCGAGGACGGTGAGGTGTTCCAGTGGAGAACCTGGTGTGGTTCCTGCTGAGTCCTGTGGCTGGTGGGATTGTAATGACATGTTTTAACAAAGCAGGACCCAAAGGAGCAGAAACCATAACAATTCATCAGGTATGGTGCAAGGTAAGTATTTTTATTTACAACAATTATGATTATTTGCTGGGACTGGAGCCCTGTGGGGGAAGAGAAAGGGGGTATTATTATCACAGTCAGAGCTGGCAATGTACTTATGTTTAGAATATAACGGGGGGGGGGTAATTATGTGTCTGCTTGCAGGTGGCGAACTGGGGAAGAGGGGAGCTGAGGCTGCAGGCAGGGTGGTGGCAGCTCCGAAGCAGAAGGTGCAAGGAGGCAGGTGGGTAGCGGTTCCCAGGCCTGGGGAGGAGGGGGGGGGACTCTGAGAGGGGTGAGAGCAGGGTGAGGTTTAATTTGATATTTTCTTGACATACAGACTGAAGCCAATCCAGAAGGGTAAATGTCTAACCTTGACGGGAAAACTGTGGCAGGGAAGGGGGGGTTGTGAGCAGATAGAGAGCCAGAGGCAAGGCTGAGGAGAAGGGCCAGAGAGGTCCAGAGAGACAACAAGGTGGGTACGTGAGAGAGCTTACGTGATTCTGGTTACTCTGAAGCTCAGGGCTGGGGCTGGGTTGCGAGCAAGCTGAAGCACACACTAGGCGAAGCGAGGAAACAGTTCCAAAAATAGCAAGTGATCTGGTGGCAATGAAGGCTGTGGCGTCGAGACAATCCCACAGTGGAATAATGCCAGTTCACCCCTTAAGTAGGGTGGAGCCCGGCCGCTGCCAGCTGAAGCAAATAGGAGACAGTTAGTGTGATGATGTGTGTGTGTGCTCGCTCACTGCAAGCCACGACACATGGACCTTAAACTTCTGAATAATATGTGCAACTCTGGTCACAGGAACATGAAGTTGCTTGGAGATGGTTCTACAGCCTATGCCTTTAACATGCTTGTCTAGAATTTTTATTCTAATCTGAGACAACTCTCTCCTCAGTTTTCTGTGGTCTTTGTTCAGTGTGGTACACACCATGATACTAAACAGTACAGTGAGTACTTTTCACTGTTTATGTAAATAGGCAAACTGACTGATTACAAGTTAGAAGACACCTGTGATGCTAATTACAGGACACACCTTATCTTAACATTTCTCTATGGTCAAATTATTTTCATTATCTTTTCTAGGGAGTATTTTCATTTTTGTCCTGGCCAGTTCCATTAGTTTTTTTTTTTTTTTTAATGGTTCTGTTGAACCACCATTCAAAAGCAATGTTTATTTATTATTATTTTTATTATTTTCAAGTTATTTCAGTGACCATTGTGGGATTTTCTTTATTGGAAGGGTGCCAACAATTTCGTCCACATGTGTATCTTCAGATGTTAAAGAGTCTGTTTCAGTAACTCATATTTTAGCTACACCTTGTTGTCACAAAAGCACCGAGGACCCTAGTCACTCCCATTTCTGTAAATATCTGCAGGTCCTATTCCCCACTGAACCAGCAGATGCTGTGGCAAGAATAGATTAGTAGTTCATAAAGCAAACACAAATCTGAGTTTTCTGAAAGTTCTGTACAATACCTGTAACTCAATGCTAAGATTAATACTATTTTACTCTTCACTTCCTCAAACCTAAAATGTACTTAAAGTCAGTTAAGCAAGTGTCTGATAATGGCTACAGTTAACATTAGCTAAGGAGATCAATTGCCTAGTTGTTGAGGCACATGGTATTGGGATTTTGGGGATGCTATACAAGGAGATATGATACGATACAATATGATCATACTTTATTGTCAGAAGCATGTCTGAAATTTGTTTTGCATCATTACAGCTTGAAACTGCAGCAACACATAAAACACCAAACATTACCAACCTGTTCATCACTCACCTACAGTTGTCCACAAACTACAGTATAAACATTCATGTCATGACTGTAATGGTCTGGAAAGGTCTGCAGCTCCTGTCCACACTTTGTGTTTCTGTTCTGACTAATTTACCATGTTTGGTGTGTTTTCCCTCTGTGTGTTACCAGCCCCACCAATCCTGTGCCTGTTCTGTGTTGTCCTGATTGCTCCTCTGTCTATTTATGTGCATTTTTGTTCTGTGGCCTTTGCTGTTTTCACCTGTGTTATTCATCGCCTCTGCACCATGGAATGTGAGTTATTGTTATTTTCCCATATTGTCTGGATTAAAAGTTCTCATTTTTCCTGCCCACGTGCAGTGTTTAGTTCCATTCTCCACCTCATAATGAAGTATAGTTTACCAGATTCGCCTAGCAAGTGGGTCCTCTCCTCCTTTGCCCAGGAGGAGTAAACACAAATGTGACAGAAGAGCGCAGCCAGTTATGGACCCAGCGGTCGAGTCTGGTGGGAGCAGAACGCGAGCAAACACAGACTCTGTGGGCATGGACTCAGTGGCTTTCGGGCTGGACAAGGAGGAACATTTGGGGTTTGAACTAATCATACAGTCTTGGTCTTCCCGTACACCAGAGGAGGTTCAGGAGTACCTGGAAATTGTAAAGACACTCCAGAAGTTTCCCAGCCTGCGGTGTAGACCGGAGACAAACGGTCTCCTCACCTCGGTGTTTCAGTTCCAATGCTCTCTCTGTAACGGAGGGGGGGGGGGGGGGGCTCAGCCCCCAAGCGCAAGACAGCGCCGACAGTAAAATGTTCCCTGGCTCTGTTTTCCACACCATCAATGCCGAAACCTGTGCCAACGAATAAGCGTCCCCTGGCTCTGGTGTTTTTTGCTCCTGCTCCAGTGTGTCTCTCCCCAGATCCGCTGCACTTTCACGGGTTAGAGAAGAGCAATCCGTATGAGACGGGGTCTGTGCTGAAAAGACAATGTCCCCTGACTCCGACATCATCCTCATTTCTACATCACTTGCCAGTCCCAGACATCACGTCTTGAGCGAGAGGAGGGATTACTATTAACGCCGAAAACTGTGCCGATGACAGAGCGTCCCCTGGTTTCAGCATTACGGGACTCAGTGCCATCTGTGAGACCTTCTTTGGTGCCTTTATGCACATCTCCATGCTCTGCTCTTGTTCCAGCTCTCTCCATGGCATACACACCAGCTTCACCTGTCATTCAGCATGCAGCTTCACCTGAGGGTTTCACCGCAGCTGCTTCGCCCGTCATCATGCCTGCAGGGCCGGCTCCACATTTCTACATTGGTGCTCCCACCCACAGCTGTTTTCCTCATCAGGATCACCAAGGGTAGCCTCCAAAGTGGCAGAGCAGGCCAGACAAGTACCTTTTCCTTCTGTTACACCTATTGAGGGGGGTCTTGCCTGCCGCCTGTCTCTGTTGCCATGTTTTCTGATGTTGATATGTTACCCACCTGTGTTTCTCCTTCTCCATCTGAGGTACACGCTCCAGCAGTGACTGTTTCACCTCACGTGCATGCTCCTGCAGTGACTGTTTTGCCTCATGTGCTCGCTCCTGCAGTGACTGTTTTGCCCTGCGTGCACGCTCCTGCAGTGACTGCTCCGGCTCACATGCACACCCCTGCAGAGACTGCTCCTCCTCACGTGCATGCCCCTATAGAGACTGTTTCTCCTCACGTGCACATCACTGCAGAGACTGTCTCACCTGCTGTTTCTTCAGCATCTCCCGTGGTGGTCACCGCCTCCCCAGTGGCAGAGTCATCGGGTTCCTCACCAGCGGATGAGCAGGAATTAAGGCATGTCCTCTTTTTTGTTTTGTTAATATCTATATTAAAGAGGTCTTGTCTTGCTCCTAGTGGGGAGACCCAGTTGCAGCCTCCATCTGCTTCTGAGCCCTCCCCAACGAGCTCTTCTGCTGACTGTTTGGGTGTGATTCCTGCTTCAACATGTACCTCTCCCCCGACCTTGCCTGAGGTGACTGCATTGGAGGAGGACTCCTGGGCATCTGGACCAGATGCGCCCCTGCGATCCCAGCCTGAGGTCAGCGTGCCCCAGCTGTTTCATTCAGGAATCAGTGCACCCAAACCATCAGCATATGAGGTCAGCGCGTCTCAGTCATCTGTTTTTGAGTAAGAGACTCTACTGTTATTATTATCTGAGTCTATAAGCTCCATGTCTTCTCCTGAGTTTACAACCCCCATGTTTTGTTTTGAGCAAGAGGTTTCTATGTTATCTTCCGGGGTTAAAGCCTCTATGTTGTTCTCTTCTGAGCAAAGAAACCCTGCATTGTTCTTCCCGGAGTTAAGGGCTCATGTGTTTTCTCCAGTCTGGTGGCCCATGGGTTTTGGCAGGCTGCCTGACACCCCAAGTTCACCCTTCCTGTGGCCTTTGGACTTTGGAAAGCCATCAGAACCATCATGTGCTTCAGTCTGGGGACCCATGGACTTGGGTTGGCCCTCTGACGGGCCTTGCCCTCCAGTCCTGTGGCACTGGGACTCTGGAAGACCACCTGACCTGTTTTGGATTTTGCTGTGTGTGTGTGTGGGGGGGGGGGGGGGTCACAATTTGTTTCAGCCGACCTGGCCTTTTCCCCCACCACCCACCCGGTGAGGGGTTTTGAGTTTTCTTTTTTTTCTTCTCTGATGGGTGTTGCCCTAGGGTCGTCTGGCCCTAGGGCCGTCCTGTGCTGCCTGATGGCCTTGATGGTGCTCACCTGTTCTGTGTTGTCCTGATTGCTCCTTTGTCTATATATGTGCATTTTTGTTCTGTCTTTTGCTGCTTTCTCCTGTGTTATTCATCGCCTCTGCACCACGGAATGTGAGTTATTGTTATTTTCCCATATTGTCTGAATTAAAAGTTCTCATTATTCCTGCCCACGTGCAGTGTTTATTTCCATTCTCCACCTCATAATTAAGTATGGTTTACCAGATTCACCTAGCGAGTGGGTCATCTCCTCCTTTGCCCAGGAAGAGTAAACGCAAACGTGACAATGACAAGACAAACACACAAGAGTCAAAACAACCACAAAACAAGCTGCAAACAAGCTGCAAGATATGGTGCTGCCTGCTGCGTGACACTTCATTACTCTGGCATACTCACAAAAATTACATTACAAAATTACATTAATTACATTACATACTATTGAACGTTAATATAAATGTAAGTATGCCAGATTTAGTGTGTATTAGCAATACTGCTAGCAGATTAGCAATACTACTAATTTGCATCTTTAGTCCCCCGGCAGCTCACAAAAACACACAAACAAACAATCATGCATGAGCAGAACAACTGCAATGAAACTGTACAAAGTGGATATGCTGAAGTGCAAGAGTTAAGGTGTTACACAACAAGATATTCAAATGTCACACGAGTGAAGTACTGCATATGCATACACACACATGCACCCAAGCACCTCACAGCAACAAGAGACAGAAACAAACAAAAGGCAAGGCATATGTTTGTGACGCACAGGCACGCATGTACAGTGGTGTGGAAGTGTTTTCCCCCTTCCTGATTTCTCATTTGTTTGTATGTTTGTCACACTTCAATGTTTCAGATCATCAAACAAATTTAAATAATAGGCAAACACAAGTAAACACAAAATGCAGTTTTTAAATGAAGGTGTTTATTATAAAGGGTAAAAAAAAAATAAATCCAAACCTACATGGCCCTGTGTGAAAAAGTGATTGCCCCCTAAACCTAATAACTGGTTGGGCCACCCTTAGCAGCAACAACTGCAACCAAGCATTTGTGATAACTGGCTTTATTAAGCATCAAGGGGGGAATATGATAGAAAAATTCCATATTATCTATACTAGTATTGATATTAATAATGTATTATTATATTTGAGAAGTATCATACCTTTCATATGCCATGTTTAATGTTTATATGTGCATTCCATATAGGATAAGTTTATTAACATTGTGTAATGTTTCTTAACATTACCCGTTATAATAAACGACAATGAATAAAAAGTGCATATTTTTCATCAAAAAAAACATAATGATGATCACTGGAACATTAGTAAAATCAATTTATGAGGTGGTAAAATTTGCACTCCTGTTGATCTAAATACTGAAGGTGTCACGATGGCCCTCACGGACCATCACAAGACGCCACAGTCACCAGTGAGTTTTGCAGTGATGTTTTATTAACAGTGCAGGTTGACAAGGGTAAGATAACACGCAAAGGAAGGGTGACGTCTGAGCCGGGGAGCGCCCGATGCGCCAGACGAGATAATGGACAAGGTGTAGTCTTACAGAAGGTACCTTACAAACAGGACCGTTAACCGATGGGATAACAGGAGATGCCCGAGTCGGCTAACAGTGGATCACGGAGATCAGCAAGGATACAACAGGAATTAACGGAGCATAACAGGAATAAACAGAGATTAACAGAGCATAACAGAGACTGCCGCATTGGAGAACATTCAGCACCAGCTTTTATCTCTGGCAGCTAATGACCCCAATGCGGCACAGCTGCTCGCGATGACAGCAGCGCAGCAGCTGACTTTGACAGCAGGGAGCCCCCCCGGGCGCCTTCACAATAAGAGCCCGAGGAGCAAGAAGGAATCCTCTGCTGCCAAAGCCAGGGAAATGTGATATGAGACCCGAGTGTGGACAGAACCGACACTCGGGTTATGACAGTACCTCCCCCTCGAGGCCGAGCTCTGAGCGGCCCGAGTAACACCCAAGCCCCCCCCCACCTAGGGTGGGTGGATGGGGCGCTGGCAGGAGGGAGAGAGACAAAAAAAAGGACAAGCAAGTAATAAGACCAACAAGGCAGTAGAGACAGGGAAAAAAAAAAACATACTCTCTTGAATGTGGGTGACAAGAACAGAATCAAAATAGGCAGTACACATATTGGCAAAAACAAATTGACATAAGGTGGAGAGAAAAGAACCACCAAACAGAAACAAAGAAGTGAGCCACAAAATCACAAATCAATCCCCCCCCCCCTCGCACACCCCAACAGTCCCACAGACATAATCAGAAACCCGGGGAGGGTGCAGTCCTGACCCTGAAGGATGGGGGCAAAAGGTTCGGGGGGTCGTCTGGCATCAAGAGGCAACAGAACAGGGAGGGGAAAAGAGGACAGTTTGGGCGGCCTACCCCAGTCCCATGCTCGGAAGCAGAGAGTTTCAGGCGGCCGGACCAGGTCGCCACACGGGAAGTCCAAAATGTCGGGAGGCCAACCCAGAGAGCCAAATTGGCGAGACAGTCTTTCGGGCGGCCGACCCGCATCGCTAGCCCACCAGAACTTCTGGGTCAAAGTAGCTGGTGGTCCCGCTGAAAAGGGGAGAGATGAGGGAGAACCAGGCGAAGCAATCGAAACCCCAACGGCCCCAGGTGAAGATGGGCAGCACTCCTCAGGGAGACGAGGAGGATGACGATGGTGAAGAGGGGAATGAGTCTGTCCAGCATCTGGTGGCCGGGGATCTGCAGCTCCCTCACCGAATCCAGGACCTGCTGGTGCTGCACCCACGGTGGACCCCGATTGGGCCTCCGGAACCGAACCCACGGTGGACCCCGATTGGGCCTCCGGAACCAAACCCACGGTGGACTTCTATTGGGCCTCCGGAACCAAGCCCACGGTGGACCCCGATTGGGCCTCCGGAACCAAACCCGCGACGGACCCCAACTGGGCCGGTGTCGCACCAGACTCGACCTCCAACCCCGAAACCGGAACCTCTGGCGCAGCAGGCGAGAGCAGCCCCTCACCGGCGACCCTGGGAGAAGGCTCAAAAGAGAGAGAAAACCCGGGATCAGGATCACCGGCAGCGCCAGAACCCGGCGAGATAAGCTCGGACGCAGCGGGCGGCTGCACCCGGCTCATCTCCCCTTGAGACAGGCAAAAGACAGCTTTTTCCGGTTCCGGTTCCGCCGGACCGGTGGCGCCACACGAGTCGGCTGCCCATTGCAACAGCCTTTTTTTTTATCTTCCTTCTTCTTTCTACACCTTTCACTCTGTATATATATCACGGACGCACGGATCACCCCGGGGGTCTCCCGGGTCGGCGGACGGAGCCACTGTTTGCAGCGGGAGATGTTGCAGCGGGGAGGAGCTGGTGCTAGCTAGCACTTGGCCGCCGCCCGGTGCTAATGGGAAACTCGACATACCGGGAGCTGTAGCAAAAACGACGCGGGTGCCGGGCTGGAGTTTAGGTGGCATGCAAGAAATATAAGACAGAATAATAAAGAGCGATGGCAAGAACCAAGCAGACCGCCCGTAAAATCTACTGGAGGAAGAAGCCCCCCAGGAGGCAGCTAGCCACCAGGGCTGCTCGGAGAGGCGCTCCGGCCACCGGCAGAGTGAAGAGGCCTCGCCGTCACAGGCCCGTGGCTCTGAGAGAGATCCGTCGCTACCAGAAATCCATGGAGCTACTCATCCGTAAGCTGCCCGTCCAGCGCCTGGTGAGGGAGATCGCTCAGGACTTCAAGACCATCCTGCGCTTCCTGAGCTTCGCCGTCATGGCTCTGCAGGAGACCAGCGAGGCCCACCTGGTGGGTCTCTTCTTCGCCAAGAGGGTCACCATCATGCCCAAAGACTTCCAGCCGGCCCGCCGCATCCGCGGAGAGAGAGCTTAGACTTTCTGCTGCACATTCACCAACCAACCATAATGCTCCGCACTGTGTGTGTGTGTGTGTATATATATATATATATATATATATATATACAGTATATATATATATATATATATGTGTACATATGTTTACTAGATGTTCTTGTTTTTTCTTGCCTTCTGATTGTTGCTCTGAGTGTTGCTATCCCTGTGCTGTTGCAATCCTGGAATTTCCCCATTGTGGGACTAATAAAGGCTTATCTTATCTTATCTTATCTTAAAAATGCTCTAAGAGGTGAAACAGAAAGACAAAACAGAGCACTTGCCTGAACTCGGGTTCTGACGCCGTCCAGGACTGCGAAGATCCGGGCTCAGATGTCAGGAGGTCGTCCTCAGGCTCCCACTCAGCCGTGTCGGGCTCCGCAGCTGGCGTGATGGTGTGCGCAGCTTGAGAGTCCTCCGGCACCGATGTCCATGCCGATGGCCCGCACGGCGTGGTGGCAGGAGAACCTCGACCCGCTGGACCGGACCGCTCCTCCGTGGAACCCCGGGGACGCTTCCTCATCTGCGAAGGCTCCACGCTGCAGTCCGTTCTCCTCCTCCGCCCACGGCGTGGCTGCGGAACTGGAACCAGGCTCTCCAGAACCGTAGGCCCCCTCCTCATCCAACGACGTTGGCCTGGTGTCGAGGACCGCTCAGCGGAGGGAGACACAGAGGAAGCAGGGTTAATTCTTTCATCCACAGCAGGTGGAGGGAGCTCGGGGGGCTGCATACCCCAAACTCCACCCCCAGGAGTCAGACAAGGCAAAACAATATCGAAATGAGAGAAATTATCATGCACTTGCCTTTCTCCTGAGGGTAAGATGGTTCCCGCCGTGGGGGACGTCGTTCCTCCCTTTCCCCGCTGGATGGCGACAGAGGGCCCTCTGGGAAGACGAGGTGAGGCCACTCGAGATGGTTCTGGGATGGGACTCGCCGAAACGGAGCTCCCGAGACACACAGCAGCCAGGATAGGCGACGAGGAGGAGGGGGCGACAGCCGGGGTCAGTCGGACATGGAGTGCTGACAGGACAGCAGGCGAAGGCCCGGAAAAAGACGAGGCTGCGGGGATTCCCCTCTGACAAGGCACAGGAGTGACAGCTGTGTGGTGGGTTGAGCCCTTGCGGCAACCCGGAACTGGATCCAGACGGGGTTTCAGCTGAGGATTCTGCTGAGGAGAGCCCGCGTCGTTACGCCGACGTCGTCGTCGGCCCTGAGACGGCGTGTACTCCTGGTTCTTCTCCGGGACGGGGACGGAACAACGACACAGGGAGCGTAGATGCTTTCTTCCCTGCTTCCTGCTCCTCTCCTCCAGCCCACGAAGCGACTCGCGTTGGGCGGCGAGTTCCTCCCACCTCGCTATCACCTCCGGGTGATTGTCAAACTCGAGGGGGAGATTAAGCAGAAATTCCTCAGCGTAGTCAAAATGTCTTAAGATGTCGCTGGGAGCGTCCCACAGTGTAGCAGAAAAGATGGTGTTGTCAATCTTTTCCAGAGCTTCCGCTAGCTGCCTGCCCAGGCGCCGGCCGCGGCTCCTGGATGACGTCATACTCCCAGCTGCAGACACTCAGACAGGTAGGAACAAACAGTCCAATACAGCAAAACTGCACGGTGAATGGCGTCTCGTACTACGCCTCCTCTCCGGGCGTTTGGCGGCAGTCTACTGTCACGATGGCCATCACGGACCATCACAAGACGCCACAGTCACCAGTGAGTTTTGCAGTGATGTTTTATTAACAGTGCATGTTGACAAGGGTAAGATAACACACAAAGGATGGGTGACGTCTGAGCCGGGGAGCGCCCGATGCACCAGACGAGATAATGGACAAGGTGTAGTCTTACAGAACGTACCTTACAAACAGGACCGTTAACCGATGGGATAACAGGAGATGCCCGAGTCGGCTAACAGTGGATCACGGAGATCAGCAAGGATAAAACAGGAATTAACGGAGCATAACAGGGATAAACAGAGATTAACAGAGCATAACAGGGCATAACAGAGACTGCAGCATTGGAGAACATTCAGCACCAGCTTTTATCTCTGGCAGCTAATGACCCCAATGCGGCGCAGCTGCTCGCGATGACAGCAGCGCAGCAGCTGACTTTGACAGCAGGGAGCCCCCCCCGGGCGCCTTCACAATAAGAGCCCGAGGAGCAAGAAGGAATCCTCTGCTGCCAAAGCCAGGGAAATGTGATATGAGACCCAAGTGTGGACAAAACCGACACTCGGGTTATGACAGAAGGTGCAGAAATTTTTATTTGCAGGATGGCACCGACATTTGATCTTTGTGGGAGATGAGAGGAGGCCAGATGGTGTGTGTGACAGGCTCATTGGCTGGAGGGGGCAACAGGGGGAAGGACCTCTCAGTTGAAAAGCATTTTTTGAAGCTAAGTAGAACAAATGACATTGCAAATGACATAAAAAATAACAATTTAAATGACTCTGACTTTAAAAATGTAGTGTTCATATGACTTCACACTGCAGGATACATCTGATGCCACTCACCACATAATGGTGTGAGAATATCACATTTCAGAAATGTGACAGTAATAAGGAATGTGTTTTCTCAATGCTCAGCCGTGGCCGAGCTGGACCTCGGAACTACAGTCCACCCCATAATTTACCAAGGGATGTATAAAATGAGGCATTCCTTGTACAAAATGAAGCTAAATTCTAATTAGGCAAAATGTCCACCTTTCCATTGACTGAAGGAGTGTGGCAAAACCTTTCACAAGGATTCACTTACACAAATTCAACCTGTCTGTGTTCAACTGGACAAACTGATCTTAGTTATCAATGCTAAATCATATCAGATCTGTACAGACAGCTATACTGCTTTTGCCTAAATGGAATTTGTAAATTAGTTCAAGAGACGTCACAAAAGAAACCATGATTAGTGAAACCTCATTTTGAAGGAGCTGTACTACTCTACTAAATTTTCATCTAAATTAACTGTAACACATAAAAGTGGTAACACGATTCCTTCTAGTAAACAGGCACTACCCATCAAACAAATACCCTGTAACTTTGCTGCATGTGCATCTCCATGCATCAAAAGGGGGATACCAAAGAAATTAATTCGCAAAAAATAAATAAAAGATAAAAATTATCAATAGATGATTAATAATGAAGAGAAAAATATAAATGAAACTGCTTGGTAATGAAATCACAACATTCAACAGGAGAAGTTAAAGTTACATCAATAAATTTCCAGATATTTGAGGAAATATCTGTAGATTATTGTAAAGGAAATATCATGTTTATAAGGAACAAGGTAAACTGATAAGGAAGAAAACCATGCAAATATATGAGAAAAGTTCCAAATGTCTAAGGAAAGTCCAACTTGTGCTGAATTTATGTTTGCTGTGGGACTTGATTTAGAATCTACTATAAAGACAATACAGATTCTTACTCAGTTAAGGAAACAATGCCTTAGGGAGCTCAAAGCAAAATAATTTGATCTTCCCTGCATAAACTTAGTTTTTTGTTTTGTTTTTTTTTTGTTTTGTTTTTTTTTTTGTTTTTTTCAAAACCTTTGCATGGATCTCATTGAACTAAATAAGAGTGAAGGTGAAAATGTTTAGAAATTATTTACACACTTACTGAATATACAAAGGCTTTACCCTACACTAACTTAAATATTGCTATTTATTTATATTGTTTATATTGTTTTAACTAAAACAATATCAAGATTTCAAATAGCTGAAATGATTTACTTAGATAATGGAAATGGAATACACTTTGTAAATCAAATCATGTCACATTGAAGTGTAGTTCCTAAATTATTAGTACCAAACATTTACCTAGGAAATCACTTAGCTTACCATCAACAATTTACAAGATTAGTATAATATTCAAACAAGAAAAAAAACAAAAACAATATATATATATTGTAACAGTATATGAATTAATAATTATGATCAGGTATAAAACTTATTTAATTTATATTAATGTATTGGAACTGGAGATGAATTCTCGGTTCATATACACCAGAAAAGTTAATAACACTCGTGGGGCACCAGCTTCTGTCTCTAAGAAGCAATTTAATCTTTAATTTCACTTTATACCTGTTTAATCACTCTAATTTAATTAATAATCAGTCTCAAAATTTTAGTGAATTCAATACTGGGGACTTGAACCAAACTCAGAATGAAATAAATTCTCAACAATTTCTCTCGTTTTCACATATTTATTAAATGAAATGATGATTAACAGACCTTGCAGTGATTTCATTAACCATAAAATTAAACTTGTAAATGACAGATTAACAATGTCAATATTTGCGGAACCAGGGTTAACTGGGAAACGAATTTAGATCAGTTTGAGTTAACAGATTATGGAAAACATAACGCAAATTTATGGAGAAAGTTTTACTAATTATATGAAAAGTTCTGGATTACTCTTAAGAAAATGAAAATGGGACTTTAATGAAAGGAGTTATATTAATGGCTCCTTTATTTGCATCTGATTAGATATCAAATTATTATTGAACCTCAGATGTTTAATTCAGCAGATGGATAAAGAAAGTGCAGCTCACGTGCTTTCTCGTTGAAGATTTGAAGTTGCGTTCTTTTGTCGTTCTCGTGAAGCTTTCGATGTGTTGATCAGTGCCAAAACCCAGAAGAGTTGTCCAGCAAATATTCGGTTGTCACAAGATGAGATTCTGATGTGTTGATCACCGGGGCTATAATCTGGCCCAGGACATTTAATCATCGTGGCGAGCTGCGTCTCCTTTCCTCTCCGTTGGTAAGCGGCTTCCCAGAGGGATTCGATAATAAGTAAATATATCTAATTTGATTTCAAATTAAAAGAGTTTCGGACTTTAAATAAAAGAGCTTCTGGTGTGGGATTGGTCAATAAAAATATTATAAAAATAAAGTCAAGATTAAAGCTTACATTAAAATTAAAAACGGTGGTTTTAAAGAAAGTTTAACAGGAAAAAGTGATAGAAAAAACGTCTAGAATTGGAGTTTAACTCCAGATTAGAATTTGAGCTCATAGAGGAAGAATTCCTAGGCATTTAAAGAAAAACGTTAAAATACAAAGAGGTTACAACAAAACATGATACTTCAAGCTCTGTGATCGTATGAAGGAAAACACGTGGGATAAGTCCCTTTGTGTTCAGGCAGTCTTTTGTTCTCCTGAAAAGTTCTCTGCTGTGTAGTCATGAAGACAAAAAGAGAAGGTGACGAAAAGAGAAAAGGAATCCAAAAAGAGGAAGTAGCAGGGTTCTCCTCCTTTTATAAATTCAGTCGAGCATTCGCGGGCTTCTGGGTTGACAGGAGCTCAGCAAATAGGCTTCCTTCGTGGGCGGGCTTTATTGAACTTAAGTCCAATAAACAAACAGTCTTGTCTGGAGCTTTTGAGAGAGAGCTGTTGTCATACAGAGATTGGCTGCTGGCAGTCATATGATTTTAGAGGCATTTTGGGCAAATCTGATACACATTTTAATACTGGAATATTCCTCTATACACTTATGTATATTCTCTAAGCTAACCTTAGTGATTAATGTAACTTATACCCAGTGCTTCTAAATTAACATGCTGTAATAAACATTCATTTAACATTTTTAACATGCATATATATATATATATATATATATATATCCATCCATCCATCCATCCATCTTCTACCGCTTTTCCGGAGGTCCGGGTCGCGGAGGCAGCAGTTCAAGCAGAGAAGCCCAGACTTCCCTCTCCCCAGCCACCTGCTCCAGCTCTTCAGAGGGGATACCAAGGCGTTCCCAGACTAGCTGGGAGACATAGTCTCTCCACCGAGTCCTGGGTCTGCCCCGGGGTCTCCTCCCAGTGGGACGTGCCTGAAACACCTCAAGTGGGAGGCGTCCACGAGGCATCCTAATCAGATGCCCATACCACCTCAACTGACTCCTTTCAATGTGGAGGAGCAGCGGTTCTACTCTGAGCCTCTCCCGGATGACTGAGCTCCTCACCCTATCTCTGAGGGTGAGTCCAGCAATCCTACGGAGAAAGCTCATTTCAGCCGCTTGTATCCGCGATCTCGTTCTTTCGGTCATTACCCAAAGCTCGTGACCATAGGTGAGAGTAGGAACGTAGATTGACTGGTAAATCGACAGCTTTGCCTTAGAACTAAGCTCCCTCTTCACCACAACAGACCGGTACAACGTCCGCATCACTGCAGATGCTGCTCCAATCCGTCTGTCGATCTCTCGCTCCATTTTCCCCTCACTCGTGAACAAGACCCCAAGATACTTAAACTCCTCCACTTGGGGCAGGAGCCTGTCCCCAACCCGGAGAGGACAATCCACCTTTTTCCGGCTGAGGACCATGGACTCGGACTTGGAGGTGCTGATTCTCATCCCAGCCGCTTCACACTCAGTGGCAAACCGTCCCAGCAAGAGCTGTAGGTCATTGCTGGATGAAGCCAACAGGACAACATCATCTGCAAACAACAGAGATGAGATCCTGTGGTCACCAAGCATGACACCCTCCATTCCCTGGCTGCGCCTAGAAATCCTGTCCATAAAAATTATGAACAGGACCGGTGACAAAGGGCAGCCCTGGCGGAGTCCAACTCTCACTGGGAATGACTCCGACCGAGTGTTGGCAATGCTAACTAAACTCTCACAACGGTCGTACAGAGACCGAATAGCTCGTAACAACAAGCCCGATACCCCATACTCCCGAAGCACCCCCCACAAAAATCCACGAGGGACGCGGTCAAATGCCTTCTCCAAGTCCACAAAACACATGTAAACTGGTTGGGCAAACTCCCACGAACCCTCAAGAATTCTCGAGAGGGTAAAGAGCTGGTCCGATGTGCCACGGCCAGGACGAAAACCACATTGCTCCTCCTGAATCCGAGGTTCGACCAACGGCCGGACTCTCCTCTCCAGTACCTTGGCATAGACCTTCCCAGGGAGGCTGAGGAGTGTGATCCCTCTAAAGTTGGAGCACACCCTCCGGTCCCCTTTTTTGGAGAGAGGAACCACCACCCCGGTTTGCCATGCCAAAGGCACTGCCCCCGACCTCCACGCAATGTTGCAGAGGCGTGTCAACCATGACAACCCAACAACATCCAGGGCCTTGAGGTACTCGGGGCGAATCTCGTCCACCCCCGGGGCCCGGCCACCAAGGAGATTTTTAACCACCTTGGCGACCTCAGCCCCTGTGATAGGCGAGTCATCCCCCTCGTCCCCAAACCCTGCTTCCTCTGTGGAAGGCGTATCAGTGGGATTGAGGAGATCCTCGAAGTATTCCTTCCACCGCCCGACGATATCCCCAGTTGAAGTCAACAGTGTCCCATCCGCACCATACACAGTGTGGACGGGGAGCTGCTTTCCCCTCCTGAGCCGCCGAACAGTTTGCCAGAATCTCTTTGAAGCCGACCGAAAGTCTTGTTCCATGGCCTCACCGAACTCCTCCCATACCCGGGTTTTTGCTTCAGCAACCACCCGAGCTGCACTCCGCTTGGCCTGCCGGTACACCTCAGCTGCTTCGGGAGTCCCACAAGCCAACCAAGCTTGATAGGACTCCTTCTTCAGCTTAATGGCCCCCCTCACCACTGGTGTCCACCACTTGGTTCGGGGGTTGCCACCACGAGATGCACCGACCACCTTGCGGCCGCAGCTCTGGGCTGCCGCTTCAACAACAGAGGTGGAGAACATGGCCCATTCAGACTCCATGTCTCCAGACACCCTCGGAATGTGGTTGAAGTTCTTCCGGAGGTGGGAGTTGAAGACCTCCCGGACAGGGGCCTCAGCCAGACGCTCCCAGCACACCCTCACTATACGTTTGGGTCTACCAGGTCTGAATGGCTTCCTCCCCTGCCATCGGATCCAACTCACCACCAGGTGGTGATCAGTTGACAGCTCTGCACCTCTCTTTACTCGGGTGTCCAAGACATACGGTCGCAGGTCTGATGATACGATAACAAAATCGATCATCGACCTGCGGCCTAGGGTGTCCTGGTGCCAGGTGCACATATGGACACCCTTATGCTTGAACATGGTGTTCGTTATAGACAGACTGTGGTTAGCACAGAAGTCCAATAACTGAACACCACTCGGGTTCAGATCGGGCAGGCCGTTCCTCTCAATCACCCCCCTCCAGGTTTCACTGTCGTTGCCCACGTGCGCATTGAAGTCCCCCAGTAGGACAATGGAGTCTCCAGGAGGAGCACCCTCCAGCACCCCAGTCACAGACTCCAAAAAGGGTGGGTACTCTGAAACATCTTTTGGTGCATAGGCACAAATGATGGTCAGGACCCGTTTCCCAACCCGAAGGCGCAGGGAAGCAACCCTTTCGTCCACCGGGGAAAACTCCAATATAGAGGCAGCAAGGTGGGGCGATACAAGAATACCTACCCCTGCTCGTCGCCTCTCGCCCAGGGCAACTCCAGAAAAGGCCAAGCTCCAGCCCCTCTCCAGGAGACTGGTTCCGGAACCGGAGCTGTGTGTTGAGGTGAGGCCGACTATATCTAGCCGGTATCGCTCAATCTCGTACACCAGCTCAGGCTCCTTCCCCACCAGAGAGGTGACATTCCACGTACCAAAAGCCAGTTTAGAAAGCTTGGGATCAGTCCGCCAAGGTCTCCGCCTTTGACTGCCACCTAATCCACATAGCACCGGACTTCCATGATCCCTCCTGCAGGTGGTGAACCTACTGGAGGGCGGACCCATGTAACTCCTTCGGGCTGAGCCCGGCCGGGTCCCATGGGTGGAAATATATACAGTATATATATATATATATATATATATATATATATATATATATAAAATCATGGATTAATATATTTCAAACCTATTATTGATTGTCCAGAATAAACAAGAGTCCATTTGCTTTTCATAGTCCTGGAAAAGAAGAAAAAAGTTTAGAATTGAGTTAACACAGATGTGATGAAAAGGTTTGCTGGTTACATTCAGCATGTCCCAGAGTTTAAGGCAATGTTGAGCTGTGGATCTTGTGGACCATGAGACGTATTCAGGGGCTTGTCTCTTGTCTACCATTTTTATGGGGGCTATAAAAGTCAAAGCAGGAAATGCATTAGGGTGAATTCCTTAGACTGGTTTTAACAAAGGAATGGTGAGTTCAGTTGTGGCCTGGGGTAAAAGAGCAGTTTTTTGACTGTCCTTTTCCTGTTTTCCTGGGTGAAACAATGTCTTTAAGTATATATATATATATATATATATATATATATATATATATATATATATATATTGTACTTATTTTTAAAAAAAAGGAAAACAAGTGTCTCTCTATGCAAGTGTCTCAATGTTTCTCTATGCAAGTGTCAGCTGATGACTTGGCATCCAGTAACAACCTCTGCTAATAGAGAAGCAGGCTGTTTGTTTATCATGACAAGGAAAAAAAAATACAAGGGAAAGTTGAAGTGGGGATGTTCCCTTTCCGAAACCTTGACACTCTCTGAGTATGCAACGGCTTACAGTGTCTCTCCCCTGTACTGCTACCCTGCTTGACCAACGAAGCGAGCAAGTGTTCTACCAAGGATCTACATTGTCAAAGGCCATTGAGTCATTGGGCATATTCGCATCTGGCTGGACACTGGGCAGATCTGTGTACCCCGTTTTGGCAGCTGACCGTACCTTCATCATGTCGGCAGCGCAAGTGGGCAGGGTGAAGAGAGATGCTTTTCTACCACATGATGCCATTCATGAAGCATGAATGCAATTTCAGATGAAAAGTACAGGAGTGAGGTTTTGTTCATTGTTTTTTTGAGTGAGAGTGGAAACAAAATACCTTATGCATTAAAACACTTAATTGTAGACTACAATTATTTATTATGACAAAGAATAGAATGGTCCTTGATCGACTAATTACCACCCGTAGGGATGTAGGCCCTATTGTAGGAGATTATTGTATTCATGAAAATGATGCAAATGGTCATATTAATACCTCAGATACTCATAGAAGTTAGTGTTTCTCTTAATGGAGAAGTCTCATCATAAACTTGGTAATGATTTTTATAACTTCAGATTTTTCTTGTGTGAGTCCTTAATATGATAATAAGGATGGTGTTAGAGACAATACTGGCCCGAGGATGTTTTTGAAGGTTGCAATATAATTTAAGGCTGTTTTTAAGGCTGTTTCATATTATTTTCTATGTTCTTATTTGACAGTGTCTGAGTTTAACTTTGGTCATATCACACATATTCACTTTTGATATATTCTATACATGTTTTTAACTCGCAAAGACATATAATAGCATGTAAACTCTTACGCATATCCTTATATTAATTCATTCACTTTATTATTTTTCTTTTAATCCTGATGCTTTATTAAGCATCAAGGGGGGAATATGAAAAATTCCATATTATCTATACTATTATTGATATTAATAATGTGTTATTATATTTGAGAAGTATCATACTTTTCATATGCCATGTTTAATGTTTATATGTGCATTCCATATAGGATAAGTTTATATATTCTTGGCCTGTTTCTGTGAGTAGTTTCAGAGAATTTAGACTGAGGATCAGTACATGCATAAGGAATTATCTAAGCCATTTATTATAATCTCTTTGACATAACCTGTTTTGGGTCACAGGAATGCACAGGAACTTCTCGGCCTGTACGGATCAGTGGTAGATGGACATTCTGTTTCTTTTATGGATCTCATGTCTTCATGACCCATGTCTCCAGAGTGTCTGATGTCCGCCTGGATAAGCTCAGTTATCAGGACAGTCCCATTCTGCCCCTTCCCTTATCCTCATCCTCCCTCTCCTTTCCCCTACCTATATATGTATATCAGACTTAGAAGAATGGATCCTTTAGAGATTCTAGGTGTGCCTGAATGTCATGCCTTGTAACCTCTCCCCCATGGTGGCCAATGGGGTGATTTTGTAATAAATGTACATAAATTCAACTTTCCGCCTGATTATTTGACTTTGAATAATTCAAGCTCAAAATTATTGTAACACTGGCAATGAGTCTTTTAGAGTGCTGTGGAGGAATTTTGGCCCACTCATCTTTGCAGAATTGTTGTAATTCAGCCACATTGAAGGGTTTTCGAGCACAAGCTGCCTTTTTAAGGTCATGCCACAGCATCTTAATCAGATTCAGGTCAGGACTTTAGGTAAGGACTTTGACTTCTTCTAATTCCCTTCCACAGCATGTGGAACACCATTCTGGTGTATGGGGCGGCGCCTATCTCCGTTTCTCTGACCCTAGGCCACACAGCTACTGTAAGTAGTGAAAGCTACAGTGGGGGGTCAGTCCTCTGGTAGCTCTGTGCGTAAGGACTTTGACTAGGTCACTCCAAAGTTTTCATTTTGTTTTTCTTAAGCCATTCAGAGGTGGACTTGCTGTTGTGTTTTGGATTATTGTCCTGCTGCCTTTTGGTAGGCAGCAGAATTCATGGTTCCATTTACCACAGCAAGTCTTCCAGGTCCTGAAGCAGCAAAACAGCCCCAGACCACCACACTACCACCACTGTATTTTACTGGTGGTATGATGTTCATTTTCTGAAATGCTGTGTTACTTTTACGCCGGATGTAATGGGACACACCTTCCAAAAAGTTCAGCTTTTGTCTCATCAGTCCACAGAGTATTTTCCCAAAAGTCTTGGGGATCATCAAGTTGTTTTCTGGCAAAACTGAGATGAGCCTTCATGTTATTTTTGCCCAGCAGTGATTTCTGTCTTGGAACATGCAGGCCATTTTTGTCCAGTCTCTTTCTTATGGTGGAGTCATGAACACTGACCTTCACTGAGGCAAGTGAGGCCTGCAGTTCTTTGGATGTTGTTGTGGGGTCTTTTGTGACCTCTTCTGAGTCATCGCTGTGCTCTTGTGGTAGTTTTGGTTGGCCGGCCACTCCTGGGAAGTTTCACCACTGTTCCATGTTTTCGCCATTTGTGGATAATGCCTCTCACTGTGATTCTCTGTAGTCCCAAAGCTTTAGAAATAACTTTATAACCTTTTCCAGACTGATAGACCTCAATTACTTTTTCTCATTTGTTTCTGAATTTCTTTGGATCACAGCATGATGTCTAGCTTTTGAGGATCTTTTGGTCTACTCCACTTTGTCAGGCAGGTCCTATTTAAGTGATTTCTTGATCGAGAATAGGTGTGGCAGTAATCAGGCCTGGGTGTGGCTAAAGAAATTGAACTCAGCTTTCCAAAGATGCGATAAACCACAGTTAATTTATGTTTTGGGGGGGGATCACTTTTCACACAAGGCCACGTAAGTTTGGATTTTTTCCCCTTAATAATAAACACCTTCATTTAAAAACTCCATTTTTGTGCTTACTTTTTTTTTTTTTTTTTTTTTTTTTTTTTGTTACTCATTTGTACCCGTAGGTAGACTTGGTTTGCAGTCTGGTGACAAGCCACCGGCTGCTGGTCGCTGCGTGCGCGAGCGCCCTAAACCTACATGTTTTTGGTGTGCGGGAGGAAACCGGAGAAATCCCGGAGTAAACCCACGCAACACGGGGAGAACATGCAAACTCCACACAGCTCACTGTTGGTCGGGGGCTGGGATCGAACCCACGATCTCATGATCCCCGCGATCCCCCGGCCGAGGGTAAAACTGTGCTGCCACAGTGCTAAACCACTGCGCCACCGTGCAGCCTAACTTGTGTTATCTTTGTCTAATATTTAAATTTGTTTAATGATCTGAAACATTTAAGTCTGACATACAAAAAAATGAGAAATCAGGAAGGGGGAAAACACTTCCACACCACTGTATATGCATATGCTGCAGAGCAACCACTAGTTATGGGTACAGTTTTTGTCATAATTGCCCTTCAGGGCAGGATTAAAGGCACCAAACGCGGGCTGTAAGTTTGCAAATTTAATGGTGGAAAAAACAGAAATACACAAACAAAACCCAACACTAGTAGGAGTGAGAGGATACAGGAGAAGCCCAAAATAGCAACAGCTAAGACAAGAGGAGTCGCCGGCTAAACCTGGAGGACTAGACGTGGAACATACGCTAGGAAAACACAGAGAAAAACAAAGAGGCACTTACGTCCATTCGTAGAGAGTTGAGAGTAGGGTGCTGTGCCGGACAATAGTGCACAGCCCCTTAAATAAGGCTAGAAACAAAATGAAACAAGTGGTCACAGGTGTGGTTTACCTGAGTGGGTAGGAGACAACAAAGAAACAATTTAAACCAGCTGGGAATAATGAGAGAGGAGGGAGTGATCGGAGCTGACAGCTGACAGGGCCACACCCACACAGAGCAGAACCCCAGAAAACCACTGACAGCTGTCAACCCCCAGAGAGAGAACACAACAGAATACAAATATAATGAGATGGCAGAAAATATAGACCAGTAATTTCAAAAATGGAATTAACAAACTATAATGAACATAAACGGGAAAATAAATCATACTGAGATACAATACAGGATATGTGGCAAAGCAACCAAATATAAAATGACAGGACGGTAACTCAAAATGACAACACAGTACAAATATGAAAAAAGGCAGAAAGAGTGAGCCCGGTAGAATCCCCCCACACTCAGATTGTGACAGTTTTGGTCATTTGAAAGCCAGTTTTTACAATGCGTCTTAAAGGTGTTTAGCATGGTACCTTCTCTGATTGCAGGAGGTATGTTATTCCAGAGCTTGGTGCCCCTCACTGATAGCACAGATTGAGCAAGTGTGGTGCATCTGTGGGGGACCTCATAGTCTCCTCTAGTGATTGCTCTGGTGGTTGTGCCGGTGACTGTTCTCAGTTTAACACATTCTCCTGGGGGCGGGGGGGTGGGTTGATTGCCATTTAATATTTTATCAATTGAACAGGCAAATTTGAGAGTTTTATAATCTTCAAAAGACAGAAGATTGCATTTTTTGTAAATGTTGCTGCAATGATATATAGGATCTTTCTTGTCAAGGATCTTTATGGCTTTTTTGTATAAAGATTTGATGGGTTTGATTATGGTTACACCAGTGAGTGACCAGTTGGTAAAACAGCAATCGATGTGTGAGAAAATCATTGCATGCAGAAACATTTTGGTCACATTAACTGTCAGCGATGGTCTAATTTGTTTAAAAATTTCTTAGGTTGAGTTTGATTAGAAACAAATCTCTGAATATGCTGCTCCCTAAATCTTCAAGAACCAGCTGAACACCTGCCAGACTCACATTTAGTGTTCATTAATTCAGAAGCATGTGAAGGCTGCCAGGTCAATTGATTAAAAGCAGCACACAGGCCCACAGGCGAGGGGGTTGAGTCCAAGAAAGAAAAATGATTTTCACTCTGCTTCAAACTGACAACCTGATACAGATGATTGAAACCTCATAAAGAAATGGTTCTGGACCCATCACAAAGTAAAGAATGATAGCATCTAAACAAGACAGGGGAAAGCTGATTTTGGGAATAAAATCATTTAAGAAAGATAAGTCAGTGTTGTCCCCCTCATGGATCGTCACCTTATCGTGGTGGGGGGGTTTGCGTGCCCCAGTGATCCCAGGAGCTATGTTGTCCGGGGCAATTTGCCTCTGATAGGGTCTCCCAAGACAAACTGGTCCTGGGTGAAGGGCCAGACGAAGAACGATCCAACAGACTCTCATGATAAATTGTATATCAAGGATTCAGTGTACCCCGCCCGGTATGGGGTTACCGGGGCCCCACCCTGGAGCCAGGCCTGGGGGAGGGGCTCGAAGGCTAGCGTCTGGTGGCCGGGTTTCCACCCATGGGACCCGGCCGGGCTCAGCCCGAAGGAGTTACATGGGTCCGCCCTCCAGTAGGTTCACCACCTGCAGGAGGGATCATGGAAGTCCGGTGCTATGTGGATTAGGTGGCAGTCAAAGGCGGAGACCTTGGCGGACTGATCCCAAGCTTTCTAAACTGGCTTTTGGTACGTGGAATGTCACCTCTCTGGTGGGGAAGGAGCCTGAGCTGGTGTACGAGATTGAGCGATACCGGCTAGATATAGTTGGCCTCACCTCAACACACAGCTCCGGTTCCGGAACCAGTCTCCTGGAGAGGGGCTGGAGCTTGGCCTTTTCTGGAGTTGCCCCGGGCGAGAGGCGACGAGCAGGGGTAGGTATTCTTGTATCGCCCCACCTTGCTGCCTCTATATTGGAGTTTTCCCCGGTGGACGAAAGGGTTGCTTCCCTGCGCCTTCGGGTTGGGAAACGGGTCCTGACCATCATTTGTGCCTATGCACCAAATGATGTTTCAGAGTACCCACCCTTTTTGGAGTCTGTGACTGGGGTGCTGGAGGGTGCTCCTCCTGGAGACTCCATTGTCCTACTGGGGGACTTCAATGCGCACGTGGGCAACGACAGTGAAACCTGGAGGGGGGTGATTGGGAGGAACGGCCTGCCCGATCTGAACCCGAGTGGTGTTCAGTTATTGGACTTCTGTGCTAACCACAGTCTGTCTATAACGAACACCATGTTCAAGCATAAGGGTGTCCATATGTGCACCTGGCACCAGGACACCCTAGGCCGCAGGTCGATGATCGATTTTGTTATCGTATCATCAGACCTGCGACCGTATGTCTTGGACACCCGAGTAAAGAGAGGTGCAGAGCTGTCAACTGATCACCACCTGGTGGTGAGTTGGATCCGATGGCAGGGGAGGAAGCCATTCAGACCTGGTAGACCCAAACGTATAGTGAGGGTGTGCTGGGAGCGTCTGGCTGAGGCCCCTGTCCGGGAGGTCTTCAACTCCCACCTCCGGAAGAACTTCAACCACATTCCGAGGGAGTCTGGAGACATGGAGTCTGAATGGGCCATGTTCTCCACCTCTGTTGTTGAAGCGGCAGCCCAGAGCTGCGGCCGCAAGGTGGTCGGTGCATCTCGTGGTGGCAACCCCCGAACCAAGTGGTGGACACCAGTGGTGAGGGGGGCCATTAAGCTGAAGAAGGAGTCCTATCAAGCTTGGTTGGCTTGTGGGACTCCCGAAGCAGCTGAGGTGTACCGGCAGGCCAAGCGGAGTGCAGCTCGGGTGGTTGCTGAAGCAAAAACCCGGGTATGGGAGGAGTTCGGTGAGGCCATGGAACAAGACTTTCGGTCGGCTTCAAAGAGATTCTGGCAAACTGTTCGGCGGCTCAGGAGGGGAAAGCAGCTCCCCGTCCACACTGTGTATGGTGCGGATGGGACACTGTTGACTTCAACTGGGGATATCGTCGGGCGGTGGAAGGAATACTTCGAGGATCTCCTCAATCCCACTGATACGCCTTCCACAGAGGAAGCAGGGTTTGGGGACGAGGGGGATGACTCGCCTATCACAGGGGCTGAGGTCGCCAAGGTGGTTAAAAATCTCCTTGGTGGCCGGGCCCCGGGGGTGGACGAGATTCGCCCCGAGTACCTCAAGGCCCTGGATGTTGTTGGGTTGTCATGGTTGACACGCCTCTGCAACATTGCGTGGAGGTCGGGGGCAGTGCCTTTGGCATGGCAAACCGGGGTGGTGGTTCCTCTCTTCAAAAAAGGGGACCGGAGGGTGTGCTCCAACTTTAGAGGGATCACACTCCTCAGCCTCCCTGGGAAGGTCTATGCCAAGGTATTGGAGAGGAGAGTCCGGCCGTTGGTCGAACCTCGGATTCAGGAGGAGCAATGTGGTTTTCGTCCTGGCCGTGGCACATCGGACCAGCTCTTTACCCTCTCGAGAATTCTTGAGGGTTCGTGGGAGTTTGCCCAACCAGTTTACATGTGTTTTGTGGACTTGGAGAAGGCATTTGACCGCGTCCCTCGTGGATTTTTGTGGGGGGTGCTTCGGGAGTATGGGGTATCGGGCTTGTTGTTACGAGCTATTCGGTCTCTGTACGACCGTTGTGAGAGTTTAGTTCGCATTGCCAACACTCGGTCGGAGTCATTCCCAGTGAGAGTTGGACTCCGCCAGGGCTGCCCTTTGTCACCGGTCCTGTTCATAATTTTTATGGACAGGATTTCTAGGCGCAGCCAGGGAATGGAGGGTGTCATGCTTGGTGACCACAGGATCTCATCTCTGTTGTTTGCAGATGATGTTGTCCTGTTGGCTTCATCCAGCAATGACCTACAGCTCTTGCTGGGACGGTTTGCCGCTGAGTGTGAAGTGGCTGGGATGAGAATCAGCACCTCCAAGTCCGAGTCCATGGTCCTCAGCCGGAAAAAGGTGGATTGTCCTCTCCGGGTTGGGGACAGGCTCCTGCCCCAAGTGGAGGAGTTTAAGTATCTTGGGGTCTTGTTCACGAGTGAGGGGAAAATGGAGCGAGAGATCGACAGACGGATTGGAGCAGCATCTGCAGTGATGCGGACGTTGTACCGGTCTGTTGTGGTGAAGAGGGAGCTTAGTTCTAAGGCAAAGCTGTCGATTTACCAGTCAATCTACGTTCCTACTCTCACCTATGGTCACGAGCTTTGGGTAATGACCGAAAGAACGAGATCGCGGATACAAGCGGCTGAAATGAGCTTTCTCCGTAGGATTGCTGGACTCACCCTCAGAGATAGGGTGAGGAGCTCAGTCATCCGGGAGAGGCTCAGAGTAGAACCGCTGCTCCTCCACATTGAAAGGAGTCAGTTGAGGTGGTATGGGCATCTGATTAGGATGCCTCCTGGACGCCTCCCACTTGAGGTGTTTCAGGCACGTCCCACTGGGAGGAGACCCCGGGGCAGACCCAGGACTCGGTGGAGAGACTATGTCTCCCAGCTAGTCTGGGAACGCCTTGGTATCCCCTCTGAAGAGCTGGAGCAGGTGGCTGGGGAGAGGGAAGTCTGGGCTTCTCTGCTTGAACTGCTGCCTCCGCGACCCGGACCTCCGGAAAAGCGGTAGACGATGGATGGATGGATGGAAGTCAGTGTTGTTGCAATGAATATTAGTGTGAGACACACTGAGAAACCTTGGCCATTGCCTGTTCTTCATCAGAACACCTTTACAATATGTTACATAGGTAGATGAAAAACCAAGAAAACCCCGAAGCTACTAGTTCACCTTCAACATTTTTTTTCTGAGAATTAAAATTACCTTCAGATTTTTTTCAGATAATGTGCAACTTTTTTCTCATAGATTTGTGACTTCCCCTTAACTTCTGTTAAAATATCTTAATTTTTTTTCTTGTACTGGAATATCAGCAGCAACATCTGTTGTTGAAACTACAAGTGTATCATACATAAAGTGCAATTTATTGCCACAGGCCTTATTCCATTATATTTTTATAACTCACTGTAGGCCACTTAAAAAATGGCCTGGGGGCCATAGCTGGCCCATAGACTATAGCTCTGTTATATGACACTACTTGTCTGTAGTCATTATAGAACACTTTTTTGTGCAATATGGATAATTACAGGTTTTTTCCAAATATTGTAAGAATGTACTATGTACTAAATGGAAGCTGGAATTAAGGGCCTCAGGATTATTCAGCACCCCATCCTGAAAAAATTAAAGTGGTTAAGAAAATGAATGGAAGGATGACTCAACACATTTTTAGAAGGAGAGCTTCTTAGTGTTCAACTTTTTAAAAAATTTTGCTACACCATTTGAATCAGTTGCTGTTGTTACCTGTGTTGAGTCACAAAGTACTAAAAGTGACAGGTTTACATATTCATCAATGCAGTCTCCCCAGTCAAAATGTGTGTAAAACTTAGGAGTTCATTATTATGTCCATGCATTTCTCTCGTCAGTGTTCATGTTAGCCATTTCTTTCACAGAGTCCCACTTTTAAAAAAATATTTTTAGCTGAAAGGGCATCTCCGACCTGCAGACGATGTTGCTCTCATGTTTCCTATAGCTTTCCTCCAAGTTCTTTTTGAACTGCTTTCAGCTCCTTTGTATCACTGATGTGGAAGGCTTGTTTTTCCATCTGAAACATTGCTTTATTTTAGAAGTGATATACTCTTTCTTCCACTGGCTTCCCCCAAGGATGTGTTCTTTCACCACTTTTATTTGTTTTATATACAAATGAGTGCTGAAGTCAACATGAGGGCAGATCTGTCATTAAGTTTGTGGATGATTCAGTTATAGTGTCCTTGCGTAATGATGATCATTTCCCTGGTCCAGTGGTGGGTGACTTTATGCAGTGGTGCAAACTTTCTTTTTTAGACATTAATGTGTCCAAAACTAAAGAAATGATTATTGATTTATGAAGAAACCCTTCACCTATTCACCCCGTTAGTATTCATGGTCAGACTGTTGAAGTGGTGAAGCAGTATAAATATCTGGGAACATTAATCGACAACTTTCTTTTGATTACAATGCCGATGCTACTTGTGCAAAGGCCCACCAGCGCATCTATTTTATTGTAAACTTAGAAGTTTTAATCTTGACACCTTTTTTATTAACAGTGGGTCTGATGACGTGCATCCGTGGCAGCATCACATGACCAATTTAGAGCGGCGTTGGGGCAGAGATCAGCTGTGCAGCTGCACTGATTCAACATGTATCGGAAGTGGAGATTTGAGCCTCACTCCCAGTTTTTAAACTGTGTTGATAAGGCAAGTAAAACCAGAGTTATGAGAAAATAATTACCGCCATGCTTTTCCAAATGTTTTCATAATATTTGGAGCGTGTTTGCACAGCAAAAATGGTTAAAACAAAAAAAACTGAAAATGAAACTAGCGAGAGTGTGGACTGAAAACACAGTTGTTTGTTTTATGTTGATAGTGTTGTTATATCGGAAATCACACAGCACAGAGCTTCTTGAGGAACATACAACTGAACTTTTTTAAGCAGAACACTCAACTATATACAGAGTGGCCGTGCCCGCCGACATCACCCTGTGGGTGGGCACAGCATCCCAGACACACATATTCTCATACATAACACACACACCCCTTTAGAAAAATGTGAAACCACACACACAATTGAACCTCCCAAATTTAGAAACCCGAATTACACACTAAGAACAAGGAGAATAATATACTGTTGTGGTGGACACACATACGGGACCTATTTTGTGACTCACATTTTAGGTCAGAACAAAGACAGGGCAGCTCCCTTAGTGATTACAGGAAGCTGCAAGAATCATAGCTTTGGTATGCAAGGCTTGAGACTGTGGGGGGTTTAATTAAAGGATTAAAAAGGGGATGCATTGGAGACAGTGGAAGTGATATCATGGAGAGAAAATGCATTGTGACTTTCTTTATAATGCAAGGTGGTTTGTGAGACATGTGACCTGTGAAGTGTAAGAGTCCTGATATTTAAGGACGAGAGTTTACTGTGTGGATCTCTTTTTCTGCTTTGAGATGATGGTGTTGTGAATAAAGCTGACTTGGGAGAGAACTCTGCCTCGTCATTTTCACATCGCCACACTGGTGACCCGAGACATATCATGCAAGAGGAGAATTCCCCCGGGCCAGCCTCGTCAGGAGCCCCCAGCCAAGCGAATGCCGCCACAGTCCAGCTACCGGACTTCTGGCAAAACAATCCGCGCTCCTGGTTCAACGCGGTTGAGGCGCAGTTCAACCTCCGGGGGATATCGGTAGACGCCACAAAATTCTACCACGTAGTCGCAAAGCTGGACAACAACACGGCCCAGCATGTGGAGAGCCTGATCGACCAGCCGCCGGACAGCGACAAATACGGCACGCTGAAGGCTGCACTCATCCAGCAATTCACCCCCTCGGCGGAGGAGCGAGCAGAGAGGCTCCTGGCGCTGACGGAGTTTGAAAATGACATGCCCACGAACCTGATGGAGAAGTTGTTGAGGTTGAAAGACTCTGACAACGATCACTTCATTTTCACCCACCTTTTCCTCAGGACTGTACCGTCAGCAGCGAGAGCGACCCTGGCCAGTTCACCACTGTTGGTCCAACGGGACTACCGCGCGCTGGGCAGAGAGGCGCAGCGGATTGTCAACGCCACCAAGTGGCGTGCAGCCATGGCCGCGGCAGCGGAACTCGGCGCGATGACCGGAGACGACAGGGGGCCAGAGGCAGCGGGGCCAGACTCACCGACGGCGGCAGCGGCAGGGGCCAGAGGACGCGGATCAGACGTCCTTTGTTTCTATCATCGCCGTTTCGCAGAGAGGGCACGCAAATGTGTACCACCGTGCCAGTTCAGGCGTTCAGGAAACGCCAAGACTGGGGGTCGGTAGCAGCCGCGGCCCCTCGGGGAAGAGAACAAGCTGCTCTACTTGTCGGACGCACGATCCAGGAGGCAGTTCCTCGTCGACACAGGCTCCCAGTTGAGTTTCATCACACCTTCCTACGCAGACAGACTAGCTGGTTCCGGAGGTCCCCGGGTGACGGCAGTGAACGGCTCAGCGATTAAGACCTTTGGTGAGAAGACTCTGCTGCTGTCTCTACACGGCCATGCATTTGAGTGGACTTTTGTTGTAGCAGCAGTAAATTTCAATATGTTGGCAGCCGGAGTGGCTGCGCAAACACGAACTCCACTGGGGAGGCTTCTAAGTCCTCTTTAGGCGCAGAACGCAACCCCAATAACACCCACGGTAACTTGTCAACCCAATTTGCATCCGTCAGTGACGCCCTGAGAGCCGCTTTTAATGACCTATAGAAAACGTTCGCAAAACCCGTTAGCCTGTGGATTGTACGCAGTTGTGCGGTGAATTGTGACACCTAGGCTGCGGGCCATTGTCGACCAAAGCTCGGACACAAATTGAGGGCCTCTGTCGGACGTAATGTCTGACGGAACACCGAAGCGCGTCACCCAAGCTGTTAAAAACGCGCGCGCCACCTCCTCGGCTGTGGTTGATGCCAGCGGGACCACTTCAGGCCAGCGTGTGGTGCGGTTCACCATTGTCAGAAGGTGTGTGCACCCTTGTGACAGCGGGAGGGGGCCCATGAGGTCCACATGAATGTAATCGAACCTCTTGGCCGGAATGTGAAACGGCTCCAAAGGAGCCCTCGTGTGCCTGTGTACTTTGGCTCATTGACACGCCGTGCAGGCTGCTGCCCACTCCTTAACCTGTTTGCGGAGGCTCGGCCACACAAATTTCTCTCCTACCATTTTGACCGACGCGCGCACTCCAGGGTGCGCCAAGGAATGAACCGAGTCAAAAACACGGCGGCGCCAAGCGGCCAGTACTACTGGACGCAGCCGTCCCATGGAGACATCGCAGATTGGGGGGGCATACCGTCTTGCAGCACCCTGCTCTCCAGCCTTAACCCTGTTGGTCCAGACTGAAGCGCGCGCACATCCGCGTCACCAACCTGCTCTGCGGCCATGGCTGCATAATCTACCCTTACGCTAACTGGGGCCGCCACGGCGCGCGACAGGCAATCTGCCACTACATTGAGTTTGCCCGCCACATGCTGGATATCAGTGGTAAACTCTGATATCGCGGACAGCTGTCTCTGCTGCCGGCCTGACCAAGGTTCAGAAACCCTGGCCATCGCGAATGTTAGCGGTTTATGGTCAACGAACGCAGTGAAAGAGCGTCCTTCTAGCCAGAACTGAAAGTGGCGGATGGCCAAATGGAGAGCCAGCAGCTCCCTGTCGAACACGTTGTATTTACGCTCACTATCGTGCAAGGTCCTGCTGAAAAATGCGAGGGGCTGCCAAACCCCGGCTACATGTTGTTCCACGACTGCCCCTATGGCCACCTCTGATGCGTCAGTGGTGAGCGCTATGCGGGCCGTTGGGTCTGGGTGTGCCAACAACGCAGCCTTTGCCAAGGCTGCTTTCACCTCCGAGAACGCTTGGTCCCGCTCCGGGGGCCACTCGATCCTATCCGCGGGTTTCTTTTTTTTGAGCGTGGTGTCCAGCGGCTGCATGAGTTGCGCCGTCCGGGGGAGAAAACGGTTATAAAAATTCACCATTCCCCAAAACTCCTGCAACGCCCTGACCGTCTGCGGCCGGGGAAAATCTGCTACCGCGCGCACTTTGTCAGGAAGCGGAACTGCTCCTTCGGGGGAGACGGGGTGTCCCAAAAAATCGATCTGTGCCACCCCGAACTGACACTTTGCCGGGTTGATTATTAACCCGTGATCTCCCAACCTTCGGAAAACTGTGGCCAGGTGTTTTTCGTGTTCGTCTTCGGATGTGCTGGCTACTAAAATATCGTCCAAGTAAACGAACACGAAAGGGAGATTGCGAAGCACCGCGTCCATCATACGTTGGAACGTCTGCGCAGCCCCTTTAAGTCCGAATGGCATGCGTAAAAACTCGAATAGGCCAAACGGAGTTATTACCGCTGTTTTGGGTATGTCCTCAGCGCGCACTGGGACCTGGTGGTAACCGCGGACCAAGTCTATTTTAGAAAAACGTGCGCACCCGCCAAATGAACGGAAAAATCTTGGATATGAGGGATTGGGTAGTGGTCGTGCGCTGTAGCGTTGTTTAACCGGTGGAAATCCTCGCAAGGTCGCCATGCTCCGTCAGCTTTTGGGACCATGTGTAGCGGGGAAGCCCAAGGACTGTTTGAACGTCGGATAATGCCCAACCTCTCCAGGATGGCAAACTCCTCACGCGCTATGGCCAGTTTAACTGCGTCCAAGCGCCGAGCTTTTGCAAAAACAGGTGGTCTGGTAGTGGTAATAAAATGCTCCACCCCGTGTTTAGCGACTGTTGCCGAAAATGTGGGGACCGTGAGTGCTGGGAACTGAGTGAGCAGTGTGTGGAACTTACCGCTTGCAGCTGTGACGTTGGCTTGTGCTCTTGGCGGGGTCACTCGCGCGGTACCAGTGTGGCGATGTGAAAATGACGAGGCAGAGTTCTCTCTCAAGTCAGCTTTATTCACAACACCATCATCTCAAAGCAGAAAAAGAGATCCACACAGTAAACTCTCATCCTTAAATATCAGGACTCTTATACTTCACAGGTCACATGTCTCACAAACCACCTTGCATTATAAAGAAAGTCACAATGCATTTTCTCTCCATGATATCACTTCCACTGTTTCCAATGCATCCCCTTTTTAATCCTTTAATTAAACCCCCCACAGTCTCAAGCCTTGCATACCAAAGTTATGATTCTTGCAGCTTCCTGTAATCACTAAGGGAGCTGCCCTGCCTTTGTTCTGACCTAAAATGTGAGTCACAAAACAGGTCCCGTATGTATGTCCACCACACTGTAATAAAATAATCTATCACATTCACACCAAAACAACTAAACTGGACCTTGTCTCTTGAAAATACAAAATAATCCCATATTGTTCACATTCTCACTCACATGCACACCAGCATCAAATACTTGTCCTCTGGCTCTTTGTCTCTGAAGTAAATGCGTTCGGCATCATGGCGGGCAGGATACATTATTCCAGGGACATGTTGCTGCATTTAAACACGGTTGATGCAGCGTCTGTGATTGAGCCTAAGCCGCAACTGCCGGACTTTATTTTGAGAGACGTTCATGGACACAGCGGTGAAAAGAGAGACGGGAGAGACGGAAGAAAAAAACGCGGAAAACGTGGAGGAGTGAAATTGCGCCTGAGAAGACGTCAGTTTGGTAACATTCCTCTTCCTTCTATGATTTTTGGGAATGTACAGTCTCTGAGAAACAAGGTGGATGAAATTCAAGGGAATGTACGCTATCAGAAGGACTTTAAGAACTGCTGCGTCATGGCCTTCACCGAATCTTGGCTTAATGCGCATGACCGAGATGCAGACCTGTGGATTGACGGCTTTGGAGCTCCGCTGCACTCGGATCGGCAGGAAGAGGTAACGGGGAAACGTCAGGGGGGTGGCATATGTTTATACATTAATAAGCAGTACTGCACATCTGTCACGGTCAGAGAGCGCATCTGTACACCCGATGTGGAGCTGCTGTCTGTGTCACTACGCCCCTTTTATTTGCCTCGCGAGTTCCCCCAACTTTTCATCACAACTGTGTACATTCACCCGAGGGCAGACGCTGACTCCACCTGCAGCACAATCTTTGATGTGATCCAGCAGCTGCAATCAATTTCTCCAGAGGCGCCAAACTTCATTCTTGGGGATTTTAACCATGTTTCTTTAAAGAAGACACTTAAAAACTTTTATCAGTATGTCTCCTGCCCAACCAGGCGAAAAAAGACATTGGACCTGTGCTATGGATCCATAGAGAGGGCCTATAAATCACTCCCCCTTCCTCCTGTAGGATCCTCAGATCACAACTGTGTACATTCGCTGCCCACATATAAAACTGCTCTCAGAAGAGGCAAGGTGGAGACAAGAGACACTGATGTGTGGACGGAGGATTCAGTGCACAGCCTTCAGGAATGCTTTGACTGTATAGACTGGGAGATGTTCACACTGGCCTGCGGGGATGATGAGATAAGATAAGATAAGATAAGATAAGATAGGCCTTTATTAGTCCCACAACGGGGAAATTCCAGGATTGCAACAGCACAGGGATAGCAACACTCAGAGCAACAATCAGAAGGCAAGAAAAAAAGCAAGCAAGCAAGAGCAGCTAATATACATATGTACATATTACTATAAAATATATACTGTATATACACACACACACAGACACACAGTGCAGAGCATTGTAGCTGGATGGAATAAATATATGAATATATAAACACACAGTGTGGAGCAATGTAGCAAGATGGAATAATATGTAGATATATAAACACACAGTGCGGAGCATTGTAGCTAGATGGAATAAATATATAGATATATAAATATAAACACACCCAGTGCGGAGCATTGTAGCTAGATGGAATAAATATGTAAATATATAAACACACACAGTGCAGAGCATTGTTGCTAGATGGGATGAAACAGCATAACCGTCTACTTAGTTATCCTACATGGTATGATTATGTGCCCATACATATTCTCGCCCTCCATAGCGACCGGTATTTTCCTAGTTGTATGCCGGAGGGGACCATGGTGTAAGTCTATTGCATCTTTTGCATTCAAAAAACTATTTGTTTGTTACGTCTTTTTGCTATCTCTGCGAGCAGCCCTGCTTAGGTTGTACAGTCTGACAGCCGTTGGTAGGAAGGACCTGCGAAACCTCTCGGTTGTGCACCTGGGATGATGTAGTCTGCTGCTAAATGAGCTCCTCAGTGCATTCAGTATGTCCTGCATAGAGTGGAACTCGGACTCCAGCAGAGATGACAGTTTAGCCACCGTCCTTCTCTCTCCTATCTCCTCCACCGGATCAAGGCGCTGCCCCAGGACAGAGCTAGCTTTCTTGATCAGTTTGTTCAGTCTCTTCCTATCGGCTGCAGTAATGCCACTGCCCCAGCAGACCACTCCAAAAGTGATGGCTGATGCCACCACCGTGTCATAGAATGTCTTCAGCAGCGCCCCTTGTACACCAAAAGACCTGAGTCTCCTCAGCAGGAACAGCCTGCGCTGTCCCTTCTTGTAGAGTGCGTCAGTATTGTGTGACCAGTCTAGTTTATTGTTCAGATGAACACCCAGGTACTTATAGGATGTCACCATCTCGATGTCTGTTCCCTGTATATTTACTGGTGCTTTGAGGGGTTGCCCACGCCTGCGGCAGTCCACCACCAGCTCCTTAGTTTTCCTCGCGTTGATCTGGAGGCAGTTCCGATGGCACCAGTCCACGAAGTCCTGGATAAGCCCTCTGTACTCAGCTTCATCTCCATTGGAGATGAGGCCAACGATCGCAGAGTCATCAGAGAACTTCTGTAGATGGCAGTGTGTTGTGTTGTGTGAGAAGTCCGCAGTATAAAGAGTGAACAGGAAGGGAGCCAGCACCGTTCACTGGGGGGCCCCCGTGCTACCGATGATCGTGTCGGACACACAGTCCCGGGTTCTCACAAACTGAGGCCGGTTCGTGAGGTAGTCCAGGATCCATGATGACAGGTGCTGGTCCACCCCTGCGCGCAGCAGCTTGTCCTTCAGGATCATCGGTTGGATGGTGTTGAAAGCACTGGAGAAGTCAAAGAACATGATCCTCACCGCATTCCCGGGCTTCTCCAGGTGGGACAGAGAACGGTGAAGGAGGAAGATCACCGCATCCTCCACCCCAATGCCATGCTGGTAGGCGAACTGGAGCGGATCCATCGCTGGTTCCACCAGGGGGCGGAGGTGAGCAAGAAGCAGTCTCTCCAGGGTCTTCATCAAGTGGGACGTCAAGGCTACTGGTCTGTAGCTGTTCAGGTCTTTCGGGTGGGAAGTTTTTGGTACAGGTACCACACAAGATGTTTTCCACAGCTGTGGTACCCTCCCCAGCTTCAGGATCAGGTTGAAGATGTGCGTCACAATCCCACACAGCTGGTCTGCACAGGACTTGAGGAGCTTTGCGATGATGCCGTCCGGTCCCGACGCTTTCCTCGCCTTGATCTTCCTCAGCTCCGTCCTCACCTGGGTCTTGGTCAGGGTCAGGATGAGGGGCTGTGTGTTGGGAGTGGCGGGGTGTTGGTGGAGTGGGGAGTGGGCAGCAGGACTTGATTTCTTTATAGGCAGCAGTGGTTGTTGTGCAGTCAGGGGGGAGGACGGTTGGTCAAACCTATTGAAAAACAGATTCAGGTTGTTCGCCCACTCCCTGCCCCCCGTGGCCTGGGGGGAGGTATTCTGGAGCCCAGAGATGGTTTTGAGGTTTCTCCAGACTCCGCTGATGTCGCTCTGTTGCAGCTTGTCCTCCATCTTCTTCCTGAAGCTGTCCTTGCCTTCTCTGATCTTTCTCCTCAGCTCCCTCTGTATGGACTTCAGCATCTCCCTATTCCCCGACCTGAAGATCCTCTTCTTCTCTCTCAGAAGTGTTTTTATCTCAGGGTTGATCCAGGGTTTGTTGTTTGAGCAACACCGTATGGTTTTGGTGGGAACGGATTTGTCCACACAGAAGCTGAGGTAGTCCATGAAGGTGTGAGTGAGGCCATCGATGTCCTCACCATGTGGATCGCAGAGCTGCTTCCAGGCGGTGGCTTCAAAACAGCCCTTTAGAGTGTCCATTGTCTCCTCAGACCATAACTCCACTGTGTGCATGGCCGGAGGTTGTCTGTGCACTAGGGGTTTGTACACCGGCCGGAGATGAACCAAGTTGTGATCCGATCTCCCGAGTGGGGGGAGTTGTGATGAGGTGTACGCCTCCTTAGTGTTTGCATAGAATAAGTCCAGTGTTTTATTGTCTCTAGTGTGGCATGTGACATACTGGGTGAACGTGGGTAGAATGGGAGATAGTGAAACATGGTTGAAATCGCCTGAGATGAGGAGAAGAGCATCTGGGTGTTCTGTCTGCAGCCTGCTGGTTACTGAATGGATGACGTCACGCGCTGTCCCAGCGTTCGCCGTCGGATTTGCATAAACAACAATGCAGATCACGTGTGAGTGTTCTCTCGGGAGATATATAGGCCGCATGCTAACAGCTAGCAACTCAATGTCTTTGCTGCAGTGTCGTTGTTTAACAGTGATATGTCCCGGTCCGCACCAGTTGTTGCAGATTTGGACTCTTTGGTGGACGTCACATGCTCATACATGGCTTTCTGTAAAAATAAGATTGTTCCACGTAAACGTGTCAAAATATATCCCAACAATAAGCCATGGGTTACAAAATCAGTTAAATCCTGCTTACAGAGGAAAGCACTTGCTTTTAAACAGGGGTCTGTTTCTGAGCTACAGGTTGCCACAAAAGAGCTGAAGGCCGAAATTTTAAGAGCAAAACAGAATTATAAATCAGAGTTGGAAAGCAAGATGGCAACAAAGAAACTTGGTTCAGCCTGGGCCAGTATGAAAACTATTGCAGGCCTTCAGAGCACAGAGTGCAGTAATCGTGTGTTTTTAGATGGTTTTAATTCAGACACAGAGCTGGCTAATGCTCTTAATTGTTTTTATGGTCGTTTTGACTCCTTTGATTTTAGCACTGAAACCCAAGATTTGAAACAGAAACTCAAAGACAATCAGCACTTTAATATTGAGGTGCAGGATGTTAAAAGGGAGTTCTGCGCTGTAAAAGTGAACAAAAGTCAGGGCCCTGATAACATATGTGGGCGCTTGGTAAAGTCCTGTGCACATGAACTGAGTCCTATATTTCATTACATTTTCAATAAGTCCTTACAAACACAACATGTGCCTAAGATCTGGAAAGAAGCCGTGGTTGTTCCCGTTCCAAAATCCAGCTGTCCTAAAACGGTAAACGACTTTAGACCAGTTGCTTTGACTTCAATTTTAATGAAAATTTTTGAAAAACTGGTCAGATGTGAGGTCCTAAAGCAGACCGAGCATGCACTGGATCCTTTGCAGTTTGCCTATAGGGCTCACAGAGGAGTGGAGGATGCCACTGTCACTCTGTTTAACATGCTTTTTAAACATCTGGATTTTAATGGGACACACGCCAGGCTTTTATTTGTGGACTTTTCCTCCGCCTTTAATACAATCCAACCTCATATCTTAGTTGAAAGGCTCCTGCAACAATTTGATTTGAGCAATAATCTAGTGGGTTGGATTCTGGATTTCTTAACCAACAGGACGTAGAGAGTAAGGGTCAATGGTACATTGTCTGACCTAAAGTGCTCTTCTACTGGCTCTCCTCAGGGGTGTGTGTTGTCACCACTACTCTTCATCCTGTACACAAACATGTGTCGGAGCAGACATGACAACAGACACATTATAAAGTATGCTGATGATTCAGTTATTGTCAGTCTCCTCCAGGATGGTGAGAGTGGCCACGGCCCAGTAGTTGATGATTTTGTTCACTGGTGTGAGGATTCCTACCTGCAGCTGAATATGACAAAAACTAAAGACATGATTATTGACTTTAGGAAGAAAACTCCCAGGCACAAAGTCACCGTACTAAAAGGCCAGACCACCGAATGTGTACAATCCTACAAATATCTTGGGACGATTATTGATAGTAATTTAAACTTTGAAGAGAACTGTGAAAGGGTGTGCAAAAAGGGTCAGCAACATTTGCATTGCTTGAGAAAACTTGCACGCTTCCAAATTGACCAAACCATAATGACAATGTTTTATCGGGCTTTTATTTTATTTGTTTTATCCTTTTCTTTAGTGTCATGGTTTGGTCAGATAAAACTGAAACAGAGGAAATCCTTGGATCAGGTAGTTATATGGTCCAGTCGTTTGCTTGGTGAGTCACAGCTGAGCCTGACATCCCTGTACACCAGACAAGTACAGAGGATGGCTACCTCCATTTTAAATGATGACTCCCACCCTTTGCACTGCAACTTTCAGCTTCTTCCCTCAAGACGGAGGTTTGCTGTACCAAAAAGTAAAACCCAGCGCTACAAAAACAGCTTTGTTCCTGCTGCTGTCAAAGAGTTGAACAAGCTGTAACAATATATTGCACATAATTTAGGTACCTATTTATTAACTCCATTTTATATTTACTTATTTTTGTAGGATGTTACTTGGGTTCTAAATATTTTATTGAGTTTTAGACCTTTGAGTTTTTAACCTCTTTGACTAATTTTTAACTTTTAATATGACTCTTCTCTCTTACCTCTGGTTTTTTTCTCATCTCTTTGTCTTTTTATACCCTGATTGATGGAGCCTTGAGTCTTTTTATCATGTTTATAGTCAATTTCATGTCTGCCTGTGTTTGTGTCAATGTTGAATGTAATTTGTGGCTTGTAAATATGGATGTCACCAGACTGCAAAACAAATCTACCTATGGGTACAAATAAAGTAACCTGAACCTGAACCTGAATATATATATACAGTTGGGCAAAAAAAGAGTATTTAGTCAGCCACCAATTGTGCAAGTTCTCCCACTTAAAAGATGAGAGAGGTCTCCAATTTTCATCATAGGTATACCTCAACTATGAGAGACAAAATGAGAAAAAAAAATCCAGAAAATCACATTGAAGGATTTTTAATGAATTAATTGGTAAATTCCTCAGTAAAATAAGTATTTGGTCACCTACAAACAAGCAAGATTTCTGGCTCTCACAGACCTGTAACTTCTTCTTTAAGAGGCTCCTCTGTCCTCCACTCGTTACCTGTATTAATGGCACCTGTTTGAACTCGTTATCAGTATAAAAGACACCGGACCACAACCTTAAACAGTCAGACTCCAAACTCCACTATGGCCAAGACCAAAGAGCTGTCAAAGGACACCAGAAACAAAATTGTAGACCTGCACCAGGCTGGGAAGACTGAATCTGCAATAAGTAAGCAGCTTGGTGTGAAGAAATCAACTGTGGGAGCAATTATTAGAAAATGGAAGACATACAAGACCACTGATAATCTCCCTCGATCTGGGGCTCCACGCAAGATCTCACCCCATGGGGTCAAAATGATCACGAGAACGGTGAGCAAAAATCCCAGAACCACATGGGGGGACCTAGTGAATGACCTGCAGAGAGCTGGGACCAAAGTAACAAAAGGCTACCATCAGTAACACACTACGCCGCCAGGGACTCAAATCCTGCAGTGCCAGACGTGTCCCCCTGCTTAACCCAGTACATGTCCAGGCCCGTCTGAAGTTTGCTAGAGAGCATTTGGATGATCCAGAAGAGGACTGGGAGAATGTCATATGGTCAGATGAAACCAAAATAGAACTTTTTGATAAAAACTCAACTTGTCGTCTTTGGAGGAGAAAGAACACCATACCTACTGTGAAGCATGGGGGTTTAAACATCATACTTTGGGGCTGTTTTTCTGCAAAGGGAGAAACAGGAGAACTGATCCGTGTAAAGGAAAGAATGAATGGGGCCATGTATCGTGAGATTTTGAGTGAAAACCTCCTTCCACCAGCAAAGGCATTGAAGATGAAACGTGGCTGGGTCTTTCAGCATGACAATGATCCCAAACACACTGCCCGGGCAACGAAGGAGTGGCTTCGTAAGAAGCATTTCAAGGTCCTGGAGTGGCCTAGCCAGTCTCCAGATCTCAACCCCATAGAAAATCTTTGGAGGGAGTTGAAAGTCTGTGTTGCCCAGCGACAGCCCCAAAACATCACTGCTCTAGAAGAGATCTGCATGGAGGAATGGGCCAAAATACCAGCAACAGTGTGTGAAAACCTTGTGAAGACTTACAGAAAACGTTTGACCTCTGTCATTGCCAACAAAGGGTATATAACAAAGTATTGAGATGAACTTTTGTTATTGACCAAATACTTATTTTACCGAGGAATTTACCAATTAATTCATTAAAAATCCTTCAATGTGATTTTCTGGATTTTTTTTTTCTCATTTTGTCTCTCATAGTTGAGGTATACCTATGATGAAAATTGGAGACCTCTCTCATCTTTTAAGTGGGAGAACTTGCACAATTGGTGGCTGACTAAATACTTTTTTACCCCACTGTATATACACATATAATTATCTACACAAGGAAAGTTTTAAGTAACACCAATGTCCCTTTTCAGCCACCATCTTCTATACAGCCACAGAGGGCCTGGGCAGCTCCATGGCATCAGTAAGTCCGGCCGCTGCCTCCCCCCCAGGGTCGAAACACCCCTCCCTGGCCAAAATGTCTCCAACCGCCAAAATCTGTTTTTCTTCTCTGGACCGGACCCTGCCGCCGACCCACAGGGGAACCTAACCTGGTCTCCCGTGCCCACCACGTCTCTGGACCTCCTTCCTGTGTCGTGCTGTCCCGCCAACCCAGCCCGAACTTTTACCCCGACAATGGCATTTGGCGGTCTGCAGAACCGCGCTAATTTGTTCTGCTCTGCTCTCTTGTCCTCCAGCCTCGGCGGCCTTCTTCATGGGGACCCCACGGTGCCGTCCGGTTCCCACACCAAGGGCAATGTGGCCACCGGCACCAGGGTCAACCCTCGCTGTGTTATCGTCACTCCAGTCGGAATTACCTCCCAGCTTGCCAGACCAGCTTGTGTCCCGAACCGCGCCGTCAACCACGTCTGGCTGTAGCTGTTGTCCCTCGGGGCTCTCAGTGACATTCCTCTTGGCTCAATCTCCTGACTCGGGCACGTTGTCACTGCTCTCAGCCCCCTCGCTCCAGGCATCCCATTGTGTCGCCTCTGCGTCCTGCCGCTGCTCACCTCCAGGGCACGCACCTTCACCTTCACCGGGCTCCTTCACCGACCCGGGCTTCTCACTGCGGTATCCGGCACTCTCGGTGTTGGTGCTCCGCTGTGCTGTCATTGTGTCCTGCGGCCACTGCTCCTTCCCGGGGCCGTTAGCCTGTCTGGTCTCGCTTAACCATTGTCCAGCCTCCCACTGCTTGGCCTCCAGCGGCAGGGCTAACTCCCGCTGCGCCACCTTGTCGCCGGTGTTGGTCCCGCCTAACTCAGGCTCTCTCTCTCTCTCTGCTTTGGCTCTGGCTGCTCGAGGGGTGGGGGCAATTCCGGTTCTTGATCATCCCCCATTTCATCTTCACCATCCGAGCTATAGTCACTCTCTGTGTCCATTCACTGTCTGTTTCACTCTCACTGTGATCCTCAGTTGCACCCACGTCCGCAAAGCCTGTGCGAACTGGTTCTGAGCCACTGACCGTTTGTCCACCAATTTCGAGAGTGAAACCCAGCTCATCAAACAGGTCCCATTCCATGACATTTTTGCCCCGGCATGCCACCTGGAACCAGAACGCAGGAAGAGTCTTCACCATTAAATTAAATTAAATTAAATTAAAATTAAATCACCCTTATTGTCATTCAACCATACAACCAATCATGTACAGTAGAACGAGATTGTGTTTTACCTATCTACAGTGTTAATCACACACACCCCAAGTGTAGAATCAGAGGGCCGCTGCCATGCAAGGCACCACCACAGATTTCCCTCCTCCATTCCATTTATTGCTGAGCACCAAGCTGGACGGCAGGAAGTTCCACTTTTATATGGTCTTCGGCATGACCCGGCCGGGATTTGAACCCCTGCCTCCCGGGTGTGGGACGGATGCTCTACCAACTGAGCCACCACTCCGGTAACACCATCAGCATGATACTCCTGCCGTTACCGGAGCCCTCATCATCCGGCAGTTCTACCGCATCCGGGTGCCAGGGTGTGAGCCTCCAAACCCAGGCCTCACTCATGATGGAGCGTGCAGTGGCGGTGGCTATCAACATAGGCACCCTCACGCTGTCCAGCTTCACCACCCGTTGCGGTCCTGACCATCCTTCAGGGCGCGCAACGTTTACACCTTGTCCACTGTCATCAGTGGCCAGGGGCTCCTCCACACGTGGCCTCGGTTCTGCTTCGAGGCCTAGCTCGGTGCCCTTAGCTTTGTTTCAGTGCGAAACTAGCCTGTCAGCTCGCCTGTCCATAGGCTTTGACTGAGCCATTAACATTCCCAAGCTAACTAGCTCTGTCGTCTCTAGCGCCACCAGCTCTTTCGCCCGCAGCTCTTTGGCCCTCGTCTGCTCCGCGAAGTGCGCTTCCATGTGCCCGACGGCCTCCTCGTAGCCCTCACTTGTGCCAGCGAGTCGAGGATCCTTCAGCCCTCCATGCTGAGGTTACGGGCCAGGAGGGCCCGCCACTGTCTCCCGCCAAGCCGAGGGAGACCCAGCGAGTTGATATATTCTTCAAACTCACGTCTCCACTGCGGCCATGAAATCAACGACTCACCCGGGTTTTCCAGAAACGGCAACAGTCACTTATTAAGCCAGCACGCTTCCATTCTTCTCCTCGTCGCCAAATGTTATATCAGAAATCACACAGCACAGAGAGCTTCTTGAGGAACATACAACTGAACTTTATTAAGCAGAACACTCAACTATATACAGAGTTGGCCGTGCCCACCGACATCACCCTGTGGGTGGGCACGGCATCCTAGACACACATATTCTCATACATAACAAGTGTTATGTCTGAACTCGGAGCCAAAGAGGAGACCAGCAGTAGAGCTGAACACAAGTTTATTACACAGTGCGCTGTGCACCCAACTACACCTGCAGCGGCTGGCAGAGGAAAAGGCAGAAGAGGCCGCCCCCCTGCCTGCAGTCCTTCTTATACCCACGGGGTTGGCGGGGCTGGAAGGCGGAGGCACTACACTGTGCCACACAAATAAGAGCTCCAAATAAATACAATATATGAACGATAAATAACTACATTACAAATCCCCCCCCCCGTAGAAAAATCCAAAACACACATACAGTCAGCCCACCCCAATTTTGAACCTGAATCATCCGCTAAACATAACTAAACTAAAATCACAAAAGGGGCCTATGGCATTCACCCCAAAATAACTAAAATTAGGGTAGATGGGTAGACTGCCGTCCTACCCCCCGCACGGCGAGGCAGGTTATTCTGCCACCCATAATATATAAAAGTCCAACTAAAAGAAAATTGCTGCCATATCTCCTAATTAACAGAACACAAAATAATCCCAGAACTATAAATACAGATTCAGAACGAATAACATGTATATACATGCACAGCTCTGGAAAAATGACCCCGTGGGCCCCCCAGACCATTCACCATTCAGTCCACCCCTGGAGGTTGTTCGCCTCCCGGGCCGCAGCTGGTCACCTCAATCCCAGTGCGCCTTCTCCTCCACACCGCCAGAGGCTCCATTCGTCTGGGGCCACGTCTTGCTGCCTTCCCCAGGGCACGCCGTAACTTGTTGGTGTGCCGCCACGAGCCATCCGACAGCTGAAGATAACCATCTTGCCGCTCATCCGTCACCTGCAGCCGGCCCTGGTACTTCTCCATCTTCCGCTTGGCTTGCACCTACTGTGAACCTCCCCTCCGCCAGAGCCCAAACCCAGTCGGTGACTCCAAGCGGGGCCCTGCTCAGCCTGTGGTGTTTCCACCTGGCACTCGCCCACTCAGTGCCACTTGGTCCTGCCCCAAATGCTTGTAGACCTGCTGCAGACCCTGCCAATGTGGCCCCGTGTTCACCGGCCCACTACAGCCGAGCTCCGGGAACACCTGGGACCATCTCCTGGGCATCGCTCGCCGCCACAGACTCTCCCCCGTGCTGCCCGGTACCCTCACCTAGGGTAACTTGGACACTGGCACCGGGCCTTCCCGCGGCAACCCTGAGTGCAACAAGGCCTGTCCACTTTCCAGAGTGCCCAGCAATTGTTCATCCCACACAGCGTTGACACAAACCCTTGGAACCAGTCTGTCCTACATTCCACAGCCCGACCACTCTTCCCCAGCGCTGCTCCTGATGGAAAACCCAAGGCCATAGAACAGGTTGCAGCCCATGATGTTCGTGCCGCAGGCCATCACAACGAACTCCATATCAGCCATCTCCGCCGACTTGTACCGAGCCGTCAGTCTAATGGTACCCACCGTGGCCAACTGTCCTCCTCCATAGCCACAAAGTAGCGCTGAGTCACCTCCAAATCTGTAGTGGGGAAAACATTGTGAACTGTAGCCCAGTTCAGCAGAGAACTCTCCGCCCTATGTCGATCAACATCGGTACCAGTCCTGCATCCAACACTACCATGCAATGTGTGCACCTACTGGTACTCGGGGACACAGCATGTATTACCGACGGGGCGGGAGGGGTTGAATTTCTGTGCGGGCTCTCTTGTTCCGCTGACTAGCATAATTTCGCATATTGGTAAAGATGGCCACACTTGCCGCAGCGCTTCCCTTTTGCACAACACTCTCTGGCCTTGTAGCGGTGCTTCATGGACCCGCAGCCCATACACCTGGGCTTCCCCGGGGCAGACCTCATTTGTACAGCGTTGGCACCCTCGGCGTCCTCCTCGATGCTCCCATCGCTGTCTGGGTCCACTACCTGTGTAGCCATGGAGGATCATAACTCTCGCGGTGACAGACACTCGCTCCACTCCCGAGTCAGCTTATCAGTTGCGTCCAGCTGAAGGGCCAACTCGATGGCCCCAGATAGCGTCAGTTCACCAGGAAATATGAGCAGCTTAGACTGGACCGCAGCACAGTTGGTATGTTCAACCAACTGGTCACGAACCATTTTTTCCTCCAACAGTCCAAATCGACACTCAGCGGCCAGCTGCCTCAAGTCTGACACGGACCGCTGAATGGGTTCGCCTGCCTGCTGGCAGCGCTGTTGGAACTTAATCCTTTGGACGATGACGTTGTCCGGTGCCTTGGAATGGCGCGCCATCAGCTCGACCACTTCTTCATAGCTGTCCGCTTCACCAAGCATGCCCAAAATCCTTTGTCCCTCCATTCCCAGGTTGTGCACAAGTAACGCACACACCCTCAACTTCTCCATCCTTCCCAGGTCCATTGCCACCATATACATTCTAAAAGCGTCGTACCACCGAGGCCACGGTACAGGCAGCTCACCGGGAGCTCCAAAAATGGCCAAATTGGTGTCCCACACACTTCCATGTCTTCGGTATTACCTACTTTTATTCTCGTCGCCAAATGTTATGTCTGAAGTCGGAGCCAAGGAGGAGACCAGCAGTAGAGCTGAACACAAGTTTATTACACAGGGCACGGTGCACCCAACTACACCCGCAGCCGCTGGCAGAGGAAAAGGCATAAGAGGCCACTCCCCTGCCTGCAGCCCTTCTTATACCCACGGGGTTGGCGGGACCGGAAGGCGAAGCCACTACCCCGTGCCACACAAATAAGAGCGATAAATAACTACATTACAGATAGACTATGTATATACGGACAAATGGTTTCTAATTTTATAGTACAAAAATATTTACCTGCGCGTAAAGGTGCAATGGGCAGGCATGGCGTTTCTTTCAATATATCTCTCGTTTGTTGTCCGTTTTCAAAACAGAAAAAAGTTCCCAGACCAGCTGATGATGACGTATCCTAACATGGGGGTAGTGACATCATGACGTAGCAATGTGGTGATGTGAATGACCCACAACAGCGTGCCGCACCAAAAGCAGAGGATGCCATCTAGCATCAGCATCGCAAAATGAGGCAAACTCTCAGTGTTGAGCAGGCTGAACTCTTTTTTTGAGCTGGAAGCAGGAGAGAGGCCAAGCTGATGTGCCCTCTGTGATGTTATGGACAAGAACTGTTTTTTTGAGGGCACAAATAATTTGTGTCATCTCTTTGAGACGGATGATTGTTCTGTAAATAGTTGTACAAAATGCGCCTGAGCACTGCCTGCATTTTCAAGTAAATAGTAGCATATAACTTTATTTGCTAAATTTTTACATAAGTTTTTGAAATTTATACTTTAAATTTGCATGCTGAATTATACAAATGGTTCATTAGACATGTTTGTGGGTTTTACGATTACAAAAATCAACCTTTTTCCCACTCAAACTTTGTTTTTGTGTGATTTTAGGTCCAGTGTGTTAATACAGTATGCAAAAATGAAAAAATAACTGTGCATTCACACGTCAGGTTGTGCTGAAAAAAAAAGACACCAAACAAGGGAAGGTAAACAGTTTTTAATGTGAAATATAAAGGTAAAATCAAAAGTAGCAAAAACACGGGACTTCCGGTTATCGCAGCCACATAGGAAGACATGTTTCACTCTGCTCTGCTCCTAATAATAAAATGTAGGCTAAAACTCTCTCAATTGGAACAAAAACCTATCCTAGCGTTTAGGCGCGGATATGGTAAAAACCAAGGCTGTGAAATCAGGCGGAGGAAAAACTGATTCGTCGAGACAATCCAAATTAACAGACTTCCACGCTCGAGACGAAGCAGGAAAATCTCCAGAGACCATGACTGAGGAGGGAGCTACCGGCGGAGCGGTGACTGCCGAGGGAACGAATGCGGTCCTTGCTGCTATCAGCGCTATGAGAGCAGACTTTTCGTCTAAGTTTGATGGGATTATAGCAGCGATAGAAGCCATGAGAAAAGAAATAAGCGACTGTATGGAACGAGTTTCGCAGGCGGAGCTCCGAATCTCCAACACTGAAGATGACGTCACCAGCCTACAATTAAAGGTCCAAACATTGGAATTAAAAAATAAACGTCTGGAAGATAATGTCCTGGACTTAGAATCCCGGTCGAGACGGAATAATTTAAGGCTGGTGGGCCTCCCGGAGAGTACGGAGGGACAGGATGCATGTTCCTTTTTGGAAAAGTGGATTCCAGAAGCGCTGAACAACGCAGATCTACAGTCATCGGTCATCTTGGAGAGCGCACACCGGATCTGCCCACCGAGAGATAATAAGATACCACCGAGGACGCTGATTATGAAGTTCTTCAACTACAGAGACAAGATGACGGTCTCCAACGCAGCGCGTACTAAAGGAGAAATCAAATACCAGGATCATCAGGTGCAGTTCTACCCAGATTTGGCCACAGGAATCCAACAATTAAGGAAACAGTTTGACCCCGCCCGTAAAGAGCTGCACAGCCTCATGATTCGTCACGGAGTGATTCATCCAGCAAGACTGCTGGTCACATATAAAGGGAGAACCCATATCTTCAAGACCCCTCAGGAGGCGCAGGAGCTCATTAAACAGATCCAAGGAGAGACTGGCGGGAGCTAAGCATGAAGCAAGAACAAGATATAAAGGTAGAATATTTAAGCATGTGTACAAGTATCTGACTGTTCTGAAACATATAGCATGTCTACAAAATATAGATTGTATTATATAAAAAAAAAACCTATGATGTACAAAGTTGCTATAAAATTTTGGAGTTAAGTTGGAAAAACTACAGAAGAGAGTTATTGTCATGTCATTAAAAGTAGCAGACTCAGGGTGATTGAGAGGAGAAAGAGAGAGTGGTTTTGACTGAACCTCGCGGGTGAGGAGCAGACACTGGCTATAACGGGAGATGGAATTTTTTTTTGATTTTGGGGGGATTACCATGAATGTGGGAGGGGGAATTTGTTTTTGTGTAGTTTGTGGGATGAATGTTCAACCATCCATGTTTTTGCTTCTCTGTATGAGCATGCTTATTTTGCAAGGTAATCTCAAACTCTTTATCGATCATAGACCAAAGCGTTAATCTTAATTTAACATCATGGAATTGCAGAGGTCTACAAAATCTAAAAAAACTTAAACAAGTTTTGAATAAAATAAAAGATATAGGTTCAAAAACTGTGTTTTTACAAGAAATTCATCTAATAGAGGAGGATGTAAAAAGAATAAGGAGTAGATGGCAGGGAAGTGTGTTCACCTCATCATTTTCATCCCGAGCCAGGGGAGTTATGACTCTCATACATAAAACAGTCCCATTTCAAGTGAAAAATGTAACTGGAGATAAATTGGGAAGATATCTAATCATCCAAGGATCTATGTTATTAGAAAATATAAATCTGGTGAACTTAAATGGTCCCAATATACACTACCGTTCAAAAGTTTGAGGTCACCCAGACAATTATTTTGTGTTTTCCATGAAAAGTCACACTTATTTACCACCATGAGTTGTAAAATAAATAGAAAATATAGTCAAGACATTGACAAGGTTAGAAATAATGATTTGTATTTGAAATAATAATTTTTTCCTTCAAACTTTGCTTTCGTCAAAGAATCCTCCATTTGCAGCAATTACAGCATTGCAGACCTAACATGATTGCACAAGGGTTTTCTAATCATCCATTAGCCTTCTGACACAATGAGCAAACACATTGTACCATTAGAACACTGGAGTGATAGTTGCTGGAAACGGGCCTCTATACACCTATGTAGATATTGCACCAAAAACCAGACATTTGCAGCTAGAATAGTCATTTACCACATTAGCAATGTATAGAGTGTATTTCTGATTAGTTTAAAGTTATCTTCATTGAAAAAAAGTGCTTTTCTTTCAAAAATAAGACAATTTCTAAGTGACCCCAAACTTTTGAACGGTAGTGTAGATGATCAAAACTTCTTCGTTAATTTATTTCTTACTTTAGCATCACTCACAGGGCAACATATAATAGCAGGGGATTTTAATTGTACATTGAATCCCAGTATAGATAGATCAACAGGACAGGACTGTACGCACAATGGATGTAGGATGACCATTAATCATTTTATGAAAGAATTGAGATTGCTAGATATAGGGAGAGAAATGAAACCACAAGTCAAAGCCTATTCTTGCTATTCTAATACCTACAAAACATTTTCACGTATTGACTATTTTTTGATCTCCACAGAATTAAGGTCCAAGATTCAAAATTGTTTCTATGATAACATCGTGATATCTGATCACGCACCCTGCTGTCTAATATATATAGATAAGAAATTGACAAAGGTTCCAGGTAGGTGGCAATTTCAGCATAAATGGCTTCAGGATGAGGAATTTGTTAAGTACATAGAAAAACAGATAGATGAGTTCTTTGATATCAATACTACACAAACATCAGCATGTATAAAGTGGGAGGCTTTCAAAGCTTTTATTAGGGGGCATATTATTAGTTATACAGGTTCAAAATCTAGGAAGACTCGAGAGGAGAGAGTCCAATTGGAACGTAAAATAAAAATTCTTCAAGAAAAAGTGTATGCAGGAAGTAATCCAAAATTAGAGAACGAATTACTGATTCTGAGAGCTGAATATGAAAAAAAATCAGCGAATAGAGCTGCCTCGAGTCTTCTAAGATTGAAGCAAACCTTTTATGAACAAGGTGAAAAATCAGGAAAATTATTGGCATGGCAGATTAAACAATTAGAATTTAAAACACCAATTACCAGTATTATAAGTAATGGAGAGGCAGTTGTAGATCCTTTAGAAATTAATAGTGCCTTTAGAGATTATTATGAAAAATTATATGATACAAAAAATGAAACTGACTTAACAAAACTAAATGGGTTTTTGGACAGATTATCTATACCATGTATTCCAAATGAAAATAGGGAGATACTGGAGTCAGAAATTAGTCAAGAAGAAGTTGGGCTAGCCATTGATAATATGAAATCAGGAAAAAGTGCGGGACCTGATGGTCTTCCAGTTGACCTCTATAAAAAATTTAAGAATAAATTAATAAAACCATTTTTGGAAATGGTTTTAGAAGCATTTCAAAATAGTAATTTACCACCATACATGAATAATGCCTTAATTATACTGTTGCCAAAACCAGGTAAACCCTCTAATAAATGTGAAAACATGAGACCAATAAGCCTATTAAATGCTGACCTTAAGATAATCTGTAAAATTTTAGCAAGACGACTACAAGAAATATTACCAAATATTATTAACCATGATCAGAATGGCTTTATAATGGGAAGACAAGGCTTCCATAATATAAGAAGACTATTTAATATTATTTATTCTAATAAAGAAGCACCGGATACAGCTCTCCTATCATCGGACACTGAAAAGGCCTTTGATTGGGTCGAATGGCCCTATCTTTTTGAAGTCCTACAAAGGTTTGGACTTGGAAATAATTTCATAAAATGGGTTCAGATAATATACAATAATGCTACAGCAGAAATCCTAACAAATAGCAATATCTCAGAATCAATAAAAATCAATAGAGGATGTCGACAAGGTTGTCCACTTTCACCTTTACTGTTCACTATGGCAATTGAACCTTTAGCGATGGCAGTACGTTTACATCCACAAATATATGGAATTAAAGTAGGACCAACATAACATAAAATCTCCCTGTATGCTGATGACATAATTTTGTTTATGTCGAATCTTAAAAAATCAATTCCGACCTTGTTAAATTTAATAAAGAACTTTGGGGAAATATCAGGATATAAAATAAATAAAACTAAATCTTCAATATTAATGCTAAATGAGACCCAGAGAAATCACCCAGCTCCTGAGGTAAATCAATTCAATGTTGTAAATCAGTTTAAATATTTAGGAATTCAAATTTTGCCTAAGCTAGAATCAGTCGCCAGTGCCAACTATGAAGCCTTAATGACAGATATTATTGAGTTGCTTCAGAGATGGATGTCACTACCAATGTCGATGATCGGGAGAATTAATATACTTAAAAGTAATATCTTACCCAAAATACTATATTTATTTCAATACATTCCTTTACCACCACCTTCACATCTATTCTCAAGAATTAAAAAAAAGTTAGTGGAATTTATATGGAACAATAGGAAGGCTAGATTACGTCTGTCCTTACTATATTTACCATTTGATCGTGGAGGTCTGAAATGTCCAAACTTTATGTTGTATTACTGGTCAGCACAACTGAGGTCTATGACATATTATTTTTCATCAAATGATCTCCCTCACTGGTTTGAAATGGAATCATACAATTTACCTTTACCTCTTCCCTAATTCATATACTCAGACTCGGCTAAAAAATTACAGAAACAAGTTAAAAATCCTATTGTAAAGCATATGATCAAAATATGGTGTGAAATCAAAAAATATTTAAAAGAACCACACTTATTGTCACAATTTAGCCCAATATGGGGTAATCAATATTTTACACCAGGGAGAGTGGATGCTGTATTTAAATTATGGAATTTAAAAGGGATTCAAAAGATTCAAGACTTATATTTGTCACGTTCAGATAACATAATGTCTTTTGAAGAACTGAGGGTCAAATTTAATCTTAATAGAACACATTTTTTTAAATATCTTCAGCTTAGGAATTTTATTCGATCAAATCAAAATAATGTTCTCACCCGACCTACTTATTCATCCTTGGAAAAAATTTTGACAAAAGATAGTAAGAGAAAGGGTATTATTTCAGAGTTTTATAACTCATTGACACTATCCTCAAGTGAAAACTCACAGAAAAGAATGAATTATTGGAAAGAAGACCTGCAAATTGAAATTTCAGAGGAGCAATGAGAATTGGCTTGCACAAAAGCTCAAACCAAATCAATAAATGTACGTCTTAAATTGATACATTTTAAATGGTTAATGCGGATGTATGTTACACCGGTGGAGTTAAATAGATATAAAAAAAACATACCAGATACGTGCACAAAATGTATGGAAAGTAAAGGAACCCTATTTCATTGTTTATGGGAATGTAGAAAAATTAGAATGTTTTGGGAAGAGGTGAGGGTAACAATTGAAAAAATAATTTCAAAACAATTCATATTGAACTCTAAACTGTTTTTGTTGGGTCTGTATCCAGAAAAGCACAATTTTAATAAGAGTGAAAGAACATTCATAGACCTCAGTTTGCTTAATGCCAAAAAATGTATTGCACTATTGTGGAAAAAGACTCATAGACCAGATGTGACTCAGTGGTTAAGACAGATGTTAACAAACCTTCCACTAGAAAGAATAACATACATACTGAAATCAAAGGAAAATGTGTTTGAGAGTATATGGAGACCTTTCATTGATTATGTAAAGAAATTAAACATAACTTCTGAAGAAGAAGGTGAATGATGTGTGTGGACCTTGTAAATTCCAAATTGGTGAATGTATAATATGTATACTTATGTAATAGATTACCTAGACTAAACAGAGGAGCATTGTTTGACTTGCTTTTGTTAATGGTTGTTGGTGTTTTTAGTATTTTTTTTTTATTTTATTTTTAAATTACTTTAGTGTTAGTGTTTGATTGTTTGTGTCATGTTTGTTAAAAAAGGTTCAATAAAAATATTGTGGGGGAAAAAAAGTAGCAAAAACGCCAGTTACACAGTGGACCCACAAGGGTTAATGTTTTATTCTTGTTTTATTGAGTCTGTTTTAAGCTTCTCTTTTGGTTTGGGTTATTTACATTGAAGAATAGGAAGAGGTTGGAACATATTGTGAAAATGTGCAACAAAATTGCTGGCACAAATTTACAGGAACATGTTCCCTTATTCAGGTATAGAGCCATGATGAAAGCTCAGGCTATTTTGGCTGACAACAGTCATCCTTTATGTGCTGAGTACAAGATGCTGCCATCAGGTAGACAGTATGCTCTGTCTAAATGCAGAACAAACAGATTTAAAAATTAATTTGGCCCTGTTACCACTGGCCTCCTGAGCAGCAACATGTAACTCTCATGTAACACCTGTCTTTGCAGTATGTGGATCTTGGATGTATGTTTTTACTTGTTTTTTTTTTTTTATAAACTGTTGCTGCTGTAGAGCAAATTTCCCCATTTGCAGTTACTAAAGTTTACCTTGACCTTTATTATATGGGTATATTTTAACATTATTTTTTGGCACTGCAGTATCGACAGAAATGAATGCATCCTGTAGTTACCTCTGCTGTACCATCAGAATTGTTATCCTGATGGAAAACATCCCAGTTTGTCTTCAGGAAACAGCCACTTTAGCAACTCTATACTTACCCTGTTAAGTATTTCAGACAGTTTTATTTCCTGACACTGCAGAGAAAATGTGAATTAATAAGACTGTGTTATGGTCTGGGTTGAACAGGTCGTGCCTCTTTTATAATGCCATAGAATTTTTCCAGTGTCTAATTTTCCATGTGCTATTGAGGTGTAGCTTTGTGGCCATATGCAGAGGGAATTAAGCAAACCTTAATCTGATTTTCACTCTCTCAGTTTTTCTTCAGCTATATTTAAACAGTGCCAATTAAGTCAACAACGACAATAAGCTCAGAGCACTCTAATTTGTAAGGTAAAGAGCCAGCAAACTTAGAAAGATCCCAACAAGCAGGCGATCCTCTATGAGTGCTTGGCAATGGTGGGGAGAAAAACTCACTTTTAACAAGAAGAAACCTCCAGTAGAACCAGGCTCAGCGAGGGTTGGGCTTGAAGCGAAAGAGAAAAAGAAAAGAAGATATTGTAGAAACAACACAGAAGAACCCATCACAATGATTTAATATGCAAATCAATGCCACCTTCCACCCGTGTTTGGGGTATTTCTGGTAGTCCATTGCCCATCTTTTCATCTAAAGAAAGACTACACACATGCTTTGCCACTCACTGAAGTGGTGTGTTTTAAAAGGAGAGTGGTGGGTGCAAAAGTTGGCCCGTTGATAGTTTATGACATTGTGCTTTTGACCACGTCTGAAATCATTAAGTCAATGGCTATATGAAGGGTGTTTTAAAAACATGCGGATGGACTTTGCTCATTCTGGACACACGGAGACATTCAGCGGTTATTCTAGAATGTCTCATTGTCCATTATTTGGACAGAGTTGTAAAAATTATGTTCTAATTTATTATTAGCAGCCATTTTATCATGAGGTACTGAATAGCTTGGTTTTCATTTAAATTTTCAGTTTTAAGTGTGAACTTCCAGGACAAGCATATAGATTATCCAATCCAATCCAACTTTATAAGCACCTTAAAAACAACCAAACTGGACCAAGGTGCTGTACAGAAAAGCAGGAAACATAATAAATACATAAACACAACAGCTCAACTACTAAAATTAAATAAAATGTATATATAAAAACAAGAGTTAAAAAAAATCATAAAATAAATAACTAACAAATAAAATCCATCCATCTTCTACCGCTTTTTGGGAGGTCCGGGTCGCGGAGGCAGCAGTTCAAGCAGAGGAGCACAGACTTCCCTCTCCCCAGCCACCTGCTCCATCTCTTCACAGAGGACACCAAGGTGTTCCCAGACCAGCTGGGAGACAGACTCTCCACCGAGTCCTGGGTCTGCCCCGGGGTCTCCTCCCAGTGGGACGTGCCCAAAACACCTCAAGTGGGAGGCGTCCACGAGGCATCCTAATCAGATGCCCAAACCACCTCAACTGACTCCTTTCAATGTGGAGGAGCAGCGGTTCTACTCTGAGCCTCTCCTGGATGACTGAGCTCCTCACCCTATCTCTGAGGGTGAGTCCAGCAAGCCTACGGAGAAAGCTCATTTCAGCCGCTTGTATCCGCGATCTTGTTCTTTCGGTCATTACCCAAAGCTCGTGACCATAGGTGAGAGTAGGAACATAGATTGACTGGTAAATCGACAGCTTTGCCTTAGAACTCAGCTCCCTCTTCACTACAACAGACTGGTACAACGTCCGCATCACCAGACTTTAATTAGTGTCTAGCTTCAAGCAAGACATCACACACCTTAACAGAGTGGAAGGTCTCTGGCACAGAGAGCACAACCTTGGGGTTTTTCTGATGTGCTCATTTATTCCTGCTATGCTTTCAGACCTGACTGGATGGATTTTGATTTGCTGTTAGTGTTTCTATCATCCATCAAGTCTCTCTGAAAGTGAACACAACAATATCATTTGCCTTTGTCATTATAGCCATTGTAGAGTGGAATGTACCCCCCACTTGAGTTAAAATGATTTTTAAAATAATATATTTATAGGTAAATAATACATCTATAGTTATCACTAGCCCTTAAATGATGTTTTTGTGCATTTGCACTTTGCAAGCGAGCATGTCTGTTTCCTCAGCGCCCGTCTTTCATGTGGATGTGACAGAGGAAAACATTTTATTTTGTGCAGACATTTGGGTGACCAAGTGAGTGTGTTTCTGTGACTCGGTGGAGGAAATGGGGCAGTCATTTCCACAACTGGGCCCTCTCCCTCCTGAGCTGGGAAGTGTGGGCGTTGTTCTTCCGTTCTACCTTGTAGCAGGGAGTGGGGGGGGGGGTGCACACACAGAGTAGCAAAGCTAGTGAAAGGGAAACATGCAGCTTCTCCTGTGGGAAAGCAGGGGGCTGTAAGGCCACCCTCTTCTTCTTCTTGGCCTGCTGACCGACAGTTTGTGTGGGGTGACCCGACACAGCGGCGGTCTGAGTTGGAGTCTTAATGGGCCAACTCCTTCTCACCTTGAGCTTGACCTTTAGACAGTTTGAGGATTTTAAATTGGGGGGGGGGGGCTTCAAAGGTGCATCGAGGGGCCGGTGGAGGAGTGGGCTTGGGTTTGTGAGGGAAGCAAAGCTGGAGAGCCTCATTGCCCCTCTGTTATGTACTGAAAAAGCGAGACATGAGCCATGCTATGCTGAGCAACGAACTGAACTTTATTGACAGAAGTTCAACTTATACACACTGGCCATAGCCCGCCTGATGTCACCACGCCGTGTGTCTGGCGCTGGCTATGGCAAGCCTCAAAGTCCAAATCCCCACACAACATCCCCCCTTCACAAAGCGTAGAACCATATTAACCAAATCAACCCCCCCTCAAAAAAAAATTAATTAGCAAGTAAACACCCTAAAAAGAAAACATGCAAAGAACATTGAACTAACTGGGCATCCGCACATACTAGCTAAATTCAAGCCAACCTCAAAGTCCTCCAGGTGCTTAGGCCTCTGACGGGTTCTAGCCGAGCGCCTCACAGGTGGAGGACCTACTCTAGACTCCATCGGCCGAACCTGGACGCCCACCTCAGTAAAGCTCCAACCCATGTCCGTCTCATCCGCTGCAGCTCCCAGATCCTGGGCCAGCAATGATTTCCTGAGGCAGCTGGCACACCATCATGACCCATCCGAGAGCTGGAATGTGTCTGGGCCCAGCCGCTTCACGGTTTGCAGTGGTCCCATCCTGAATGGCTGCAGCTTGTGTGTACTGTTGGGGTGCTTGATCCTGACCCAGTACGACACATCGAGTTCATGAGCCCTCGCCCTATGCTTCTTGTCAAAGCGCTGCTTCATTCTCCGCTGTTGAACGAGGACCTGATCTCATGATGGTTCTGTGTCCGCTGGAGAAGGGGTCGCGGGGGGCCGCAGCCGATCCAGGGACTGATGTAATTTGCAGCTCAGCATGAGCTTCACTGGAGAACACCCCGTCATGGTGTGGGCCATCGCCCTGTAATGGAGGACCGTGTTCTGAAAAGCATCAGAGAGCATGAAGCTGTCCACCAGATGAGCCCGCAGGCCATTTTTCAGTGTCTTGTTGAAATGTTCTACACCCCCATTAGCCTGCAGATAATAAAAGGCGGTTCTAATATGCTCCATGTTCCTTTCCCCCAAAAACTACTCAAACCCCCCAGAGATGAAATGTGGTCCATTGTCACGGTGTCTGGAACCCCCCACCTAGCGAACAGCAACGAGAGGAAACCGGCGACCACGTCGGTTGCGACCGAGCCAGTGAGCAACACCTCCAGCCATTTTGAAAACAGATCGTAATCCACCAGCAGGAAACGGCTGTTCACAGGGGCTGTGTGTAGTTCGCCACAGATGTCCAATTGGACATGCTTCCAGGGTCCTCCAGGTATTGTAGCAGTCGCAGATGTGGAGGAGGTGGCACTCTGGTTTTCCCACTCTCCAAACACGGTACACAGTTCTTAACCACAGTCTCAATGTCTTTATAAATACCTGTCCACCAAACCAAATCCCTGCACCGTTGTTTCACCTTAACCACCCCCAGATGACCCTCATGGAGCATAGCCAAAACACAAGATCTCAGCGACACTGGAATCAACGTGCAGTGTCCGCTCACCACGTACACGTTGTTCCAGCAACTCAGTGCCCAGTTCGTCCCTGAACCTGTGAAAAGGTGCCAGGTCCCCTTGCATTTTCGTGGGCCAAAACCCTCTGATGAATGAGCGCAGCTGTAACAAAGTTGGGTCCCGTTCCGACTCCGCCTGGAGTTCCTGGAGGGACACCATGCTCTGGAGGGGCTCATGATCAGGTCGGCTTCCAAGTAGTTGTTGTCGTCAGGCTGCGCAGTGTTAATTGTGGCACGGGACAGGAGGTCCACTACCACTACCAAGCTCATTCAGTTCATCCTAGACAGTGCCCCAGTTGTGAGATCCGCTTCCTCCGCGGATGCCTAGGGTGAACTGGGTAGTGAAGTTGTAGGCCCATAGCCGTTCCGCCCACCTGTGGAGCCGCAGGGGTCTGTGTCCCTAGCCAGTCATCTCCAGCAGGGTTGTCAGCGCCCTATGGTCTGTGCGTAGGGTGAAATGGCGTCCATAGAGATAGATATGCCACCGTTCACATGCCCAAACAGACGCGAGCGCTTCTCTCTCGCCCATGGCGTACCTTTGTTCAGCTGATGTGAGGAACCTCGACGCAAACACCACTGGGCGCTCTGTACCATTTTGGAGTTGAGACATGACGGCCCCTACTGCTGAACCAGACGCATCACAAGTCACAAAAGTGGGGCACTCAGGGTCAAAATGGGCTAACACCGGCGGGGAGGTCAGTTGAGATTTCAGGTTAGTGACTGCCACTGAGCAGGCCAGGGTCCATTACCACGGGGTGTTTTGCATCCGGAGGGCTCAAAGAGGTTCAGTAGTCTCTGAATAATGGGGAATGAAACGTCCGTAGAAGTTTGCCATGCCCAGGAATGAGGAGATTTGCGCAGGCGTCGTGGGGTCCGGAAGTCGCAGGATCACCTCCACGTTTGAGTGCAGGGGTCTCAGGCCCACAGCCAACAGCCGAAATCCTACAAACTTGATGGATTCAGCTATGAAGATGCACTTTTCCCCATTCAGCGTAACCCCGTGTTCCAGCAGCCTCCCCATCACTCTTTCCAAGCGTTTGTCATGTGCCACCCATGATGTGCCGTGGACCAAGATGTCATCCAGACACACCACTACACCCTTGAGACCAGCAAGAATCGTAGACATAATTTTCTGAAAACAGCTTGGTGCCAAACTCAGGTCAAAAGGCATTCGGGTATATCTGAAAATGCCCATGTGGGTCATGAACACCGTCAGGTTGTGGCTAGCTGGGTGGAGTGGCACTTGCAGATAACCTTGACGGAGGTCCAGTTTCGAAAACACTTTGGAGCCACTGAACATCGTGGTGAGTACCTCCATCGTGGGCAGTGGGTATTTGATCGAGATGATCGCTTTGTTAACCATTCTGAGGTCGATGCATGGTCGGATGCAACCCGTCTTCTTTTTGGCTACCACAATATTTGAGATCCATGGCGAGGCATCCACTCTCTCGATAATGCCGGCGCTCAGAAGTTTGTTCGGCTCTGCCATGACATCGTCCCGCAGGGTGAGTGGTAGCCACTGCAGAGGTTGGATCTTGGGTATCACACTCGGGTCAATGAGCGGTTGGTGGTTGAAAGCTGTCACCCAGCCCAGGCCCACAAACCGCTGGCTAGCGAACATGCCAACCAGGAGAAACAGTTAACACTGCTGGGTCCATGATGGAGAACCCTGACTCTCCCAATAAGTCAATACCCAACAAGTCAGCCCACACAAGTAATCTTTGGCCCACACCCCACAGAGAAACTGACCGTGCCCACCATGCCAATCTTTGCATGTCCATAACCAAACATTTTCACAGTGCCCGCTATAATAGGCTTCTTTGGAAAAAGTTTTCTTACCGTGGGCATGCTTAATATGGGTTTTGCAGCACCCGAATCCACCAAGAGCAGCATGTTAATGCCGTCGAGCTGCACCACGTACCATTTTAGCAGCCAATTGCTGGCACCTGCTACACACACCGAAGCTACACCCACAAGTCCCAAATCCATCGGCATGTCGGTGGTGGTGCAAACCCTAACCAGATGATTAGGTCAACCACAGTTGTAGCACTTTTTCGCTTTAGCGGGGGAGGCAGTTGAACCCGCCTGGTGACGAGGAGAGCCACAGCCGCCACACAGTTCTTGGGTTCCTGCCTGTGCCACCACCCACCACCTTTTGGGAGTCCGCCCCATGTAGTTAGCTGCATTGCTATTGGCCTGACACGGAGAGGGAACGTGGACGGCTAAGTGTTCATTAGCCAGTAGTTATATTCCTATCTGGGTAGCGGACTCGATTTGGCTAGCCATTTGCATTACTTGACTTTGCGTGAAATCGTCCTTAGCTAGCAGTAGCTTGTCCTTTAGCCACTCATTGTTCGTGCTATATGCTAGCTTGTCACAAATTAGCTCTTCTTCCATAGGCCCGAAGGTACAGTGGGGAAAAAAAAAGTATTTAGTCAGCCACCAATTGTGCAAGTTCTCCCACTTAAAAGATGAGAGAGGTCTCCAATTTTCATCATAGGTATACCTCAACTATGAGAGATGAAATGAGAAAAAAAAAAAATCCAGAAAATCACATTGAAGGATTTTTAATGAATTAATTGGTAAATTCCTCGGTAAAATAAGTATTTGGTCAATAACAAAAGTTCATCTCAATACTTTGTTATATACCCTTTGTTTGCAATGACAAAGGTCAAACGTTTTCTGTAAGTCTTCACAAGGTTTTCACACACTGTTGCTGGTATTTTGGCCCATTCCTCCATGCAGATCTCCTCTAGAGCAGTGATGTTTTGGGGCTGTCGCTGGGCAACACTGACTTTCAACTCCCTCCAAAGATTTTCTATGGGGTTGAGATCTGGAGACTGGCTAGGCCACTCCAGGACCTTGAAATGCTTTTTACGAAGCCACTCCTTCGTTGCCCAGGCAGTGTGTTTGGGATCATTGTCATGCTGAAAGACCCAGCCACGTTTCATCTTCAGTGCCCTTGCTGATGGAAGGAGGTTTTCACTCAAAATCTCATGATACATGGCCCCATTCATTCTTTCCTTTACACGAATCAGTCATCCTGGTCCCTTCGCAGAAAAACAGCCCCAAAGTATAATGTTTTCACCCCCATCCTTCACAGTAGGTATGGTGTTCTTTCTCCTCCAAACACGACAAGTTGAGTTTTTACCAAAAAGTTCTATTTTGGTTTCATCTGACCATATGACATTCTCCCAATCCTCTTCTGGATCATCCAAATGCTCTCTAGCAAACTTCAGATGAGCCTGGACATGTACTGGCTTAATTCAATTCAATTCAATTCAACTTTATTTATATAGCGCCATTTCACAACAACAGTCATCTCATAGCACTATCAACTGTAGGGGGGAACCCCCACAGTTGCAGAAAGACCCCAGCAATCAGGCGATCCCCTGTGAGCAAGCACTTGGCGATGGTGGAGAGGAAAAACTCCCTTTTAACAGGAAGAAACCTCCAGCAGAACCAGGCTCAGGGAGGGGCAGTCATCTGCTGCGACTGGCTGGGGGGTGAGGGGATAGAGAAAAAGAAAAGAATAGACATGTAGAGAGCAAACAGCACGATGGGGACTCAATCTATGGGAGAGAACAAACAAATGTTAATGACCAGCAAAAAAAAAATATTTCATAGAGAGTGAGGAAAGGCGTGAGGCCCAGTGCATTACTGGAGGTCCCCCGGCTGACTAAACCTATTAGCAGCATAACTAAGGGAGGGTTCAGAAACACATGATCCCTCCCTAATTGTAGGCTATATCAAAAAGGTAGGTTTTAGCCCTATTCTTAAAAACAGAGATCGAGTCTGACTCCCGAATCCAGATTGGCAGCTGATTCCACAGGAGAGGAGCTTGATAACTGAAGGCTCTGCCTCCCATTGTACTTTTGGAGATTCTAGGTATTACAAGTAATCCTGCATTTTGGGAGCGTAGTGCTCTGTTAGGATAATACGGTAGTACCAGATCTTTTAAATAAAAAGGAGCCTGATTGTTTAGAGCTTTGTAAGTAAGAAGAAGGATTTTAAACTTAATTCTAAACTCTATGGGAAGCCAATGAAGGGAGGCCAGAACCGGAGAGATATGATCTCTCTTTCTAGTACCTGTTAAAACTCTTGCTGCAGCATTTTGGATCAGCTGAAGACTTTTTAAAGATGTTTTAGGACAGCCTGATAATAAAGAATTACAATAATCTAATCTCGAGCTAACAAAAGCGTGGATCAGTTTCTCAGCATCACTCTGAGACAAGATGCTCCTAATCTTGGCAATATTACGCAAATGATAAAAGGCAGTCTTAGAAACAAATTTAATATGTGAATTGAAGGACAAATCCTGATCAAAAATAACTCCAAGGTTCCTCACAGAGCTATTAAGAGAAAGAGTAACCGCATCCAAACTGAAAGTTTGATTTGGAAAGGAATTTCTAAGGTTTTTTGGACCAACAAGAATGACTTCAGTCTTATCTGAATTTAATAGCAGGAAATTACAAGTCATCCAAGCTTTGATTTCCTTAAGACAGGCTTCCAACTTGGCTAATTGATTACTATCATCTGGCTTCATTGACAGGTATAATTGTGTGTCATCTGCATAACAATGAAAATGTATACAGTGCTTTCTAATAATGTTGCCTAACGGAAGCATATATAAACTAAAAAGAGTAGGGCCTAGCACAGATCCCTGTGGAACTCCATGACTAAGCTTTGAGTTGAAAGAAAACTCATTATTTACATGAACAAACTGGAACCTATCAGATAAATAAGATCTAAACCATTGCAACGAAGTTCCATTAAGTCCAACATAGTGTTCTAATCTATCAAGTAGAATATTATGATCGATAGTATCAAAAGCTGCACTAAGGTCTAAAAGGACAAGTACAGAAACTAGTCCATTATCAGATGCAATGAGGAGGTCGTTAGTGAGCTTCGCTAAGGCTGTTTCAGTACTATGATGGATTCTAAACCCAGATTGAAACTCTTCAAGTAAACCATTTCCCTGCAGGTGGTCAAATAATTGCGTAGCAACAACTCTTTCTAAGATTTTTGAAATGAAAGGGAGATTAGAGATTGGTCTATAGTTAGCTAAAGCTCCTGGATCTAGCGTTGGCTTTTTGAGTAAGGGTTTAATTACAGCTGTTTTAAAAGCCTGCGGTACATGGCCTAAAGTTAATGAAGAATTGATTATATGAAGAATAAAGCTACCAATAAGTGGGAAGACTTCTTTAAATAACCTGGTAGGAATAGGGTCTAAAAGACAAGTTGAAGGTTTGGATGAGGAAACTATTTTGTCTAACTCACAAAGGTCGATTGGAGTAAACTCATCAAGACAGACATCAACAGAAGGAGTTGTAGTAGTTACAGTATTTAAGTTAACTGTGGGAAGAATCTGATTGATTTTATCTCTGATGGATGAAATTTTATTATTGAAAAAGTTCATAAAGTCCTGACTAGTAAGCTCTAAGGGAATGCTAGGATTGACAGAGTCCTGACTCTTTGTCAACCTGGCTACAGTACTGAAAAGAAACCTGGGATTATTCTTGTTCTCTTCTATTAATGCAGAGTAATAACTCGTTCTAGCTTTTCTAAGAGATTTTTTATACATTAAAAGATGATTTCTCCAAGCTAAATAGATTTCATCTAAATTAGTAGAGCGCCATTTTCTTTCTAATTGACGAGTCTTCTGTTTTAAGGTACGAGTTTCTGTGTTGAACCAAGGAGTTAGAAATCTCTGATTAGACTTTTTCTTTTTTAAGGGGGCCATCAAGTCTAGAGTCTGATGCAGAGAAGCTGAAACACTATCCACCATGTTATCAATTACAGAAGGAGCAAGCTGTCTATAGCTTATTTCCGTTGTGTTGACACATGGCATAGAGGAAACAATCTGCATAAATTTGGAAACAGCATCATCTGAGAGGCATCTACTGTAATAATATTTTTCTTTAGGAGCCAAATAGTCAGAAATAGTAAAATCAAAGGTTAACAGACAATGGTCTGACAGTACAGGGTTATGAGGAGACACTACAAGATTTTCTATTTCTATGCCATATGTCAAAACAAGGTCCAATGTATGGTGGAGGTAATGAGTAGAATTTCCTACTTTCTGAGAAAACCCAATCGAATCTAATATTGAATTGAATGCCACATTAAGGCAGTCACTATCTACATCCACATGTATATTAAAGTCCCCTACTATAATTATTGTATCAGATTTCAGCACTAAATCAGCTAAGAAATCAGCAAATTCGGATAAAAATTCTAAGTAGGTTGATGGGGGACGATAAACTATGGCAAATAAAATTGGGTTTAACCTAAAATTGCTAAAGTGCCCAATACTGAGGACCAGGCCCTCAAAGGAATTATAACATGTTTTTTGCTTTACATTAACTAGTAATTTGGAATGGTAAATTGTTGCTACTCCTCCTCCACGACCAGAGCTTCTAGGATTTTGACAGTTTAAATAACCAGAGGGAGTTGATTCATTTAAACCAACATAATCCTCTTGTCCTAACCAAGTCTCTGTAAGGGAAATTAAATCAATCTGATGATCAATTAACAAATCATGGACTAACAGAGACTTGGGAGTTAGAGACCTAATATTTAATAAACCACATTTAATTTTTAAATTATGAGGAGGAACAGAGGCCAAATCATTCAATTTAGGGGCTTTATGTTTAATTTGAGTTTTACCAATATTTTGCTTTATCACTTTGGGATGCTTATACATTATATTTTTATTCACTTTGGAGGGAGCAGACAACGATTCTCTGATGAGGAAGTCAGGGGCTAAGCTGAGGGGTGGCGGATGAAGAGGAGCTGCAGAGAGGCGTGTAAGACTGCGACTCTGCTTCCTGGTCCCAACTCTGAGTAGTCATGGTTTTGGAAATTTGGATAAAAAAGATGCCAGATGCCAGATTGTCCCCCTTAAGCAGGGGGACACGTCTGGCACTGCAGGATTTGAGTCCCTGGCGGTGTAGTGTGTTACTGATGTAGCCTTTGTTACTTTGGTCCCAGCTCTCTGCAGGTCATTCACTAGGTCCCCCCGTGTGGTCCTGGGATTTTTGTTCACCGTTCTCGTGATCATTTTGACTTCATGGGGTGAGATCTTGCGTTGAGCCCCAGATCAAGGGAGATTATCAGTGGTCTTGTATGTCTTCCATTTTCTAATAATTGCTCCCACAGTTGATTTCTTCACACCAAGCTGCTTGCCTATTGCAGATTCAGTCTTCCCAGACTGGTGCAGGTCTACAATTTTGTTTCTGGTGTCCTTTGACAGCTCTTTGGTCTTGGCCATAGTGGAGTTTGGAGTCTGACTGTTTAAGGTTCTGGACAGGTGTCTTTTATACTGATAATGAGTTCAAACAGGTGCCATTAATACAGGTAACGAGTGGAGGACAGAGGAGCCTCTTAAAGAAGAAGTTACAGGTCTGTGAGAGCCAGAAATCTTGCTTGTTTGTAGGTGACCAAATACTTATTTTACCAAGGAATTTACCAATTAATTCATTAAAAATCCTTCAATGTGATTTTCTGGATTTTTTTTTTCTCATTTTGTCTCCCATAGTTGAGGTATACCTATGATGAAAATTGGAGACCTCTCTCTTCTTTTAAGTGGAAGAACTTGCACAATTGGTGGCTGACTAAATACTTTTTTGCCCCACTGTACATGTGCTCACTAGGTTACGGAGCTCCATAAGAAAGTGATGAGTGGACTCACCTGCTTGTTGACAGCAATCGAAGAATCTGTATCTTCGTGCTGTGATGTTACACTTGTCAACAAAAAAATTTGTCCATCCTGCACAAACACTTGTCCAAAGAGCCCGTGCTACCCAGCACGCGAAACACACGTTGACCTTCTTTGCCAAGGCAATAGATTAGCGTGCTCTTTTGTCTTTCTTCATCTGTGTCGCCCAGGCCAGCTGCAACGATATAAGCATCAAACGCCTCCAACCAGCGGTGCCACTGTGTAGCTTGCAGACCTGGTGACTCCAAGAACAGAGGAGGTGGTCTTGCGCACGCCTCCATGGCTTAGTCCTCAGTCGCCAAATGTTACATACTGAAAGAGCGAAACGTGAGCCATGCTATGCCGAGCAACAAACTGAACTTTATTGACTGAAGTTCACCTCATACACACTGGCCGCAGTCCACCTGGCACCAGCTATGACAAGCCTCAAAGGCCAAATCCCCATACAACACCCTCTTCTTAGCCTCACATCGCTGCTGCATCGAAGCGAGAGCAAAAATACTGCCTGCAATAATTGGCATGTCCAAAATTTCCTCCTTCTCTCTCTCGATACGTTTGTCAGGTTAAGTCATCTAGCTCTGCAACACCATCATCCCCCCAAATTTCCCTGTGGCCTGGATTGCACAGTGCTGTACACAGAGGTAGATGTCCGTGATCACGGAAATCTTTTCCCACACATTCAGGTCCGATTTAGCCACGACATCCTCCCATAATTCAGCTTGGCAAGCAGAGGTGGCCATGAACAAAAGCCACGTTTTGTCTGTGCTGTTTGGTTAGCCAATAACCCAAATGTAACAATTTTCAGTCCACCGTGACTGAAACAGCCCACAGACTGGCAGCTTTGGTGGTCAGTGCGCTTAACATTTCATTCATGCTCTCTGCTTGCCAAGCTGAAGTATGGGAGGACGTCATGGCTAAATTGGACTTGAATGTGTGGGAAAAGATTTCCATGATCATGGACATCTACCAGTTCCAAACGCAGAGTTTGTAACTGTTCATAATTCCCTCCACCTTGACTAAGGTCCCAGTTCCAGCTGAAGAAAAACAGCCCCAAAGCATGATGCTGCCACCACCATGCTTCACTGTAGGTATGGTGTTCTTTTGGTGATGAGCAGTGTTGTGTTTGTGCTAAATATATCTTTTGGAATTATGGCCAGAAAGTTCAACCTTGGTTTCATTGGACCATAATACATTTTCTCACATGCATTTGGGAGATTTCAAATGTGTTTTTGCAAAATGTAGCTGGGCTTGGATGTTTTTCTTCGTAAGATAAGGCTTCCGTCTTGCCACCCTAGATGGGAGATTGTTGTCATATGTACTAAACACCCAGTACTTGCCAGAAATTCCTGCAACTTCTTCAATGTTGTTGCCATCCTCTTGGCAGTCTCCTTGACCAGTTTTCTTCTCAACTTTTCACCAATTTTGGAGGGATGTCCAGTTCTTGGTAATGTCACTGTTTTGCCATATTTTCTCCACTTGACGATAACTGTCTTTACTGTGTTCCATGGTAGATTCAATGCCTTGGAAATTCTTTGTACCCTTCTCCTGACTGATACCTTTGAACTTTGACATCCCTCTGATGCTTTGGAAGCTCTCTGCGGACCATGGCTTGTGCTGTAAGATGTGACTACAAAAATGTCAGGAAAAGCCTACTAGAACAACTGAACTTTATTTGGGATTAATCAGAGGCGCTTTAAATTAAATCACCCTTATTGTCATTCAACCGTACAACCAATCATGTACAGCAGAACGAGATTGTGCTTTACCCATCTACAGTGTAAATCACACACACCCCAAGTGCAGAATCAGAGGGCCGCTGCCATGCAAGGCGCTGCCACAGAGTTCCCTCCTCCATTCCATTTATGGCTGAGCACCAAGCTGGACGGCAGGAAGTTCCACTTTTATATGGTCTTCGGCATGACCCGGCCGGGATTTGAACCCCTGCCTCCCGGGAGTGGGGCGGATGCTCTACCAACTGAGCCACCACTCCAGTAAATGGTGGCAGGTGTGTGCTGACTCCCATTTAATGTCCTTTCCTGCAGAGGAAACAACACTAACACCCAGTTTTGTTTTGTTCATGCATTTTAGACATCATTTTAGGAACGATGATTCTTTCATCACAGGGGAACCCTTATGCTTTACCTATGGTTCTCTTTCCTCTTCACCTACCTTCAAATCAGTAATGTGTCTGCTCCTTCTGCTGCTTGTCTTCATATACTGTGACTCATGTAAACCAAGTCTGCTGTTTTCTCAAAAGGTGAGTGGAGTCCTGAAGTGTCAAATGAATTATTAATTTCTTTCTGATTTCTTATTTGTTTCTGCTCCATCAACATTCTGTATACAATTAAGGTGCATTTGTGGACAAAGAATGTGGGAGTGATATTTGCAGGAATGCATGAAATATGTTGTCTTGGGCATTTCTACCCCTCTCTGTGTATTTTGGACAGTGGATAGCAGGGTTACTTTGGCCAAGATTGAAGAGTACAAGACGGCGTACACAGTGGGCGTGATGAGAAAGTGCTTCCATGGCAAAGTTTGAACCGAAGTGTAAAAATGAAAACATGCAGCTGAGGTTGTGCAGGGGCTCTTTTGCTGGACGAAAGGCTGCTCATTGTTGTGCAACTCATATCACTCACATTTACATCAGAGACAATTATCTAAAAACAAAACAAAACAAAAAGCAAGCTCAACAGTTTATACTGTTTGAAAAATGTAAGAACACACTAGGCCCTGTGTGCAGAATCAGCATTTTAAATCTCATCAATGTGACACATATGATAATCCATATGAGAAAATGTGTTTCTTATAAGAGGTAATTTGCTGCTGCAAATGATGTAACAAAAAAGAAATAATTCTATTTCTACTTAAGAAACTGACTCATTCTATTAAAATGATGTTAAACAAGACTTAAACATGAAGGTTGTGATGCATTAATGTATGAAATGTTGTATAATTTATATTTATTCATGATTTATAAAGTATTTTACCTAAATAATAATCTACTTATAAAGTATAAATAATTTATAACTTAGTCTTAATGCAAAATGGTATCTAAAATATTAATTTAAAAACACAATTGCCTGAGCACATTTAGAATTTTTTTTTTTTGATTACAACTTGATTTGTTTTTTTATTATCTTCATTTTTATTTGTTTACAAAGTAAAACTTTTGTCAAAAGGCCAGTTGAACAGTCAGTCTCCAATATGGACCCTGACTTTATTTCCATGCGTGTCCAGTTCATGATGTATTAATCTAGAATAAACACTCTCAGTGCTGCAAAGATAAATGAGCCACTTCCTCGATCATGCGTTAAACTGATAGTGAACCCCGGAATTTGAAGTCAAACAAAGCCTATTTGCGCTCCTCCTTTTAAGTTGTGCAAGAGTTAGCATCCATTGGTCCATTTTCCCGCCGTGAATACCTGCTACATCACCAGATAAACTAGAATCTCTTCATAAAAGACAGCACCTGGCCCTTTTCATATCACAACCGATGAGTCATTAGGGAGGAAAAAATCCAGATTTAGCACAGCGCTGGGAGGATCCTACATGTGTTGCTCAGAGAATGTGATGATGGCAGAGCCTTAGACAAAAGCTACAGAGGAATAGCAGGAATTGCTCTGGCACCTGACTTTTTTCCAGTTGACATCTCTGGTGCTCAGACAAGGATTAACATCCAATTTGCCGCTCTCTTCCTGGGCTCAAGTCTATCCCAACAGCTCGGCACTTCAAAGCAACAGATAAAAAGGGAGAGATGGATGGTCATTCTTCAGGGGGAATTGGCTTAGTGAAGCTCTGTTTAAAATGGCAGGGATACAAAAAGGAGGGTTGTTTTGATGTGCTGTGGAGTGTGAGCGTTCCGGCCAGCGGCGTGACATGTCGGCCCATCTCCTGCCCTCCAGTGTCTGAGCTGCACAATACAGCAGGGGTGACGTGACATACAGTTTGAAGCTAAGACGACAGAGACACGCAGCTGCAAGGGTTTGCACCTCATTAATGCCCAATCTGATCCTGAAAACAAAAACAAAATTCAAAAAAAGGCTGTGATGCTGCGCAAATCTAAATACAAACAGAATGCGATAATTTGTAAATCACATAAGCCAATGCTTTACAACAGAACATAGAAAACGTCAAATGTTCAAAGTGAGACATTTTACTATTTCATGAAAATTTTGCTTAGCTTGAATTTGATTGCAGCAGCACATCAAAAGAATTTGGATGGAGCAACAAAAGAAAGGAAAAATAAGTGGTAGTTAAAAGAAACTGCTGGAGGAACATGTTGCAACTAAAGTTAATGGGCAACAGGTCACTATGATAGGAATATGATGGGTTTAAAAAGAACATCTTAGAGAGGCAGTCTCCCAGATGGACAGAAGTTCAGCAATCTCCAAAAAACTGCATCAACACTTGTCTAACAATTTCAGAATAATGTTCCTTAATTCAAAACTGCAAAAACTTTAAATATTCCATCAACTACAGTACACAAGATTCTGAGAATCTGGAGACATTTGTGTCTGCAAAGAACACGACTGAAAATCATTATTGGATGCACAGATATATCACAATAACATTTTTATTGGTTAATATTCAACTATTGACGTCAGTCATCAGCAAATAAGATATCCACAGTGCCCGATATTTTTCTGGTATGGCCCAGGCCAAGTCCAAATGATTATGGGCTTTTTTAACATCAGACTTTTTCCTCCTATGGTTTATTAACAACAGGTAGTGTCCACACAGTATAAGAAAAAACCTTGTCCACTTGAAAAATGCACAAACACTGACTCTGACACCTCTGTTTCTCAATATAATGAGTCAGTAACCGCCCAGTCACACTACAGCTTCTGGAGTGTGATTACAGAAGCTGTAACCATGATCAAAATTGAATCAATGCTTAAAATATATCTCTGTGTAATCAGTAGTGACTACATGAAAGTTTTTCTTTTTGTATGATATTTTAGAAAATTAACTTTTTACAATATTCTAACTTACTGAGATGCATTTGTACATTCAAGCGTGTAAAAGTCCTGTTAACAAAGTTAAAACAGCACAGTCTTGGTTGTATCGGGCATTGGCCAAGAAACAGCTGAGAACAGCACTGATTATCCAGTCCACATGCGTACACCGACACTGGAGTCAGTGAAAATCTTAACCTTGGAAGGCGTTTTTTTTTAAGATTTTAAAAATACTGGTGGCTGCCAGTGAGACTGGCAACCTTGAAAGTTTAAAGTTGGCAAAGTTTGAACACATCCTTGATTTTTCAAAGATAGAACTATGGTATCAATGTGAAACATTTAGGTAATTTCCTTTCTGAGTTATCATGTTTACAGTGTTTTTGGCAAAACTGACCTGTGAACTTGATGTTGAGTTCAAGGTTATCTAAATCCAAACTTGTAAGAGATTGTCATAGATACAACTAGAAAATTAGGAAAGGAAATTCTTTTTTTTTTTTTTTGAGATTTCTTTTTTTTTTATTTAAGTTTTTGTAAAGGGTATACACGTCATTACAGCATTGCATCGTTTACATTTTCATCACATTCCCTTATTTTTTGTTATTTGACAACATTGGAAGAATAATTATTACAACACCCCTTTTTTAAGTGAAAGAAAAAGTGAAATTAAAGAGAACAGAAAAAAACAAAAAACAAACAAACAAACAAAAGATCAAAAAACGAACAGACAAACAAAAAAATAAATAAATAAAAATAAAAGAGCATCTGAGTAGCGTTGGAACAAAGAGCGGTGCCATTATTGAAATGGTATTTGTCAAAGATTAGATCTAATGGAAGACACATATGCGGTCCAGGGTTGCCAAAAGTTCAAGAACTCATCCATGTCCTGTCTCAATGCGAATGTCAACTTTTCCATCGAGTAAATGTCCTGAATCACGTTAATCCAATCTTCAGGTGTAGGACAGTCCTTCAACATCCATTTTTTAGTTAGGGCTTTTTTACTTGCCAATATTAAAACAGTGAATAAGTATTTTTCTCCTTGTCTTTCCAGTGAATCCGGTAGTAAACCCAAAACCCAAATACAAAGTTACAAAAGAAAAGGGAACTGTTATTTTGAATATTTTCCCCAATATTGTCTGTACATTGGTCCAATATTGGTGGATAACTGGGCATGACCAAAACACATGAAAAGGATTTGCAGTCTCTTCACCACACAAGCGCCAACAATTCAACCCCTTATGAGTAAATTTGTTTTGTGCAGGTGTTCTGAAAAATCTTACCAAATTTTTCCATCCAAATTCTCTCCACTGCAGAGAAGAGGTACTTTTCCATTGCTGTTTATTTAGCTTTTCCCATATTTCCAGTTGTAAAGTGAAATTCCCCTCTTTTTCCCATCTCTCTTTTATATATGATGTGTTGTCTCCTTTTAAGTCTTGAAGACCTTGGTATATTTTAGAGATGTATCTGATCCCTGGGATCCCTTTATATGCCATTAAGAAGACCTTCAGAACACCTGACTAGGCCCTTTCCAAATCCTCCTTTTTAAGTATATTGTTTATGTGGTGTCTAAGCTGAAAGAGCCTATAAAGGTCTTGATTTATTAGACCTTGTTTTTTCAAATCTTCAAAACTTCTTAAAATTTGCCCTTTAAAAAAATCGTAATATTTTATCAGTCCGTTCTCTTTCCACTTTTTAAATCTAGTGTCTGTTTTATTAGGAGTAAAGTCTTGATCATAGGCAATCCATTGCAGAAATCGATAGGGCTCTTTAGTTTGATTCTCTCTGACTATCTTAAACCAAATTTTTAGCGGGGTCTCTATCCACGGGTTAGTGTTATTCAGAAGTTTAGGTAAGGCATTGTTCCCTATTATCGCCTGTAGGGGGATGTCACTTGTTATTTGGCATTCCATCTCCTTCCATTGTGCAGTGTAGACTGGGTTACATATCTCGACTAAAGTTTTAATTTGTGCGGCTTTAAAATAGTCCCTGATATTTGGCAGCGCAAGCCCACCTTTGTCTTTGTTTAGCTGTAGGGTTCTATATCTGATTCTTGCCCTGCCATATGAATCTTGAGATCCTTCTGTCCAGTTCCTGCCATGTTTTTTTGGGAGGTTCTACCGGTATTGTTTGGAAAAGGTATAGAAGACGTGGAAGTATATTCATTTTGACTGCTTCAATTCTTTGTGCAGTACCCAAGAATGGTATCATATTCCATCTTGCTAGATCAGATGTTATTTTTGCCACCAGTGGATCATAGTTTAGTGTTATAATTTTGTTGAGTTGTTTCGGGATATTGACCCCCAGATATTTCATAGATTCCATCTCCCAGTTAGTTTTGAGTTTGCTTAGTAAATACTGATTTGGGTCATAGTTGAATGTTAAAACTTGGGTTTTATGCATGTTTAGTTCGTACCCCGATAAATCTCCGTACTCTGAAAAAACTGAGATTAGTTCTGGAAAAGAGGTGTCCGGCTGCCCCAGGTATATTAAAATGTCATCAGCAAAGAGTGCTATTTTATGTTCCTTCTGACCAAGTGTAATACCTTGAATTTTTTGATTCTGTCTTATCCATTGGCTCAGAGGTTCTATGAAGATTGCAAAGAGCAGTGGAGACAAGGGGCAGCCCTGACGACATCCTCTTTCCAGCTCAAAAGATGATGATAGATTACCGTTAATCCTTATTTTAGCTGTTGGTTTTTTATATAATGCCTGGATAGTTCTAATGAAGTTGTTATGAAAATTGAAACTGGATAAGATTCTATATAGGAAAGACCAGTCAACCGAATCGAATGCTTTTTCAGCATCTAATCCCAATATGACTGCATTTAAGTTATATTTTTTTATATGATGAATTATGTGTAAAGTGTGTCTAATGTTGTCTTGCGTCTGTCTTTGTCTTATAAAACCTGTTTGGTCTAAATGAATTAAGTCTGTCAGTATATTTTCTAACCTTTTGGCAAGGATAGTGGTAAAAAGCTTATAGTCCTGATTTAATACACTGATTGGTCTGTAGTTGGAGCATTCTAGTTTATCCTTTTCAGGTTAAAGTATGACTGCAATGACCCCTTCTCTCCAGGAGGGGGGGATTTCCCCTGTGTGGACGACATAGTTAAATGTTTTCAGGAGGAGAGGAGATAGTTGCTGTTTAAAGGTTTTGTACCACTCTGCTGTATAGCCATCTGCTCCTGGGGATTTGTTAGCTTTAAGTTTCATAATTGCTTTTTCTAATTCTTTAGGTTGTATTTCTGACAGTAGTGTTTTATTTTGAGACTCAGTAAGTTGGGGAAGGTTTAATGTGTTTAGGAATGCTTCGGATGAGTTTTTATGTTTTTTGAGGGAGTACAAGTTCTTATAGTAGTTCTCGAAGCTTTTAAGAATATCCTGAATTCTGAATTTTATTTCCTTTGATACTGGGTCTCTGATTTTGTAGATTGCTCTTTCCGTTTGTTGTTTCCTCAATTTATAGGCTAGTAATTTTGCCGATTTGCTGCCTGCTTCATAGTATTTTTGTTTCAGAAATGCAAGTTTCTTCTGGATTTCTATTGTGTAGATCTCATTTATTTGTTTTTTAATTTCCTTAATTTTGAGCGAGTCATTAGAATGAGTGTTGTCTTTGTGCTCTTTTTCTAGGTTCTTAAGTTCTGACTCTAATGTGGTTAGTTTTTCTTGTCTCAGTTTCTTTTGGATTGCCAGTTTTGCGATAATCTTTCCCCTTATTACAGCTTTGCATGCATCCCACAGTATTAAAGGGGATACGTCTCCATTATCATTTTCTTCCAAATATCTGAGAATATCTGATTCCAATTCATCTTTCAGTGGTCCTTTCAGGACATTTGAATTCAACCTCCAAGAAAATGTATTATTTGTGAATTTTTGGTTACTTAAGTCCATATAGATCGGACTGTGGTCGGAGAGATCCATCAGTCCTATTTTACATGTTTTTACTCTTCCAATGTCTCTATTAAACATAAAAAAAATAGTCAGTCCTTGAGTATGATGAATGTGGCGCTGAGTAAAATATATAATCTTTTACACTGGGGTTGAATTCCCTCCACACATCACAGATTCCCATTTCTTTTAGTAGCATCCAAGTTTTTCTACTTTGAGTGTTATTTTGATGTGGAGAATTACCTGATGCATCCCAGTATGGATTCAGTCTTAGAGTGAAGTCTCCACCACATATCACTAAACCTTGGGCTTTAGTTATCATTAGGTCAAATACATTTTTATAAAATTTCCAGTTAGCCCCTGGAGGTGCATATACATTCAGCAGGGTGATATCTTCTCCCTCTAGCCGCCCAATTACCAAACTGTATCTCCCTTCTTTATCTTTGTGTTCTGACTTTTTTTCAAATGTAATTTTGGTTGAGATCAATGTCGCTACTCCCCTCCTCCTCCCTGACTTATATGAAGATGAAGAGATCATATTAAACCCTTGTCTATTGAGTTTAGTGTGCTCCACGTCTGTTAGGTGGGTTTCTTGTAAAAATATTATTCCTGCTTTGTCTTTTTTCATTTTGCCTAGAATCTTGGATCTTTTAACTGGATTCAGGATCCCTTTTACATTATATGAGATTATTTTGGTTACACCCTGTTTCTCCATTGTATTGTCTTATTTAGTATAACAGTGTGGTGGCCCTTTTTTTATGCTACTCAGAAACTGAAAGAACATTAAGAACATAAAAAACATTAAGAACATAGTGTAAAAAACTTTAAAACAAAAAACTGACAAAAGAACTTCCTCAGCTGAGGTCTTTTTAGTGACCTTAGAAGAGCCTTGATGGAGTGTAGGCTCTGAGGGAAATTCCTCAAACTCTGTTACGTGTTGAGGGCCCTCTCTTACCCCTGTAAGTTGTCCCATGTTTTTAACGTGAATTTCAGATCCCAATCCGAACTTGTAATGATTTTTTTTTTATTCCTATACCTTATGAAATTGTGTGCACCCTCCCACCACCATCACAGCAAGCATTCACGTTAATACAGTATTTGTTAGTGTGGGGAGAACATGTGGATCATTGTCACATTTCTATTTTAACAAGTTTTTTTTTTTTTTTTTTTTTAAGACTTGTTTCTAATATTATGACTGTTCCATGAAATGTTTTACCACATGCTGATTCTGCATCTCCTTTAATGTTTGTTACCTTGTAGGAGGGGGGTTGGATGCGCAGACTGACAAAAAAAAAAAAACGTTATTCCCTCCTGTAAACGGCCAGTTTTTCCTTGTAGCTCTGATGCTGGGTTTCCCGCTGCTGGCCCGTGGATTTTGAGGGTCTCTGTGTAGACCACGTTTGAGCCTTGATTCTTTCGATCGGGTCTGCTGCGGGTTTAAACACCGTTACCGGGAGTCCTCTTCTCGCCATATCTTTGGTTGCTTCTTCCGCCGAGTTATAGAGACATGTCTCTTCTCCGTAGAAAACCCTCAACTTCGCTGGAAATGGCGTCTGGAAGCGCAATTTTTTCTCTCGTAGTATCTTTTTAGTGTCGCTGTATTCCCGACGCTTTTCAAGGACCTCCGGGGCGTAATCGTGTTCCATGAAAACTGTTCTCTCTTGGTGCATAAATCCTTTTTTCTGCCAAGCTAGTCTTACAACCTCTTCTTTTATTTTGGAGTTGGAAAACTTCACCACCACCGAACATGGAGGCGCTTCCGCCGCCGGCCTAGGGGCTAATGTACGGTGCGCCCTCTCTATCTTCAAGTCGGTGGATTGGGGAATATCCAACTTCTCTCTCAGTAAGGATTCCACGCATGCCGCCATTGTGGAGAAACCATCCTTGACTCCTTCTTTCAGACCATGAATTCTTATGTTGTCTCCTCTCAGTCTTCCTTCTTGGTCAGTTAGCTTAGCCTCTAGTCTTGACTGCCTTTTGTGTAGATCCAGCACGGAATCTTCCAGCACTTTTATTCTTTCCTCTGCTTCCAAGATTCGGTTCTCGGCCTGGTCTACTCTGCTGTTTGTGCTTTTAAATTCTTCTTTGAATTCACAAAATTCGGCCCAACACTTCTCGGCGAAATCGTCTTAATTCATTAAATACCATTTTCAAGCTAACCTTTTTGTTAGCTTCATTCAGCTCCTCGTCTTCTGAATGGAAATCCTCCGGATCAGATTCTTCGGCCGATGCGTGTCCTGGCCTGGTAAATGTCGGTTTCTCCTGTTTTCCTTTAGGCATGATGACTTTGTCCTTTGATTTTCACTCTTCCAAAAATCCGTTAAATCTGATTTTCAAGGTATTTTACTGGATTGGGTCTGGGAGCTTCAGCGTTAAGCTGCAATCACCATGGTGTCCAGACCGGAAGTCTCATCAAAGGAAATTCTGAGTGTCAAAATGATTGCCCGTTGGGTGTGGCTGTAACTCATGAGAACCTAATGAAAAATCATGAAAATCAGTTGAATTTGAATGAAAATCAAAAACACTGACCACAGACCCATATGTGAACCTGTGTACAAAGTTTGACCCTAACTTTACTTGTTTTATAGTAGGAGTGTAATGGTATGCCTAAAATCACGGTTCGGTACGCACCTTGGTTTTAAGTTCATGGTTCGGTTCATTTTCGGTACAGTAAGGAAACAAAATGAAAAACATAAAACTGCCTATCTTTTGTATAAGTGGGAACAGCTTTACTGACAAAAAACAAACAAACAAAAAAAGCAAACTGCCAGCAGTAAATTCTCCAATAAAAAAAAAAAAAAAATTCTGAAATAAACAAAATAAAAATGTATACAATCAAAAAATTATCTTTATTGGAAATGAATGATGCAGACAAGTGCAACAATAGAAGTTTGAACAGACTAATATAAAAAGTTCCCACAGCTAAATAAAATAATGACCCATGAAACACGAGTTGGAAACTTGAACTTAACAGCTTAATCAAAAGTGTTTGTAGCAACACAATTAAATAACAGACATTAAAGTTTGGTCTTTTAACCCAAAAACTAAAGAAATAAAACTTAAATATCAGCTTCTACTGCACCATACAGGGCTGTTGTAACTCTACTGTTCAAAACAAACTGGAGTAATAATATTCAACTCCATTAAAGTCAAAAAGAAAATAACAAGCTAATCCATCCTTTTTGAAACCTTGCTGAGTCTAGAAGTTTAAAAGTTTAATAATTAGGCTTCAGAATGAAAATTTAAATAACTTTTTCCAGCCCAACATAACAGTTTATATATGCTTTAAAGGCCAAATGTCACGTAATTTTTTTTTCTAAATGACAACGAATTTAGATAAAATACACATAGCTTAAACCAAATATTCATACCGGAGACCATATCACCCACCTGTATTTACATAATTGCACAAAATACACCAGGTGAAGGCCCCACCTTGCTTGCTGGCTTGTGACAGCCAGTCCAGACCACACCCATGTTTTTGACATCACCAGTTGTACCCTGGCTGCCCTGCCTATCCACATTCACACTTATCAACATTGGACAATCATGACGGAAAGTGACAGCGATTGTGAACAAATTAGTTTAGTTTTGTCTTTTTTTTTTGTCAGTGGTTCAGACAGTGACAGAGGCATAGAACCTTACAGGTTCGAGCCGTCCGAGACGGAATCAGATTCTTTGTCTGACGACAACAGTTCCACCGATGACCAGAGAGCAGAACCAGTGGAAAATGTCATTGAACTGGACATTAATCGCCTCCAGAATTGCGAAGCCGAAGGGGGTCTGTCGAGGGCGCCCCATAAATATTGATTTTTCGGAAGCCATTATTATTACAGTGGAGGAGAGCCGCTGCTGTCAAGAAATTGACCAGATCAATATAAAAATGGAGGCGCATACCTGTCAAGTGAGACGTTTTCGCTGTATTTTGGTGCCAAGCACGGCTGTGGGGGACGGCGGAGTGGTTTGGGACACTTTTCTGGGAAATGTTTTAAATGTGGTTCGTGTTGTTATTGTCAAATATTTTAAGGAAAATACGGGGAAAATGCAATTTTAGCAAAAACGGGCGTATTGCCATTTCTGTACGCCCAAAAGAAAAATATACTGGAAAAAAAATTGAGTGTTTTGCGGAGCACGTCCTGTGTGTGATCCCCCACAGCTGGTGCTGGCAGATCGCTCAGCGTCAGCTATTCGCACTACCATGAGAAGTGTGGAGTCACTCATTAGTCTAATTGTCGGGCGGGCTGATCGCTCAGCGTCAGCTATTCGCACTACCATGAGAAGTGTGGAGTCACTCATTAGTCTAATTGTCGGGCGGGCTGATCGCTCAGCGTGAGCTATTCTCACTACAATGAGAAGTCATTAGGACAATGGTTTAACATGTTGAGCTGTGCAGCGGTTGCGGAACAGACAGAGATCGCCTGACAAATACAGAATTCTGCTTTTTTTTTTATTTTGCGCCGGACGCTGAGTTGTGTTGTTATTGTCAAATATCCATGAATCCTTAAAATATTTGACAATAACAACACGAGTTGCATTTGGGGCATTTCCCAGAGAGGTGTCCCTTGTTGCTCCGCCGTTCCTTATAGCCGCTTTTTACGGTGTTGAAGTACGGCGAAAACGTCTCACTTGACAGGTATGAAAACATTTCCCAGAGAAGTGTCCCTTATTACCCAGCTGTCCCTGATAGTCCCGTTTTAAGGTATGGGTGAAATATCCAATTTTTTCTTTCTTGTTGCTCACTTCAACCTTCCAGTCTCCATATAAACAATCAATTGAAATACCCCAAGCATCAAACTAGGGTACAATTGATTTCGTCACTTCCGCCTTCTTCCCCAGGCGATTCCAGGGGCCGTGTCAAGCCAAGCGCGGCAGTTTTAAATTAACGAATATTCCGTTGTTACTGAAGCATATGCACCAAGACCCGAACGGATCGGTTCCCTTTTATATCTAGTTTCAAGATATTTAAAGTACCCTGTTACGTGACATTTGGCCTTTAAGTTACAGTAGAGGAATGTGAATCTTCACTACACATACAGTGAAATATTTAAGCTGTTTTAATTTATTTGTGATGATTATGGTTATCATTTTTTTAAATTAAATTACAAATCATGGTACTCTAATTTCCTGAGATGCACTAATATTCAGAATGAGAGCATATTACCGCAACAATAATAGAGAAGATGAAAAAGAGTAAGCTACTCATGTAAGTCACTCATTTACTGCAATTAACATGTTACCAGCAGAACTGAAACAGCTCAGCTGTCAGCAAACATTCAAGAGAGATTATTGTCTGACAGGTAATGTTTGCACATGCTAATAGTTTAATCAGTTTTCTAAAGCTGAGACAGTCGCTCATTGAAAATAAGAAGCGCTAACTTTACTCACTAAAAAGTCACTAACCTTACCGGTGTTGTGTTTAGAAGTAGCCCAACTTCAGTCATTCTTCACTGGGGTGGAACGCTGCAGAAGTCCGCTGACAGGCAGCCAGAGACAAAATGGAGATGAGGAGGGGGTGTGATATGACAGTTACACTTTCTGTCTGTCACTCAATATAGTCTGTGGCGTACCTCGATACATGCCTGAACCGGTACCATGGGTGGCGTACTGAAAAATCCGAATACAACTACCATTACACCCCTATTCTATACCAATAATGTAAATGGGATGTTAACCTTAATCTTTGACCTTTTGAGCCTAAACCCATAGATTGAGATCAGGGTCTCAGGGTGAACTTGTGTACCAAGTCTGGTGACCGTAGCTTTACTTGTTCTATAGTTACAGTGCAAAGAGAATGTTAAAGTTGATCTTTGACCTCAAACCTATAGTTCGAGATCAGGATCCCAGGATGTACCTGTGTACCAAGTTTGGTGACCTGAGCTTTCTTTGTTCTTGAGATATAATTTATATGGCATTTTGACCTTGAGATCCCAAAACACAATTACAGTTCAATTCACATAGTCAGTGGTCAGGGTCTCAGGGTGAACCTGTGTACCAAGTTTGGTGACCCTATAGTCATGTGAAAAAATTAGGATACCCTGAATAAGCCTATATGTGGGTTTTTTTTAAACATATTTGGACATATGGATATTTAATATCAGTGTTTAAAGTACTGGGAGATTCATGTAATACAACTAAACAATTAAAAATGAATTAGATTTTTTTCAAATTTTCTGTAAAATATAATTCTAAACAAATAGTGAGGAATAAATTAGGATACCCCCCATCTTTTTTAGGACACCCCCGCATTCGTTCCCACTTAAAATGTCTAAAATAAATGTTAAAAATACAAATAAAAACAAAAGCAAGGTTAGACATAGATATGTGAACATTTCTTAATAAAGAACTGAATATTTAATGGGGTATTCTAATTTTTTCACGTGACTGTAGCTTTCTTTGTTGTTTATATGGCATTTTTACCATGATCTTTGACCTTGTGATCCCAAAACCATAGTCACAGTTGTACAAAGTTTTGTAACGCCAGCTTTACTCATTTTATAGTAACTGGGCAAAGGGAATGTCAACCTTGACCTCTGACGTTTTCAGCCCAAGCCCATAGTCAGAGGTCAGATTGTAAGATAAGATAAGCCTTTATTACTCCCACAATGGGGAAATTCCAGATTTGCCTTAGATAAAACTATGGTATTGATTTTAAAAGTCTGTAGTTATGTTTACAAGATTTAGGAGAAAAACTGACCTTTGACCTTGACCCAAAGGTCAGAGGTCACCCAATTTTGAACTCATCCAAGAATTCTCATAGTGTCAAACAAAAACAAATCTGGTCAAGTTTGGAGTAAAGCCTGATCATCTGCTGAATGAGTGTGTCAAAAGGAATGAACTCAGGACACTATACTGTGCGGGACTGTGGAGCACATCTTCATCTTGAGACTGAGGCTGGGGAGGGGGCCACAGTTGTGGAAGACATCCTGTGTGGTACCTGTGCCAAAGACACCCCACAGACCTGAACAGCTACAGACCAGTGGCCCTCACATTACATTTGATGAAAACCCTGGAGAGGCTGCTCCTCGCCCATCTCCACTCCCTGGTGAGACCAGCGATAGACACACTTCAGTTTGCCTACCAGCCTGACATCGCAGCAGAGTATGTAATGAGCTTCCTCCTACATCGATGTCTATCTCACCTGGAGAAGCCTGGAAGCACTGTGAGGATCATGTTCTTTGATTTTCTCCAGTGCTTTCAACACCATTTGACCAGTGCTCATGAGGGACAACCTGCTGTATGCAAGGTTGGACCAACTCTGCCATCTTGGATCCTGGACTATCTCACACTTTGTGAGGACACAGGACTGTGTGTCAGACACAATCATCTGCAGTACTGGACCCCCCCAGAGAACAGTCCGGGCTCCCTTCCTGTTGACCCTCTACACTGGCATCATTTCTGATGGGGATGACTTGGAGTACGGAGGACTGACCCAGGACCGCGACGATGGGTGCCTGTGGAACTGCCTCCAGATCAGTGCAGGTGTAGTAGAATAGAATTTCTGAAGGGTCACTGTGGTTTTAACTGGCAGATACTCATGAATGAGTGACTTACTACAGAAGCAGGTGGGTGTGTCTGGTTCGCCCTCTCTAATACTTGGCGTGCATTGTGCTTCCTGGTCAGGCGTTGCAATCATTACTGCTGAGGTAAGCGTGTCAGCAGGGTTCTGATTCTCTCGTTAATTTAGCATGTTGTTGCTAGTTGTTTAGATTGTTTGGTCTCTCTTTAGGCTGTTGTACCCTGGTCTGCTCTCTCCGAGGTTCAGTGTGCATTGCACTTCCCGGTAAAACGCTGCTACCACTACTGCTGCAGGTAGGTGTGTTGGCGGGGTCCTGATTTTCTCGCCAATTTAGCAGTTTGTTGCTTGTTGTTTAGACTGATTGGTCTCTTTCTAGGCTGTTGTCTTCTGTTGCTACACATCACAACTCACTGCTGGGTCAGCACGGTAACAAACTGCTGGTGGACTCTCGCCAAGGTCTAGCTGGTGCAGTGATTCCACTGCTGATCGGGGCTGCGGGTCGTCATATGATGCACTATCCTGTGCTGCATGCCTATTCACCGGAGGCTCGTGTTATTAAAGCTGCTGCTTTATCTCTTGGAGATTTATGCCTTTGAGATTTATATGTTTGTGACCCACCTTTATGCTTGAGGTTTCTTACATCATCTAGAGGCCCTATATCCTTGATTAAGGTTGTTTTCATTTTGGGACTACATTGGAGGAATTATTTTGGTGAGGCTCATTGCCTTTCTGGGTTCTTTTTTTTAAAATATAATATCCCAAAAATTGTTTGCCTCTTTCAAGAGCAAATTTCTGCAAATGGTGCCTGTGAGTAGGTGGATGTTTGTAGCATTGGAGAAATTTAATTAATTGTATCACTTGTCTATGGGAGATTTAATTATTGTTTTGTGGGCACCCAGCACAATGCAGACTGATAATATTCACGCTCAGCAGGGATTGCATACGGACAGAGAGCCCCTTGGGGGACAACCAGTTAATCACGCGATTGATATGTATTGACTGATATGTCTATCAATATGTAAATGTGCCATGTATTCTCTCTTGTCCTATTCTTATACATCCCCGGAGTAAGGAGAGTAATTCCGGCACCGTTAATCACGCAATTGATATGTATCGACTGATATGTATATCAATATGTAAACGTGCCATGTATTCTCTCTTGTCTGTATACAAGAGCTGACTTTACATGCCTCAGCACAGCGCACTCACAGACACACACAGCACAGCGCTACTGTGTGTCTCATGAAGATGGAGGAATAAAACTCTTAAACCTTCAGCTCGCCATGTCACGCCTGAACTTATTTTGTTCCTCCACAATGGTGACCCTTGACGAAGAATGGAACACGAGGCGAACACCCCGGAGATGACCCGGTTGGGAAGCCTCAGAACGCGTCATGGTGCGTCCCTCGCCTGATCTTTTACCTCCACACTGGTGACCTGATGAGGGAGAATGACCGTCTGTTCCCTCTCACCGCGCTGTGGATCCCAGAGGACCAGAGATCGCCTACATCCTTCGCACCCACATGGGAGCGTGCGCGCCTTGTCCTCTCTCCACGATGGTGACCTCCAGGGCTGGACGGAGAGTGCAGTGCTGGGACCGAGACACATGACGAGGATCAGTGACACGAGCAACGCACAGAAACAGCCTGAAAAGGGAAGACCATCGGTGCTGACTGCGTTGATTTCCATCAAGCTCCCTGACCCTGACACACCTCTCGACAACGGACCTTCCGCGCACAGAAGCCACGCGCGCACACTGTAGGGTTACAAGGACAGCGCAGCTGCCAGCTATGTGGTCACTGCGCCAGGCGCACGCCACGCACCAGGGACAAACCAGCTCTGCAGACTGATACATCGTCCTCCACCGCTGCACATGCCCGGGAAAAACGGCCGATTGCCACCCTCAGAACCTTCAGGGCTGCTCGCGCACCTGGAGCGGACGTGCAGCCCGCATGCAGGACCGTTGTATGGGTTTCCAGCCACGGCGCACAAGGGGAATTTAGCCGATTGCTTTCCCCGATGACTTTAGGGCTGCTTCCCGCACCTAAAGCCAAACTGCCGAGTCCCTGACACAGCTTCAGTTTATCACAGCCGCTACGCATCCTCGGGGAATTTGGCCGCTCGCCTTCCCCACATCCTTGCTGGTCGAGCCACGAGAGAAGTCAGATATAATTTTTTTAACATAATAACATAATTTTTTCATAACATAATTTCATAACATAATTTTTTTTCTCTGCCACATTTAACGGGAAAGTCCCTCACCATCGCAGATCCACACGCAATTTTTGCGCGGCCCAGGCGCCTTTGACGTCCTGGTCCGGTACTCGCTTACTCCCACCCCCCTCCCCCTCCTCCTGCACAGAGTTTTTCTCGCACCTCACTCCCTAAGCCAACCGATCGCCGTCTTGTTCCATTACGCACGACAACACACCGGCCCATGTGCCCACGATCCACAGCCGTTCAACGTGCTGGAACTTGGAGCGGAGAACACTGCCCTTTCCACCCCTCCCCCGTCCCCCCACGGACTGACATGCCCTCCGACAGTTCTACTGGAGCTGGAGCCAAACTACGGGGGGGGGGGGGGGGATCACAGCCCCTTCTGACCGTTCTGGGGGGAGCGGTGTGGGCACCCAGCACATGTGTGGGCACCCAGCACAATGCAGACTGATAATATTAACGCTCAGCAGGGATTGCATACGGACAGAGAGCCCCTTGGGGGACAACCAGTTAATTACGCGATTGATATGTATTGACTGATATGTATATCAATATGTAAATGTGCCATGTATTCTCTCTTGTCCTATTGTTATACATCCCCGGAGTAAGGAGAGTAATTCCGGCGCCAGTTAATCATGCAATTGAGAATTGATAATTCATTCATTGATAAATGAACTGATTCATTCTCTCTTGACTGTATAAAAGAGCTGGCTTTACATGCCTCAGCACAGCGCACTCAGACACACACAGCACAGCACTACTGTGTGTCTCATGATGATGGAGGAATAAAACTCTTAAACCTTCAGCTCGCCGTGTCACGCCTGAACTTATTTTGTCGTGATGACGTGGCCACTTGGTGACGTCATCATGCCGAGCATCCAAATGTGAGGGAGGGCCATTTTGACACTCTCTGTTGTCTCTCTCTCGTGCTCTAGGCAGCGCTCAGCCTGCCATCAATGACCTGTATTGTCTGATATAACACAGTTTGTAATAAGGTTTGTGCTCCCAGCAAACGTCACTCTTTGTCAGTTCTTCCCCAGTTTTCCAGACATAACATTTGGCAATGAGAGTAAACCATGGAAGCGTGTCCACGACCGGCATCAGTTTCCAGGAGCTGCTGCTGAGCCGCAGGATGAAGAGTCCATGATCCAACAGGACACCGTAGAACCACCACAATCTGGTGTACGCCCCACAGACGTGAGAGTCACACCATCACAATCATGACTCCGAATGTGTAATGGTCTGCTCTGACTGCTTACTCTCCTCAGCTGCGCACACAACTGCTCCTCATCACGGCCGGGGCTATTTAAACCTCGCTGCCCTGGGATCAGTGCGGAGTCGTCTGTCAACTCTCCATGAGACCTTCTCTCGCCTTCGTCGTTGTTCCTGAGTTTCCTAGCCTCAGTCTACCTACATCCTTGTTTCCAGCCTCAGTCCACCCTAGTCCTCGCGTCCAGCCTCCTGCGAGCCCGCGTCTGGAGGAATACCTCCTCAGCTCAAGTAAGCCCTCGTACATTCTCCCTAAATCCTCTCTCAGTCCCCTGTGCACAGGCGGAGTTCCATGGCGGCGGACCTCCCCCCTTCCTGGTGGCGGACTGTGCTACACTGCTCCAGCTCATATGCATCTACTTCCTTCAGCGGCAGCTGGATCTGCTGACACTGTCCTCCTGGCTGTAGCCGCCGAGCTGAACCTGAGCCACTCAATATCTCTACAAACAGTAAGCCCTGGACTAAAACTGTACGTCTCCACCTGTGTTGCCACTAACTGTCCCAGCCTCTGTCTGTCCCTAGGGTTGCCAGGTTGTACAGTGTTCTGCTCACCCCCAGCTGCTACAAGACCACACACCCATACACTCACACACATTCATTGTTGTTTAATAAATATAACTATCTATTCCTGAGTCCGAGTCTGCTCACTGGGTCAATTAACCATGTCAGAATGCAGCCGAACAGAGCACCACTCGCAGTGATGGACTGGGTTTGGGTCCACAGAACCGAACGACTGGACCCGCAGCTGGCTTCAACACCATCTCCACCACTACCGACACACATCAAGATCATTGCGCAGCTGGGGCGAGCGACCTTCCAGCTGGCAGCTGGTTCAGTGTGGCATGCTAACCACCTTTGCCGAGTTCAAGCAGCAACTCCGGATGACACAGCTATGTGGGAGTTGACTTACACGGTATGGGATCCAGACTGGGGTTTCAAAAAAGACGATCCCAGTCCGTGGGCCTCCACACTTTCAGGGGTGTGTCCACCATGGGCTCACTACAAGGCCCCTCCAACTGAACTGCCTTCCTCAACAAAAGAAGGACTGTTTAGCCAGGGGCATGGCTACCAACGAATAGTGGCATGATAAACCACTCAGCCACGCTGGGTCACGCGGTAGTCTACCCGCTGGCCCTAGCTAGTTTGGGGTTTGTTACTGTAACAAATAGGGGAGGGTCAATTTGGTTATGTATGTTGTTCTGTTTTTCCAAGGGGGGGTTGAATGTGGTGTTGTGAAACCACAGGTTTAGTCACTGTTGGCGTGATGATGCAGCCACTTGGGTGACGGCATCACGCCGAGGATACAAATGTGAGCGACGCTCATTTTGACTCTCTTCCGTCTCCCTCGCGCTCTTCGCAATCCTCAGCCTTCCGTCAATGACCTGTATTGCCTGCTATAACACAGTTTGTAATAAAGTTCGTGTTCCCAGCAAACACTACTCCCTGTCGGTCCTTCCCCAGTTTTCCAGACATAACAGCCTCCTTAGTAATTTTATGTCTTTTCTTTTTAGAGCTGAAGGACTGCGGTGGTGGGACTGGTTGCCTCTGGTGGTTGCATCCCTTTGTGTGCTGTGTTGCACCTTGGGCTTTGGCCTTCACAGTGTGTGTGTGTGTGTGTCACATGATTCAGGGTGCCTTATCTGATGCCACTTCCCTTTTGACACCTACTCATTACTGGTAGGCCTCAGTTCCTTCTGTTGATGTTATTACTTGGCTGACTAATTAAGGTTTTATATCTTACTATTTTGCTAATAAAGGTTTCTGTAAATTTTGGAACACATCTCTTGCCTCCTGAGTATAACGAATAATTATCTGGGTGAAATTCCCAGAGTGGCACTGTTGGGTTTCCATTGTGTAACATTAAAGTTAGTACATTACCCCTATTTTGGGAATCTCTGTGCCGCAACACAGGAAAGACCAAGGAACTAGTGGTGGACTCCCACAGGCGTGAACACCCCCCTCAGCACTGGTAAACATCCAGGGAACAGGCACTTGAAGTGGGTACCTGGGTGTTCACAACAACAAACTGGAGCACACAAGGAAATGGCTATGGGTGTTGTTTATTTTGTCCTTGTTTGAGTTAATAAATCATTATTGCACCATGTTCCTGCCTGCAACCCTGGGTCCTTCCTCCTACCCTCTTCTGCCTGGAAAGCAGAAATATGACATGACGCCAGCATACCTGGACTCTGCAGGCAAAAGGAGGTTGGCAGACGGTGGTCCCAGTGTGGATGAGCTGTGAGCAGCCCAGTTTAGCCCAGAGTTTGTCTCTGAAGCCCGCACCTCCCGCATGCCGAAGGAGGCCCTGGAGAGCCTGGACGCCGCGGCTGGGACAGTGGAGGCGCAACCTGGTCTGCGATGCTACCCTGAGCTGGCGGAATTACTGGCCGCCATCTCCAACTTGGGCTGGTGAGGAATTTAATTGGGGCACCAGAGTTTGTGCCGACGACTCAGCGTCCCCTGACTCAAGAATCCCCTTCTCCTCAACATTCACCAGCCTTGCAACCACACCTGGACGAGGGAGGTGTTCACCCAAGACGCTGGCGACTGTGCCGATGAGAAAGCGTCCCCTGGCTCCGGCGCCTTCCTCACCACGCCTCTGCCCAGTTCCACAGTTGTCCCACAGGCTGGAGGACAGCACATCACCTTGCCGCTCTTCAGTGTTCACACCAGTGCTGCAGAGTCCATCAGACCTGGAGCACTCTCCAATGCCGGCTCCCACGGTGGCTGCAACATCGGTTCCCATGGCAGCTGCAGTGCAGGCTCCACGTCTCTCTCTGCCTTCAGTGCCAGCTTCACATCGCTCTCAGCCTCCAGTGCCACTCTCACATTCCCTCATACCTCCAATACCAGGTCTACGTCGTCACTTGTCTGTGTTTTCACTGGTCATCACGCCTGAGGTTTTGCCTGTCATTACAGCTGTAATGCCAGGTCCTGCACCTGCTGTGTTGGTGCCCACACCCGCTGCTGCACCTCAGACTGCCTCATCCACTGTTCCTCCAGCGTCTTCAGGGGTGGTCATTGCCTCTCCAGCAACAGTCACCGGGGTCCTCATCAGCAGAAGAGTTAAGGCAAGTCCTCTTTTTTGTCTTTTTAACATCTGTATTAGAGAGGTCTTGCTAGTGGAAAGGAGACCCAGTTGCAGCTTCCATCTGCTTCTGAGCTGTCCCTGCCGAGCTCTTCTGATGGTGGTTGTGTTGTGGACCTGTCACCTACCCATGTTTCTCCCTCCCTGTCTGACATGGCTGCGTCAGGGATGGAGGGGCACCCCTCAATGCCTGTTTCCTCCGAGGTGCATGCCGCCTCTCCAGCAGTCTCCGAGGTGCACGCCACTTCTCCACTGGTCTCTGAGGTGCACGCGGCTTCTCCAGCGGTCTCCGAGGTGCACAACGCTGCTCCAGCAGTCTCCGAGGTGCATGCCGCTTCTCCAGCAGTCTCCGAGGTGCATGCCACTGCTCCAGCAACAGCTCCTCTCCGTGGTCGACGTTCCCCAGTAACGACTTCTCTCCATGAACAACACACTACAGCAGCCACCTCCTGTGGTCAACGCACTCCAGCAGCCTTCTTCTGAGGTCAACGCACTCCAGCTGCCATCTCCCGAGGTCAACGTACCCCAGCTGCTGTGGTTCCCAGAGCTCAGAGATCCCGTTTCCATCTCCCGAGCTCTACGCTCCCCAGCTGCCACTCTTTGTTGGTCCTTGCTCCCCGGCTGGGTGGGCTACAGATTTTGGTCACCCCCCTCAAAAGCTCTGTGCTCTCCAGTCAGATGGTCCATTGACTGTGGTAGGCCACCGGACTTGCTGTGTCCTCTCATCTGGTGGTCTAGGGACTATGGGAGGCCTCCCGACTCCTCATGTTTCCTGGGCTGGGGATCCCTGGACGCTGGTCTGCCCCCCCCCCCCCAACTCACCGTGCCCGCAGGTCCAGGTAGTCCAAGGACATTGAGACCCTGCCTGATGGACAATTTTGGTTTTTTTGTGAGATCCCTGTGTTTGTGTTTTCCCACCATTCCTTGTCCCCCTCCTCCCACATGTCCACCCCTTAAAGGGGAGATTATGTCAGGCACGGGTGCTTTACGTTCACTTTTGGTTTCTTAGTTTTTCCCTTTGATTATCATTATTATTATTAATTGTCATTGTGCTCCCCAGTTGCTTGTCACTGTATGTAGTCTTGTGCTTATCCTCCGTTTTGTGGTTGTCTTTTGTAATTTGATTATTATTTGCATTGTGTGTCTTCTGTGTTTCCCCTGGTCCACTGTGCTCATCCCGTTTGTCACTATTGTCATTTTTGTGGTCTAGTGTGTGTACTTGTCTCCCTATTGTCCTCAGCTTCTCATATTTCCATATCCATAGCCATTTCCTCATGTGTGCTCCTGTTTAGCTCTTAATTGCTCTCACCCGTCTAGTGTTTTGTAATCAGTAACCTCCCTATTTATGTCAGTTCGTGCTTGTGCTCTGTCTGGCAGTGTTGTTGTTCAGTCATTCTCTCCTGTGGTTCCCCGTGTCTATATTCCCTGAGTTTTGCCTGCCGGTTATGTTTTGTTTTCAGCCCTCGCGCTGTGGTTTATTTTGTCCTTGTTTGAGTTAATAAATCATTATTGCACCATGTTCCTGCCTGCAATCCTGAGTCCTTCCTTTTACCCTCTTCTGCCTGGAAGGCAGAAATATAACAGCTAAAGCAGAGAAATGAGCCAGTCAGTACAAAGCCTGACTACAGAGACAATTTTAAAAGTTGCTTGAAAAATTCTCATTTTCTGGAAGTTTTATAAACTTAGGGAAACTGTTAATTAGACTAGGGGACAGTATGGAAAGCACACAATCACTTCTAAAATGTTTAACTTCAATCTAGGGACAAGAAGAAATCCTTGATTGGAAGACTGAAACCTCATCAGTGGGAGATGTTGTCACGGAAAAGAAAGTTAAGGCACAGAGCTACCAGAGGACGGATCCCCCACTGTAGGATCTACTGCTTACTATAGCCATGTGGCCTTGGGTCATAGAAAAGATTCACCTTATAGTGTCCCACATGTAGTAGGGAGGTAAGTTCAATGTAACTTGTCATCCTGGAAATTGTCAAAGAGTAAAGCTGCTGATTCTTTGCATTAAAAGAAGCCAGGTGAGGTGGTTTGAGCTTCTGACTGGACATCCAACTGGCAAGAATGCCCAGGAGAGATGTTATATAAAATGGGAAGACCTTGATCTCCCCACAGGAGAGCTGGAATTAATAGCTGCAAAAAGAAGTCTGGACACCTTTGGTTTGACTGCAGTCTAAACTGAACCAGAATAAGCTGCAGAAAATTAAAGGATGGCAGCAGTTGCAATTTTGGAAATAAAAGCTTGATCAAATTTGCAGAATGTTCAGCTTAGGAAGGCACAGGAAGGCAGTTTATGACAAAGTTTGACAAATGTATCACAAGATGCCAGCTGGCATATGTACCAGAAGAAACGTAAACAAGTAGGTAGTTTTGTGCAGAAAATCAGTGATGTTTATTTGCCCTGGGCTATGAGATACAACCACAAAGACACTGTGCAAAGAAAGCAGATTTAAGTCACACTTACGGAGAGTCGGCAAGCACATATTACGAAAAAAAAATGTTGTATCATGTGCACAGTATACTATCAAAAAGGTTCATGCTACAAAGAACACATGATCCAATAAAATGAGGGCCTAAAAGCAATTCACAAGGAACACAAAAACACCTCAATGCAAATGGGGAAAAATAACATTGTTACACTGAAAGTCATTCAACTGTGACTTTTAATCTCATAACACTGTTTTAATTCATTCTTGTCAGCCAACCGCTTTACCGTCTTTTTTAAAAACCAACATAACTGCAACTTGTATTATCAGTTGCTACATTAGTTGCTGTGGTGGATGCTGGTTTTATTTCATAAACCAAGGTGTTCTCCAGGAATCTGCAGTCCCAAATCACAGAGCTCAAGAGCCAGTTTTCCATTAACAATCAAAACAGTGTTTTTTTTACTAAATAAAACAGTTAACACAACAAAGCTGTGATACAGAAAAGCATTAATAGAAATGATACACGGACAGCCTTAATGAAGTTTTCCCAGTAAAATGTGAGATTACACTTTTGTTAAGAAAATCATTTTAAAAAGCATTTATTTAATGGTTGTGCCAAACTGTTGCTAGGACCAATTTTAAAAGTGTTCACCCGTGCTGTCACAAAAATGTTGTCTTGTAATTGACCGTTAGCTAATCCACTCCCTTTGTTCCTTTACTATCATAAACACCTCTGTAAAACAGATGTTACTACAAGTTAACTTACTCAAGTTTTTAGCATTGACCAGTTGTTCTCAAACTCAGGACAGGCCTGGGACCAGTTTCATCTTTCCCATTTTTTGTGTGTGTACATGAATTTCAGCAAAGCAGTGTAATTTAGACAGCTGTGGACAGTCACTGAGGAAGGAAATGACTTCCTTTTTGACTTGTGTTTTACTGACAACAATCAGCTGAAGACAATACTAAGTTAACCTTCCAGACATGAAGACGCTAAAATTCAGGATATGGAATGGCTTGTAGATTTTCACATTTAATCACACGTGTCACAAGTGTCTTCATCTTTGTATGTTCACAGATATTTTACTTAAGGTCAACTTTCCTTTAGGTACCTGACAACCAAATGGCAAGCTAAGCTGAAACTCCTACATGGGAAAGTTCCTTCTTATGTTTTGAATATTTCCAGGCTTCAACCAGCACTACCTGGCAGCTGAAGCAGCCTGAAGGGGAGGTCTGAGAGGTCAGAGATCAGGTGTAATTAATAAAGAGAGGAGACAAGGATGACAGGAACCAACCTGTTGCTGTGAGAAAGCAGCAGCAACAACCTGAGACTGACAGCGAGTACAGAGGGATGTCTGAGCAGGACACGTCTGATCGTATCTCCTATTCTCTTTCTCAGACTTTTTTTTTAAGTAATTTTTAAAGATACAGTGTGTAATTTTTTTTAGTAATCTGAATTCTGAAATTTAATGCAAAATAAAACCTTAACTTTGCTTTTAGTTATTTGATCACTCAAGTAAATGCTGCTGCATTTTCTGTACCTTCAGATCAGTTTCTTATGCACAGGAAGAGGGTCCCTCTCCATGTAAGCGGCCATCTTGGGCAACTGTAGTGTCTTGCAAAGTTTTTATTTCAAACCTGAACTACACAAATGGCTTCTGCAGGTTTGTCAATATGCTTTGGAAGAGAGCGATGACTAACCAGATATGAATTGGTTGCATTTTAAAATCTGACTGCCAGATTGTGCTGAACTTTACACAACTGAACTCACAGCACAGAAAGTGATCGTAAGTTCTGAAGACTTAGGAAAGGTCCAAAAGGTTTTGAGGAAAGCCAATTTTCCTCTTCCACTTAAAAAAAACCAAAACAAAAACAAAAACAGCGAGTGACTGCAGCAACAGTCGCCCATTGTTTACAGCACTGTCAATGTGTTGATGTTTCAACAATGTCTACCAAACCAGGGGCGGGTGGGAAGACTCAGGACAAGGTCTCGCCCTGCTGGCACCACGAAACAGAAATACTGTAAATATGAGCCTGATAGTGGTTCAAAAAGCTAGATTGGAGCTCAGTGACAGCAAGCTCATCCAGTGATGTAACTTTTTAATTCTATGTTCTGTGTTTTACTAGGACGCATGCTGAATGGTAGCTGGAGAACTGATGTAGTGAAAACAAAGTTATCAGCAAAGATTCAACAGTTTGGATAAAAATCACAACAGGCTTCCTTTTCAGCAGTTAGCAATTTAATCACAACCTAGTCTGATGAGCTGATATGACAGGAAAATGTGGGAGGATTTATTCTATCTGGCAGTACTGGACTTATCTGGAAACTGTCATAAACTTGTCTTAAAATAAACCGTTGTCTTTAAAATCACCAATTCTACAGTAAGATATCAGCAATGCAAACATATTCTAATGAAATATCTAAACAACCAACAAATGCCCTAGTAGTCAAATATTCTAGTACAGTTCCAAAAAATAGAGCATATTAATAGTTATTTTTACTTGATGCATTTTAGTTTACAAAGTGTTTATGCTGAGACTGATGTTACCGTGGGGATACCAAGATAATTCTGTCTCTTCCTCACAGTGAAGAATGCAGTTAACTAATTTCTCACTGTCTGGATGGGTATCAGCTCTGGTGTAACCAAGCCTGTTATCAAAACAGAAAAGGGTGGACTGGTGCATCCCTTGCATGAAGGCCACATCCCAAAGCTGGACAGAACAAAAAAGCAAACTATTTCATGTTTCCTAAATACTTGCAGATTTTGCAGGGTTTTTATCTGAAGTGCAAACAACACACACACACACACCATCTTCAAGGAGTAATTTTTTCTATGGACAAAATTAAATATACTTTTTAAATATAAACAAATTCAGGACTGGCTCATTTCCATTTTTTTTTTTGTTACAAAAAAGTGCTGCCCTGCACTGTGGGATTGTCAGCTTTGCAGATCAAACAAAATAAGTCAAAGTTCTTAATTTGGTACTTGTCTTCAAAACTAATTTCATGATACTAAACTAAGACAATCCAATAAAACGTTGAACACTTGGCGATAAGGAAGCAGCACATACAAAGGTTTGAGAAAATTAACTAACCTCAACTTCACCAGTTTATTCTGGCCATGTCAACAAAACATGCTAATGTCATAAACACGCCAAAAAGCGGCTTTGACTGTATCAAAACGAAGAATCAGTTGTAAGTTGTGAAGCCAAGAAATAGCAGCAGTTTTCATGTGGGAGGGTTTCTTTTTAGCCAACAGTCAATTCTCTGTGCTCACACAGTTAGCACTGCACGGGCTGAAACCGTGAACTGAATTGCCATTTAAACCAAATTGACTCAGGTTTCCCAGTAATATTTAGAACTGTTTGTTCCCATTTTATATTTTAAAAACATAGACATTATGATTTTTTTTTTTTTAAAAAGTGCTAGCAAGCAAGTAAAAATAAAGCATTAGCACCTACTGTTTAACCCATTTTTTGTACAGGATTTTTTGTGTTTTGTTAAAGCACAAAGTTGAAAAATATACTAAAAACTGTCTTAAAAAGAAGAATATAAGCTTATTGGTATTGCTGTATGTTATCGATTGTTAGTAGTACATTATGGGAAAAGGGAGATGACAGTTAACACTAGAGATACAAGAAGAGGACAAATGAAGCTAAACTGCACAATTACATAAAATGAACCTGAACAACAGCAGGAAGATATTGTCCTTTAGTATCTAAGTGCTGTAAACATCTTCTTGTCCTTGCTTCTCCCTCCTCATTCGTCGTCGCTTTTGCTCTTATCTGACTGATCCTGGAGGGGGGGTGGGGATTGCGAGAGAGAGAGAGAGAGAGAGAGAGAGAGAGAGAGAGAGAGAGAGAGTGAGAGAGAGAGAGTGAGAGAGAGAGAGAGAGAGAGAGTGAGAGAGAGAGAGAGAGAGAACGAAGATTTAAAGGGAGGCAAAGATGCAGAGTTGAGAGGGAGGAGACAGTAGAATGAGAGTTTGTTAGTAATGGTCATCACAAACTGAAAATATCCACACTCTGTCATTAAAGAAAAAGCTCTCCAGAGTAAAATAATGGAGTGTGAGCCCTTTCCTCAGATCTTCCGCCTTTGTTTGATTGCTGCTTCTGGGCTCAAGTTAACGAATGCAGCAGTGGAGAATTGAGAAGAGTCAGAATAGACTCAGCCTCTGAACACTGCACAAGGGCAGAGGATGTTACTGACAAAATCACTTTCTGCATTCATATGCACAAAGCAGAGGGACAAATTTTGGTCGTGGTCTGGAGGTTCTGAAGGTTAATGTACACAGCTCAGCTAAAATATGACCTTCACACACTGGGCAGCGCCGTGTCACTGTGGACATAAATAAAAACGCTGATGCACAGCCGCAGCAAAGGCTCCATCTCAGAACTGCCCTCAAGATGAGGATGGGCCGGCAGTTAATTAAGGACAAACTATTTCTTATCTCTATAGATTTTACATGGTGGACACTGGTATCACATGCGATGCTCATTGGCGACGCACTCATTCAATTGACCATAAACGCAAATATTCAGCCTAGAAATTTCATTCCAAGTACTCCTGAAAACTGAGAAGTCGGCCTTTACTGTAATACTGGAAATGACGTTATACGTCACATCGGAAGTTTATTAAGGCAGCATCTCATGTAGATTTTAAAGCAACAAAACAACAAATCCAGTGCTCTTCAGTAGATTAGAAACACTCGTGTTTTGCCATTGAGACTTAAAAGAATAACATTCAGTATCCAAAGTGAACTTCCAAAGCTATTTTCTCTTCTGTTACCTATAGATACAGTGGGGCAAAACGTATTTAGTCAGCCACCAATTGTGCAAGTTCTCCCACTTAAAAGATGAGAGAGGTCTCCAATTTTCATCATAGGCATACCTCAACTATAAGAGACAAAATGAGAAAAAAAAAATCCAGAAAATCACATTGTCTGATTTTTAAAGAATTTATTTGCAAATTATGGTGGAAAATAAGTATTTGGTCACCTACAAACAAGCAAGATTTCTGGCTCTCACAGACCTGTAACTTCTTCTTTAAGAGGCTCCTCTGTCCTCCACTCGTTACCTGTATTAATGGCACCTGATTGAACTCGTTATCAGTATAAAAGGACACCTGTCCACAACCTCAAACAGTCAGACTCCAAACTCCACTATGGCCAAGACCAAAGAGCTGTCAAAGGACACCAGAAACAAAATTGTAGACCTGCACCAGGCTGGGAAGACTGAATCTGCAATAGGTAAGCAGCTTGGTGTGAAGAAATCAACTGTGGGAGCAATTATTAGAAAATGGAAGACATACAAGACCACTGATAATCTCCCTCAATCTGGGGCTCCACGCAAGATCTCGCCCCGTGGGGTCAAAATGATCACGAGAACGGTGAGCAAAAATCCCAGAACCACACGGGGGGACCTAGTGAATGACCTGCAGAGAGCTGGGACCAAAGTAACAAAGGCTACCATCAGTAACACAATACGCCGCCAGGGACTCAAATCCTGCAGTGCCAGACGTGTCCCCCTGCTTAAGCCAGTACATGTCCAGGCCCGTCTGAAGTTTGCTAGAGAGCATTTGGATGATCCAGAAGAGGATTGGGAGAATGTCATATGGTCAGATGAAACCAAAATAGAACTTTTTGGTAAAAACTCAACTTGTCGTGTTTGGAGGAGAAAGAATGCTGAGTTGCATCCAAAGAACACCATACCTACTGTAAAGCATGGGGGTGGAAACATCATGCTTTGGGGCTGTTTTTCTGCAAAGGGACCAGGACGACTGATCCATGTAAAGGAAAGAAAGAATGGGGCCATGTATCGTGAGATTTTGAGTGAAAACCTCCTTCCATCAGCAAGGGCATTGAAGATGAAACGTGGCTGGGTCTTTCAGCATGACAATGATCCCAAACACACCGCCCGCGCAACAAAGGAGTGGCTTAGTAAGAAGCATTTCAAGGTCCTGGAGTCGCCTAGCCAGTCTCCAGATCTCAATCCCATAGAAAATCTTTGGAGGGAGTTGAAAGTCAGTGTTGCCCAGCGACAGCCCCAAATCATCACTGCTCTAGAGAAGATCTGCATGGAGGAACGGGCCAAAATACCAGCAACAGTGTGTGAAAGCCTTGTGAAGACTTACAGAAAACATTTGACCTCTGTCATTGCCAACAAAGGGTATATAACAAAGTATTGAGATGAACTTTTGTTATTGACCAAATACTTATTTTCCACCATAATTTGCAAATAAATTCTTTAAAAATCAGACAATGTGATTTTCTGGATTTTTTTTTCTTATTTTGTCTCTCATAGTTGAGGTATGCACAATTGGTGGCTGACTAAATACTTTTTTGCCCCACTGTAACTCTCACAATGGTGAATGCTTGTAAAAATGCTTCTATTATTAAGGTCAGTGTATGGAAGGTAAGAAGGTGAAAACTAAAATCTTTTTTTCTTTCTGTCCCTGGATATGCATGACATCAGACAGAGAGGCCCTGCAGCTCCATTCATCTACTGCTCAGACTTTTTATTTGTGAGCGGCTACATTAATCTTTTTTCTTAAACCAAGAGTGGATTAGAAACAGGAGTTAAAACAGATCGTTTCAGAGAGTGGATGAAGTGGTCGCAACAATGCTGTTTAAGTAGAAAAAAAATATGCCAACTGTCCACATGATGGACAGTTGACCAGTCCATCACACGGCTGACACTCTCACACCTATGGCCAATTTAGAATCACTGGTTAACCTAATGAGCAGGCCTTTGAATTGGGGAGGGGGTGGTGGCTAGAGAACCTGGATTAAATTCATGCAGGTAGATGGAGAACATGGGAACTTGACAAAGAACGGCTTCTTTTAAGTGGGAACTTTTGAGCTGTGAGGTGGTAGTGCTAACATGGCGTTCCTTCAGCACTCCAAAATCAGCTGCCAGTCTAGTACTTCTGCCTGTGGAGTTGGGCAAGCTTTTACATGACTGGGATGAAAATTCAACATGGCTGCAGAGATGCATCATGCTCCAGCAGTATTATAAAATGTACTATAACCCCAATTGAGGTGAAGTTGGGACACTGTAAGACACATAAAAACCAAATACAATGATTTAAAAATCCCTTTCAACCTACATTCAATTGAATACACTACAAAGACAAGATATTTAATGTTCAAACTGGCAAACTTTAAACTTGCCTTTAAACAGGGGGATGTTTCTGAGCTACAGGTTGCCACAAAAGAGCTGAAGGCCGAAATTTTAAGAGCAAAACAGAATTATAAATCAGAGTTGGAAAGCAAGATGGCAACAAAGAAACTTGGTTCAGCCTGGGCCAGTATGAAAACTATTGCAGGCCTTCAGAGCACAGAAATCGTGTGCTTTTAGATGGTTTTAGATCAGACACAGAGCTGGCTAATGCTTTTAATTGTTTTTATGGTTGTTTTGACTCCTTTGATTTTAGCACAGAAACCTAAGGTTTGAAACAGAAACTCAAAGACAATCAGCACTTTCATATTGAGGTGCAGGATGTTAGAAGGGCGTTCTGTGCTGTAAAAGTGAACAAAAGTCAGTGCCCTGATAATATTTGTGGGCACTTGGTAAAGTCCTGTGCACATGAACTGAGTCCTGTATTTCACTACATTTTTAATAAGTCCTTACAGACACAACATGTGCCTAAGATCTGGAAAGATGCTGTGGTTGTCCCGGTTCCAAAATCCAGCTGTCCTAAAACGGTAAATGATTTTAGACCAGTTGCTTTGACTTCAATTTTAATGGAAACTTTTGAAAAACTGGTGAGATTTGAGATCCTAAAGCAGACTGAGCATGCACTGGATCCTTTGCAGTTTGCCTACAGGCCTCACAGAGGAGTGGAGGATGCCATTGTCACTCTGTTTAAAATGCTTTTTAAACATCTGGATTTTAATGGGACACACGCCAGGCTTTTATTTGTGGACTTTTCTTCGGCCTTTAATACAATCCAACCTCATATTTTAGTTGAAAAGCTCCTGCAACAATTTGATTTGAGTAATAATCTGGTGGGTTGGATTCTGGATTTTTTAACTAACAGGACACAGAGAGTAAGGGTCAATGGTACATTGTCTGACCAAAAGTGTTCTTCTACTGGCTCTCCGCAGGGGTGTGTGTTGTCACCACTACTCTTCATCCTGTACACAAACATGTGTCGGAGCAGACATGACAACAGACACATTATAAAGTATGCTGATGATTCAGTTGTTGTCAGTCTCCTCCAGGATTGTGAGAGTGGCCACGGCCCAGTAGTTGATGATTTTGTTCACTGGTGTGAGGATTCCTACCTGCAGCTGAATACAACAAAAACTAAAGATATGATTATTGACTTTAGAAGGAAAACTCCCAGGCACGAAGTCACTGTACTAAAAGGCCAGACCACTGAATGTGTACAATCCTACAAATATCTTGGGACAATTATTGATAGTAATTTAAACTTTGAAGAGAACTATGAAAGGGTGTCCAAAAAGGGTCAGCAACATTTGCATTGTTTAAGGAAACTTGCACGCTTCCAAATTGACCGAACCATATTGACAATGTTTTATCAGGCATTTATTGAATCTGTTTTATCCTTTTCTTTAGTGCCATGGTTTGGTCAGATAAAACTGAAACAGAGGAAATCCTTGGATCAGGTAGTTAGATGGTCCAGTCGTTTGCTTGGTGAGTCACAGCTAAGCCTGACATCCCTGTACACCAGACAGGTACAGAGGATTGCTACCTCCATTTTAAATGATGACTCCCACCCTTTGCACTGCAACTTTCAGCTTCTTCCCTCAAGACGGAGGTTTGCTGTCCCAAAAAGTAAAACCCAGCGCTACAAAAGCAGCTTTGTTCCTGCTGCTGTTAAAGAATTGAACAAGATGTAACAATATATTGCACATAATTTAGTTACCTATTTATTAATTTTATTTTATATTTACTTATTTTTGTAGGTTTTTTATTTGGGTTCTAAATCTTTTATTGGGTTTTAGACTTTTGAGTTTTTAACCTCTTTGACTAGTCTAACTTTTTAATATGACCCTTCTCTCTTATCTCTTTGTTTTTTCTCTTAAATCTTTGTCCTATGTCCTGATTGGTGGAGCCTTGGGCATTTTTATCATGTTTATAGTCAGCTACATGTGTGCCTGTGTTTGTGTTCATGTTGAATGCAGCTGGGGTTTGTAAATATGGATGTCACCTGACTGCAAAACAAATCTACCTACGGGTACAAATAAAGTAACCTGAACCTGAAACTTTCATTCATTCATTCATTCAAATATAATATATATATTCAAATATATAATATAATATTCATTCAAATATTCATTCATTCATTCATCTACTGCTTAATCCTTTTTGGGTCACGGGGGGCTGAAGCCTATCTCAGCGTCTTTGGGCAAGAGGCAGGGTACAACCTGGACAGATCACCAGTCCATCACAGGGCCAACACAGAGAGATAGACAATCATTCCCTCTCACATTCATACCTAAGGACAATTTAGCATCCCAGGTTGATGCTAATTAACCTAATGTGCATGTCTGGTCTGTGGGATGAAAGTGGAGTACCCGAAGAAAACCCACGCAGACACGGGGAGAACATGCAAACTGCACACAGAAGGGTCACGAATGGTCATGGGTAGGCTCAAACCCATGACCTTCTTGCTGTGCTGACACAGTGCTAACCACTGCACTAATGAGTTGCCCCTGCAAATATTCACTCATTTTGAAATTGATGCCTGCAACTTGTTCTAAAAAAGTTGGGACAAGGGCATGTTTACTACTGTGTTACATCACCTTTCCTTTTAACATCACTCAATAAGCATTAAGGAACTGAGGACACTAATAGTTGAAGCTTTGTAGGTGGAATTCTTCCCCATTCTTGCTTGATGTATGACTTCAGTTGCTCAACAGTCCAGGGTTTCTGTTAGCACATACTGAGCTTCATAATGTGCCACCCATTTTCAATGGGAGACAGGTCTGGACTATAGGCAGGTCATTCTAGTACCCATACTCTTTTATTGCAAAGCCACGCTGTTGTAACAGGACAATGTGGCTTGGCATTGTCATATGGAAATAAGCACGGATGTACCTGAAAAAGTTGTTGCTTGGATGGCAGCATACACACGTGGACAAAATTGTTGGTACCCCTCTGTTAATGAAAGAAAAACCCACAGTGGTCACAGAAATAACTTGAATCTGACAAAAGTGGTAATAAATAAAAATTTTATGAAAATTAACCAATGAAAATCAGACAATGCTTTTGAATTGTGGTTCAACAGGATTACTTTAAAAAACAAACTCATGAAACAGGCCTGGACAAAAATGATGGTACCCCTAGAAAAGATTGAAAATAATGTGACCATAGGGACATGTTAAACCAAGATGTGTCCTCTAATTAACATCACAGGTGTCTACAAACTTGTAATCAGTCAGTTGGCCTATTTAAAGGGTGACAAGTAGTCACTGTGCGGTTTGGTGACATGGTGTGTACCACACTAAACATGGACCAGAGGAAGCAAAGGAGTTGTCTCAGGAGGTTAGAAAGAAAATTATAGACAAGCATATTAAAGGTAAAGGCTATAAGACCATCTCCAAGCAGCTTGATGTTCCTGTGACTACAGTTGCACATATTATTCAGAAATTTAAGATCTACGGGACTGTAGCTAACCTCCCTGGACATGGCCGCAGGAGGAAACTTGATGAAAAATGGAAGAGACGGATAATACGAATGGTAACAAAAGAGCCCAGAACAACCTCTAAACACATTCATGGTGAACTCCAAGGTCAAGGTACATCAGTGTCAGATCGCACCATCCGTCGTTGTTTGAGCCAAAGTGGACTTCATGGGAGACGACCAAGGAGGACACCATTGTTGAAAACAAATCATAAAAAAGCCAGACTGAAATTTGCCAAACTGCATGTTGACAAGCCAAAAAGCTTCTGGGAGAATGTCCTATGGACAGATGAGACAAAACTGCAACTTTCTGGCAAGGCACATCAGCGCTATGTTCACAGACGCAAAAATGAAGCATACCAAGAAAAGAACACTGTCCCTACTGTGAAACGTGGAGGAGGTTCTGTTATGTTCTGGGGCTGCTTTGCTGCATCTGGCACAGGGTGTCTTGAATCTGTGCAGGGTACAATGAAATCTCAAGACTATCAAGGTATTCTAGAAAGAAATGTGCTGCCCAGTGTCAGACAGCTTGGTCTCAGTCACAGGTCATGGGTCTTGCAACAGGATAATGACCCAAAACACACAGCTAAAAACACCCAAGAATGGCTAAGAGTGAAACATTGGACTATTCTAAAGTGGCCTTCTATGAGCCCTGATCTAAATCCTATTGAACTGTGGAAGGAGCTGAAACATGCCATCTGGAAAAGGCACCCTTCAAACCTGAGACAACTGGAGCAGTTTGTTCATGAGGAGTGGGCCAAAATACCTGCTGAAAGGTGCAGAAGTCTCATTGACAGTTACAGAAATCGTTTGATTGCAGTGATTGTCTCAAAAGGTTGTGCAACAAAATATTAAGTTAAGGGTACCATCATTTTTGTCCAGGCCTGTTTCATGAGCTTGTTTTTTTTTAAATAATTCTGTTGAACCACAATTTAAAAGCACTGTCTGATTTTCATTGGTTAATTTTCATAGAATTTTTATTTATTACCACTTTTGCCAGATTCAAGTTATTTCTGTGACCATTGTGGGTTTTTCTTTCATTAACCAACAATTTTGTCCACGTGTGTATGCTGCTCCAAAACCTGTATGGTCTATTCAGCATTAATGGTGTCTTCACAGATGTGCAAGTTACCCATGCCATGGGCACCAACACACCCCCATACCATCACAGATGCTGGCTTTTACACTATGTGCTGATAACAATGTGGATGGTCCTTTTCCTCTTTATCCAGGAGGATACGACGTCCATGATTTCAAAAAACAATCTGAAAGGTGGACTCCTCAGACTCCTCAGGGGTGGACTCAAAGGTGGACTCCTCATTTTGCATCAATCTATCTCAGATAAGTTCAGGCCCAGAGCAACCGGTGGAGTTTCTGGGTGTTGCTGATAAATGGCTTTCGCTTTACATGGTAGAGTTTTAACTTGCACATGTAGATGTTGTGAAGAACTGTGTTAACTGATGGTTTTCCAAAGTGTTCCTGAGCCCAGATGGCAATATCCTTTACAGAATGATGTTTTTTTAAAGCAGTGGCGCCTGTGGGATCGAAAGTTATGATCATTCAATGTTGGCTTCCAGCCTCGATTGCGTGCAGAAATTTCTCTAGATTCTCTGAATCTTTGGACGGTATGAACTGTAGCTAATGAAATCCCTAAATTACTTGCTGTTAAAGCGACTTTGTTTTTAGCCTTTGTGATTTCGGAAAGATGCCACTCCAGGGTGCTGCATTAGTCTATTTTAATCATAACTCTATGATGCCAGCAGAGATTCATGATTAAGAATACCATAAAAGAGAAACGGCATGCATGCACACATCGTCAACAACAATACCAAAAGGCTTCATATTTATGTGACCATTTAGTTTTCCTTTTTCACTGAAAAAACAGGTGTGTTTTAAGATATGCTGGAGATTTTGCTCTGGAGGACTACAGCATTAAAGAGGTCCAGATGAAGCTTTTTAGCAGCAACTGTGAGCAAGGATGCTAACAACTGAGGACAAATGACAATATCCATGCCGATGCTTAAGTTGCCTGAACTCTAATCTGACCATTCTCCATGAAGTGGCATGGTCTCGTATTGCAAAATACATGGTCATCTCAACACCACCACAACAAACCAAATCTCAGGGTGCTTTCACTCCTAAATTTGTTTACTTTGGTCTGAATCAGCTGATAAGTTTGATACTTGGTATCATTTTCTCCTTGGTTCAGTTACCTTTCACACAGGCAAAAATTCAAGTGGACCAAATTGGATCACATTAATCCCACAAGACGTAAACGTTCTCTGTTCTTATTGGTCAGATTTGTTTGCTGCAAGAACAAGAAAGGTAAATACCGGAAGTAGGATGACGACTGTGCATTTATGCATTTCTGGGGAGAAAATACTACAAATTGTAGCATAATCTACGGGGGGGTTCATCGCCCTGATTACCGTTTATTACATTACGTGCATATACCACTTTTGGCAAATTGCACAGTTTGAAAATGAAGTGTGGCTATGGAAGGAAAATAACATGTTAACGTTAATTAATCCTCCAGAAGCATGACGTGCTCAGCCCCAGATATTTCCAAAGATCCATCAGGTAGGTATAGTGGCATAAAATGTTTTACCGTTTTCCACTGGTCCTGTTTTAGTGCGGTTCCTTTCTCACTTGCAGGACCGCACCAGAGTTCACCAGTTGATTTGAATCAAGGACCACCACTTTTAGGTCTCAGTATGGTAGGTTTGGTGCACACCTGAGTGCGACTGCCGTGTTCTCACCAGAAAAAATGAACCACACTAACGGAGAAAACAGACTTTAGTTCAAATGAAATGAACTAAAGCCTCCAGGTGTGAAAGCACCCTAAAATAGTTTCCTTTTGAAATAAAGAAAGAAATCAGATCTGTGTTACATTAGTGTAAGAAATCTGAGTCACTTCAGGAATCTTGACTATGACATCAAGACAGGGTACTGTACACTTATACCCAAACAGTTATTTTGTTTCTTTTCAATACCACCTTATGATGGAATAGGAATTTCAGGAGACCTCATGATATGGTACAATCGCAATACTTGAGTCATGATGCAATACTATGACAATACTATGACTCCTCAAGTACTGAGATTTCACGACACAGCATTGCGATACCATATATTTTATTTTTATATTTTGATTCTAAATGGTGCTGTTTTAGCTTGACTGTTGCTCGCTAAGCCTGCTGGACAGCGGCCCTTGAATTAGTGGGATTTTGAGTGGCTTTTTTTTGTTTTTTGAGCGGTACTCCTTGCGGGCTGAGTGTGCAGGGCTTAATTTTGAGTTGGATCCTGCCTGAACAAGATCCAGCACCTCCCACTTCAGATACTGCACCTCTTCAGTGGGATCCCCCACATCTTGCTTCACTGTGAAAATATGTCAATAAGTTCTTGTATATGAATTAATGTTTCCTGTGCTATTAGTTTTTATTAATTTGCTGCACAAAATAATCCTTCACCTATTTTATCTGCATTATGAAATGGGTTTTAGCAAGGAGCAGAGGTGGGCGGCACTGGACAGTTCAGTTCAGACAGCACATGGTTTGAATTAGCTCTCAGCATCAAGAAGGAAAGGAAATACCAAAAAACTGGCAACTTTTTTGAATTTCTTTAAACCAGCAGAACAGTCAAATTCTAGGGGGGGGGGGGGGGGGGGGGCAAACCTTTCGGTGGATGTGGACAGCACCGTGGAGACACAACGATAACACCTTTTTTTTTAGCTGATTTAGGACAATTTTGATGTGCTGAATCCAAAAATCACATTGGTTTTGCTCAATCAGGTCAACTTTTTGAACTATGGCCCCATGTTTTTTACGTTTTTGTTTACATGTATGGGTATTTTCGCTTTATATGATGCAAAATTCTTTTTTATTTCTTGAAATTCTCTGAATTTTGAACAATGATGAAGTAACATTCAACTTACATGTACTTACCTTTATCAGTGTCTACTATTCAATTTACAGTGCAACTGTACAACTGCTGTACAACTGCTTACAACTTAGCATAAAAACCTGACCTGATTGAGAGAAAGAGATGTCATTTTTGGATTCAACGGTGCAAAATTGTCTTAAATCAGTTGGAAAAAAAAAAAAAACACAGACAACTTACAAAAAATAATTTTTGTTATGTTGTGTAATTAGCCTAGTTACACCTCTTGCTAGGGTAGCTGAAGAAAAACTGGCCCCCGAGAAAAGTCGGCCCTACTGTTGGCCTCCCGGCTTCATTCTAAACGCAAGACCATGGACTATACAAAAGGACACGAAGCTACTGAAGACCACAGACTGTGTGTGAGACACAAAGATTGGTAAAACAAGAAACAGAATACAGTGCATCCGGAAAGTATTCACAGTGCTTCACTTTTTCCACATTTTGTTCTGTTACAGCCTTATTCCAAAATGGATTAAATTATTTTTTTCCTCAAAATTCTACACACAATACCCCATAATGGCAACATGAAAAAAGTTTGAGATTTTTGCAAATTTATTAAATATAAAAAACTAAGAAATCACATGTACATAAGTGTTCACAGCCTTTGCTCAATACTTTGGTGATGCACCTTTGGCAGGAATTACAGCCTCAAGTCTTTTTGAATATGATGCCACAAGCTTGGCACACCTATTTTTGGGCAGTTTCGTCCATTCCTCTCAAGCACCTCTCAGGTTGGATGGGAAGTGTCGGTGCACAGTCATTTTCAGATCTCTCCAGATATGTTCAATTGGATTCAAGTCTGGGCTCTGGCTGGGCCACTCAAGGACATTCACAGAGTTGTCCTGAAGCCACTCCTTTGATATCTTGGCTATGTGCTTAGGGTCGTTGTCCTGCTGAAAGATGAGCCGTCGCCCCAGTCTCTGTACATTGCTGCATTCATCTTTCCCTCTACCCTGACTAGTCTCCCAGTTCCTCCCGCTGAAAAACATCCCCACAGCATGATGCTGCCACCACCATGCTTCACTGTAGGGATGGTATTGGCCTGGTGATGAGCGATGCCTGGTTTCCTCCAAACATGACGCCTGGCATTCACTCCCAAGAGTTCAATCTTTGTCTCATCAGACCAGAGAATTTTGTTTCTCATGGTCTGAAAGTCCTTCAGGTGCCTTCTGGCTAACTCCAGGCGGGCTGCCATGTGCCTTTTACTAAGAAGTGGCTTCCATCTGGCCACTCTACCATACAGGCCTGATTGGTAGATTGCTGCAGAGATGGTTGTCCTTCTGGAAGGTTCTCCTCTCTTCACAGAGGAACGCTGGAGCGCTGAGAGTGACCATTGGGTTCTTGGTCACCTCCCTGACTAAGGCCCTTCTTCCCCAATCGCTCAGTTTAGATGGCTGGCCAGCTCTAGGACGAGTCCTGGTGGTTCCGACTTTCTTCCATTTACGGACGATGGTGGCCACTGTGCTCAGTGGGACCTTCAAAGCAGCAGAAATCTTTCTGTACCCTTCCCCAGATTTGTGCATCGAGAAAATCCTGTCTCGTAAGTCTACAGACAATCCCTTTGACTTCATGCTTGGTTTGTGATCTGACATGCATTGTCAACTGTGGGACCTTATATAGACAGGTGTGTGCCTTTCCAAATCGTGTCCAATCAACTGATGGACTCCAATTAAGCACAGGTGGACTCCAATTAAGCTGTAGAAACATCTCAAGGATGATCAGTGGAAACAGGATGCACCTGAGCTCAATTTTGAGCTTCATGGCAAAGGCTGTTAATACTTATGTACATGTGATTTCTTAGTTTTTTTTATTTTTAATAAATGTGCAAAAGTCTAAAAAAAAAAAAACTTTTGTCACTTTGTCATTATGGGGTATTGTGCGTAGAATTCTGAGGAAAAAATGAATTTAATCCATTTTGGAATAAGGCTGTAACATAGCAAAATGTAGAAAAGTGAAGCGTTGTGTATACTTTCTGGATGCACTGTATACTCAGAATAAGGAGAAGGTAAGAGGAAATTTTACTGATTTGCTGAATTTTTGCCAAATTTGTTTTTTTTTTGTGTTTTTCTTCGTTTATTTCATCATTTTTGTGTAAATGCAGAGCTATTGACGCACTCTACAAGAAGGGACAGCGCAGGCTGTTCCTGCTGAGGAGACTCAGGTCTTTTGGTGTACAAGGGGCGCTGCTGAAGTCATTCTATGACACGGTGGTGGCATCAGCCATCACTTTTGGAGTGGTCTGCTGGGGCAGTGGCATTACTGCAGCCGATAGGAAGAGACTGAACAAACTGATTAAGAAAGCTAGCTCTGTCCTGGGGCAACGCCTTGATCCGATGGAGGAGATAGGAGAGAGAAGGACGGTGGCTAAACTGTCATCTCTGCTGGAGTCCGAGTTCCACCCTATGCAAGACATACTGGATGCACTGAGGAGCTCATTTAGCAGCAGACTACATCATCCCAGGTGCACAACCGAGAGGTTTCGTAGGTCCTTCCTACCAACGGCTGTCAGACTGTACAACCTAAGCAGGGCTGCTCGCAGAGATAGCAAAAAGACGTAACAAACTAATAGTTTTTTTTGAATGCAAAAGATGCAATAGACTTACACAATGGTCCTCTCCGGCATACAACTAGGAACATACCGGTCGCTATGGAGGGTGAGAATATGTATGGGCACATAATCATACCATGTAGGATAACTAAATAGACGGTTATGCTGTTTCATCCCACCTAGCAACAATGCTCTGCACTGTGTGTGTTTATATATTTACATATTTATTCCATCTAGCTACAATGCTCTGCACTGGGTGTGTTTATATTTATATATCTATATATTTATTCCATCTAGCTACAATGCTCAGCACTGGGTGTGTTTATATTTATATATCTATATATTTATTCCATCTAGCTACAATGCTCCGCACTGTGTTTTTTATATATCTACATATTATTCCATCTAGCTACATTGCTCCGCACTGTGTGTGTTTATATACTTGCATATTTATTCCACCTAGCTGCAATGCTCCGTACTGTGGGTGTTTATATATTTACATATTTATTCCATCTAGCTACAATGCTCTGCACTGTGTGTTCATATATTCATATATTTATTCCATCCAGCTACAATGCTCTGCACTGTGTGTCTGTGTGTGTGTGTGTGTGTATATATATATTTTATAGTAATATGTACATATGTATATTAGCTGCTCTTGCTTGCTTGTTTTTGTTTTTTTTTTTCCTTGCCTTCTGATTGTTGCTCTGAGTGTTGCTATCCCTGTGCTGTTGCAATCCTGGAATTTCCCCGTTGTGGGACTAATAAAGGCTTATCTTATCTTATCTTATCTTATTAAATACAGAGAGTTCACCACAAGATGCAAACCACTGATCAGCTTCAAAAACAGAAAGGACAGTATTGAGTTTGTACATGGACATACTTTTCAGTCAGCCAACATTTCTATTAAAAATCAATTTTTTAAAATGAATTTTATGTAATAGTTTATTTTTTTGAGAAACTGAATTTGGGGTTTTCATGAGTTGCAAGCCATAACCATCAAAACTAAAAGAAATAAACACCTGAAATTATCACTTTGTGTGTAATGAATCTCTATAATCTAAGTTTCATTTTTGGAATTGAATTACTGAAATAAATCAACTTTTTGATGGCATTCTAATTTATTGAGATGCACCTGTAAATATGCCAATGTGATCCTTTTTCCTAAACCAATTTTACTCCTATTGCAATTGACATCAGGGGATATTCCCATGCATTTGTGGATGTATTTTTATCTACTGCCCATTTGAGAGTATATTCAAATAAAGAAGACCTGCTGCAGATTCTAGGCTTTTGAAGAGTAAAGGATCACTGTAAGTTTGACTTAATGTTTTGTGTCAGAATGAAATAACGTACGTTATCTTCCTGGTCATCGTCACTGTCATCATCACTGACCACAGGCTTGGCTTTCCCACGACTCTGCCTCTTCTTGCCTCTGTCATGGCTGCGTGCCTCCCTGCTCAGCTTGATCTTCATCCGTACAGATTTGGCTGAAATACACAAGAAATTTAAATTACACCTCACAATAACAACAACCATGAAATAAAAAAATACATATACAGTTGTGCTCATAAGTTTACATACCCTGGTGGAATTTGTGATTGTTTTGGCCATTTTCCAGAGAATATGAATGATAATACAAAAACTTTTCTTCCACTCATAGTTAGTGGTTGGGTGAAGCCATTTATTATCAAACAAATGTCTTTGCTCTTTTTAAATCATAATGACAACAGAAACTACCCAAATGACCCTGATCAAAAGTTTACATACCCTAGTGCTTAATACCGTGTATTGCTGCTTTTAACATCAATAAGAGCTTGAAGTCTTTTGTGGTAGTTGTGGATGAGGCACTTTATTTTCTCAGATGGTAAAGCTGCCCATTCTTCTTGGCAAAAAGCATCCAGTTCCTGTAAATTCTTGGGCTGTCTTTCATGAACTGCATGTTTGAGATCTCGCCAAAGTGGCTCCATGATATTGAGGTCAGGAGACTGAGATGATCACGCAAGTGACAGGTTGACTTGGCCTTGTGTTTTGGATCATCGTCATGTTGGAATGTCCAAGTGCGTCCCATGCACAGCTTCTGGGCTGATGAGTGCAAATTTTCCTCCAGTACTTTCTGATAACATGCTGCATTCATCTTGCCATCAATTTTGACCAAGTTCCCTGTGCCTTTGTAACTCCCCCCCACCAAAAAAAAAACAACCCATCAGCAATCCACCTCCGTGTTTCACAGTAGGGATGGTGTACTTTTCATCATAGGCCTTGTTGAGTCCTCTCCTAATGTAGCGTTTATGGTTGTGGGCAAAAAGTTCAATTTTGGTCTCATCACTCCAAATAACTTTGTTCCAGAAGTTTTGAGGCTTGTCTCTGTGCTGTTTGGTGTATTGTAAGCAGGCTGCTTTGTGGCACTGGCGTGGTAATGGCTTTCTTCCGGAGACTCGACCATGCAGCCTATTTTCCTCCTTATTGTGCATCTTGAAACAGCCACACTACTTTTTCAGAGTCCTGTACGTTATTTGAGGGGCTTTTCTTTGCATCCTGAACAATTTTCCTGACAGTTGTGGATGAAATTTTTGTCGGTCTACCTGACCATGGCTTGGTTTCAACAGAATCCCTCATTTTCCACTTCTTAATTAGAGTTTGAACACTGCTGATTGGCATTCTCAATTCCTTGGATATCTTTGTATATCCTTTTCCTGTTGTATAAAGTTCAAATATCTTCTCCCGCAGATCCTTTGATAATTATTTTGCTTTCCCCATGGCTTGGAATCCAGGAACGTTAGTGCAGCACTGGGTGAAACATTCAGAGGTCTGTCAGGAGCCCAGAAACTCACTGACTTTTTATACACATCCACTAGTTACAAGTAAACAGATCACAGGTGAGGATAGTTATCTTTAGTAGCCATTTAAACTTATGTGTGTCAACCTGTGTGTATGTGACCAGGCCAAAACTTCCAGGGTATGTACACTTTTGATCAGGGTCATTTGGGTAGATAGACAGATAAATGTACTTTATTGATCCCAAACTGGGAAATTACAGTGTAACAGCAGCATGACAGTTGACAACCAAACAACAGAAACACACACATGACAGACAAAGGGATTACCCATGGAAAATAAAAACTAACACGACTAGAACTTCCGGTTATGGCGGCCGCTTAGAAGGGTGTGCTCCACTCTGCTCTGCTCCTAATGATAAAAAAAGTTGGCTAAAACTCTCCCAATTGGAACAAAAACCTGCTCTAGCATTTGGGGGCGGATATGGTAAAAACTAAGGCTGTGAAATCAGGCGGAGGAAAAACTGATTCGACGAAACAAGCCAAGTTAACAGATTTCCACGCTCGTGACGCAGCAGATAAAACACCTGTGACCATGGCTGAGGAGGGAGCTAGCGGTGGTGCGGTGACTGCCGAAGGAACGAATGCGGTCCTTGCTGCCATCAGCGCTATGAGAACAGATTTTTCGTCTAAATTTGATGGGATTATAGCTGCGATTGAAGCTATGAGAAAAGAAATAAGCGACTGTATGGAGCGAATAACGCAGGCGGAGCTCCGGATCTCTAACGCTGAAGATGACGTCAACAGCCTGCAATTAAAGGTCCAAACATTGGAATTAAAGAATAAACGTCTGGAAGAAAACGTCTTGGACTTGGAATCCCGGTCTAGACGGAATAATTTAAGGCTTGTGGGCCTTCTGGAGGGGGCGGAGGAACAGGATGCGTGTTCCTTTTTGGAGAAGTGGATCCCAGAGGTGCTGGATAATGCGGATCTACAGTCATCAGTCGTCTTGGAAAGCGCACACCGAATAGGCCCATCGAGAGATAAGAAGACACCGAGGACGAGAACACCGAGGACGCTGATAATGAAGTTCCTTAACTACAGGGACAAGATGACGGTCTCCAGCGCAACCCGCACTAAAGGAGAAATTAAATACCAGGACCAACAGGTGCGGTTCTACCCAGATTTGGCCGCAGGAATCCAACAATTAAGGAAACAGTTTGACCCCGCCCGTAAAGAGCTGCGCAGCCTTGGAATTCGTCACGGGGTGATTTATCCTGCAAGACTGCTGGTCACGTATAAAGGGAGAACCCAAGTCTTTAAGACCCCTCAGGAGGCGCAGGAACTCATTAAGCAGATCCAAGGAGAGACTGGCGAGAGCCAAGCATGAAGCAAGAACAAGATATAAAAGGTAGAATATTTAAGCAAGTGTTCAAGTATCTGATTGATTTGAAATATATAGCATGTCTACAAAATATAGATGGTATGATATATTAAAAAAAAAAAAAAAAAAAGGCTATGATGTACAAAGTTGCTATAAAATTTTGGAGTTAAATTGGAAAAACTACAGAAGAGAGTTATTGTCATGTCATTAAAAGTAGCAGAGTCAGGGTGATTGAGAGGAGGAAAGAGTGAGTGGTTTGACTGATCCTCACGGGGGAGGAGCAGATTCAGGCTATAACGGGAGACGGAATTTTTTTTTTTTTGATTTTGGGGGGATTACCACGAATGTGGGGAGGGGGAATTTGTTTGTGTGTAGTCTGTGGGATGAATGTTCAACCATCCATGTTTTTGCTTCTCTGTATGAGCATGTTTATATTGCAAGGTAATCTCAAACTCTTTATTGATCATAGACCAAAGCGTTAAGCTTAATTTAACATCATGGATTTGCAGAGGTCTACAAAACCTAAAAAAACTTTAACAAGTTTTGAATAAAATAAAAGACATAGGTTCAAAAATTGTGTTTTTACAAGAAACTCATCTAATAGAGGAGGATGTAAAAAGAATAAGGAGGAGATGGCAGGGAAGTGTGTTCACCTCATCGTTTTCATCCCAAGCCAGGGGAGTTATGACTCTCATACATAAATCAGTCCCATTTCAAGTGAAAAATGTAATTGGAGATAAATTGGGAAGATATCTAATCATCCAAGGATCTTTGTTATTAGAAAATATAAATCTGGTGAACATATATGGTCCCAATATAGATGATCAAAGCTTCTTTGTTAATTTATTTCTTACTTTAGCATCACTCACAGGGCTATATATAATAGCAGGGGATTTTAACTGTACATTGAATCCCAGTATAGATAGGTCAACAGGACAGGACTGTACGCACAATGGATGTAGGATGACCATTAATCATTTTATGAAAGAATTGAGATTGCTAGATATATGGAGAGAAATGAAACCACAAGTCAAAGCCTATTCTTGTTATTCTAACACCTACAAGACATTTTCACGTATTGACTATTTTTTGATCTCTATGGAATTAAGGTCCAAGATTCAAAATTGTTTCTATGATAACATTGTGATTTCTGATCATGCACCCTGCTGTATAACATATGTAGATAAGAAATTGACAAAGGTTCCTGGTAGGTGGCAATTTCAGCATAAATGGCTTCAAGATGAGGAATTTGTTAAGTACATAGAAAAACAGATAGATGAGTTCTTTGATATCAACACTACACAAACATCAGCATGTATAAAGTGGGAAGCTTTCAAAGCTTTTATTAGGGGGCATATTATTAGTTATACAGGTTCAAAATCTAGGAAGACTCGAGAGGAGAGAGTCCAATTGGAACGTAAAATAAAAATCCTTCAAGAAAAAGTGTATGCAGGAAGTAATCCCAAATTAGAGAATGAATTACTGATTCTGAGAGCTGAATATGACAAAAAATCAGCAAATAGAGCTGCCTCGAGTCTTCTAAGATTGAAGCAAACCTTTTATGAACAAGGTGAAAAATCAGGAAAATTATTGGCATGGCAGATTAAACAATTAGAATTTAAAACACCAATTACCAGTATTATAAGTAACGGACAGGCAGTCGTAGATCCTTTAGAAATTAACAGTGCCTTTAGAGATTATTATGAAAAACTATATGATACAAAAAATGAAACTGACTTAACAAAACTAAATGGGTTTTTGGACGGATTATCTATACCATGTATTCCAAATGAAAACAGGGAGATACTGGAGTCAAAAATTAGTCAAGAAGAAGTTGGGCTAGCCATTGATAATATGAAATCAGGAAAAAGTGCGGGACCTGACGGTCTTCCAGTTGACCTCTATAAAAAATTTAAGAATAAATTAATAAAACCATTTTTGGAAATGGTTTTAGAAGCATTTCAAAATAGTAAATTACCGCCATACATAAATAATGCCTTAATTATACTGTTGCCAAAAACAGGTAAACCTTCTAATAAATGTGAAAACATGAGACCAATAAGCCTATTAAATGCAGACCTTAAGATAATCTGTAAAATTTTAGCAAGACGACTACAAGAAATATTACCAAATATAATTAACCGAGATCAGAATGGCTTTATAATGGGAAGACAAGGCTTCCATAATGTAAGAAGATTATTTAATATAATTTATTCTAATAAAGAAGCACCGGATACAGCTCTCCTATCACTGGATGCTGAAAAGGCCTTTGATAGGGTCGAATGGCCCTATCTTTTTGAAGTTTTACAAAGGTTTGGACTTGGAAAGAATTTCATAAAATGGGTTCAGATAATATACAATAATGCTACAGCAGAAATTCTAACAAATAGCAATATCTCAAAATCAATAAAAATTAATAGAGGTTGTCGACAAGGCTGCCCACTTTCGCCTTTACTGTTTACTATGGCAATTGAACCTTTGGCGATGGCAGTGCGTTTAAATCCACAAATATATGGAATTAAAGTAGGACCAATAGAACATAAAATCTCCCTGTATGCTGATGATATAATTTTGTTTATGTCAAATCTTAAAAAATCAATTCCGACCTTGTTAAATATAATAAAGAACTTTGGGGAAATATCAGGATATAAAATAAATAAAAATAAATCTTCAATATTAATGCTAAATGAGACCCAGAGAAAGCACCCAGCTCCTGAGGTAAATCAATTCAATGTTGTAAATCAGTTTAAATACTTAGGAATTCAAATTGTGCCTAAGTTAGAATCAGCCGCTAGTATCAACTATGAAGCCTTAATGACAGATATTAATGAATTGCTTCAGAGATGGATGTCACTGCCAATGTCGATGATCGGGAGAATTAATATACTTAAAAGTAATATCTTACCCAAAATACTATATTTATTTCAATACATTCCTTTACCACCACCTTCAGATCTATTCTCAAGAATTAAAAAAAAGTTAGTGGAATTTATATGGAACAATAGGAAGGCTAGATTACGTCTGTCCTTACTATATTTGCCATTTGATCGTGGAGGTCTGAAATGTCCAAACTTTATGTTGTATTACTGGTCAGCACAACTGAGGTCTATGACATATTATTTTTCATCAAATGATCTCCCTCACTGGACGGAGATGGAATAATACAATTTACCTTTACCTCTTCCCTTATTCATATACTCAGACTCGGCTAAAAAATTACAGAAACAAGTTAAAAATCCAATTGTAAAGCATATGATCAAAATATGGTATGAAATCAAAAAATATTTAAAAGAACCGCACTTATTGTCACAATTTAGCCCAATATGGGGTAATCAATATTTTACACCAGGGAGAGCGGATGCTGTATTTAAATTATGGAATTTAAAAGGGATTCAAAAGATTCAAGACTTATATTTAGCATGTTCAGACAACATAATGTCTTTTGAAGAACTGAGGGCTAAATTTAATCTTAATAGAACACATTTTTTTAAATATCTTCAGCTTAGGAATTTCATTCGATCAAATCAAAATAATGCTCTCACCCGTCCTACCTATTCATACTTGGAAAAAATTTTGACGAAAAATAGTAAGAGAAAGGGTATTATTTCAGAGTTCTATAACTCACTGATATTATCCTCAAGTGAAAACTCACAGAAAAGAATGAATTATTGGAAAGAAGACCTACAAATTGAAATTTCAGAGGAACAATGGGAATTGGCTTGCACAGAAGCTCAAACCAAATCAATAAATGTACGTCTTAAATTGATACATTTTAAATGGTTAATGCGGATGTATGTTACACCGGTGGAGTTAAATAGATATAACAAAAACATACCAGATACGTGCACAAAATGTATGGAAAGTAAAGGAACTCTATTTCATTGTTTTTGGGAATGCAGAAAAATTAGAATGTTTTGGGAAGAGGTGAGGGTAACAATTGAAAAAATAATTTCAAAACAACTCATATTGAATCCTAAATTGTTTTTGTTGGGTCTGTATCCAGAAAAGCATAACTTTAATAAGAGTGAAAGAACATTCATAGACCTCAGTTTGCTTAACGCCAAAAAATGTATTGCACTGCTGTGGAAAAAGACTCATAGACCAGATGTGACTCAGTGGTTAAGACAGATGTTAACAAACCTTCCACTAGAAAGAATAACATACATATTGAAATCAAAGGAAAATGTGTTTGAGAATATATGGAGACCTTTCATTGATTATGTAAAGAAACTAAACATAACTACTGAAGATGAAGGTGAATGATGTGTGTGGACCTTGTAATTTCCAAATTGGTGAATGTATAATATGTATACTTATGCAATGGATTACCTAGGCTAAACAGAGGAGCATTGTTTGACTTGTTTTGTTAACGGTTGATGGTGTTTTTGGAATATTTGGGGTTTTTTTTGGTTTGTTTTAGTGTTGGGGTTTGATTGTTGGTGTCATGTTTGTTGAAAAAAGGTTCAATAAAAATATTGTGGAAAAAAAAAACCTAACACGACTATAAAACCTATATACATCATAGCTTAATATATGATGACCCGTATAAACACATGAATCATCCCATTGCACAAAGAAGGACTATCAGGAGCAGAGTGAAAAGTGATGTACCAGTTAGTCTGTAAGATGCAGTGTGGCAGCATAGCTATGCCAGAATACAACATCATAGTGAGTTATTGTACAGTGAAATTGCATGTGGCAGGAACGATTTCCTGTACCTGGCTGTTCGACAACGAAGCTGTAGTAGTCTACTGGAGAAAGTGCTTCGCTGTCTATCTAGTGTGTGATGGAGGGGGTGATCAGGATTGTCCATGATGGATTGCAGTTTATTTAGTGTTCTCCTCTCCATCACTGTCTCAAAGGTCCCCGGTCTGAGACCAATTACCGAGCCAGCCCTCTTGATAATCTCATCTCAAGTCTGTTGGTATCTCTGGCCCTGATACTGCTACCCCAACAGACCGCAACAAAGAAGATGGCGCTGGCGACAACAGTCTGGTAGAAAAGCTCCAGCATCCTGCTGCACACGTTGAAGAATCTCAGCTTTCTCAGGAAGTAGAGTCTGCTCATCCCCTTCTTGTGCGCAGCATCAGTGTTGGATCTCCAGTCCAACCCGCTGCTGATCCTGACACCCAGATATCTGTAGTCCTCAACCACTTCCACATCTTCCCCCCTAATCTGCAGTGGCTGAGAAGGAGCCTTCCTCTTCCTGAAGTCAATCATCATCTCTCTGGTCTTGCTGACATTCAACCTCAGGTGATTCTGCTCCGTCCACTCCACAAATCTGTCTACCAGTGCCCTGTACTCCCACTCCTCTCCTCCTCTTATACACCCCACAACAGCTGAGTCATCAGAGAATTTTTGCAGGTGGCATGACTCAATGTTCTGAAAGTCAGTGGTGTATAAGGTAAAAAGAAAAGGAGAGAGCACAGTCCCCTGTGGCGCTCCCGTATCACTAGCCACCACTCCAGACAAGACACTGCCCAGCCTGACAAACTGTGGTCTGCCCGTCAGGTAGTCAGTAATCCAGGAGATCACAGAGCTGTCAACCCCCATCACGCACAGCTTCTCACCCAGCAGCAGTGGCTGAATGGTGTTAAAGGCACTGGAGAAATCAAAAAAAGTGATTCTCACAGTATCTCCTCCACCATCCAGGTGCAGATGGGCTCGTTGCAGCAGGTAGATGACAGCATCTTCAACTCCTAAATGGGGCTGATATGCTAACTGCAGAGGGTCCAGCCACATCTTCACCTGCAGCCTCAGGTGGGCTAAGACCAGTCTCTCCAGGACCTTCATCACATGAGATGTGAGGGCAACTGGTCGGTAGTCATTCAAATCCGATGGAGATGACTTCTTGGGGACAGGAACCAGGCAGGATGTCTTCCACAGCACCGGTACTTTCTCCAGACTCAGGCTGAGGTTGTACAGGTGTTTCAGTACCGGAGCTAGTTGGTTGGCACAGGTCCTCAGGGTCCTTGCGGAGATGCCATCAGGGCCTGAAGCCTTCCGCTGACAGAGTCTCTCCAGCTGTTTCTCCACCTGATCTGTAGTCACCGTGAAGTGAGGGAGGGTCCTGGTGCCCCATGAGGAGGAGGAGGAGGGAGATGGAGAGAGGTTCTGCACGGGAGCGTGGGTGGGGAGGGGTGCGTGGGGGTCTGGTTGTGTTGCTCGGGCGACAGACTGTGAGTTGAACCTATTAAAAAACAGATTCAGTTCCTCAGCTCTCTTCTGGCTCCCAGATGGCTGCCTGTCTCTCCCCTTGTACCCAGTTATTTGTTTCATTCCCTCCCATACATCTTTAGTGTTGTTTTGCCCGAGTTTCTCTTCAAACTTCCTCCTATAATTGTCCTTGCACCTCCTCAGCATCTCTCTCAGCTCATGCTGCACTCCCCTCAGCTTCTCCTTGTCTCCAGCCCTAAAAGCTCTCTTCTTTTTGTTCAGAAGTGCTTTCAGGTCACTGGTGACCCATGGTCTGTTGTTGGAGAAGCAGTGTACAGTCTGAGCTGGCATGGTCATGTCTTCACAGAATCTAATGCATTCTGTGATGCAGTCGGTCATATTGTCTATGTCCACCCCATGTGGTTCACAGAGTACGCTCCAGTCCGTCATCTCGAAGCAGTCCTGCAGTGTGTCAGCAGCCTCCTGTGTCCACCTCCTCACAGTCCGTGTATAAGCAGGCTAGGGGGACGTACTTGGGTGTTAACATGACCATGCAGTGATCTCATTTACCAATGGGAGGTAGAGCTGTGGCACTATATGCATCCCTGACATTGGCATACAGTAAATCCAGTGTTTTGTTCTCTCTGGTGGGACAGTCAACAAACTGGTGAAAGTTTGGTAGTGTTTTTCCCACTGAGACATGGTTAAAATCATCTGTGATGGCCATGAATGCATCCGGGTGCTTCTCCAGTAATGTGGCCGCAATGAAGCTGATGACGTCACAGGCCACCACTGCGTCAGCTGACGGAGGGACGTAGACGATAACAATTAAAGCACACTTCATTTCTCGCGGCATATAATAACTTTTCCTTCACATAAATGTGCCTGGGGTGACACCACCTTTCATTAACAAGAAGTGCCACTCCTCCTCCTCTCTTTTTCCTGCTGCTTTTCACGTCTCTGTCCCCCCATATAGTCCTGAAGCCAGGTATCGCTACGTTTACATCCGGGATCTGTGAGTGTAACCACGTCTCCGTAAAACACATGAAACTACACTCACGATACTCCTTTTGCATCCTGACCAGCGCGGTAAGCTCGTAGTAGTAGATTAGTTTATTTGACAGGGACAGTGCAATAAACATAGACAATTAATCAAAGACAATCAATCTGATGTGTTGCACATAGAGTGTATAGCTATTAGCTAATTTGCAACTCTTGTCCCTGGATGGGCTTTAGAAAAAAGAATCAAGATAAAAAATATACACAATAACCACATACATCAATGCAGAAAAATTATAAATACACAATTATAAATATTATAAATACACAAATATAACAGCCTGACTCACATTTAACATAAATATTATAAATATTATAAATACACAAATATAACAGCCTGACTCACATTTAACACATATAACATAACTCACATTTGCCTATTTCAGGCCTCCCTCCCTCCGTCACTCACTATAAACAAACACATTTATTCCTTCCCTTCATTCACTCTCACTTTGCAGACAATTAATTCATACATGAGTACATTCTTGTTTATTTTTCAGCCAGTTTTTAACATTTTTAGTGAATGTTTTAAAGTCCGTTATTATTTTAATTTCATTTGGCATTGTGTTCCAGATGTGACTGCCCTTTATAGAGAAAGCTGTTTGTCCAAATGTGGTTCTGCGGTGGAATATTTTACAGTTATTGTTAACAGAACTCCTGGTGGCTCTGCTGCTGTCCTGTCTTTGGACAAAACCAGCAAGTGGCTCGGGTGCTGATTTATGAAAACATTTGAACGTTAATTTCAGAAGACAGAGGTCAATGAAGCTCTCAAAACTCAATAGGTTGTATTTTTTTAAAACATTACAGTGATGCCACCTAATGGGCTTTTTGTCCAAGATTTTTAGGGTTTGATTATATAATGAACCTATATGTCTTATTGTGGAAGGGGCTGCTTGAGCCCAGACTGTCAAACAGTATGATATATGAGAAAAAACCATAGAATGCATATACAGTGCAGCTGCTTCGTAAGGTATGTAATATCTAATTAATTTAAAGCAGTTCAGATTTTTTTTTACTGTTTTTGAAATTTTCTTTATATGAAGATTAAATTTGAGTTGAGGATCTAGTACAATGCCAAGGTATTTGAATTCTGTAACTAAACTGATGTCATGATCATGTATATTAACTTTAAAATGTTGCAGGTTACATTTTTTGATTGAAAAGCACATTGAGACTGTTTTCTGAAGGTTCAGCAATAGATGGTTCTTGAGGAGCCACTCTTGGACATCAACCATACTTGTAGACAGTACATCTGCAGCCTGTGCTGGAGTCTTGGCAGCTGTGTAAATAACTGCATCATCTGCATAAAGTTGGCATGTTGCAGCTGAGCAGTGTAACGGCAGGTCATTAATAAAAATGCTGAAAAGTAAAGGACCAAGAATGGACCCTTGTGGGATACCCATGCGGTTGTTTAAAAATGAGGATTTATCCTGGTGAACTTTTACACACTGTTCTCTATTCTGGAGATAAGATGCAAACCATTCTAATGTATTTGGGGAGAAGTTAAAAGATACCATTTTGGATAAAAGCAAACTGTGGTTTACAGTATCGAAAGCCTTTTTGAGATCTAGAAAAACAGCTCCTACCACATTACCCCTGTCCAAGGACTGTTTGACGTTTTCAATAAGGCAACAATTTGCTGTTTCTGTTGAGTATCCTGGTCTAAAACCAAATTGATGTAAATCGTCTGTTTTATTTACCAGCGATCGCACGTTCCCGGTGATTATCATCGGTACAGCTGGCTTATGCTTCCTTCTCCTCCTCCTCACCTTCGCTCCAGCCCTTTGCCCGCGGCATCTCCTCTTCAGCTCATCCAGGATGAGGGGCTTCACTGCCAGCCGCAGCGCTCCAGGCGCCGGCCTCCTCAGCGCAATCAGCTGTTCGTGTGTGGTAGTTTCTGTTGTCATTATGATTTAAAAAGAGCAAACACAATTCTAACCAGCTATGGAAAAACCAGGAACAAGTCTCCCAAAGGGTATTTTGAGTTATTTACAGATTCTTAAAGTGTGAAACCTAACCTTTCCAATGATGCCTAACACACGGAAATCCGAACAGATTTGAAGATGTGGCCATTTGAATGCTAGCATCTCTCAAACTACTTCTCTGAGAAAATCAGGTTCAAAGTTTCCAAGGACTGTCGATTGACTACTCCATTTCAAATACGAAGTTTATGATTTTAAAATCTCCCACACTGTTATTTGAAGCATGGAGTAGCTTCTTCATGATTTCAACTAGCATATTTGGCAAAAAAACGAAAATCACAAATTTAAAAAAAAGTATTTCTGTGTTTTTTCACATCAGGCCGACTTGTTGCTGGTTTACTCGTGGTGAGTCACAGCTGTTTGCTAATAAATGGCTTCACCCAACTACTAACTATGAATGAAAGAAAAGTTTCTGTATTATCATTCATATTCTCTGAAAAATGGCCCCCCCAAAAAATCACAAATTCTGCCAGGGTATGTAAACTTATGAGCACAACTGTGCACGCGCACATGCACACACACACATATAGTATCTCACAAAAGTGAGTACACCCCTCACATTTTTGTCAATATTTTATTACATCTTTTCATGGAACAACACTGAAGATATGACACTTTGATACAATGCAAAGTAGTCAGTGTACAGCTTGTATAACAGTGTAAATTTGCTGTCCCCTCAAAAGAACTCAACACACAGCCGTTAATGTCAAAACCGCTGGCAAGAAAAGTGAATACACCTCAAGTGAAAATGTCTAAATTGTGCCCAAAGTGTCAATATTTTGTGTGGCCACCATTATTTTCCAGCACTGCCTTAACTCTCTTGGCCATGGAATTCACTAGAGCTTCAAAGGTTGCCACTGGAATCCTCTTCCACTCCTCCATGACGACATCATGGTGTTAGAGACATTGCACTCCACCACCTTCCGTTTGAGGATGCGCCACAGATGTTCAATAGGGTTTAGGTCTGGAGACATGCTTGGCCAATCCATCACCTTTATACCCTCAGTTTCTTTTGCAAGGCAGTGGTCATCTTGGAGGTGTGTTTGGGGTTGTTATCATGTTGGGATACTGCCCTGCGGCCCACTTTCCAAAGGGAGGGGATCATGCTCTGCTTCAGTATGTTACAGTACATGTTGGCATTCATGGTTCCCTCAACGAACTGTAGCTCTCCAATGCCGGCGGCACTCATGCAGCCCCAAACCATGACACTCCCACCATCATGCTTGACTGTAGGCAAGACACAGTTGTCTTTGTACCCCCCACCTGGTTCCCGCCACACACGCTTGACACCATCTGCATCAAATAAGTTTATCTTGGTCTCATCAGACCACAGAACATGGTTCCAGTAATCCATGTCCTTAGTCTGCTTGTCTTCAGCAAACTGTTTGCGGGCTTTCTTGTGCATCACCTTTAAAAGGGGGTTCCTTCTGGGACAACAGCCATGCAGACCAATTTGATGCAGTGTGCAGCATATGGTCTGAGCACGGACAGGCTGACCCCCCACCGTTTCAACCTCTGCAGCAATGCTGGCAGCACTCATACGTCTATTATCAAAAGACAACCTCTGGATATGACGCTGAGCACATGCACTCAACTTCTTCGGTTGACCATGGCGAGGCCTGTTCTGAGTGGAACCTGTCCTGTTAACTGCTGTATGGTCTTGGCCACCATGCTGCAGCTCAGTTTCAGGGTGTTGGCAATCTTCTTACAGCCTAGGCCAGGGGTCGGCAACCCGCGGCTCCGGAGCCGCATGCGGCTCTTTCATCCCTCTGCTGCGGCTCCCTGTGGCTTTGGAAAATAAATAATGAGTATTTAATTAAAATGTATTTTATTTTAGTTCATTAGTTTTTAAAATGTAATTCTAAATTTGAAGATTATGGTGATCTTGTAAAATCTAAAAAAAAAAAACATGTTAAAATTTAATCACCGTCAGCGAAAATCAACACGATTACATAAGCGCTCGGCGCTTCCCCGGAAGTCGTCTCCCGCGATAACCCGGATGTGTTGTGTTCAAGCTACTGCTGTATTGCAGTAGCTTGACAGCCCTGCGATTGGATAGTTGCAAATGATTGGACCAATCAAATGGCTCGTTGTATGCTTTTTCAAAGATTCATGGCGGCGTGTTCTCAGGGATGTGATTTTCTGCTAATTCGCCGAATTCCGCTTTATTTTATCTTCCAGGAAGATAAAGTACGTTAAGTACGTTAGCGGCTTGTGGTCCACGAATGCAGTGAAGCTGCGCCCTTTCAGGCAGGACTGGAAGTGGCGCATGGCCACTTCCGGTAATCGGTATGGCCAGGTGGAGAGTCATTAACTCTCTGTTACTGGCGGCGTACAACGGCTGTATGAGCTGGGCTGGCGCGAGGGAGGAAACAGTAATAAAAGTTAACCATCTCCTTTTATGATTCCAAACAGTTTGAAATTGACAGTGCACAGTGGACATTGACTCATAACTTTTGAATATTTCTAAGACTTGGCTACATCAGTTTGTTACAGTGTTTGTTTTCACCGAGACATGGCTCCACGACAACATTCCTGACGAGGCCATTCAGCTGGAAGATATGGCGATGTTCCGTGCCGACAGGGAAACGGCGAGCTCCGGTAAGAGCCGGGGGGGTGGGCTATGCATCTATGTTAACAAGAACTGGTGCGTTAATGCCATGTTAGTGTCTAAACACTGCTCTCCGTTGGCAGAGTTCCTTATTGTTAATTGTCGGCCTTTTTATCTGCCGAGGGAATTCAGCAACGTGTTTGTAGTTGGTGTTTACATAGCGCCGAGCGCTAACGCTAAAGCTAATGCTAAGAAGGCACTCGGGATACTGCACAATGCGATCAGTGAAATCCAAACGTCACACCCGGACAGTTTTGTGGTGGTTGCGGGGGATTTTAACCACACCAGCTTAAAGACTGTGCTCCCCAAGTTTAAACAATATGTAGACTTTAAGACCAGAGGAGAGAATATGTTGGACTTAGTGTACACAAACACAGATGCATATAAAGCGATACCCCGCCCCCATCTCGGCCGTTCTGATCACATGCCCGTGATGCTGGTTCCTGCCTACAAACCTTTATTGAAGCGCAGCGGGCCAGCAGTGAAACAAATCAGGATTTTGCCAGAGAGTGCAACCTCTGCACTGCAAGACTGTTTTCAGCACACAGACTGGAAGATCTTCAAAATAGCAGCCTCCCAGGAAGACAGGACAGATGTGGAGGAGTATGCTGATTCGGTCACCAGCTACATCGCGAAGTGCACAGAGGATTTCACTACAGTGAAGACCATCACTATGCGGGGTAATCATAAGCCCTGGATGACTGCAGAGGTGCGCTCGCTGCTTAAAGCCAGAGATGCAGCGTTCAGAGCGAAGGACAGGATCGCCCTCCGCTCAGCCAGGTCTGCGCTTTCAAAGGGAATTAAGGCGGCAAAGCGCGCCTATGCGCAGAAAATCCAGGGACACCTCTGTGACACTAGGAACACCAAGCAGATGTGGCAGGGAGTTCGGACACTGACGGGCTTTAAGTCTAGGCAGGGGGTCGATGATGACGACACTTCGCTTCCAGACAGGCTTAACGACTTCTTTGCACGTTTTGAAGCATCAAACTCGACAATCAGAGGGAGGGCCGGCCCACTCCCACCATCGGTCGGACTAGCTTTTACCATTAACACAGCGGACACACGGAGGACCCTATCCAGAATCAACCCACGCAAAGCTGCAGGTCCAGACAACATTCCGGGACGTGTGCTCCGAGACTGCGCGAGCGAGTTGGCGGATGTCCTGACTGACATTTATAACATCTCCCTGAGTCAGGCCATCGTTCCCAGATGCTTCAAGACCTCTATCATTGTACCGGTGGCAAAGAAACCAGTGGTGTCCTGTTTGAATGACTATCGTCCTGCTGCACTTACACCAATTGTGATGAAGTGTTTTGAACGGCTTGTCAAACCACACATCACAGCCTGCCTCCCTGCATCACACGACCCGCTCCAGTTTGCATATCGTTCAAACCGCTCCACGGAGGATGCTATAGTCACCACCCTACACTCTGTCATCACCCACCTGGACCAGAAAGACACCTACGCCAGACTCCTGTACATTGATTTCAGTTCAGCATTCAACACCATTATTCCCCAGAGACTGATAGAGAAATTACTCCTTCTCGGTCTGAACACTGCCACATGTCTCTGGATCCTGGATTTCCTGACTGAGAGACCTCAGTCTGTCCGGGTTGGAAACAACATCTCCAACTCTGTCACGCTGAGTACTCAGTCCACTGTTGTTTACACTTCTACACATGACTGTGTATCCAAACACGAGGGGAACCAGATTATTAAGTTTGCAGATGACACCACGGTGGTGGGACTTATTCAGAGGGATGAGGAATCAATGTACAGGGAAGAAGTGAGAGACCTGGAGGGCTGGTGCAGGGAGAACAATCTGGTGCTCAACGTGGACAAAACGAAGGAGATGATTATCGACTTCCGGCGGTCACAGCCTGAGCACATCCCCCTCAGCATCGGCGGCCGTTTAGTGGGGAGAGTAGAGAACATCAAGTTCCTCGGAGTGCAGATCTCGCAGGACCTGACCTGGAGCAAGAATTCCTTGGAGATCAGGAAGCGAGCTCAGCAGAGACTACACTTCTTGAGGAAACTCAAACAGGCCTCTCTCCCCATCTGCATCCTCAGGACCTTCTACAGAGGTGTGGTGGAGAGTGTTCTGACGTACTGCATTGCTACATGGTACTCCAGCTGCAGTATGTCAGACAAAAAAGCCCTGCAGAGGATAGTCAAGGGGGCGGAGAGGGTAATTGGAGTCTCCCTCCCCTCTGTCCAAGAACTTTTTCAGAACCGTTGTAGGAGCAGGGCACTGAACATTGTCAAGGACCATTCTCACCCTCTGCATAAACACTTTGAACTTCTTCCATCTGGTAAACGATTCCGGAGCATCAGAGGCAGAACCACCAGACTGATCAACAGCTTCCCCCCACTAGCTGTCAGGATGCTGAACAGCTGACCCGGATTCTCACATACACACTACATGGACATTTTGTATATTATAGTTAGTTATTCTTTTTCCCCAAGTATGTCTCAGGGATGTGTGAATGGATGGGGGGGGTGGGGGTGGGGTGGGGGGGTGGAGCTATGCTGGAGTGTGTCTTAATCATGCTGCTTCTTATATGGATGCCGAGAGAAACGCAATTTCATCTTGCCTGCACTACAGTTGTATGTACAGCAATATGACAAAGTTTGATTTGATTTGATCAGTGATTGTGCAAAATGAACTGCTCAAGACTCAATGGAGATTGAAACTGGTGATCTGAAATGAATGCTGAAATTATAAAAAGTAATGGTATGTTGGAATTTTATTTCTATTATGGAACAGATAAAATTAACTGATTTTGATTTGATCAAGTGTTAAAGCATGTGATGGATAATGCTTGTTGGAATATTTTAGGAATGCTATCTTCTTGGAACATAAGTCAATATTATACATTAATAAGTGGCATTCAGCTGTTTGTTTTATGTCATTTAAGCACAGTTCTGGTACTTAAAAATCATAAAAACCCAGGAGCTTCGGGGGGCTTTGCCCCCTTGACCCCCCCCCCCCCCACGGGGACTATGTCCCCCAGACCCCCTGCTGAATTTTCAGATAATTTCCCCAACCCCAAATCAAATCCCTGGTTCGTGTTGGAATTCTGAGCTTTCGGTATTGTTTTCAGCGGAATTATGAGATTTTTATCGAAGGATCAGGAGTCACCAGTGCTAGAAATTAGAAATAGCACTCTCCTTTCAACCCAATGTCAACCTTCAACCCAATGTCCTTTTTTTTTTTCGGAGTTCAAAATGTTTTTGTTGCATGCAGAAATGTAATTTTGTTTTCTCTGCAGGAGTTCCCTGATTTCATAAATGCAACACATTATAGTTTGTTTATACATAGCATAAAGGGAAAAAAAGTTATATGCAGTGTTATTTCATTTTAAGTGTCAAAAGGGTTTTTGTGGCTCCCAGTGTTTTCTTTTCTGTGGGAAATGGGTCCAAATGGCTCTTTGAGTGGTAAAGGTTGCTGACCCCTGGCCTAGGCCATCTTTATGTAGAGCAATAATTCTTCAGATCCTCAGAGAGTTCTTTGAAATGAGATGCCATGTTGAACTTCCAGTGCCCAGTATGAGAAAGTGTGGGAGCAATAATACCAAATTTAACACACCTGCTCCCCATTCACACCTGAGACCTTGGAACACTAACAGGTCACATGACACCAAGGAGGGAAAATGGCTAACTGGGCACAATTTGGACATTTTTACCAGGGATGTACTCACTTTGGTTGCCAGCAGTTTAGACATTAATGGCTGTGTGTTGAGTTATATTGAAGGGACAGTTAATTTACACTGTCATACAAGCTGTACACTGACTACTTTACGTTGTATCAAAGTGTCATATCTTCAGTGTTGTTCAATAAAAAGACGCAATAAAATATTTACAAAACAAATCATCAAACAAATTTAAATATTAGACAAAGATAACACAAGTAAACACAAAATGCAGTTTTTAAATGAAGGTGTTTACACCTACATGGCCCTGTGTGAAAAAGTGATTGCCCCCTAAACCTAATAACTTGTTGGGCCATCCTTAGCCACAACAACTGCAATCAAGCATTTGTGATGACTGGCAATGAGTCTTACAGCACTGTGAAGGAATTTTGGCTCACTCATCTTTGCAGAATTGTTGTGATTCAGCCACACTGGAGGGTTTTTGAGCATGAACCGCCTTTTAAAGGTCATGCCACAGCATCTTCATCAGATTCAGGTCAAGACTCTGACTAGCCTAATCCAAAGTCTTCATTTTGTTTTTCTTAAGCCATCCAGAGGTGGACTTGCTGGTGTGTTTTGGATCATTGTCCTGCTGCAGAACCCAAGTGCGCTTCAGCTTGAGGTCACGAACAGATGGGTGGACAGTCTCCTTCAGGATTTTTTGGTAGACAGCAGAATTCATGGTTCCATTTACTACAGCAAGTCTTCCAGGTCCTGAAGCCCCAAAACAGCCCCACACCATCACACTACCACCACCATATTTTACTGTTGGTATGATGTTCCTTTTCTGAAATGCTGTATTACTTTTACGCCAGATGTAATGGGACACACACCTTTCAAAACGTTCAACTTTTGTCTCATCAGTCCACAGAGTATTTTCCCAAAAGTCTTGGGGATCATCAAGCTGTTTTCTGGCAAAACTGAGACGAGCCTTTATGTTCTTTTTGCTCAGCAGTGGTTTATGTCTTGGAACTCTGCCATACAGGCCATTTTTGCCCGGTCTCTTTCTTATGGTGGAGTCATGAACACTGGCCTTAACTGAGGCAAGTGAGGCCTGCAGTTCTTTGGATGTTGTTGTGGGTTTTTTTGTGACCTCTTGGACGAGTCGTCGCTGGGCTCTTGGGGTAATTTTGGTCAGCCAGCCACTCCTTGGAAAGTTCACTCCTGTTCCATGTTTTCGCCATTTGTGGATAATGGCTCTCACTGTGGTTCGCTGGAGTCCCCAAGCTTTAGAAATGGCTTTATAACCTTTTCCAGACTGATAGATCTCCATTACTTTGTTTCTCATTTGATCCTGAATTTCTTTGGATGGCAGCATGATGTCTAGCTTTTGAGGATCTTTTGGTCTACTTCACTTTATCAGGTAGGTCCTATTTAAGTGATTTCTTGATTGAGAACAGGTGTGGCAATAATCAGGCCTGGGTCTGACGAGAGAAATTGAACTCAACTTTCCAAATATGTGCTAAACCACAGTTAACTTATGTTTTAACAGGGAGGCAATCATTTTTTCACACAGGGCCATGTAGGTTTGGATTTTTTTTTTTTTAACTTTAATAAACACCTTCATTTAAAAACTGCACTTTGTGTTTACTTGTGTTATCTTTGTCTAATATTTAGATTCGTTTGATGATCTGAAACATTTAAATGTGACAAACAAAAAAAAAAGAGATATCAGGAAGGGGCAAACACTTTTTCACATCACCGTATAACCTGTACAACCCAATTGAAAAACAAACTGAAATCTTGCATACCTGCCAACTTTTAAAACCTGAAAAGCCTAGTAGCTAGCTGGGGTCCAGGGGCCGCAGGCCCCGGTAGATGTCCTGGTGGGGGGTTCAGGGGGGCAAAGCCCCCCGATGCCAAACAAATATTAGCATTAAATCAAGTTAAAATGTGGCTAACAACCTCATATTTCTTCAATAATCATGTTTCTATTTTTCTTACGAAGAACGTAGAAAGTTTGCCGCTGGTGTCACAGCATTGGCGTTCGACTTGTGTTTTTTCATTCCCACGTGGTCTTTCACATCGCTGATTCCTCCATGTCCAATCGAAAAATCTTGTCTACACAAAGTGCAGTTGGCGTAATTTTCACCCTTTCTTGAGCTAATAATAATTCCTGGAAATGCTTTGGAGTATTCCTCACGAAAAGACTGTAATTTTCGTTTGTTTTTCACGCTCATTTGTGATTTTTCTCCGGCAGATTCCATGATGAAAACATATACAATGCTGACCTAATTCCTTCGCGATTCCAAATGGAAACAATGGCTCCAAGGATGTGATTTGGGGTTGGGGAAATTATCTGAAAATTTAGCAGGGGGTCTGGGGGATGCAGTCCCCCAGCGGGGTCCAGTGCAGAACCCCGGTGGGGGGGCAAGGGGGGCGAAGCCCCCCGAAGCTCCTGGGTTTTTATGATTTTTAAGTACCAGAACTGTGCTTAAATGACATAAAACGAACAGCTGAATGCCACTTATTACTGTATAATATTGACTTATGTTCCAAGAAGATAGCATTCCTAAAATATTCCAACAAGCATTATCCATCACATGCTTTAACACTTGATCAAATCAAAATCAGTTAATTTTATCTATTCCATAATAGAAATAAATTTCCAACATACCATTACTTTTTATAATTTCAGCATTCATTTCAAATCACCAGTTTCAATCTCCATTGAGTCGTGAGCGGTTCATTTTGCACAATCACTGATGTAGCCAAGTCTTAGAAATATTCAAAAGTTATGAGTTAATGTCCACTGTGCACTGTCAATTTCAAACTGGAATCATAAAAGTAATCTAATTGTTTTGCTATTTTTTTTCTCCTCAATATCAATGTCAGGGCACTGCAGGAGTTTTGGGGGATGGTTAACTTTTATAACCGTTTCCTCCCCTGCGCAGCCCAGCTCATACAGTCGTTGTACGCCGCACTCTAGAAACGGAAACTGGCGGACAGAGTCGACTGGACTCCTGAGTGGGAGCAGGCGTTCTCTGCGGTTAAAACAGCTCTGGCAAACGCTGCGCTACTGGCGCACTCAGACCCGGTGGCTCGGATAGCGCTCACTACCGACGCTTCGGACATGGACATGGGGCCGTCGTGGAGCAATGCGTCGCCGGTTCTTGGCAGCCACTCACCTTTTTTAGCAGGTCTTTGCACAACAGTTAGCGTAAATACAGGGTGTTCGACAGAGAGTTACTGGCTCTCCACCTGGCCATACGCCACTTCCAGTTCTGGCTGAAAGTGCGCACCTTAGGCTCAGACCTCTTGCACATGCGCAATACACCTACAGGAAGCAGTGCCGATTGCCTTTGTTCTAAATTTAGATACGATTCCTAGCGATCTCGTGTTTGGAATTGCTTTCGTGTTTTTTTTACGATTTAAAATTTTTGACTGAATTTAGTGAAAAAACGTAATTTTGATTAATAAAGCCATAACCCGGAATGGGGTCTTGAAAACTGGAACCATTATGGCAAAACCGGAGTAGTTGGCAGGTATGATCTTGTAAGGGGAAAAATAAAAAAAACTTGCAATAACCTGTTTGCATAAATATACACACCCTTAAACTAATACTTTGTTGCAGCACTTTTGGCGTTTATTACGGCCATTCCAAAATCATAATCTTCTTCTGGTGAAACCATTCTTTTGTTGATTTGGATGTGTGCTTTGGGTCATTGTTGTGCTGAAAGATGAAGTTCCTCTTCCATCTTCAGCTTTCTAGCAGAAGCCTGAAGGTTTTGTGCCAGCACTGACTGGTATTTGTAACTGTTCATAATTCCCTCCACCTTGACTAAGGCCCCAGTTCCAGCTGAAAGAAAAACAGCCCCAAAGCATGATGCTGCCACCACCATGCTTCACTGTAGGTATGGTGTTCTTTTGGTGATGAGCAGTGTTGTGTTTATGCCAAATTTTCACCCCCCAACCAGTCGCAGCAGATGACTGCCCCTCCCTGAGCCTGGTTCTGCTGGAGGTTTCTTCCTGTTAAAAGGGAGTTTTGCCCTCTCCACCGTTGCCAAGCGCTTGCTCACAGGGGGTCGCTTCATTGCTGGGGTCTTTCTGCAATTGTGGGGGTTTCCCCTACAGTTGAAAGTGCTATGAGATGACTGTTGTTGTGAAATGGCGCTATATAAAGTTGAATTCAAATTGAATTCAAATATACCTTTTGGGATTATGGCCAAAAAGTTCAACCTTGTCCATAACACATTTTCCCAGATCTCAAATGTGTTTTGTTTTTGCAAAATGTAGCCGGGCTTGGATGTTTTTCTTCGTAAGATAAGGCTTCTGTCTTACCGCCTTAGATGGGAGATTGTTGTGTCATATGTGGGCGGCAGTGGCCACATATGACACTTCATGTTGTGTCCCTTGGCAAGACACTTCACCCCAATTGCTCCTGGTGGGTCAGGAAGTGCCATGTTAGGTAGCATGCCGCCATCAGTGTGTGAATGTGTGTGTGAATGGGTGGATAGCAGGACCTGTAAAGCGCTTTGGTCATCAAGAGATGAGAATAAAAGCGCTATATAAGTGAATGCCATTTACCATATGTACTAAACAGCCAGTACTTGCCAGAAATTCCTGCAGCTCCTTCAATGGCTGCACGGTGGCGCAGTGGTTTAGCACTGTGGCAGCACAGTTTTACCCTCGGCCGGGGGACCGCGGGGATCATGAGATCGTGGGTTCGATCCCAGCCCCCGACCAACAGTGAGCTGTGTGGAGTTTGCATGTTCTCCCCGTGTTGCGCGGGTTTACTCCGGGATTTCTCCGGTTTCCTCCCGCACACCAAAAACATGTAGGTTTAGGGCGCTCGTGCACGCAGCGACCAGCAGCCGGTGGCTTGTCACCAGACTGCAAACCAAGTCTACCTACGGGTACAAATAAGTAACAAAAAAAACAAACAAACAAAAAAAAAATGTTGCTGTCGGCCTCTTGGCAGCCGCCTTGAGCCTTGAGTTTTATTCTCGTCTTTTCATCAATTTTGGAGGGACATCCAGTTCTTGGTAATGTCACTGTTGTGCCATATTTTCTCCCCTTGATGATGACTGTCTTCACTGTGTTCCATGGTATATTTAATGCCTTGGAAATTCTTCCGTACCCTTCTCCTGACTGATACCTTTGAACAATGAGATCCCTCTGATGCTTTGGAAGCTCATTGTGGACCATGGCTTGTGCTGTAAGATGTGACTACAAAAATGTCAGGAAAAGCCCACTAGAACAGCTGAACTTTATTTGGGCTTAATCAGAACCACTTTAAATGTTGGCAGGTGTGTGCTGACTCCCATTTAACATGAGTTTGAATGTGATTGGTTAATTATGAACACAGCCACATCCCCAGTTATAAAAGGGTGTGCATATACATGCCAACAGATTATTGTAAGTTTTTTATTTTTCCCCTTAAAAGAGTTCAGGTTTTTTTTTTTCCAATTGGGTTATGCAAGTTGTAGGTCACATTAATGGTGGAAAAAGTTTCGAAATGATTTATCTTGGTCTCATTTTTTTTACATCACAAAAACCTGGCATTTGAACAGGGGTGTGTGTAGACTTTTTATATCCACTGTATATAGATACACACACACACACTACTCAAAAAGTTAGGGATATTTGGCTTTCGGGTGAAATTTATGGAAAATGTAAAAAGTTCATGCTACAGTGATGTTATTTATCTATAAATGCCACAAATCTCTGTCTGTGTTCCTCATATATCTCTCAAACCTTCTTTTCAAACCTTCATCAGACTGACCTCAGATTTTATTAGTGCTTTGCTGAGGTCACAAGGGTGTGCATCCCCGAGTATGGAGTTGCTCAGCCAAAATATGTAATTTTTATCAATGAGTTTAGCCATCGCTCCGTTTTCTCATGCTCTGGCTTCTAGAAGTGTGGGCGGGGTTTCAGATTGACTCCGTACTGATTGGATAATATGCGGTATTACGACCAGTTGCCAGAGCACTCCATAAACAAAACAAGGAAGTGAAAAGCGACAAATTTGACCAGAAAAAGAGAATACTTTAGATTTAATGTTTAAAAAATTATACTATAATGTTGCTGTGATTGCGTAGCTCTAAGGGATAATTCGGCATATGTGGAGAAGACGAGGTGCGCAGGTGCACTGGGGTGGGAGCAGCAGCCGGACCACCTTACGGTAGTCCTTCGCAGGGAGCCAAGCCCAGCCTGCCCGGTTAATAGGAGTCTCGGCTACTGCTTCACCCGTGTGCTACCGCTGTCCTTTGCAGCACCGTGGGTTCAACATGGCGCTCCTCTTGGTGCTGGTGTGCTCGCACGGCTATCTAAACATTAAAAGTTAATAATAATACCACCATGATTGTGAAGCGGAATGGTCAGATCAATTACATATCATATGTGGACAATTATGCCCGCTTTTACTATACGACGACCGTGACCAAACACACAAAAATGCCCAAATAATGAAATAAATCATTTTTTATTTACTGACAAATGGGCAACACTGACGCAACAGTTGCAGCCAAACGGTTCATTCTGCTGTGTATAACAATGTTGGGTGCTTTGTACTTATAATATTGATAAAATATAAAAGGATGCACTATAATGGGTCTCAAATATTTGTAAACGAGTCCTGTTTTGTACTGCATGAGTTTATTGATGATAGACTACAAACTACACATATATACTTAAACAATTATATAGATAACTGAACAACTCCCATTCCACAAAGTGCAAGATATGACACTTATGAATATAAGTCATAAAAGATCACAGAAATAATTTTGACAAACAAATAAACAAAGGTTCTTAAACCAGCATACTGCATGTCCCACTCATTTTCAATAACTCTGTAATTAATATTCACACAATCAAATAAATGTTAGTGTTCAGTCCCTTTCATATTTGTCAAAGTCTAACATGTGGGATTGCCTACATAGACGCGACACCTTTTTGTATTCCACTTTCAAACACAGCCTACCTTTGGGCCTGTAAAGCCTAATTGGGCTACCTGTTTTCAGACAAGAATACTTACTTTCTTCGGGCATGCACTAGTATCATGAAAGTAGGGCATTTAAGTAGAAGCATGCAGCGGTGAGTTCCTCATCTCAAACAATTTATTGAAATAAAAGCCAACAACAGTGGTGGGTATACCACAACAAAAAATGTCAATGTTGCAATAACTTGTCATGTGCCCTCGAGCATCAATTACAGCTTGATGACATCTCATGCTGTTCACAAGTCGACTTATTGTCTGCTGAGGCATGGCATTCCACTCCTCTTGAAGGGCAGCTCTCAGGTCACTGAGGTTGTAGGGTGTAGGGTAACGAGCCTCTACACGGTGACTCAGCTGATCCCATAGGTTTTCTATGGGATTCAGCTCTGGAGAAAGTGCAGGCCACTCCATTTGAGGTACCCCAGCCTCCAGCAGCCATTCCCTAATGATGCAACCTCGATGAGCTGGAGCACTGTCATCCATCCATCCATCCATCCATCTTCTACCGCTTTTCCGGAGGTCCGGGTCGCGGAGGCAGCAGTTCAAGCAGAGAAGCCCAGACTTCCCTCTCCCCAGCCACCTGCTCCAGCTCTTCAGAGGGGATACCAAGGCGTTCCCAGACTAGCTGGGAGACATAGTCTCTCCACCGAGTCCTGGGTCTGCCCCGGGGTCTCCTCCCAGTGGGACGTGCCTGAAACACCTCAAGTGGGAGGCGTCCAGGAGGCATCCTAATCAGATGCCCATACCACCTCAACTGACTCCTTTCAATGTGGAGGAGCAGCGGTTCTACTCTGAGCCTCTCCCGGATGACTGAGCTCCTCACCCTATCTCTGAGGGTGAGTCCAGCAATCCTACGGAGAAAGCTCATTTCAGCCGCTTGTATCCGCGATCTCGTTCTTTCGGTCATTACCCAAAGCTCGTGACCATAGGTGAGAGTAGGAACGTAGATTGACTGGTAAATCGACAGCTTTGCCTTAGAACTAAGCTCCCTCTTCACCACAACAGACCGGTACAACGTCCGCATCACTGCAGATGCTGCTCCAATCCGTCTGTCGATCTCTCGCTCCATTTTCCCCTCACTCGTGAACAAGACCCCAAGATACTTAAACTCCTCCACTTGGGGCAGGAGCCTGTCCCCAACCCGGAGAGGACAATCCACCTTTTTCCGGCTGAGGACCATGGACTCGGACTTGGAGGTGCTGATTCTCATCCCAGCCGCTTCACACTCAGCGGCAAACCGTCCCAGCAAGAGCTGTAGGTCATTGCTGGATGAAGCCAACAGGACAACATCATCTGCAAACAACAGAGATGAGATCCTGTGGTCACCAAGCATGACACCCTCCATTCCCTGGCTGCGCCTAGAAATCCTGTCCATAAAAATTATGAACAGGACCGGTGACAAAGGGCAGCCCTGGCGGAGTCCAACTCTCACTGGGAATGACTCCGACCGAGTGTTGGCAATGCGAACTAAACTCTCACAACGGTCGTACAGAGACCGAATAGCTCGTAACAACAAGCCCGATACCCCATACTCCCGAAGCACCCCCCACAAAAATCCACGAGGGACGCGGTCAAATGCCTTCTCCAAGTCCACAAAACACATGTAAACTGGTTGGGCAAACTCCCACGAACCCTCAAGAATTCTCGAGAGGGTAAAGAGCTGGTCCGATGTGCCACGGCCAGGACGAAAACCACATTGCTCCTCCTGAATCCGAGGTTCGACCAACGGCCGGACTCTCCTCTCCAGTACCTTGGCATAGACCTTCCCAGGGAGGCTGAGGAGTGTGATCCCTCTAAAGTTGGAGCACACCCTCCGGTCCCCTTTTTTGAAGAGAGGAACCACCACCCCGGTTTGCCATGCCAAAGGCACTGCCCCCGACCTCCACGCAATGTTGCAGAGGCGTGTCAACCATGACAACCCAACAACATCCAGGGCCTTGAGGTACTCGGGGCGAATCTCGTCCACCCCCGGGGCCCGGCCACCAAGGAGATTTTTAACCACCTTGGCGACCTCAGCCCCTGTGATAGGCGAGTCATCCCCCTCGTCCCCAAACCCTGCTTCCTCTGTGGAAGGCGTATCAGTGGGATTGAGGAGATCCTCGAAGTATTCCTTCCACCGCCCGACGATATCCCCAGTTGAAGTCAACAGTGTCCCATCCGCACCATACACAGTGTGGACGGGGAGCTGCTTTCCCCTCCTGAGCCGCCGAACAGTTTGCCAGAATCTCTTTGAAGCCGACCGAAAGTCTTGTTCCATGGCCTCACCGAACTCCTCCCATACCCGGGTTTTTGCTTCAGCAACCACCCGAGCTGCACTCCGCTTGGCCTGCCGGTACACCTCAGCTGCTTCGGGAGTCCCACAAGCCAACCAAGCTTGATAGGACTCCTTCTTCAGCTTAATGGCCCCCCTCACCACTGGTGTCCACCACTTGGTTCGGGGGTTGCCACCACGAGATGCACCGACCACCTTGCGGCCGCAGCTCTGGGCTGCCGCTTCAACAACAGAGGTGGAGAACATGGCCCATTCAGACTCCATGTCTCCAGACTCCCTCGGAATGTGGTTGAAGTTCTTCCGGAGGTGGGAGTTGAAGACCTCCCGGACAGGGGCCTCAGCCAGACGCTCCCAGCACACCCTCACTATACGTTTGGGTCTACCAGGTCTGAATGGCTTCCTCCCCTGCCATCGGATCCAACTCACCACCAGGTGGTGATCAGTTGACAGCTCTGCACCTCTCTTTACTCGGGTGTCCAAGACATACGGTCGCAGGTCTGATGATACGATAACAAAATCGATCATCGACCTGCGGCCTAGGGTGTCCTGGTGCCAGGTGCACATATGGACACCCTTATGCTTGAACATGGTGTTCGTTATAGACAGACTGTGGTTAGCACAGAAGTCCAATAACTGAACACCACTCGGGTTCAGATCGGGCAGGCCGTTCCTCCCAATCACCCCCCTCCAGGTTTCACTGTCGTTGCCCACGTGCGCATTGAAGTCCCCCAGTAGGACAATGGAGTCTCCAGGAGGAGCACCCTCCAGCACCCCAGTCACAGACTCCAAAAAGGGTGGGTACTCTGAAACATCATTTGGTGCATAGGCACAAATGATGGTCAGGACCCGTTTCCCAACCCGAAGGCGCAGGGAAGCAACCCTTTCGTCCACCGGGGAAAACTCCAATATAGAGGCAGCAAGGTGGGGCGATACAAGAATACCTACCCCTGCTCGTCGCCTCTCGCCCGGGGCAACTCCAGAAAAGGCCAAGCTCCAGCCCCTCTCCAGGAGACTGGTTCCGGAACCGGAGCTGTGTGTTGAGGTGAGGCCGACTATATCTAGCCGGTATCGCTCAATCTCGTACACCAGCTCAGGCTCCTTCCCCACCAGAGAGGTGACATTCCACGTACCAAAAGCCAGTTTAGAAAGCTTGGGATCAGTCCGCCAAGGTCTCCGCCTTTGACTGCCACCTAATCCACATAGCACCGGACTTCCATGATCCCTCCTGCAGGTGGTGAACCTACTGGAGGGCGGACCCATGTAACTCCTTCGGGCTGAGCCCGGCCGGGTCCCATGGGTGGAAACCCGGCCACCAGACGCTAGCCTTCGAGCCCCTCCCCCAGGCCTGGCTCCAGGGTGGGGCCCCGGTAACCCCATACCGGGCGGGGTACACTGAATCCTTGATATACAATTTATCATGAGAGTCTGTTGGATCGTTCTTCGTCTGGCCCTTCACCCAGGACCAGTTTGTCTTGGGAGACCCTATCAGAGGCAAATTGCCCCGGACAACATAGCTCCTGGGATCACTGGGGCACGCATACCCCCCCACCACGATAAGGTGACGATCCATGAGGGGGGGTGACGATCCATGAGGGGATGTCATCCACTGTCATCCATGAAGATGAAATTGGGCCTGTGTTGTTCATGCAGGGGCACAATGACTGGATATTATTCAGGTAGTACCGGCTTGTCACTGTACCATTCACAAGGTGTAGGGCAGTTCTGTATTGACTAGACACGCCTGCCCAGACTGTAACACCACCACCACCAAAGGCTTGTCTGGTGACAACAGTGGCTGATGCATAGTGCTCTCCTTGACGTCTCCAACATCATTGGCGGCCATCATTTCTGCTCAACGTGAATCAACTTTCATCAGAGAACAGCACTGAGGCCCACTGGTCCCTTGTCCAGAGTAAATGCTCCCTGGCCCATGCAAGACGATGGCGCCTGTGCCTGGTGGTGTGGTCAGGACTGTTCACATAGAGAGGACTGTTCACATACCAATTCCAATTGAACCAGAAAATTTGTGACTCTGAAGAAGACACAGATAGTGTCGAAACATCAGTCAGTGCACCATTAAAGGCTGTAAATTGGACAGTGTGCTCCAGACTCTCTTTCCTTAATGAACCAGAAAAAAATCAATTACACAAACTCTTTTCCAGGCGAGTTTTGACACTGTTGCTTCTCTGCGCTGTTTTGATATGTTGATATCGTCTTGAGCTGTGGGTTTTCATTTGAAAACCGTAGGTATGGCAGTCAGTTTTAGAACCCATTTGTAATGAACTTTCAAGCCTAAAGATTCCTGTATAGCAGGCGCCTCCTCAAAACTGTCTGCAGTGAAATGATTGCTACAGAGTACAGAAAATGGTGTTGGTTGCCATTTGTCCCATGTTCTCTGCACTTGCTTTGCCCATTTTTTAAGAAGATCTGGATCTTTTGGGAATGAGAACAGGCTTATACGTTCACTGGAACAATTAGAACACCCAGCCACCACGCAACACTTCGGCATTTCTTTGCTGATATAGAAGCTAAACAGCTTGTTTACATTGACAGCACACGGATCAGCCAAGAGGAAACTCTCCTCATGACGTCATATCCAGAAACGAGGCGCGTCTCAGGATATCGCGTTAGTGCAACACAGCGCTAAATTTGAATTCACTTAGAAATATTTTTCCACTTATTTAGCTTTCGAAGTCAACAGAACCAACTATGTGGATGACTGAAGATAAATTCATACTGAATATCGATCCATAGTTCCTACATCGTGTCACAGACACTTTAAAGAATACCCATGAAAGGATGACAGTTCTTAAAAGCACATTTCAGATAAATTTGTCCATGTGACTTGTCACATTTCTCTTGCATTTCTTTAATTAAAAGATGTTTGAAGTAAATTCATGGGTCACTGCAAACACTTGGCTTTAAAAGTACCAGAATGTCACTCAGTGAGGAAAAAAAATCTAAAAAACCCCAAAAACATTGAGAATCATTTTAGAATGAAATCAGAGACCATGAATCATAACTGTACTGTGATGTGCCTAAACATCCCCAGCCCTAACTCGGACCTCAGCTGGTGATTGGCAGGGGGGGCTGACTTATCTAACCTCTTGCACTTTTAGTTGGTGACCTCTGCTGTAGAGAGAAGAGGAATGAAAGTCAGTAAAATCAAGACAGAATACATGTGTGTAAATGAGAGGGAGACAGGTTTAACAGTGAAGATGCGCTAACACTAGGCTACCACTACACTAACAATACAGGGTTTCCTCTGGTAACATTTCTGGGTGGCGGCCCGCTCACCAGAAAAATTACCGCCACGCCAATACAGAGATATGAATTTAAGAAAAATATATGAAGCAATGACTTTCCACAAGCACGCACACGAACAACACGCATGGCCGTCATCCGCACGGAGTTTAGAACCGCCCCGCCCACGTGAGCTTTCCAGTCAGTCAGCAGGCAGTGTCTTGCTAGCGGCAGCAGCATCTTCGTGGAAAAGGAGTGAAAACCAGGAAGTCAAACAGCAGAAATGGACTCTATTTGAAGAGAAACTTTGTGAAGAAGTCCGCCATTTCTTTGTTGGTGAAAGTCCTGGCGCGTCAGCACCTTGGCGCTACCTATCGGGCAGGAGTGAAACTACAAATGATGGTTGTGTGCATGTGTCAACCGCTTGGCCTGGGTAGATGAAAAAGTGAGCATGAACAGCGCTGTGTGCGTGCCGGACTCGTCCAAAGCGTACGCGGACAAAGGAGGACTAGAGGGGAAATGCAGTATGATTAAGGCTTCACTGTCCGACAGAAACATGAGTTTATTAAAGTACTTTAAACACGGAAAAAAAAAAAATCAGAAGAGGTATGTAAGCACTGGAGGCATTTATCATGGTTTTAACCCGCTGGAAACGGGAGCAATAACGTAAGAGTCGCTTAACTAAGAGATGCGGTTAGAATCCAAATGCAGCCAACTTCATATGAAGAGAACAGCAAGGGGGTCTACTGAATTGCTGACGATATATTTCACCAGCCACTACAATATTAAGTTATGTTCCCAATTATGTACCTGGCAAGTTAAGATGACAGAAATTCACCAAGTCAATGACTTTAATCCGTCAGCAGCCTTCAGACAAACTAAACGTGCCAACATTTGGATTTCAAAATAAGGGAGGTTTTTCTTGGCGTTGAGGAGATTTCTAAAAAAAAAAAACCCAAACTATAAATATATAGAAATATTATAACAGAAATAACGGCATCCTTGGTCATTTAAGTTAATTTAAATGATTAAATACAATTATATTAGTATGTTTTTCTTTGTAATGAGAGTTAAATTATTGTTCTGTTCTGACTGCAAAGTTATGGTCAAAAATATAAATTGTTATAAGGAAAACCCAACAACAGTCTGTTTCAAATTTATTTAAAAAACAGTAATTTTATATTAAAAAACAGACAAAAAAAGCCATAAAATAATCCACAAATTCAATGCTTTTGAATTGTGGTTCAACAGAATTATTTTAAAAAACAAACTCATGAAACAGGCCTGGACAAAAATGATGGTACCTGTAACTTAATATTTTGTTGCACAACCTTTTGAGGAAATCACTGCAATCAAACGATTTCTGTAACTGTCAATGAGACTTCTGCACCTCTCAGCAGGTATTTTGGCCCACTCCTCATGAGCAAACTGCTCGAGTTGTCTCAGGTTTAAAGGGTGCATTTTCCAGACGGCATGTTTCAGCTCCTTCCACAGATGTTCAATAGGATTTAGATCAGGGCTCATAGAAGGCCACTTTAGAATAGTCCAGTGTTTGGCACTTAGCCATTCTTGGGTGTTTTTAGCTGTGTGTTTTGGGTCATTATCCTGTTGCAAGACCCATGACCTGCGACTGAGACCAAGCTGTCTGACACTGGGCAGCACATTTCTTTCTAGAATACCTTGATAGTCTTGAGATTTCATTGTACCCTGCACAGATTCAAGACACCCTGTGCCAGATGCAGCAAAGCAGCCCCACAACATAACAGAACCTCCTCCATGTTTCACAGTAGGGACAGTGTTCTTTTCTTGGTATGCTTCATTTTTGCATCTGTGAACATAGAGCTGATGTGCCTTGCCAAAAAGTTGCAGTTTTGTCTCGTCTGTTCATAGGACATTCTCCCAGAAGCTTTGTGGCTTGTCAACATGCATTTTTGCAAATTCCAGTCTGGCATTTTTATGATTTGTTTTCATGATTTGTTTTCAACAGTGGTGTCCTCCTTGGTCGTCTCCCATGAAGTCCACTTTGGCTCAAACAACGACGGATGGTGCGATCTGACACTGATGTACCTTGACCTTGGAGTTCACCATGAATGTGTTTAGAGGTTGTTCTAGGCTCTTTGTTACCATTCGTATTATCCATCTCCTCCTGCGGCCACATCCAGGGAGGTTGGCTACAGTCCCGTGGATCTTAAATTTCTGAATAATATGTGCAACTGTAGTCACAGGAACATCAAGCTGCTTGGAGATGGTCTTATAGCCTTTACTTTTAACATGCTTGTCTATAAATTTCTTTCTAATCTCCTGAGACAACTCTCTCCTTTGCTTCCTCTGGTCCATGTTTAGTGTGGTACACGCCATGTCACCAAACAGCACAGTGACTACTTGTCACCCTTTAAATCAGCCGACTGACTGATTACAAGTTTGTAGTAGACACCTGTGATGTTAATTAGAGGACACATCTTGGTTGAACATGTCCCTATGGTCACATTATTTTCAATCTTTTCTAGGGGTACCATCATTTTTGTCCAGGCCTGTTTCATGAGTTTGTTTTTTAAAGTAATTCTGTTGAACCACAATTCAAAAGCATTGTCTGATTTTCATTGGTTAATTTTCATAGAATTTTTATTTATTACCACTTTTGTCAGATTCAAGTTATTTCTGTGACCATTGTGGGTTTTTCTTTCATTAACAGAGGGGTACCAACAATTTTGTCCACGGCTGTATAATAAAGTGTCCAATGTACAAGAAAAGTCAATTTTACAAGAGGAAATTACAAATTTGAGGAAAATGGTTTCAAATTTAGATAAATCTACAGAGAAAAGTAGAAAACTATTAGAAAATTGTTATAAATTTTGGAGAAAAACCTCAAACCTTCAAGACTGAAGTCATTACTCAAGTTTTAAGTGGGTGCTCTTTGTACCCTTAACTAGAAATTTTTGGTTGTCTCCTTTAATTTACATGGCACTTGATATTTTCTAACCTGTTTGTATACCACCATAGAAAGAGAAAGAAGCTGAATTAGACAGAGCTCAGAGAGGGCAAGATGAGACAGAAGAGAGGAGTCAAGGAGAGGAAAGTGTTCAGGCAGAGGATCCAGGAGAGGTGAGAGCAGAGGAAGGAGAGAAGGATGACACCAGTAAAAAGTCCAAATACAGGACGTCTGGGTGGGACCCCAAATGGCCCAATATTCCAACATTCAAGCCTTGGTTGTACAATACTTCAAACTGTAAGTTCCATATGCACGGCAGTGGCTCAGAAGGTAGAGCGGGTCGTCCAATAACCGGATGGCTGGCGGTTAGAATCCCGCTCTCCCCCCCAAAAAAAACTTCCGGTGCCACACGAGTCGGCTGCCTTTTGCAATAGCGGCTCAACTCTGAGTTTTTTTCTTTCTTTCTTTACACACTTTATACATCACGGACACACAGATCGCCCCAAAATGCCTCCCGAGCCGGCGGACGGAGCCACTGTTTACAGCAGGAGACGATACAGCAGGGAACAGCTGCTTGGACTTAATCGCCACTCGGTGCTGACGAAGAAACTCGACGTACCGAGAGAAATAAGGCGAAAACGACGTCGTTGTCGGGCTGGTGTTAGATGGCGGACAAGGAGTATAAGGTACAGACCCACCTTCCCATCCGTTATTATGGGGAATGTACGCTCTATACTGGGAAAGGTAGATGAGCTAGCGGCTATCTGCCGTTACGATAGCACATACCGGGAGTGCTCTCTCCTTTTGTTTACTGAGACGTGGCTAACTGAACTAGCAGCAGATGCTAACATTGAGCTGGAGGGTTTCCACATGATAAGGGCAGACCGAACACCAGACAGTGGCAAAGCAAGGGGCGGTGGAGTGATAATGTATGTTAACAACAACTGGTGCAGACCGGGACATATCACTGTTAAACAACGTCACTGCAGCAAAGACATTGAGTTGCTAGCTGTTAGCATGCGGCCTACATATCTCCCGAGAGAACACTCACACGTGATCTGCATTGTTGTTTATGCAAATCCGACGGCGAACGCTGGGACAGCGCGTGACGTCATCCATTCAGTAACCAGCAGGCTGCAGAGAGAACACCCAGATGCTCTTCTCCTCATCTCAGGCGATTTCAACCATGTTTCACTGTCTCCCATTCTACCCACGTTTACCCAGTATGTCACATGCCACACTAGAGACAATAAAACACTGGACTTATTCTACGCAAACACTAAGGAGGCGTACACCTCATCACAACTCCCCCAACTCGGGAGATCGGATCACAACTTGGTTCATCTCTGGCCGGTGTACATACCCCTAGTGCACAGACAACCCCCGGCCATGCGCACAGTGATGTTATGGTCTGAGGAGGCAATGGACACTCTAAAGGGCTGTTTTGAAGCCACCGCCTGGAAGCAGCTCTGCGATCCACATGGTGAGGACATCGATGGCCTCATTCACATCTTCACGGGCTACCTCAGCTTCTGTGCGGACAAATCCGTTCCCACCAAGACCATACGGTGTTGCTCAAACAACAAACCCTGGATCAACCCTGAGATTAAAACACTTCTGAGAGAGAAGAAGAAGATCTTCAGGTCGGGGAACAGGGAGATGCTGAAGTCCGTACAGAGGGAGCTGAGGAGAAAGATCAGAGAAGGCAAGGACAGCTTCAGGAGGAAGATGGAGGACAAGCTGCAACAGAGCGACAGCAGCAGGGTCTGGAGAAACCTCAAAACCATCTCTGGGCTCCAGAATACCTCCCCCCAGGCCACGGGGGGCAGGGAGTGGGCGAACAATCTGAATTTGTTTTTCAATAGGTTTGACCAACCGCCCTCCCCCCTGACTGCACAACAACCACTGCTGCCTGTAAAGACATCAAGTCCTGCTGCCCACTCCCCACTCCACCAACACCCCCCCACTCCCAACACACAGCCCCCCATCCTGACCCTGACCAGGACGCAGGTGAGGACGGAGCTGAGGAAGATCAAGGTGAGGAAGGCGTCGGGACCAGACGGCATCAGCGCAAAGCTCCTCAAGTCCTGTGCAGACCAGCTGTGTGGGATTGTGACGTACATCTTCAACCTGAGCCTGAAGCTGGGGAGGGTACCACAGCTGTGGAAAACATCTTGTGTGGTACCTGTACCAAAAACTTCCCACCCCAAAGACCTGAACAGCTACAGACCGGTGGCCTTGACGTCCCACTTGATGAAGACCCTGGAGAGACTGCTCCTTGCTCACCTCCGCCCCCTGGTGGAACCAGCGATGGATCCACTCCAGTTCGCCTACCAGCATGGCATTGGGGTGGAGGATGCGGTGATCTTCCTCCTCCACCGTTCTCTGTCCCACCTGGAGAAGCCCGGGAATGTGGTGAGGATCATGTTCTTTGACTTCTCCAGTGCTTTCAACACCATCCAACTGATGATCCTGAAGGACAAGCTGCTGCGCGCAGGGGTGGACCAGCATCTGTCATCATGGATCCTGGACTACCTCACGAACCGGCCTCAGTTTGTGAGAACCCGGGACTGTGTGTCCGACACGATCATCAGTAGCACGGGGGCCCCCCAGGGAACGGTGTTGGCTCCCTTCCTGTTCACTCTTTATACTGCGGACTTCTCACACAACACAACACCCTGCCATCTACAGAAGTTCTCTGATGACTCTGCGATCGTTGGCCTCATCTCCAATGGAGATGAAGCCGAGTACAGAGGGCTTATCCAGGACTTCGTGGACTGGTGCCATCGGAACTGCCTCCAGATCAACGCGAGGAAAACTAAGGAGCTGGTGGTGGACTGCCGCAGGCAAGGACAACCCCTCACAGCACCAGTAAATATACAGGGAACAGACATTGAGATGGTGACATCCTACAAGTACCTGGGTGTTCATCTGAACAATAAACTAGACTGGTCACACAATACTGATGCACTCTACAAGAAGGGACAGCGCAGGCTGTTCCTACTGAGGAGACTCAGGTCTTTTGGTGTACAAGGGGCGCTGCTGAAGACATTCTATGATACGGTGGTGGCATCAGCCATCACTTTTGGAGTGGTCTGCTGGGGCAGTGGCATTACTGCAGCCGATAGGAAGAGACTGAACAAACTGATCAAGAAAGCTAGCTCCGTCCTGGGGCAGCGCCTTGATCCGGTGGAGGAGATAGGAGAGAGAAGGACGGTGGCTAAATTGTCATCTCTGCTGGAGTCCGAGTTCCACCCTATGCAGGACATACTGAATGCACTGAGGAGCTCATTTAGCAGCAGACTACATCATCCCAGGTGCACAACCGAGAGGTTTCGCAGGTCCTTCCTACCAACGGCTGTCAGACTGTACAACCTAAGCAGGGCTGCTCGCAGAGATAGCAAAAAGACGTAACAACCTAATAGTTTTTTGAATGCAAAAGATGCAATAGACTTACACAATGGTCCCCTCCGGCATACAACTAGGAAAATACCGGTAGCTATGGAGGGTGAGAATATGTATGGGCACATAATCATACCATGTAGGATAACTAAGTAGATGGTTGTGCTGTTTCATCCCATCTAGCAACAATGCTCTGCACTGTGTGTGTGATCCGATGGAGGAGATAGGAGAGAGAAGGACGGTGGCTAAACTGTCATCTCTGCTGGAGTCCGAGTTCCACCCTATGCAGGACATACTGAATGCACTGAGGAGCTCATTTAGCAGCAGACTACATCATCCCAGGTGCACAACCGAGAGGTTTCGCAGGTCCTTCCTACCAACGGCTGTCAGACTGTACAACCTAAGCAGGGCTGCTCGCAGAGATAGCAAAAAGACGTAACAACCTAATAGTTTTTTGAATGCAAAAGATGCAATAGACTTACACAATGGTCCCCTCCGGCATACAACTAGGAAAATACCGGTAGCTATGGAGGGTGAGAATATGTATGGGCACATAATCATACCATGTAGGATAACTAAGTAGATGGTTGTGCTGTTTCATCCCATCTAGCAACAATGCTCTGCACTGTGTGTGTGATCCGATGGAGGAGATAGGAGAGAGAAGGACGGTGGCTAAACTGTCATCTCTGCTGGAGTCCGAGTTCCACCCTATGCAGGACATACTGAATGCACTGAGGAGCTCATTTAGCAGCAGACTACATCATCCCAGGTGCACAACCGAGAGGTTTCGCAGGTCCTTCCTACCAACGGCTGTCAGACTGTACAACCTAAGCAGGGCTGCTCGCAGAGATAGCAAAAAGACGTAACAAACTAATAGTTTTTTTTTTTTTTTTTTTTTTTTTGAATGCAAAAGATGCAATAGACTTACACAATGGTCCTCTCCGGCATACAACTAGGAACATACCGGTCGCTATGGAGGGTGAGAATATGTATGGGCACATAATCATACCATGTAGGATAACTAAATAGACGGTTATGCTGTTTCATCCCACCTAGCAACAATGCTCTGCACTGTGTGTGTTTATATATTTACATATTTATTCCATCTAGCTACAATGCTCTGCACTGGGTGTGTTTATATTTATATATCTATATATTTATTCCATCTAGCTACAATGCTCCGCACTGTGTTTTTATATATCTACATATTATTCCATCTAGCTACATTGCTCCGCACTGTGTGTGTTTATATACTTGCATATTTATTCCACCTAGCTGCAATGCTCCGTACTGTGGGTGTTTATATATTTACATATTTATTCCATCTAGCTACAATGCTCTGCACTGTGTGTTCATATATTCATATATTTATTCCATCCAGCTACAATGCTCTGCACTGTGTGTCTGTGTGTGTGTGTGTGTGTGTGTGTATATATATTTTATAGTAATATGTACATATGTATATTAGCTGCTCTTGCTTGCTTGTTTTTTCTTGCCTTCTGATTGTTGCTCTGAGTGTTGCTATCCCTGTGCTGTTGCAATCCTGGAATTTTCCCGTTGTGGGACTAATAAAGGCTTATCTTATCTTATCTTATCTTATCTTATACATTTACATATTTATTCCATCTAGCTACAATGCTCCGCACTGGGTGTGTTTATGTTTATGCTTATATTTATATATCTATATATTCATTCCATCTAGCTACAATGCTCCGCACTGTGTGTTTATATATCTACATATTATTCCATCTAGCTACATTGCTCCACACTGTGTGTTTATATATTTACATATTTTTTCCACCTAGCTGCAATGCTCCGTACTGTGTGTTTATATATCTACATATTATTCCATCAAGCTACATTGCTCCGCATTGTGTTTATATATTTACATATTTATTCCATCTAGCTGCAATGCTCCGTACTGTGTGTTTATATACTCATATATTTATCCCATCCAGCTACAATGCTCTACACTGTGTGTCTGTGTGTATATATATATATTTATAGTAATATGTACATATGTATATTAGCTGCTCTTGCTTGCTTGCTTTTTTTTTTCTTGCCTTCTGATTGTTGCTCTGAGTGTTGCTATCCCTGTGCTGTTGCAATCCTGGAATTTCCCCGTTGTGGGACTAATAAAGGCTTATCTTATCTTATCTTATATCCTGCTGTTGAGTCCCTGAGCAAGACACTTTACCCACCTTGCCTCCAGTGTCCATAACACTGGGTATGAATGTGTATAAATGTTCAGTGGCCGGAGAGGCCGTTGGCCCGGATTGGTAGCCACATTTCCATCAGCCTGCCCCAGGGCAGCTGTGGCTACAGTAGTAGCTTGCCACTACCATTGTCTGTCTGGAGTGAATGAATAATGTATCTGTAAAAAGCGTCTTTGAGTGTCTATGATAAAGCGCTATATAAATCTGATGCATTATTATTATTATATGCAAAATTACTGTGCAAAATTTAAAAAAAGGAAATAAATAGTATAAAATTAACATATTCATACATTTGTGTTTTGTGTTTTCTGCGCCCCCCCCCCCCGCCCCCGGAAAAAAAAAATGTTGCCACTGCACCAAGGTCTTTAAGCCAGAGGAAACACTACAATAGCCCCTTTTCTCAGCCTGACTTGCCTCGAGTCTACTCGGCTCGACACGGTGTGGTTGATTTTCCATTACAAGTGAGTACCACCTCAAGTGGGTGGGATCTTTACGGCAAGGCGGCCCGACACTCCCATGACGTCATTTGTATGTGACACAAGCAAAACACAAGATGGAGGATATCAATAGTTTGTCAGAGTAAAGGCAAAAAAGGAGAGCCAGAGATGATAATCTCATTTGACCTTATTTTAGTTGTATGATCTTGACTGGAGTGGTGGCCTAGTGCTATGAGTATCCGTCCCACAGTCAGGCGGTCGTGGGCTCAAGCCCCAGCTTGATCATATAAAAGAGCAGAAAAATGGTACTTTCTGCCTTCTAGCTTGGTGCTCAGCATAAACAGAATGCGGAAAGGGAAGTTGGTTACCCAGCCACAGGGAGAAGCATCAAAAAAACAGTATAGTCCTTGTGCCAGTCCCAAGCTCAGGGAAATGGAGTCAGAAAGGGCATCCCGTGGAAAATCAAATATGCGGCCCATGAGCTATGGTGATCCTTTATCCTTTAATCTTCATATAAAGAAAATTTCAAAAACAGTAAAAAAAAATCTGAACTGCTTTAAATTAATTAGATATTACATACCTTACGAAGCAGCTGTACTGTATATGCATTCTATGGTTTTTTTCTCATATATCATACTGTTTGACAGTCTGGGCTCAAGCAGCCCCTTCCACAATAAGACATACTGTATAGGTTCATTATATAATCAAACCCTAAAAATCTTGGACAAAAAGCCCATTAGGTGGCATCACTGTAATGTTTTAAAAAAATACAACCTATTGAGTTTTGAGAGTTTCATTGACCTCTGTTTTCTGAAATTAACGTTCAAATGGCTCCATAAATCAGCACCTGAGCCACTTGCTGGTTTCATCCAAAGACAGGACAGCAGCAGAGCCACCAGGAGTTCTGTTAACAATAACTGTAAAATATTCCACCGCAAAACCACATTTGGACAAACAGCATTCTCTATAAAGGGCAGTCACATCTGGAACACAATGCCAAATAAAATTAAAATAATAACAGACTTTAAAACATTCACTAAAAAGGTTAAAAACTGGCTGAAAAATAAACAAGAATGTACTCATGTATGAATTGATTGTCTACAAGGTGAGAGTGAATGAAGGGAAGGAATGAATGTGTTTGTTTATAGTGAGTGAAGAAGGGAGGGAGGCCTGAAATAGGCAAATGTGAGTCAGGTTGTTATATTTGTGTATTTATAATATTTATAATTGTGTATTTATAATCTTTTTGCATTGATGTATGTGGTTATTGTGTATTTTCTTTATTTCTTTTCTTTTCTTTACTTGATTCTCTTTTCTAAAGCCCATCCAGGGACAAGAGTTGCAAATTAGCTAATAGCTATACACTCCATGTGCAACACATCAGATTGATTGTCATTGATTAATTGTCTATGTTTATTGCACTGTCCCTGTCAAATAAACTAATCTATCTATCTTATAGGAAGCAGCTAAAAGTGTGCATATGTGTGCATGTGTGTGTTGAATAAGGAAAAAAAAACATATCTTTCTATGATTACAGAAAATATAACCTTGGAGTTACAATAAAGATATCAAAGTTTGGGTGAATTATTTGTCCTCATTGTTTGACAAAGATTGTGAATTTGGCACCTTTATAAAGATATTGGATGTCAGGTTTAGTTTTCTACCAGCATTTTTGTTGTTGAAGGGCAGCCTCTTTTTAAAACTACATTTAAATTGATTTGCTTTTTGGTAGAATGTCAGTGAAAAGCTACAAAAGCTTTTAATGTAGTAGGTTGCAGTAAACACTACAGTATGCTACAGTATATTGCTTTGCTTTTCTCTGTCTGAAAACAATCGTAGTAAACACTGTTCCCAGTGGAACTGTAGGAAATATTAAACCAGAAAGACATCAGTAAATTTAAATGAGACAACAAAGGCATGCTGGTGAGTGTGTGTATTTATTTGTATGCACATTCTGGTGAGCATGCATCTTACCCTCAGCCTCTGACTCATCATCGTCGTCATCCTCCTCATCGCTGTCATCTTCACTGTCTTCGTCCTTGGCAATCTTCTGTCTGGCACTCTTGAATACAGACTGAAGAACAATGGAGTCCTCGTATATCTATGAAAGAAAAAAAAATCCTGATGGAACCAACACTTGTCACTGTGCCAAATGGTCAGTTACAGCCCCAGCAGACCATTTATTCACAAAGAAGGAGAAGCAAGAGAAATCTACTCCTACAGCTGTACAAATGCATAGTGGTTTCTGACTAGATCAGCCTTGTAATCATGGGTGGGCTATTTGTGCATTTTTGAATTGTCCAAAATGTCAGCTCAGCTGTAAACTCTCTCTGACATCTTAAAACCAAACCAACAAGAAGTGTTTCTGAAAATATTTCAGGTGAGAAAAAAGCTACATCTATTTTTATATGACATCAATATCTGCTAGATTAAATATACTGAAAGAAATCAAATCACACTGCTCCAAAAAATGGACATATTTTACAAAGACGGTGAATGTGAGGGAGAGAAACCACAGACCCAGAGGACACATGTACAATCAATGCTGCCAGAATGCACACCAGTGGGAAGCTAAACAGGTACACCGTCCAGTCATTGCAATATTGTCTGACGTTTTTGCAGTCCTGTAACTTTCCAACATAATGGATTTAATGTCTTTTTATTTCTCACACCACTTTACTGATAGCTTTAGGAGTGTGAAAATAATTTCAGTTATGCTTTACCACACACACACACACACACACACACACACACACACACACACACACACACACACACACACACACACACACACACACACCTCTAGAAGGAATTACCTAGTGGGGCTTTGATACTGGGTTGTGTGAAAATGAACATAAATGAATATAATAATAATGAACATAAATGAACAGAAGCAGGATGTGGCATCTTTAAGATAAGATAAGCCTTTATTAGTCCCACAATGGGAAAATTCCAGGATTGCAGTAGCAGCATTCAGAGCAATAATAAATAAGATAAGATTTGGTTAGCCAAAGCAGTAACTAAATATACATATGTACACAGTTATAGACACAGTGCAGGAGCATTGCAGCTAGATGGTATCAACAGCATTATAGTTAGTTAAATTACCTAGCAAAATATAAGTATAACCTGCATGTTTTTGGCATGTAGGAGGAAACCGGAGAAATCCCGGAGTAAACCCACGCAGACACGGGGAGAACATGTAAACTCCGCACAGATCACTGTTAGTCGGGGGCTGGGATCGAACCCAGGGTTCCCCGGCCAAGGGTGAGTTACTGTGCTGCCGCAGTGCTAACCACTTGGCATCAAACTGGGGATTCTAAATTGTCCTTAGGTATAACTGTGAGAGTGAATGGTTGTCTGTCTCTCTGTGTTGGCCCTGCAATGGACTGGCGATCTGTCCAGGGTGTACCCTGCCTCTTGCCCAAAGATGCTGGGATAGGCTCCAGTCCCCCGCGACCCAAAAAAAGGATTAAGCAGAAGAAGATGAATGAATGAATGAATATAAATATAAACCCAAATTATTTCACATTTAATCAGAAATGTGTGGATTCATCGTTGTTTGATCAAACCTTTACTCTCAAAAAGATTTGGTTTGGTTAAATCTAGGGGTGGGTTCAAAAGACCTATTCTCCGATTCAAATCAATTCACGTTTGACTGAGCCAATACTGAGCCACAAAATCCACGGATCGATCTTCTGTGAAACACAAAACACAAGCAGCCGGCTGAAGTCTTGCAGGATTGTGTCTTGCAGGATTGTGCGAGAGCTCCCTGCGCCACATGCTTACATTACTTCCGTGTTTACATTGGCAGCCACAGAGAGGACTTGCCAACGTTTATTTATCAACAAAAGTCACGGCTAAAGACTGTGGTCAACAGTTTCTGAATATTTTTCATAAAGCGGGAATAAATGGTTTTGTACTACGTGCAACGTTGTGTTGGAACAAAAACAAAAGTCGATGATAAACAATTTTCAAACGTAAAACACGCGGAGAATGGACAACAGACCAGACGGAGAGGGAGACTGTTGTAGCTGCTGGCGGTAAGTAAAATATTGTTGTTGTTGTTTTTTTTTTAAACATTTGTGTCATAAATTAATAATTCATCCAGCATGATGGTGTTTTCTTTAACAAACTATGGATACAGTAGTTAACTGTTGGTTAAGCACTGAATAAATGTAGAATAAAGGTATATTTTTAGTGAGGACTTCAGGGCTTCATGACAGAGGCAGCTGCCTTCATGTAATGATTGTACTGAATGGCATTTAATTTTGGACTTCTGGTACTTAAGTGAGAGATTTGAAGATGATGATGATAATGATAATAATGAAATAAAAATGGCAGAATTAATGAAGTCTACAAGCCTTTTTTACTCAATAGAACTAAACTGAAATGAACAAATCTTCCAGGAAATGAATTGAAACCCTTTTCAAAAACTTAAAGTTAATTTTAGTTAAAATATAAACAACAAAAAATAAAAGAAATTAAATTATTAAACCCCACTGTGGTGCGGGGATTTAAAAATATGATTATTTTTTTTCCACAATATTTTTTTATTGAACCTTTTTTTTTACAAACATGGCACAAACAGTCAGACACTAACACTAAAGTAATTTAAAAATAAAAAAAAACACTAACAACAACAACAACAACAACAAAAATGTAATAAAAACAACAACAACCATTAACAAAAGCAAGTTAACAACAATGCTCCTCTGTTTAGTCTAGGTAATCTATTACATAAGAATACATAATATACATTCACCAGTTTGGAATTTGAAAGGTCCACACATATCATTCACCTTCTTCTTCAGAAGTTATGTTTAATTTCTTTACATAATCAATGAAAGGTCTTCATATATTCTCAAACACATTTTCCTTTAATTTCAGTATGTATGTTATTCTTTCTAGTGGAAGGTTTGTTAACATTTGTCTTAACCACTGAGTCACATCTGGTCTATGAGTCTTTTTCCACAGTAGTGCAATACATTTTTTGGCATTAAGCAAACCAAGGTCTATGAATGCTCTTTCACTCTTATTAAAGTTATGTTTTTCTGGATACAGACCCAACAAAAACAGTTTAGGGTTCAATGTGAATTGTTTTGATATTATTTTTTCAATTGTTACCCTCACCTCTTCTAAAAACATTCTGATTTTTCTACATTCCCATAAACAGTGAAATAGGGTTCCTTTACTTTCAATACATTTTGTGCATGTATCTGGTATGTTTTTGTTATATCTATTTAATTCCACTGGTGTAACATACATCCGCATTAACCATTTAAAATGTATCAGTTTAATCTACAACACCTATAAAGGTAAGATAGGATCCCCACTTATTGTAAAAGCTGTCCATCCTGTCCAGAAGTTTATATGAAAGGCGTTCTAGTGCAGCAAGCTTGCCCAGCTCCCTGAGCCACTGAGCTACGGGTGGGGCAGAGGAAGATTTCCAGTAAGAAGTGATCAACTTTCGGCCCACCATCAGAGCAGTCTGAATCCACTCGGCATCAGAGATTGGGTCCTGAATCGTTGATGGATCCCCAAGGACAAAAAGTCTCTGAGTAAATGGCACTTCTTGCTTAACAATTGTCATGATATGTCTATGAATCTGCAACCAAAAGTCCTGTATTACCAGACAACTCCAGATCATATGGATTAATGTCCCCTCCCCCTGTAGACATCTCCAGCAGCTTGAAGAATGAATGAGATTCGCTCTCAACATTTTACGAGGTGTCCAGTAAAATCGATTCAAAATTTTAAATTGAACAAGTCTGGTTTTCAATTCCCTAGACACTTTCTTCCCATTCTTTAAAATATTTGCCCATTCAACATCAGTAAATTGTGAATTCAAATCTTTTTCCCATACGTGTTTAAGGGATGAAGAATCTTTATTTGAGCTCTTAAGGAGCATTAAATAGAAATTTGAGGCCTTACATCAGGGGTGTCCAACCATGTGCCATGGAGAGCCAAGACCCTGCAGGTTTTACCTCCAACCAGTGTCTTCAACAGCAGATTTCAGTGAACTTCTTCCCACTGATTGCTGATAAGTGAAAACACCTGCTGAAGAGACTGGGTAGAAGAGAAAACCTGCAGGGTCTTGGCTCTCCATGGCACATGGTTGGACACCCCTGCCTTACATCTTTTACCACAGGAACTCAATACCTGGATGAGCCAATCTGCATCAGGAGGAGGGGTAGTTGCAGATCCAAAGACTTGACACAGCAGATGTCACTGGGAATATTTGTTTTTGATGTTTCTTTTTGTTTGTTTGTTTTTGTTTTTTTGTTTGTTTGGTTTATTTTCTAAATTGAAAACCCAATAAAATTCAAATTACAAAAAAAAATAAAATGTATCAGTTTAAGACGTACATTTATTGATTTGGTTTGAGCTTCTGCACAAGCCATTTCCCATCGTTCCTCTGAAACTTCAATTTGCAGGTCTTCTTTCCAATAGTTCAGTCTTTTCTGTGAGTTTTCACTTGAGAATAGTGTCAATGAGTTATAAAACTCTGAAATAATACCCTTTCTCTTACTATCTTTCGTCAAAATTTTTTCCAAAGATGAATAAGTAGGTCGAGTGAGAGCATTATTTTGATTTGATCGAATAAAATTTCTAAGCTGAAGATATTTAAAAAAATGTGTTCTATTAAGATTGAATTTAATCCTCAGTTCTTCAAAAGACATTATGTTATCTGAGCATGACAAATATAAGTCTTGAATCTTTTGAATCCCTTTTAAATTCCATACTTTAAATACAGCATCCGCTCTCCCTGGTGTAAAATATTGATTACCCCATATTGGGCTAAATTGTGACAATAAGTGTGGTTCTTTTAAATATTTTTTGGTTTCACACCATATTTTGATCATGTGCTTTACAATCGGATTTTTAACTTGTTTCTGTAATTTTTTAGCTGAGTCTGAGTATATGAATAAGGGAAGAGGTAAAGGTAAATTGTATGATTCCATTTCAGTCCAGTGAGGAAGATAATTTGATGAAAAATAATATGTCATAGACCTCAGTTGTGCTGACCAGTAATACAACATAAAGTTTGGACATTTCAGACCTCCACGATCAAATGGTAAATATAGTAAGGACAAACGTAATCTAGCCTTCCTATTGTTCCATATAAATTCCACTAACTTTTTTTTAATTATTGAGAATAAATCTGAAGGTGGTGGTAAAGGAATGTTTTGAAATAAATAAAGTATTTTTGGTAAGATATTACTTTTAAGTATATTAATTCTCCCGATCATCGACATTGGTAGTGACATCCATCTCTGAAGTGACTCATTAATATCTGTCATTAAGGCTTCATAGTTGGCACTGGCGACTGATTCTAGCTTAGGCAAAATTTGAATTCCTAAATATTTAAACTGATTTACAACATTGAATTGATTTACCTCAGGAGCTGGGTGATTTCTCTGGGCCTCATTTAGCATTAATATTGAAGATTTTATTTATTTTATATCCTGATATTTCCCCAAAGTTCTTTATTAAATTTAATAAGGTTGGAATTGATTTTTTAAAATTCGACATAAACAAAATTATGTCATTGGCATACAGGGAGATTTTATGTTCTGTTGGTCCTACTTTAATTCCATATATTTGTGGATGTAAACGTATTGCCATCGCTAAAGGTTCAATTGCCATAGTAAACAGTAAAGGTGAAAGTGGACAGCCTTGTCAACATCCTTTCTGGATTCCCATCTAACAGCATAATCCTTCTGATGGTCACTTCCTTGTGGTAACATATCGTCACTTCCTGTTTTGCTGTCTGCCTGTGTAGTTTGCTCTCCTTACTCTCTTGAGCTTTGGGTTAGCCACTAGCTATGGCTACTAGCTCTCTTTCCTCTCCTCCTCTGGTGTGCTCTCTGTCAGATGTTTAGCTACACCTCTGCCTCTTTTAGTGATAACGGTAAATGTAATAAATGTTGTCTTTTTGAGGCGCTCGAGGCGAGGTTGTTTGATTTGGAATCCCAGCTCCGCTGCATTGAAACACCGTCTGCGCCAGTTACTCTTGACGGACGCCCCTTAGCTGCAGCGGAGCTAGATAGCTTAGGCCCCGCTGTTAGCGGTCCCCCGGCTCTCCTCAGTAGCGAGTAGATTGGGTGGGTGACGGTGAGAAGGAAGCCTAGTCGAAAAGCCCCGGTACACCACCAACCTGTTCACGTTTCTAATCGTTTTTCCCCTCTCAGCGACACACCCGCAGAGGAAAAAACTCTGATCATTGGCAACTCTGTAGTCAGAAACGTGAACCTAGAGACTCCAGCGGCCATAGTCAAATGCATTCCTGGGGCCAGAGCAGGCGACATCGAGTCAAATTTGAAAATGCTGGCTAAAAGTAACTGTAAATACTCCACAATTGTTATCCACGCCGGCATTAATGACATCCGTCTCCGGCAGTCGGAAGTCACGAAACTTAATGTAGAATCGGTGTGTGACTTTGCAAAAACGATGTCTGCCACTGTAGTATTCTCTGGACCCCTCCCCATCTGACCAGTGATGACATGTTTAGCCGCTCGTCATCCCTGAACCGCTGGCTGTCTGTGTGGTGTCCTGCAAATGACGTGGGCTACATTGACAATTGGAGCTCATTTGGGGAAAACCTGGTCTTATGAGACGAGACAGCATTCATCCCACTTTGGATGGTGCTTCTCATTTATCTAACAATCTGGCATCTTTTTTATCCAAATTTCCAAAACCCTGACTACTCAGAGGTGGGACCAGGAAGCAGAGTCGCAGTCTTACACGCCTCTCTGAAGCTCCTCTTCATCCGCCACCCCTCAGCTTAGCCCCTGTCTTCCCCATCAGAGAATTGTTGTCTGCTCCCTCCAAAGTAAATAAAAATATAATGTATAAGCATCCCAAAGTGATTAAAAAAAAATATTGGTAAAACTCAAATTAAACATAAAGTCTCTAAATTGAATGATTTGGCCTCTGTTCCTCCTCATAATTTAAAAATTAAATGTGGTTTATTAAATATTAGGTCTCTAACTCCCAAGTCTCTGTTAGTCCATGATCTGTTAATTGATCATCAGATTGATTTAATTTCCCTTACAGAGACTTGGTTAGGGCAAGAGGATTATGTTGGTTTAAATGAATCAACTCCCTCTGGTTAATTAAACTGTCAAAATCTCAGAAGTTCTGGTCGTGGAGGAGTAGCAGCAACCATTTACCATTCCAAATTACTAGTTAATGTAAAGCAAAAAATATGTTATAATTCCTTTGAGGGCCTGGTCCTCAGTATTGGGCACTTTAGCAATTTTAGGTTAAACCCAATTTTATTTGCCATAGTTTATCGTCCCCCATCAACCTACTCAGAATTTTTATCCGAATTTGCTGATTTCTTAGCGGATTTAGTGCTGAAATCTGATAGAACAATTATAGTAGGGGACTTTAATATACATGTGGATGTAGATAGTGACTGCCTTAATGTGGCTTTTAATTCAATATTAGACTCGATTGGGTTTTCTCAGAAAGTAGGAAATTCTACTCATTACCTCCACCATACATTGGACCTTGTTCTGACATATGGCATGGAAATAGAAAATCTTGTAGTGTCTCCTCATAACCCTGTACTGTCAGACCATTGTCTGTTAACCTGACTATTTGGCTCCTAAAGAAAAATATTATTACAGTAGATGCCTCTCAGATGATGCTGTTACTAAATTTATGCAGATTGTTTCCTCTATGCCATGTGTCAACACAACGGAAATAAGCTATAGACAGCTTGCTCCTTCTGTAATTGATAACATGGTGGATAGTGTTACAGCTTCTCTGCATCAGACTCTTGACTTGGTGGCCCCCTTAAAAAAGAAAAAGCCTAATCAGAGATTTCTAACTCCTTGGTTCAACACAGAAACTCATAGCTTAAAACAGAAGACTCGTCAATTAGAAAGAAAATGGCGCTCCACTAACTTAGATGAAATCTATTTAGCTTGGAGAAATCATCTTTTAATTTATAAAAAATCTCTTAGAAAAGCTAGAACGAGTTATTACTCTGCATTAATAGAAGAGAACAAAAATAATCCCAGGTTTCTTTTCAGTACTGTAGCCAGGTTGACAAAGAGTCAGGACTCTGTCAATCCTAGCATTCCCTTAGAGCTTACTAGTCAGGACTTAATGAACTTTTTCAATAATAAAATTTCATCCATCAGAGATAAAATCAATCAGATTCTTACCACAGTTAACTTAAATACTGTAACTACTACAACTCCTTCTATTGATGTCTGTCTTGATGAGTTTACTCCAATCGACCTTTGTGAGTTAGACAAAATAGTTTCCTCATCCAAACCTTCAACTTGTCTTTTAGATCCTATTCCTACCAGGTTATTTAAAGAAGTCTTCCCACTTACTGGTAACTTTATTCTTCATATAATCAATTCTTCATTAACTTTAGGCCATGTACCGCAGGCTTTTAAAATGGCTGTAATTAAACCCTTGCTCAAAAAGCCAACGCTAGATCCAGGAGCTTTAGCTAACTATAGACCAATCTCGACTTCCGGTTATGGCGGCCACGTGAGGGGGACACGTCTCGCTCTGCTCTGCTCCTGGAGATGAAAAAACGGCAAATAACTCTCTCATTTGGGACAGAACCTATCCCAGCGTTTGGACGAGGATATGTCGGTGAAGCCTAAGGTTGGAAAACCAGGTAGAGGAAAAAGCGAGCCGCCGAAACAGTCTAAATTAACGGACTAACGTCACGTCTGTGACGCAGCAAATAAAGAAGCTCCATATATGGCGGAGGAAGCGAGCAGCGGTGCGGTGAATGTGGGAAATGGCACAGGTGCGGTGCTTAACGCCATTAGTTCAATGAGAGCGGACTTTTCCGCTAAGTTTGATGGGATTATGGCAGCGTTGGAAGGAATGAGAAAAGAATTGGGTGACTGTGTAGAACGAATGGCGCAGGTAGAGCTTCGTGTCGCTAGTGCTGAAGATGACGTCACCTGTCTTCAATTAAAGGTGCGCACTTTGGAAAAAAAAATAAAAGTCTGGAAAATAATGTCTTGGACTTGGAATCCCGGTCGAGACGGAACAACTTGAGGCTGGTGGGTCTACCGGAGGAATCCGAAAGTCGGGACACATGTTCCTTTTTGGAAAAGTGGATTCCGGAGGCGCTGGGCAGCGCGGAGCTGCAATCAGCAGTCGTTCTGGAAAGTGCATATCGTATCGGCCCACGGAGAGATAAAGGACCACCGAGGACGATTATTATGAAGTTTATCAGCAACAGAGACAGGATGAAGATCTTCAACGTTGCGCGAGCTAAAGGCCAGATTAAACACCAGGACCAGCAGGTGCGGATCTACCCAGATTTGGCCACAGGAATCCAACAATTGAGGAAGCAGTTTGATCCCGTACGTAAAGAGCTGCGCAACCTTGGGATTCGTCATGGTGTAATTTATCCTGCGAGACTGTTGACCACGTATGAGGGCAGAACCCACATCTTTAAGACCCCAGAGGAGGCGCAGGAGTTCATCAAGAAGATCCAAGAAGAGACTGGTGGGAGCTAAGCATGAACAAAATATAAGGTAGAATATTTAAGCATTTGCACAGGCATCTGACTGACTTGAAGCAAATAGTAAGTTTACAAAATATAGATTGTATTATATATAAAAAAAAAAAACAAACAAAAAAAAACTATGATGTACAAAGCTGCTAAAAATTTTGGAGTTAAGTTGGAAAACTACAGAAGAGAGTTAATGTTATGCCATTAAAAGTAGCAGAGTTAGGGTGATTGGGAGGATGAAGAAGGAGTGGCTTTGGCTGATCCTCGTGGGTGTGGAACGGTCGATGGCTATATCGGGAGACAGAATTTTTTTTTTGATTTTGGGGGGATTACCACAAATGTGGGAAGGGGGAATTTGTTTGTGTGTAGTTGGTAGGATGAATGTTCAACCACTCATGTTTTTGCTTCTCTGTATGAGCATGTTTATACTGCAAGGTAATCCTAAACTCCCTATTGATCATAAACCAAAGTGTTAATCTTAATTTAACTTCATGGAATTGCAGAGGTCTACAAAAATTAAAAAAACTTAAACAAGTTATGAATAAAATAAAAGATATGGGTTCAAAAATTGTGTTTTTACAAGAAACTTATCTAATAGAGGAGGATGTAAAAAGAATTAGGAGTAGATGGCAAGGAAGTGTTTTCACCTCATCATTTTCATCCCGAGCCAAGGGAGTTATGACTCTCATACATAAATCAGTCCCATTTCAAGTGAAAAATGTAATTGGAGACAAATTTGGAAGATATTTAATCATTCAAGGATCTTTGTTAATAGAAAATATAAATTTGGTAAACCTATATGGTCCCAATATAGATGATCAAAAGTTCTTTGCTAATTTATTTCTTATCTTATCATCACTTACAGGGCAACATATAATAGCAGGGGATTTTAATTGTACATTGAATCCCAGTATAGATAGATCAACAGGACTGGACTGTACGCACAATGGATGTAGGATGACCATTATTCATTTTATGAAAGAATTGAGATTGCTAGATATATGGAGAGAAATGAATCCACAAGTTAAAGCCTACTCTTGTTATTCCAATACCTACAAGACTTTCTCACGTATTGATTATTTTTTGATCTCCGTAGAATTAAGGTCCAAGATTCAAAACTGCTTTTATGACAACATCGTGATCTCTGATCATGCACCCTGCTGTCTAATATATGCAGATAAGAAATTGACAAAGGAACCAGGTAGATGGCAATTTCAGCATAAATGGCTTCAGGATGAGGAATTTGTTAAGTACATAGAAAAACAGACAGATGAGTTCTTCGATATTAATACTACACAAACATCAGCATGTGTAAAGTGGGAGGCTTTCAAAGCTTTTATTAGGGGACATATTATTAGTTATACAGGTTCAAAATCTAAGAAGACTCGAGAGGAGAGAGTTCAATTGGAACATAAAATAAAAATTCTTCAAGAAAAAGTATATGCAGGAAGTGATCCAAGGTTGGAGAACGAATTACTGATTTTGAGAGCTGAATATGACAAAAAATCAGCGAATAGAGCTGCCTCGAGTCTTCTAAGATTGAAACAATCTTTTTATGAACAAGGTGAAAAATCAGGAAAATTATTGGCATGGCAGATTAAACAATTAGAATTTAAAACACCAATTACCAATGTTATAAGTAACGGACAGGTAGTTATAGATCCTTTAGAAATTAATAGAGCCTTTAGAGATTACTATGAAAAATTATATGATACCAAAAATGAATCTGACTTAACAAAACTAAATGTGTTTTTGAACGAACTATCTATACCGTGTATTTCAAATGAAAACAGGGAGATACTGGAGTCTAAAATTAGTCAAGAAGAAGTTGGGCTAGCCATTGATAATATGAAATCAGGAAAAAGTGCAGGACCAGATGGTCTTCCAGTTGACCTTTATAAAAAATTTAAGGATAAATTAATAAAACCTTTTTTGGAAATGGTTTGAGAAGCATTTCAAAATAGTAATTTACCATGATACATGAATAATGCCTTAATTATACTGTTGCCAAAACCAGGTAAACCCTCTAATAAATGTGAAAATATGAGACCAATAAGCCTATTAAATGCCGACCTTAGGATAATCTGTAAAATTTTAGCAAGACGAATACAAGAAATTTTACCAAATATTATTAATCGAGATCAGAATGGCTTTATAAAGGGAAGACAAGGCTTCCATAATGTAAGAAGACTATTTAATATTATTTATTCTAATAAAGAAGCACCGGATACAGCTGTCCTATCACTGGACGCCGAAAAGGCCTTTGATAGAGTCGAATGGCCCTTTCTTTTTGAAGTCTTACAAAGGTTTGGACTTGGAAATAATTTCATAAAATGGGTTCAGATAATATATAATAATGCTACAGCAGAAATCCTAACAAATAACAATATTTCAGAATCAATAAAAATCAATAGAGGATGTCGACAAGGCTGTCCACTTAAACCTTTACTGTTTACTATGGCAATTGAACCTTTAGCGATGGCGATACGTCTACAGTCACAAATATATGGAATTAAAGTTGGACCAACAGAACATAAAATCTCCCTGTATGCCGATGACATAATTTTGTTTATGTCGAATCTTAAAAAACAATTCCGACCTTGTTGAATTTAATAAAGAATTTTGGGGAAATATCAGGATATAAAATAAATAAAACTAAATCGTCAATATTAATGCTAAATGAGACCCAGAGAAATTACCCAGCCCCTGAGGTAAATCAATTCAATGTTGTGAATCAGTTTAAATATTTAGGAATCCAAATTGTGCCTAAGCTAGAATCAGTCGCCAGTGTCAATTATGAAGCCTTAATGACAGATATTAATGAGTTACTTCAGAGATGGATGTCACTACCAATGTCGATGATCGTGAGAATCAATATACTTAAAAGTAATATCTTACCTAAAATACTTTATTTATTTCAATACATTCCCTTACCACCACCTTCAGATTTATTCTCAAGAATTAAAAAAAAGTTAGTGGAATTTATATGGAACAACAGGAGGGCTAGATTACGTTTGTCCTTACTATATTTACCATTTGATCGTGGAGGTCTGAAATGTCCAAATTTTATGTTGTATTATTGGTCGGCACAACTGAGGTCTATGACATATTATTTTTCATCAAATTATCTCCCTCACTGGACTGAAATGGAATCATACAATTTGCCTTTACCTCTTCCCATATTCATATATTCAGACTCAGCAAAAAAATTACAGAAACAAGTTAAAAACCCATTTGTAAAACATATGATTAAAATATGGTGTGAAACTAAAAAATATTTAAAAGAACCACACTTACTGTCACAATTTAGTCCAATATGGGGTAATCAATATTTTAAACCAGGGAGAGCGGATGCTGTGTTTAAAGTATGGAGTTTAAAAGGGATCCAAAAAATTCAAGATTTATATTTGTCATGTTCAGATAACATAATGTCTTTTGAAGAGCTGAGGATCAAATTTAATCTTAATAGAACACATTTTTTTTAAATATCTTCAACTTAGGAACTTTATTCGATCAAACCAAAATAATGCTCTCACTCGACCTATTTATTCATCCTTGGAAAAAATGTTGATGAAAGATAGTAAAAGAAAGGGTATTATTTCAGAGTTTTATAACTCATTGACACTATCCTCAAGTGAAAACTCACAGAAAAGATTAAACTACTGGAAAGAAGATCTGCAAACTGAAATTTCAGAGGAACAATGGGAATTGCTCAAACCAAATCAATAAATGTACGTCTTAAATTGATACATTTTAAATGGTTAATGCGGATGTATGTTACACCGGTGGAGTTAAATAGATATAACAAAAACATACCAGATACATGCACAAAATGCATGGAAAGTAAAGTAACCCTATTTCATTGTTTATGGGAATGTAAAATAATTAGAATGTTTTGGGAAGAGGTGAGGGTAACAATTGAAAAAATAATTTCAAAACAAATCATATTGAATCCTAAACTGTTTTTGTTGGGTCTGTACCCAAAAAAGCATAACTTTAATAAAAGTGAAAGAACATTCATAGACCTCAGTTTGCTTAATGCCAAAAAATGTATTGCATTACTGTGGAAAAAGACTCATAGACCAGATGTGACTCAGTGGTTAAGACAGATGTTAACAAACCTTCCATTAGAAAGAATAACATATATACTGAAATCAAAGGAAAGTGTGTTTGAGAATATATGGAGACCTTTTATTGATTATGTAAAAAATTTAAACATAACTCTTGAAGAAGAAGGTGAATGATGTGTGTGGACCTTGTAAATTCCAAACTGGTGAACATAATATGTATACTTATGTAATGGATTGTCTAGACTAAACAGAGGAGCATTGTTGAAGACTTGATTTTGTTGGTGGTTGTAGGTGTTTTTAGTGCATTTTTTTTTGTAGTACTTTAGTGTTAGTGTTTGATTGTTTGTGTTATGTTTGTTAAAAAAAAAGGTTCAATAAAGATATTGTGGAAAAAAAAAACTATAGACCAATCTCTAATCTCCCTTTCATTTTAAAAATCTTAGAAAGAGTTGTTGCTACGCAATTATTTGACCACCTGCAGGGAAATGGTTTACTTGAAGAGTTTCAATCTGGGTTTAGAATCCATCATAGTACTGAAACAGCCTTAGCGAAGCTCACTAACGACCTCCTCATTGCATCTGATAATGGACTAGTTTCTGTACTTGTCCTTTTAGACCTTAGTGCAGCTTTTGATACTATCGATCATAATATTCTACTTGATAGATTAGAACACTATGTTGGACTTAATGGAACTTCGTTGCAATGGTTTAGATCTTATTTATCTGATAGGTTCCAGTTTGTTCATGTAAATGATGAGTTTTCTTTCAACTCAAAGCTTAGTCATGGAGTTCCACAGGGATCTGTGCTAGGCCCTACTCTTTTTAGTTTATATATGCTTCCGTTAGGCAACATTATTAGAAAGCACTGTATACATTTTCATTGTTATGCAGATGACACACAATTATACCTGTCAATGAAGGCAGATGATAGTAATCAATTAGCCAAGTTAGAAGCCGGTCTTAAGGAAATCAAAGCTTGGATGACTTGTAATTTCCAGCTATTAAATTCAGATAAGACTGAAGTCATTCTTGTTGGTTCAAAAAACCTTAGAAATTCCTTTCCAAATCAAACTTTCAGTTTGGATGCGGTTACTCTTTCTCTTAATAGCTCTGTGAGGAACCTTGGAATTATTTTTGATCAGGATCTGTCCTTCAATTGGGCTGCACGGTGGCGCAGTGGTTTAGCACTGTGGCAGCACAGTTTTACCCTCGGCCGGGGGATCGCGGGGATCATGAGATCGTGGGTTCAATCCCAGCCCCCGACCAACAGTGAGCTGTGTGGAGTTTGCATGTTCTCCCCGTGTTGCGTGGGTTTACTCCGGGATTTCTCCGGTTTCCTCCCACATACCAAGGAGAGGAACAGCTCAGACGCTGTTGGATCGTCACTTCCTTGTGGTAACGTATCGTCACTTCCTGTTTTGCTGTCTCCCTGTGTGGTTTGCCTGTGTGGTTGCTCTCCAGACACTAGCTATGGCTACTAGCTCTCTTTCCTCTCCTCCGCTGGTGTGCTCTCTCTGTCAGATGTTTAGCTACACCTCTGCCTCTTTTAGTGATAACGGTAAATGTAATAAATGTTGTCTTTTTGAGGCGCTCGAGGCGAGGTTGTCTGATTTGGAATCCTAGGCCCTACTCTTTTTAGTTTATATATGCTTCCGTTAGGCAACATTATTAGAAAGAACTGTATACATTTTCATTGTTATGTAGATGACACACAATTATACCTGTCAATGAAGGCAGATGATAGTAATCAATTAGCCAAGTTAGAAGCCTGTCTTAAGAAAATCAAAGCTTGGATGACTTGTAATTTCCTGCTATTAAATTCGGATAAGACTGAAGTCATTCTTGTTGGTCCAAAAAACCTTAGAAATTCCTTTCCAAATCAAACTTTCAGTTTGGATGCAGTTACTCTTTCTCTTAATAGCTCTGTGAGGAACCTTGGAGTTATTTTTGATCAGGATTTGTCCTTCAATTCACATATTAAATTTGTTTCTAAGACTGCCTTCTATCATTTGCGTAATATTGCCAAGATTAGGAGCATCTTGTCTCAGAGTGATGCTGAGAAGCTGATCCACGCTTTTGTTAGTTCGAGATTAGATTATTGTAATTCTTTATTATCAGGCTGTCCTAAAACATCTTTAAAAAGTCTTCAGCTGATCCAAAATGCTGCAGCAAGAGTTTTAACAGGTACTAGAAAGAGAGATCATATCTCTCCGGTTCTGGCCTCCCTTCATTGGCTTCCCATAGAGTTTAGAATTAAGTTTAAAATCCTTCTTCTTACTTACAAAGCTCTAAACAATCAGGCTCCTTTTTATTTAATAGATCTGATACTACCGTATTATCCTAACAGAGCACTACGCTCCCAAAATGCAGGATTACTTGTAATACCTAGAATCTCCAAAAGTACAATGGGAGGCAGAGCCTTCAGTTATCAAGCTCCTCTCCTGTGGAATCAGCTGCCAATCTGGATTCGGGAGTAAGACTCGATCTCTGTTTTTAAGAATAGGGCTAAAACCTACTTTTTTGATATAGCCTACAATTAGGGAGGGATCATGTGTTTCTGAACCCTCCCTTAGTTATGCTGCTAATAGGTTTAGTCAGCCGGGGGACCTCCAGTAAAGCACTGGGCCTCACTCCTTTCCTCACTCTCAATGAACTATTTTTTTTTTGCTGGTCATTAACATTTGGTTGTTCTCTCCCATAGATTGAGTCCCCATCGTGCTGTTTGCTCTCTACATGTCTGTTCTTTTCATCTTCTCTATCCCCTCACCCCCCAGCCAGTCGCAGCAGATGACTGCCCCTCCCTGAGCCTGGTTCTGCTGGAGGTTTCTTCCTGTTAAAAGGGAGTTTTTCCTCTCCACCGTCGCCAAGTGCTTGCTCACAGGGGATCGCCTGATTTCTGGGGTCTTTCTGCAACTGTGGGGGTTCCCCCTACAGTTGATAGTGCTATGAGATGACTGTTGTTGTGAAATGGCGCTATATAAATAAAGTTGAATTGAATTGAATTGAATTGAATCATCTATTGATTTTTATTGATTTTGAGATATTGCTGTTTGTTAGGATTTCTGCTGTAGCATTATTGTATATTATCTGGACCCATTTTATGAAATTATTTCCAAGTCCAAATCTTTGTAGGACTTCAAAAAGATAGGGCCATTCGACCCTATCAAAGGCCTTTTCGGCGTCCAATGATAAGAGAGCTGTATCTGGTGCTTCTTTATTGGAATAAATAATATTAAATAGTCTTATTACATTATGGAAGCCTTGTCTTCCCATTATAAAGCCATTCTGATCTCGGTTAATAATATTTGGTAATATTTCTTGTAGTCGTTTTGCTAAAATTTTACAGATTATTTTAAGATCAGCATTTAATAGGCTTATTGGTCTCATGTTTTTCACATTTTTCACTTGAAATGGGACTCTTTTGTGTATGAGAGTCATAACTCCCCTAGCTCGGGATAAAAATGATGAGGTGAACACGTTACTTTGCCATCTTCTCCTAATTCTTTTTACATCCTCCTCTATTAGATGAGTTTCTTGTAAAAATACAATTTTTGAATCTATGTCTTTTATTTTATTCATAACTTGTTTAAGTTTTTTAAGATTTTGTAGACCTCTGCAATTCCATGAAGTTAAATTAAGATTAACGCTTTGATCTATGATCAGTAAAGAGTTTGAGATTACCTTGCAATATGAACATACTCTTACAGAGAAGCAAAAACATGGATGATAGAACATTCATCCTACAAATTAAACAAAAACAAATTCCCTTTCCCCACATTCGTGGTAATCCCCCCAAAATCAAAAAAATTCTGTCTCCCGTTATAGCTTGTGACTGTTCCACACCTGCGAGGATCAGTCAAACCCCTCTCTCTTTCTCCTCTCAATCACCCTGACTCTACTTCTATTCTTATAACATTATAATATTAACTCTCTTCTGTAGTTTTTTCAGTATAACTTCAAAGTTTTATAGCAACGTTGTACATCATAGCTTTTTTTTTTTAAAATACAGTCTGTATTTTGTAGACTTATTATATGTTTCAGATCAATCAGATGTCTGTACATACGCTTAAATGTTCTACCTTTGTCATGTTCATGCTTAGCTCCCACCAGTTTCCTTTTGGATCTGCTTGATGAGCTCCTGCGCCTCTTGAGGGGTCTTGAAGGTGTGGGTTCTCCTCTTATATGTGACCAGCAGTCTTGCCGGATGAATCACTCCGTGACGAATCCCGAGGTTGCGCAGCTCTTTGCGGGCAGGGTCGAACTGCCTCCTTAATTGTTGAATTCCTGTGGCGAAGTCTGGGTAGAACCGCACCTGTTGATCCTGGTATTTAATTTCCCCTTTAGCTCGCGCAGCATTGGTGACCGTCATCTGGTCTCTGTAGTTGAGGAACTTCATAATCAGCGTTCTCGGTGATGTCTTATTATCTCTCGGTGGGCCAATTCGGTGAGCTCTCTCTAAAATGATCGATGACTGCAGGTCCGCGTTGTTCAGCGCTTCTGGAATCCACTTTTCCAAAAAGGAACATGAGTCCCGTCCCTCCGCTCCCTCCGGGAGGCCCACCAGCCTCAAATTATTCCGTCGCAAGCGGGATTCCAAGTCTAGAACGTTATCTTCCAGACGTTTACATTTTAATTCCAGTGTTTGAAGTTTAATTTGCAGGCTGGTGACATCATCATCACAGGGATCGTCACTTCCTTGTGGTAACGTATCGTCACTTCCTGTTTTGCTGTCTGCCTGTGTGGTTTGCTCTCCAGTTCTCTAGCCACTAGCTATGGCTACTACCTCTCTTTCCTCTCCTCTGGTGTGCTCTCTCTGTCAGATGTTTAGCTACACCTCTGCCTCTTTTAGTGATAACGGTAAATGTAATAAATGTTGTCTTTTTGAGGCGCTCGAGGCGAGGTTGTCTGATTTGGAATCCCGGCTCCGCTGCATTGAAACACCGTCTGCGCCAGTTAATCTCGACGGACGCCCATTAGCTGCAGCGGAGCTAGCTAGCTTAGGCCCCCCTGTCAGCGGTTCCCCGGCTCTCCTCAGCAGCGAGGAGACTGGGTGGGTGACGGTGAGAAGGAAGCCTAGTCGCAAAACCCCGGTACACCACCAACCTGTTCACGTTTCTAATCGTTTTTCCCCGCTCAGCGACACACCCGCTGAGGAAAAAACTCTGATCATTGCCGACTCTGTAGTCAGAAACGTGAACCTAGAGACTCCAGCGGTCATAGTCCAATGTATTCCTGGGGCCAGAGCAGGCGACATCGAGTCAAATTTGAAAATGCTGGCTAAAAGTAACTGTAAATATTCCACAATTGTTATTCACGCCGGCATTAATGACATCCGTCTCTGGCAGTCGGAAGTCACGAAACTTAATGTAGAATCGGTGTGTGAGTTTGCCAAAACGATGTCTGCCACTGTAGTATTCTCTGGGCCCCTCCCCAATCTGACCAGTGATGACATGTTTAGTCGCTCGTCATCCTTGAACCGCTGGCTGTCTGTGTGGTGTCCTAAAAATGACGTGGGCTACATTGACAATTGGAGCTCTTTTTGGGGAAAACCTGGTCTTATGAGACGAGACAGCATTCATCCCACTTTGGATGGTGCTTCTCATTTATCTAACAATCTGGCATCTTTTTTATGCAAATTTCCAAAACCATGACTACTCAGAGTTGGGACCAGGAAGCAGAGTCGCAGTCTTACACGCCTCTCTGCAGCTCCTCTTCATCCGCCACCCCTCAGCTTAGCCCCTGTCTTCCCCATCAGAGAATCGTTGTCTGCTCCCTCCAAAGTGAATAAAAATATAATGTATAAGCATCCCAAAGTGATAAAGCAAAATATTGGTAAAACTCAAATTAAACATAAAGCCTCTAAATTGAATGATTTGGCCTCTGTTCCTCCTCATAATTTAAAAAAAATGTGGTTTGTTAAATATTAGGTCTCTAACTCCCAAGTCTCTGTTAGTCCATGATCTGTTAATTGATCATCAGATTGATTTAATTTCCCTTACAGAGACTTGGTTAGGACAAGAGGATTATGTTGGTTTAAATGAATCAACCCCCTCTGGTTATTTAAACTGTCAAAATCCCAGAAGTTCTGGTCGTGGAGGAGGAGTAGCAACAATTTACCATTCCAAATTACTAGTTAATGTAAAGCAAAAAACATGTTATAATTCCTTTGAGGGCCTGGTCCTCAGTATTGGGCACTTTAGCAATTTCAGGTTAAACCCAATTTTATTTGCAATTGTTTATCGTCCCCCATCAACCTATTCAGAATTTTTATCCGAATTTGCTGATTTCTTAGCTGATTTAGTGTTGAAATCTGATAGAATAATTATAGTAGGGGACTTTAATATACATGTGGATGTAGATAGTGACTGCCTTAATGTGGCTTTTAATTCAATATTAGACTCGATTGGGTTTTCTCAGAAAGTAGGAAATTCTACTCATTACCTCCACCATACATTGGACCTTGTTCTGACATATGGCATAGAAATAGAAAATCTTGTAGTGTCTCCTCATAACCCTGTACTGTCAGACCATTGTCTGTTAACCTTTGATTTTACTATTTCTGACTATTTGGCTCCTAAAGAAAAATATTATCACAGTAGATGCCTCTCAGATGATGCTGTTTCCAAATTTATGCAGATTGTTTCCTCTATGCCATGTGTCAACACAACGGAAATAAGCTATAGACAGCTTGCTCCTTCTGTAATTGATAACATGGTGGATAGTGTTTCAGCTTCTCTGCATCAGGCTCTAGACTTGGTGGCCCCCTTAAAAAAGAAAAAGTCTAATCAGAAATTTTTAACTCCTTGGTTCAACACAGAAACTCGTAGCTTAAAACAGAAGACTCGTCAATTAGAAAGAAAATGGCGCTCTACTAATTTAGATGAAATCTATTTAGCTTGGAGAAATCATCTTTTAATTTATAAAAAATCTCTTAGAAAAGCTAGAACGAGTTATTACTCTGCATTAATAGAAGAGAACAAAAATAATCCCAGGTTTCTTTTCAGTACTGTAGCCAGGTTGACAAAGAGTCAGGACTCTGTCAATCCTAGCATCCCCTTAGAGCTTACTAGTCAGGACTTTATGAACTTTTTCAATAATAAAATTTCATCCATCAGAGATAAAATCAATCAGATTCTTCCCACAGTTAACTTAAATACTGTAACTACTACAACTCCTTCTATTGATGTCTGTCTTGATGAGTTTACTCCAATCGACCTTTGTGAGTTAGACAAAGTAGTTTCCTCATCCAAACCTTCAACTTGTCTTTTAGATCCTATTCCTACCAGGTTATTTAAAGAAGTCTTCCCACTTATTGGTAGCTTTATTCTTCATATAATCAATTCTTCATTAACTTTAGGCCATGTACCGCAGGCTTTTAAAACGGCTGTAATTAAACCCTTACTCAAAAAGCCAACGCTAGATCCAGGAGCTTTAGCTAACTATAGACCAATCTCTAATCTCCCTTTCATTTCAAAAATCTTAGAAAGAGTTGTTGCTATGCAATTATTTGACCACCTGCAGGGAAATGGTTTACTTGAAGAGTTTCAATCTGGGTTTAGAATCCATCATAGTACTGAAACAGCCTTAGCGAAGGTCACTAACGACCTCCTCATTGCATCTGATAATGGACTAGTTTCTGTACTTGTCCTTTTAGATCTTAGTGCAGCTTTTGATACTATTGATCATAATATTCTACTTGATAGATTAGAACACTATGTTGGACTTAATGGAACTTCGTTGCAGTGGTTTAGATCTTATTTATCTGATAGGTTCCAGTTTGTTCATGTAAATGATGAGTTTTCTTTCAGCTCAAAGCTTAGTCATGGAGTTCCACAGGGATCTGTGCTAGGCCCTACTCTTTTTAGTTTATATATGCTTCCATTAGGCAACATTATTAGAAAGCACTGTATACATTTTCATTGTTATGCAGATGACACACAATTATACCTGTCAATGAAGCCAGATGATACTAATCAATTAGCCAAGTTAGAAGCCTGTCTTAAGGAAATCAAAGCTTGGATGACTTGTAATTTCCTGCTATTAAATTCAGATAAGACTGAAGTCATTCTTGTTGGTCCAAAAAACCTTAGAAATTCCTTTCCAAATCAAACTTTCAGTTTGGACGCAGTTACTCTTTCTCTTAATAGCTCTGTGAGGAACCTTGGAGTTATTTTTGATCAGGATTTGTCCTTCAATTGACATATTAAATTTGTTTCTAAGACTGCCTTCTATCATTTGCGTAATATTGCCAAGATTAGGAGCATCTTGTCTCAGAGTGATGCTGAGAAGCTGATCCACGCTTTTGTTAGCTCGAGATTAGATTATTGTAATTCTTTATTATCAGGCTGTCCTAAAACATCTTTAAAAAGTCTTCAGCTGATCCAAAATGCTGCAGCAAGAGCTTTAACAGGTACTAGAAAGAGAGATCATATCTCTCCGGTTCTGGCCTCCCTTCATTGGCTTCCCATAGAGTTTAGAATTAAGTTTAAAATCCTTCTTCTCACTTACAAAGCTCTAAACAATCAGGCTCCTTTTTATTTAAAAGATCTGATACTGACTTCCGGTTATGGCTGCCACGTAGGACGGACGTGTCTCGCTCTGCTCTGCTCCTGGAGAAAAAAATCGGCAAATAACTCTCTCATTTGGGACAGAACGTATCCCAGCATTTGAGCGAGGATATGTCGGCGAAGCCTAAGGCTGGAAAACCAGGAAAAGGAAAAAGCGAGCCGCCGAAACAGTCCAAATTAACGGACTTTCAGGTCTGTGACGCAGCAAACAAAACTCCATATATGGCGGAGGAGGCTGGCGGCGGTGCGATTTCTGCGGGGAATGGCGCAGATGCGCTGATGGCTGCCATGAGTTCAATGAGAGCGGACTTTTCCTCTAGATTTGATGGGATTATGACAGCGTTGGAAGGAATAAGAAAGGAATTGGGTGACTGTGTAGAACGAACGGCGCAGATGGAGCTCCGTCTCACTAGTGCTGAAGATGACGTCACCCGTCTTCAATTAAAGGTGCGCACTTTGGAAAAAAAAAATAAATCTCTGGAAGATAATATTTTGGATTTGGAATCTCGGTCGAGACAGAATAATTTGAGGCTGGTGGGTCTTCCAGAGGAATCAGAAGGTCGGGACGTATGTTCCTTTCTGGAAAAGTGGATTCCGGAGGTGCTGGGCAGCGAGGAGTTGCAATCAGCAGTGATTCTGGAAAAAGCACATCGTATTGGCCCACGGAGAGATAAGGGACCGCCGAGGACCTTAATTATGAAGTTTCTTAGCAACAGAGACAGGATGAAGATCTTCAACGCTGCACGTGCTAAAGGAGAGATTAAACACCAGGACCAGCAGGTGCGGTTCTACCCAGATTTGGCCACAGGAATCCAGCAATTGAGGAAGCAGTTTGATCCCGTACGTAAGGAGCTGCGCAACCTTGGGATTCGTCATGGTGTAATCTATCCTGCGAGACTGCTGACCACGTATGAGGGCAGAACCCACATCTTCAAGACCCCAGAGGAGGCGCAGGAGTTCATCAAGAAGATCAAAGAAGAAGAAGAGACTGGTGGGAGCTAAGCATGAACAAAATATAAGGTAGAATAATTAAGCATTTGCACAGGCATCTGACTGACTTGAAGTAAATAGTAAGTTTACAAAATATAGATTGTATTATATATTAAAAAAACAAAACAAAAACAAAACAAACAAAAAAAAAACTATGATGTACAAAGTTGTTAAAAATTTTGGAGTTAAGTTGGAAAACTACAGAGGAGAGTTAATGTTACGTCATTAAAAGTAGTAGAGTTAGGGGGATTGGGAGGATGAAGAAGGAGTGGCTTAGGCTGTTCCCCGTGGGTGTGGAACGGTCGATGGCTATATCGGGAGACAGAATTTTTCTTTTGATTTTGGGGGGTTTGCCACAAGTGTGGGAAGGGGAAATTTGTTTGTGTGTAGTTTGTAGGATGAATGTTCAACCACTCATGTTTTTGCTTCTCTGTATGAGCATGTTTACACTGCAAGGTAATCCCAAACTCTCTATTGATCATGGACCAAAGTGTTAATCTTAATTTAACTTCATGGAATTGCAGAGGTCTACAAAATTTAAAAAAACTTAAACAAGTTATGAATAAAATAAAGGACATGGGTTCAAGAATTGTGTTTTTACAAGAAACTCATCTGATAGAGGAGGATGTTAAAAGAATTAGGAGTAGATGGCAGGGAAGTGTATTCACCTCTTCATTTTCATCCCGAGCCAGGGGAGTTATGACTCTCATACATAAATCAGTTCCTTTTCAAGTGAAAAATGTAATTGGAGACAAATTTGGAAGATATGTAATCATTCAAGGTTCTTTGCTATTAGAAAATATAAATCTTGTGAACTTATATGGTCCCAATATAGATGATCAGAAGTTCTTTGCTAATTTATTTCTCATCTTATCATCACTTACAGGGCAACATATAATAGCAGGGGATTTTAATTGTACATTGAATCCAGGTGTGGATAGATCAACAGGACTGGATTGTACGCACATTGGATGTAGGATGACTATTAATCATTTTATGAAAGAATTGAGATTGTTAGATATATGGAGAGAAATGAAACCACAAGTTAAAGCCTATTCTTGTTATTCCAGTACCTACAAGACATTCTCACGTATTGATTATTTTTTGATTTCCACAGAATTAAGGTCCAAGATTCAAAACTGCTTTTATGATAACATCGTGATCTCTGATCATGCACCCTGTTGTCTAATATATGTAGATAAAAAATTGACAAAGGAATCAGGTAGATGGCAATTTCAGCATAAATGGCTTCAGGATGAGGAATTTGTCAAGTATATAGAAAAACAGATAGACGAGTTCTTTGACATCAATACTACACAAACATCAGCATGTGTAAAGTGGAAGGCTTTCAAAGCTTTTATTAGGGGACATATTATTAGTTATACAGGATCAAAATCTAAGAAGACTCGAGAGGAGAGAGCTAAATTGGAACATAAAATAAAAAATCTTCAGGAAAAAGTGTATGCAGGAAGTGACCCAAGGTTGGAGAATGAATTACTGATTTTGAGAGCTGAATACGACAAAAAATCAGCGAATAGAGCTGCCTCGAGTCTTCTAAGATTGAAACAATCTTTTTATGAACAAGGTGAAAAATCAGGAAAATTATTAGCATGGCAGATTAAACAATTGGAAATTAAAACACCAATTACCAGTATTATAAGTAATGGACAGGTAGTTATAGATCCTTTAGAAATTAATAGAGCCTTTAGAGATTACTATGAAAAATTATATGATACCAAAAATGAACCTGATTTAACAAAACTAAATGGGTTTTTGAACGAACTATCTATACCGTGTATTCCAAATGAAAACAGGGAGATATTGGAGTCTAAAATTAGTCAAGAAGAAGTTGGGCTAGCCATTGATAATATGAAATCAGGAAAAAGTGCAGGACCAGATGGTCTTCCAGTTGACCTTTATAAAAAATTTAAGAATAAATTAATAAAACCTTTTTTGGAAATGGTTTTAGAAGCATTTCAAAATAATAATTTACCATCATACATAAATAATGCCTTAATTATACTGCTGCCAAAACCAGGTAAGCCCTCTAATAAATGTGAAAATATGAGACCAATAAGCCTATTAAACGCCGACCTTAAGATAATCTGTAAAATTTTAGCAAGACGAATACAAGAAATTTTACCAAATATTATTAATCGAGATCAGAATGGCTTTATAAAGGGTAGACAAGGCTTCCATAATGTAAGAAGACTATTTAATATTATTTATTTTAATAAAGAAGCACCGGATACAGCTCTCCTATCATTGGACGCCGAAAAGGCCTTTGATAGAGTTGAATGGCCCTTTCTTTTTGAAGTCCTACAAAGGTTTGGACTTGGAAATAATTTCATAAAATGGGTTCAAATAATATACAATAATGCTACAGCAGAAATCCTAACAAATAACAATATTTCAAAACCAATAAAAATCAATAGAGGATGTCGACAAGGCTGTCCACTTTCACCTTTACTGTTTACTATGGCAATTGAACCTTTAGCGATAGCGATACGTTTACATTCACAAATATATGGAATTAAAGTTGGACCAACAGAACATAAAATCTCCCTGTACGCCGATGATATAATTTTGTTTATGTCGAATCTAAAAAAATCAATTCCAACCTTGTTGAATTTAATAAAGAATTTTGGGGAAATATCAGGATATAAAATAAATAAAACTAAATCTTCAATATTAATGCTAAATGAGACCCAGAGAAATTACCCAGCCCCTGAGGTAAATCAATTCAATGTTGTAAATCAGTTTAAATATTTAGGAATCCAAATTATGCCTAAGCTAGAATCAGTCGCCAGTGTCAACTATGAAGCCTTAATGTCAGATATCAGTGAGTTAACTCAGAGATGGATGTCACTACCAATGTCGATGATCGGGAGAATCAATATACTTAAAAGTAATATTTTACCTAAAATACTTTATTTATTTCAATACATTCCCTTATCACCACCTTTAGATCTATTCTCAAGAATAAAAAAAAAGTTAGTGGAATTTATATGGAACAACAGGAGGGCTAGATTACGTTTGTCTTTATTATATTTACCATTTGATCGTGGAGGTCTGAAATGTCCAAATTTTATGTTGTATTATTGGTCGGCACAACTGAGGTCTATGACATATTATTTTTCATCAAATGATCTCCCTCACTGGACTGAAATGGAATCATACAATTTACCTTTACCTCTTCCCATATTCATATACTCAGATTCGGCAAAAAAATTACAAAAACAAGTTAAAAATCCATTTGTAAAGCATATGATCAAAATATGGTGTGAAGCTAAAAACTATTTAAAAGAACCACAGTTATTGTCACAATTTAGTCCAATATGGGGTAATCAATATTTTAAACCAGGGAGAGCGGACGCTGTATTTAAAGTATGGAATTTAAAAGGGATACAAAAGATTCAGGATTTATATTAGCCATGTGCAGACAACATAATGTCTTTTGAAGAGCTGAGGATCAAATTTAATCTCAATAGAACACATTTTTTTAAATATCTTCAACTTAGAAACTTTATTCGATCAAATCAAAATAAAGCTCTCACTCGACCTATTTATTCATCCTTGGAAAAAATGATGATGAAAGATAGTAAAAGAAAGGGTATTATTTCAGAGTTTTATAACTCATTGACACTATCTTCAAGTGAAAATTCACTGAAAAGATTAAACTACTGGAAAGAAGATCTGCAAATAGAAATTTCAGAGGAACAATGGGAATTGGCTTGTACAGAAGCTCAAACCAAATCAATAAATGCACGCCTTAAATTGATACATTTCAAATGGTTAATGCGGATGTATGTTACACCGGAGGAGTTAAATAGATATAACAAAAATATACCAGATACATGCACAAAATGCATGGAAAGTAAAGGAACCCTATTTCATTGTTTATGGGAATGTAGATTAATAAGAATGTTTTGGGAAGAGGTGAGGGTAACAATTGAAAAAATAATCTCAAAACAAATCATATTGAATCCTAAACTGTTTTTGTTGGGCCTGTACCCAGAAAAGCATAATTTTAATAAAAGTGAAAGAACATTCATAGACCTCAGTTTGCTTAATGCCAAAAAATGTATTGCACTATTATGGAAAAAGACTCATAGACCAGATGTGACTCAGTGGTTAAGACAGATGTTAACAAACCTTCCATTAGAAAGAATAACATATATACTAAAATCAAAGGAAATTGTGTTTGAGAATATATGGAGACCGTTTATTGATTATGTAAAAAATTTAAACATAACTCTTGAAGAAGAAGGTGAATGATGTGTGTGGACCTTGTAAATTCCAAACTGGTGAACATAATATGTATACTTATGTATTGGATTGTCTAGACTAAACAGAGGAGCATTGTTGAAGACTTGATTTTGTTGGTGGTTGTTGGTGTTTTTAGTGCATTTTTTTTTTTTTTTTTTTTTGTAGTACTTTAGTGTTAGTGTTTGATTGTTTGTATCATGTTTGTTAAAAAAAAAAAAAAGGTTCAATAAAGATATTGTGGAAAAAAAAAAAGATCTGATACTACCGTATTATCCTAACAGAGCACTACGCTCCCAAAATGCAGGATTACTTGTAATACCTAGAATCTCCAAAAGTACAATGGGAGGCAGAGCCTTCAGTTATCAAGCTCCTCTCCTGTGGAATCAGCTGCCAATCTGGATTCGGGAGTCAGACTCGATCTCTGTTTTTAAGAATAGGGCTAAAACCTACCTTTTTGATCTAGCCTACAATTAGGGAGGGATCATGTGTTTCTGAACCCTCCCTTAGTTATGCTGCTAATAGGTTTAGTCAGCCGGGGGACCTCCAGTAATGCACTGGGCCTCACTCCTTTCCTCACTCTCTATGAAATATTTTTTTTTTGCTGGTCATTAACATTTGTTTGTTCTCTCCCATAGATTGAGTCCCCATCGTGCTGTTTGCTCTCTACATGTCTGTTCTTTTCTTCTTCTCTATCCCCTCACCCCCCAGCCAGTCGCAGCAGATGACTGCCCCTCCCTGAGCCTGGTTCTGCTGGAGGTTTCTTCCTGTTAAAAGGGAGTTTTTCCTCTCCACCGTCGCCAAGTGCTTGCTCACAGGGGATCGCCTGATTGCTGGGGTCTTTCTGCAACTGTGGGGGTCCCCCCTACAGTTGATAGTGCTACGAGATGACTGTTGTTGTGAAATGGCGCTATATAAATAAAGTTGAATTGAATTGAATTGAATTGAATCATCCTCAGCGCTTGATATTCGGAGCTCCGCCTGCGACACTCGTTCCAAACAGTCGTTTATTTCTTTCCTCATACCTTCTATCGCTGCTATAATCCCATCAAATTTAGACAAAAACTCTGTTCTCATGGAGGTGATGGCAGCGAGCACTACGCTTGTCCCCTCCCCACCAGTACCCGCTCCGCCGCCGGCTCCATCCTCTGCCATTGTCTCTGGAGTTTTCCCTGCCTCGCCTTGAGCTTGGAAATCCGTTAGCTTGGATTGTTTTGTCAAGTTGACTTTTCCTCCACCTAATTTTCCAACCTTGGTCTTTACCATATCCACGCCAAAACGCTGGGATGGGTTTTTGTTCCAGTTGAGAGAGTTTTAGTAGAATTTTTAGTTTTACAAGCAGAGCAGTGTGAAACACGTCTTCCTACGTGGCCGCCATAACCGGAAGTTATGATTATTAATTTTACTTAGAAATATATTCTCCTTTTATCCCCTTTAAGCTGGGTTCACACTATAGCGTTTGGACCGACTTTTACAGACGTTTTGAAAACTCAGAGAAATTAGTCCAAACATTGGTGAAATTATGTTTGCGAGCAGGTTTTTTTTTTTTTTAACCCAGTGCACACCAACTTTTACAAACTTTTGCTAGCATTTGCCAGTGTTGCATTCAGTGTTGGCAAACTTTTGCCAACTTAGGCTAGTGTATGTGTAACTGTTGCCAACTTAGGTTAAATTAAGTAAACAAATTCTCAGTGCAAGTCAGCTGACATCAGCATCAGGCAATGCTCATATAAAGGTCATCGTTTGTGGAGGCTTCCTGCCATTCTGGACCTGCTTTTGGAGTGAACACATCTCCCTAGGGCATACATTTCAGTATTTATTTCTGTTTTATATTCCTGTGTAGTTACTTCTGCATACCCTTTTCCCCTGTTCACTCTAAAAAAAATAATACAATAATGCCTATATAGACTCCAATAGTAAGTCCGCAATTAAAATGTGAATGTGGATGAAATAAAAAAAAAGTATTTAGTGTATCATCATAAAAATAAAATGACGGGTGATTATATTTTGACTGTTACAACTCTCTCCATTAAAATAACATAAAATTCCATTAAATGTCATTTACTTTTTGACACCACATCAGTGCTGTTTGATTCCCCACAATGGAAGCCGAACCAATAAATCCTGGAGAATGATTACACATGGAGCAGAAAATTAAGAACAGAAAATTTCTCAATGAGATTTTTTTTTCTTTTGGGCTGTCACATTTTTGGGAGATGCTTCCACTGGCATTTCAGTCAATGTTTGCCAATGGAGCTTAACTTAGGCTGACTTTGGCGAACTCTGCATAACTTAGCCCAGCACTCAACAACTTTTACAAACTGAGCACAACTTTCACCAATGTGTATTTCCAAATGTTGGCAAATTTTCAGCATGCTGAAAATTTTCAAGGAATACAACTTTCACCAGCATTTGCCAACAAACACCAATCATCATTAACTTTTACCAACTTTTGCGAGTGGTGTTCAGACATTTGCCAAAACGTCAGTAAAAGTTGGTCCAAACGTTGTACTGTGAATCCACCCGAAGATCTGTAAAGACTGGGTTTCCACTCCAAGGTCCATCCTGCACTGAGACCTTCTGAAGGGAAGAGGTCGTCAGTGGAGGAGCCATAGCATGTAGAGCATGTAGATTATGTCTAGATGCTTCATGTAGTGAATTTGTTTACTAATTCTGGGTTGTTAATTTGACACTACACACCCTTTGCACTAAAGAAAGCACTTGCTAGCACTGTGAAATCACAAGTTAAAAAATAAAAAGTGCATTATTGTAACTGATTTTGGGTCAGTTCTTTATGTGATAATTTATGTATTAACAAAGTTGGAGTATTCCTGCTACAATTTGCAGCATTAGGCCTCTACGATTTTTTTTTTTCCTGGCAAGTAAAATAGCTGTTAAAATAGTAATTTCTCTGACTGACTCAGGATTGGATCGAATCAGAATTGAATCAATTCAGAACCTCAAAACTTGGAATCAAATCAATTCTGGAAATTAGTGATGATTCCCGGCCCTAGTTAAAGCCAGACTCACACTTTTTTCATCAAAAGAGAATCATGATTACTTGAGGGGGAATTCCCCCCCCCCAAAAAAAAACTTAACGTGGCATGAAAAAAAATAGTGCATTTTAGATTTTAGGCCATATCCCCCCAGCCCTAATAGACCTAATCAGTTAAATAGTGCATTTTTTTTCAAAGAAACCTGGACTGTAGGGGTAGGGCAAAAAAAATTAATAGTGTAGTATCGTGTACTTTGTGTCCATGATACTGTACCTATTCAGAGAAACCAGTATTGTGATACCTAAACAAAAGTATTAATAAATGTTGCAAATACAAATTCAGTTTTTTGGGGTACCAGAGCAATAAAAAAAAACAATTGACTTTTCAGTCCACAAGATGGTGTTAAATGCTCACTGCCATGTTAGGTCAGCACAGTTAAGGAGTGGCTGCTGAGATCTAGCCGGGAGCTGAACAAGACAAAGATCAGGATGGGAAATCCCAATGTATGATTTATGCAAGAACTCACATCTTCTCAACATTAAAAAAAAAAAATCTTGACATGTACAGAAATTATACATTTTTACAGAATAAAGAGCTTTGATCCCTTAATAAATACACAACATAACAAAAATATTTTTTTGTAAGTTGTCTGTTTTTTCAACTGATTTAAGACAATTTTGCACCGCTGAATCCAAAAATGGCATCCGTTTCTCTCGATCAGGTCAGGTTTTTATGCTAAGTTGTAAGCAGTTGTACTGTAAATTGAACAGTAGACATTGATAAAGGTAAGTACATGTAAACTGAATGTTACATCATTGTTCAAAATTCACAGAATTTCAAGAAAAAAAAGAATTTTGCATCATATAAAGCGAAAATACCCGTAAATGTAAACAAAAACATAAAAAACGTGGTCATAGTTCAAAAAGTTGACCTGATTGAGCAAAACCAATGTGATTTTTGGATTCAGCACATCAAAATTGTCCTAAATCAGCTAAAAAAACTTGAGACAATAAATCTGGTGTTGAACAGTGATACAGATTCACAGACTGACCTACTGTCTGGTTTGGTATCCCTATGTGAGACATGAGGTAATGATATAATTATACAATTTATGGTTGTTCACAAAGTCAGAACAGAATTAGGTAAAAAAAAAAAAATAAATGCCAATCTCTTCCTTTTTCCTGGAATAATCTCCAGAGGGAGTTGAACCTGCCAGGGTTTGCTACATTGGAGGAATTTTAGAAAGCATTTATATATTTAAAAAAAACAAAAAAAAACCCCAAACATTTTTGGACAGCTGCTTTGAAATCTTGACCCAAATTAAGATGCTTTTAAGGATGATGCAGTGTCAGTCATTATCCTGGGCCACAGTGCATACAAGTGGGGATGTCCTTCAACCGTCTTTTTATAACAGGATTTATTCTGTTTAATGCAGCACTAGCCACCATTAGCCTTGTGAGATGTGGGTAGGCATATTCACAGAGCCTGGCGTTTGAAGGAGGAGGAAAAGTGAAAAGATTTTGACACGAAACTGTAAGACTGTGAAAAGCTTTTCTGTAGGAAAAAGAGGGCATTAGATACCATTTTAGACAATGTAGATTTGTTTTTATAGGGGAGTTATATCCACTGGAGTGCACCTTTAAACAACTCTCCATGGCAATTTTTTTTAAAAATACCACACAGCAGAGAGATGTTTACAGAGTAAAAACAGGGTTTCTGACCTGGGATCCTTCCAAATTGTAGGTCTGTGCATTTTGACAGAGCAGCATCACGTCCTTCTCCAGATCTCCCACACTCCTGTACTTATGGTTTCTCACACGCTCCTGTTTGGAGAAAAAATGTCGGCCTGGGGTTACAACTTCATTTAGCCAGTAGCCTTTAGCCCATTTTAGACATGTTTATAGTCAATATGTCAATAGTCAACATTTTTGCCTTCATTAGTCCGTTAAAATGATGGCATTTTATGTTTGGCCCCCATTTCTGTGTATCATCCTCACTGCTTCATTCAAACATGCTTGAGGCAGAGATAAAAAACAAGGTGAGATCAGAATTTGTATCTGGTGTGTTTGTAACAGAGTGGGCTCCAAGCTTTGTGGTTGGTCAGAAAAAATAATATTTGAACAGCAGAAAAATACTTAATTTTCTTCTTTATTTAAATTAGACTACTTGCAGAAGTCAAAAACATCTGCGCAAAAGAAAAATTTGTTCAAGAAATGACCAAAATGAAGGGTCAGTGCCCATAACTAAGCTCTGGTGCATCAAAAGACTTTTCAGGACACTCCTCTCACATCAGTCTTCTCTCTCTCTGAGCTATGTACTGGCAATATACAGTATATAGCTTTGGGATCAACTATCCCCATCAAAATTAATTAACACAGAAAAGCAACATTGCAAGCATCACAGTACATTGGAATGGCATATTAATAGACATCCATCTCCTGATATCCATCCAACTACACAATGTGCTTCCTCTCTATGAATACGCAGGGAGCACAGAAAAAGTTTGCTCTCTCCTACACTCTGGTTTGGCCATGGACATTCAAAAGACTGACAGGTAACACAATGCATGTTTTTCCCTTCTTTTTCCTTTTTTTAAAAGTATTGTTTCAACCCTTTTATACCATATTCTGTTACAAAAATGCTTGAGCATGTTCAGATGTTAATGTGTGGACTTAAAAAAAACAATCACATTGCCAATGTAAACTTGCAAAGGAGAATATGTGCAATCATGCCCCATGTCAGGTCTTAGTTGGTTTCAACTTGAGTATAATTAGCTCAAGTGCCTCTACCGACTCCCACAAAAAAAAACAAAAAAAAAACAACAAAAAGAACATTGACTATTCCAAAGACACGTCCAAACTCACATGCACCCCAATCAGTTCCTTGTAAATATTTATTTTCATTCTTTCATTTAATGTCCATGCCCCTTATCAGTGCAGAGTAAAATGCCACTTTTAAAGTGACAAATGCAGTCACTCTGTCACAGTGTCCTTTAATGAATGATGCCAAAAACCCTTTCCCTTAATATGGCATATCATTTTGTCATCAGTATGAAGAGCAGGTAGCTCTTTTTAGGGCAGATTTACTAACGTGCTGCACCATTACAAAACCCTGTTTTGGCATTAAAAAACTGCTGCTGAGATTTACTAAAAGGCGCAGGACAAAATTAGCAGTGGAAAGGCGTGGACTATGTTAATTTTGCACCTGGCCTCATTGCATATGTATTTGTAGGAGTTTTCATGTCAAAGTGCAAATTTGAGGGAGGAGAGTATTTAAATGACTACCGCAAGGTGATTTACTAAGGTTTGTGGTTGTCAATCTCCTGCTAAATGCCGCCAGGATTTAACGTCCCAAAAAAGCTTGTCTTAATTCATCTGCGCCTGACATGATAGCAATCGCTGCAGCCAGGAGACACCGGCGAGAACCGAGGGCACATGGCTGAAGAGACAGAAGCTTCTCTCTGCGTGTGATTTTATTTGCCATGACAGAAGAACAGCCCTTCCTACCTGCGGTGGACATATGGATGGTGTCAGCCGATAGTGACTTTTTTTCTCTTTTCTGCGAAGGTTCAGACACGGACTCTGGAGTTTTCCTCTCCTCTCTATCCATCAGCTCCCCCTTGCTCTTGAAGCAAAATCTTCCCACATTGTCAATTTTCTTCTTTTTTTCCTCTATATATTTCTATATTTATTTCTTTTTGGTGTGCATAGAATGGTAATTCAGTTTCCTCTTCTCTCTATTTCTCTCTCGCAGTTCAGGATACACAATACAGGAGAAACAACAATGAGATTAACAAAAAGAGCACACAGATCCATAGAAACGTCCCCTGAAATTGCAACACCGTAACTTAATGACAGCAGTCTCTGCAGTCCAAGAAAAAAGTGAAATCGTGTTTTTAATTTTACTACATTCCAGACTTCAGAAAACATAAAACACATATATTTATAAAAAGTCATGGACTGGGAGACCTGTAGATTTTGTTAAAACAACGTTATTCACATAATAAAACCCCAAAGGTCCATCAGACCATCTTGACGGTTCTTGTGTTAATAAAATAAACATGTTGGTCAAATAATCAATTATTCATGAGTAGTCCTTTTTTTAATACTTCATTTATACATATTAAACAAAAAAATCTGCAATGTTAAATGAAAATCAAAATTTTGACAGATGACGAACAAAAAATAATCTATTTTACCAGGTTTTGCGCTTAAACAAATGCTTAAATAAAACCTTTATATATTATGGTCCTCTGAACTGGCTGTGCCTGTGTTGATGACCTGCTTCCTCAGGTGTGCCTGTGTGCAATTTTGCACTGCTCTTGTTGATGGGTTGTCATTACTGAAATGAGGTATCTGCATCTATGTTCATAATTTTGCACTCTGTCTAAATTGCACACATGCTAATTTGTGCTGCCTTAGTACATCTGCCCTTTAGTCCGGTACCAAACTAATATAAAGCTACATTTTAGAACAAGGACTAGAATTCCAAGATTAGAATTGCATTCAACAGAGATGCAGACCCATGTCTTTTGCCTCTCTAGTTGCTGACCACACATTTATTTTTTTTAATTGCAGTCACGATGGGCAAAATTAATTTTGACCTTTTATGAACCTGCATCCCTGACGTTTGACATTTTAACCCCAAAAATATAGCCATAGGTGCTAGATCCAAGGTCAACCGATATACCAAGTCTGGTGGCTGTAGCCTCAATCCCTGCTGAGTTAAGGCACAGATGACTTTTTTTTGACCTTGTGACCCCAAAAACATAGCAACAAATGCTAATCTCACATGTTCACCCATATACCAAGTTTGGTGAACACTAGCTTCATTCTTTCTTAAGTTACTGTCTGGCCAGAAAAACTGACCTTTTGTGACCCTGTGACCTTGACCTTTAACTTTGTGACTCTAAAAATATAGCAACACATGCTAAGCCAAAGGTTCACCCATTTGCCAAGTTTTGTGACTCTAGCTTCATTCTTTCTCAAGTTACAGTCCGGACAGACAAATGGAGGCAACTGCCCTACCCACGCCTCGACTCCATCAGCATGGCTAAAAATAACCATACTGTAAATCCACAGTTGTTAAACTAACTCAATGGTAGCACTGTTATGGTCTGCATTTAGATGCTCCTAATGCCACTAAAACTAGTGGAGATGAAGCTAGAAGGATGGAATAATCCCAATGCACTTGAGTTCTTATGTCAAAACCGCTAATTTAATGAAAGGTATAAGACCAAGGCGGACCTTAACAAAGTGACAGGATTAGGTTTTCTCAGAGTTTTTCTGCTGGTAGCAACTCCAGACATCTAAAGCAATGTCCAAAAGCATTGAAAAAGTCAAACTTTCATCAGGTCCCTTTAATGTGCTTATAACATCCATACATCCATCCATCCATCCCAAGCCAGCTGGGAGACATAGTCTCTCCAGCGTGTCCTGATCTGCCCCAGGGTCTCCTTCCAGTGGAACGTTCTCAACACACCTCAAGTGGGATCTGTCCAGGAGGCACCCTGATCAGATGACCAAACCACCTCAATTGGCTCATTTCAATGTGGCGGAGCAGCCGCTCTACCCTGAGCCTCTCCCGGATAACCTGAGCTCCTTACCATATCTCTAAGGGTGAGTCCAGCAACCCTACGAAGAAAGCTCATTTGAGCCACTTTAATTTAATTGCACAGGCTATAAGACCACTTGCTGGATACCAGCGACAGTGCACACATTTATTTCCAATACAGTTCCACAAAATATGTTATTAACATACCTTGATCTTTTTGAAGTCCACAGGTTTTCTGATCAGCTCATAATATTCTGGGAGTTCTTTCCTTGAAGGGAGCTGGACAAACACCTCACTTAGCTGTCTTCCCGACCTGGGGAAAAAAAATAATGCGATAAAATAAACCTGTTAAAATGCGCTCTTCTAATCCCATCAGAAATGCTTTTTTGTTATGTTATTCCAAATAATTAATATAAACATATTTAAATTATGTGCTTGCAAATGTACTCAAAACAGTCAGACATAGCAGACTTCATCCCACCATGCTACACTGAATAGTATTTCTTTAAAAAAAAAAAAAAGGCTGAAAATTACATTGCATGGACTGCTATCCGTGGTGTCAGGAGGGTTGTGTGCCTGAGCAACTGTGTGACGGTAAAACTATCATACCTTCAGCCGTTTCATGCACAGCTCAAGTAAACTAAACCCTCTTTATTGCCGTGTTTAATGATGATGCCGTTTAAATGATTGGCTACTCCTCTTCCTTGCTCTAATAAGGCAAGCGAAAGATACTGTTACTAAGGTTAGACACCAAAAATGTTGGTGTGAAGACCAAAAGTCAATAAAGCTGTTGCTAACCATCCACTTTGAAATATATTTTTTATTATAACACTAGAGAGAGAATTCAGGCAAAAGTGCACCAGAATAACATTGATCACTGAAAAAAAATCATAGATATTTCGTTGTTGATTTTTTTCATTTCATTAAGAAGGTATCACGTAAACAAATTTAACAAAAAAGTCCACTGTCACTACATGTTGTTGCCAGTCCAAGAGTGCTGGAGGAAAAAATGAACATCAGTATACCAACTGAAACAACTATGCTGTTTAAGGCAAAGGGATAATTTGACATGTGCATTTCACATAGCAAACAATGTCTTTCATTGCACCATGTTCATATTGCCATAATTCTTATTCTTCAATGAAAGAACCTTAGTGAGCAAGTTCACATACCCTACGTATCCCCATATCAGAGTTCTCACTGGACAGTATAATGGATGCCCTCATCTGATGCAAGTATAAACCTGGCATGTAGCCAATGGAATTAAGTAGGTATTTATCTAAATTTTAAATTGAGCTTAAAAAAAGCAAATTAATCAAATTGTTAACGAGATCATTATTGTAAGAGTTAAAAATACAGCTTTACCACAAGTACATCTTTAAACCTACAGTTGAAACCAGAAGTTTACATACACTGACAAAAGACACACAATCTTTTTTTCCTCATTGTCTGACATTTAAGGCCATATTTCAACGATGGGGTCGGATGATCAGTTGTTACTGACGCAGGTTGTGTTTATAGGCGTTTCCAAGTTCATTTTCTTAACACAACGGCGTAAAAACAAACTTTCCCCTGGCGCATGACACAAAGAGGCCAGTCTAATCATTCAGAGTTATGTTTTGGATAATTCAATGCAAAGCGCTCCTTCCCATCACTTTAATGCAAAGAGGTGCATTATCTAAAGTGAACTGTGATCATGACAGATTAAGAGGTTTTGTGCTGACCAAAGCCCATGTGTGTGAGCCAAAATGCACACGATAGTAATGCTGCTTGGTAATAAGGAAGACATCAGTCAAAGTTAATGCACAGTTAGTTATGTTAAAAAGAAGAAATGGTGAAGAATGGGCTGAAAAATCAGCTGAATGCACACGGACGGCCATCTGCGTACTTTTCAGACAGACTTTCCGCCGTGTGCCAATGTTTTTGTTATCTTCTGTCAGCGCATTCTGTTTTTTTTACGCCTTGAATCACGCCATCAAATTACTAGTAGGCAGTGTGCCCTCTATGCGCTCAGAGGAGGTGCCTCATTTCAAAGAGGTGTGGGGGCATGTAATCTAATGCGCCTTACTATTACAGTGCATTCCATGAGAATAACATAGGCTTTATTGTCATTGTAGCTGTACAGTACAACGGAATTGTGGGTGCTCCACCAGGCTAGGCTATTGTGCAATAAAGTAAGAGAGAAGGATTAGATAAAACACGGTTACAGAATACACGATTAAACACACAACTGAAATAAAAATAAAAATGGCCCAGGATTATGTAAATATACACAGGTATGGTAGTGGCTTCACAGATGGAACTATGTACACAAGAGTGCGGACTGCAGAACACACAATTGAGTAAAATGGCCCAAGGATTATAGAAAATACACATAGTAGTGGCTTCATGGACGGGCCAATATACATGAAAGTGTGGAGTGCAAAGACAGGTGAGCTATTGTGATAATTAAAAAGGTCCTCAGTTCTGAGCATGTGAGCGTTGTGGGGGGGCTCTAACTGTTTGCAGTCCGGATGGTCCAGGGGAAGAAACTGTCAGTCTGGAGGTGTGGGACCTGATCGATCTGAACCATTGTCCAGAGGAACGCAAGTTGAACAGGTGGTGGGTGGGATGTGAGGGGTCTCCTGTGATGGCCTTGATCTTCCTGAGACAGGAGGATCTGGAGATGTCTTCCATGGGGGGCAGAGGGCTGCTGATAATTTTTTGGATGGTGTTGATGACCCTCTGCACAGCCTTCCTGTTCTTGCCCGTGGAGCAGGCGTACCACACACCCAGACAGTACGTGAGCACGCTCTCCACTGAGCAGCAACAGAAGGCCAGCAGCAGCTTCTGGTCCAGGTTGTTCTTCCTCAGGACATGGAGGAAGTGCAGCAGCCGCTGCTGGGCTTTCTTCACCAAGGCCTTGGTGTTGACAGTCCAGGAGAGGTCAGAGAAGATGTGGGTGGCCAGGAACCTGAAGGCGGGGACATTTTCCACACGGTCACCACTTATGGGGGAATGGTCCTGTCTGTTCTTCCTGAAGTCCAGTATGAGTTCTTTGGTTATTTGGACGTTCAGTATCAGGTTGTTTGCTTGGCACCACAGCAGCAGGTTATACCTCCGCCCTGTATGCCTTCCCATCATCATGCAATGACGGTGGTTGGGTGGGTTGGAATACAGTCAAAGATTTTCACACATGCTCCATGTTCATACATTTATTCCCCTAAAAACATCACACATTAATGTCTAATCTATAGACTCTCAATTAAAATGAGAGTGTGGATGGAATATCCAAAAAAAAAACCAAAAAAAAAACAAAAACTGGTGTATGATCATCATATCATTAAAATGACTGGAGACTGTGACTGTTACAAGATCCCAGCGTATGCCGTTTCCTGAGCTCCGGAGCTGCGCAATGTCAAAACAAGTCACTGAAATATCATTAAACAATGTGCTTCTGATAACAGACCTCCTTTTTCCTGATCAAAAGCATCCTGATCAACAATCTGCACCTCTTCCAGAATTCCCCCCTCACACACACACACACACACACATCTGCTCCTGGATAAAAAACTTTCTCACCAACCGCCCACAAACAGACTTGGCCCCCATCTCTCCTCCACACTGTCTCTCAGCACTGGCTCCCCCATGGCTGTGTGCTAAGCCCTCTACTGTACTCCCTGTACACCTTTGACTGTAATCCAACCCACCCAACCACCATCATCGTGAAGTACGTGGACGACACCATCTTGGTTGGGCTCATCACCAATGATGATGGGAAGGTCTATTTTCAGAAGTGCATTCAAATGCAGAAGCGCGATCCAAAGTTTGAGATAGGAGTAAATTTATGCATCTAATTTGCATAATGCCACGGCAGCCATATCAAATTACATAACTTTCAGTCAAAAGTGGACTTTGGACATATTTAAACAAAGGGTGGTTTTGTTTTTTGTCACCGTTTTTCTTATCTTATCTTCAAAGTACAGTGGGGCAAAAAAGTATTTAGTCAGCCACCAATTGTGCAAGTTCTCCCACTTAAAAGATGAGAGAGGTCTCCAATTTTCATCATAGGTATACCTCAACTATGAGAGACAAAATGAGAAAAAAAAATCCAGAAAATCACATTGAAGGATTTTTAATGAATTAATTGGTAAATTCCTTGGTAAAATAAGTATTTGGTCACCTACAAACAAGCAAGATTTCTGGCTCTCACAGACCTGTAACTTCTTCTTTAAGAGGCTCCTCTGTCCTCCACTCGTTACCTGTATTAATGGCACCTGTTTGAACTCGTTATCAGTATAAAAGACACCTGTGCACAACCTCAAACAGTCAGACTCCAAACTCCACTATGGCCAAGACCAAAGAGCTGTCAAAGGACACCAGAAACAAAATTGTAGACCTGCACCAGGCTGGGAAGACTGAATCTGCAATAGGTAAGCAGCTTGGTGTGAAAAAATCAACTGTGGGAGCAATTATTAGAAAATGGAAGACATACAAGACCACTGATAATCTCCCTCGATCTGGGGCTCCACGCAAGATCTCACCCCGAGGGGTCAAAATGATCATGAGAACGTTGAGCAAAAATCCCAAAACCACACGGGGGGACCTAGTGAATGACCTGCAGAGAGCTGGGACCAAAGTAACAAAGGCTACCATCAGTAACACACTACGCCGCCAGGGACTCAAATCCTGCAGTGCCAGACGTGTCCCCCTGCTTAAGCCAGTACATGTCCAGGCCAGTCTGAAGTTTGCTAGAGAGTATTTGGATGATCCAAAAGAGGATTGGGAGAATGTCATATGGTCAGATGAAACCAAAATAGAACTTTGTGGTAAAAACTCAACTTGTCGTGTTTGGAGGAGAAAGAATGCTGAGTTGCATCCAAAGAACATCGTACCTACTGTGAAGCATGGGGGTGGAAACATCATGCTTTGGGGCTGTTTTTCTGCACAGGGACCAGGACGACTGATCCGTGTAAAGGAAAGAATGAATGGGGCCATGTATCTTGAGATTTTGAGTGAAACCCTCCTTCCATCAGCAAGGGCATTGAAGATGAAACGTGGCTGGGTCTTTCAGCATGACAATGATCCCAAACACACCGCCCGGGCAACGAAGGAGTGGCTTTGTAAGAAGCATTTCAAGGTCCTGGAGTGGCCTAGCCAGTCTCCAGATCTCAACCCCATAGAAAATCTTTGGAGGAAGTTGAAAGTCCATGTTGCCCAGCGACAGCCCCAAAACATCACTGCTCTAGAGGAGATCTGCATGGAGGAATGGGCCAAAATACCAGCAACAGTGTGTGAAAACCTTGTGAAGACTTACAGAAAACGTTTGACCTCTGTCATTGCCAACAAAGGGTATATAACAAAGTATTGAGATGAACTTTTGTTACTGACCAAATACTTATTTTCCACCATAATTTGCAAATAAATTCTTTAAAAATCCTTCAACGTGATTTTCTGGATTTTTTTTTCTCATTTTGTCTCTCATAGTTGAGGTATACCTATGATGAAAATTGGAGACCTCTCTCATCTTTTAAGTGGGAGAACTTGCACAATTGGTGGCTGACTAAATACTTTTTTATCCCATTGTATCTATTTGTAAAGCGTCTTTGAGTGTTTATGATAAAGTCTATATAAATCTGATGCATTATTATTATAAAACCTGAGGTCAGTCTGACGTACAGTTCAAGAGATATGCGAGGAACAGACACACAGACAGAGATTCCACAGACAGACAGACAGACAGCCAGCTAGTTGCCCGCACACCTCCCCCCCCCCAAAAAAAATATAGTGGTAAGTGAAACACTGCTATGTTTGTATGTATATGGCAAACTTTGTCCTACAAACTCAGAAGCCACTTGACTGCGAGCTCTCATCTCTTGCACAAACATCACATACTGTATTTACATGAAAAGATAGCAGATTTATGAGGAAAAAATTGAGTTTTTAATTTACAAGAAAAAAAGCTAATTGGAGAAAACTGCAAGTTTACGAGAGGAGTTTCAACTCTGCTACTTTTTCATGTAAATTTGCAATGTTCATAGGGATGCTGGTTAAATTTTTGTTGTATGCAATGGTTTATTTTTTCCTGCAAATCTGGACCATGATCCTTCTTTATTTTTTTATGTTTTTGTTGGAAGAGAAGTTTTTTTTCTCTCTTTTGGTCCATTTTAAGGTTTTGGTGACAGATGGATGTTCAAAAAAAGATTTTTTTCCTGGATGTTTTTACAAACATTTTTAATCCACAATAATTCACACTTTCTATCAGTATACTGTTAATATTTAAGATAAGGTAAGCCTTTATTAGTCCCACAATGGGGAAATTCCAGGATTGCAACAGCACAGGGATAGCAACAACTCAGACCAATAATTTAGAAGATAAGAAAATAAGAGCAGTGAATATACATATGTACACATAAATATACAGTATATACACAGTGCGGAGCATTGTAGCTAGATGGAATAAACAGCATAACAGTCCATTTAGTTACCCCACATAGTATGAATATGTACCCATACATATTGTCACCCTCTGGAGTAATTGATATTGTCCCAGTTGTATACTGGAGGGGGACCATTTTGTGTAAGTTTGTTGCGTCTTTTGCATTCAATACTATTAGGTCATAACGTTTTTCTGCTATTTCTGCAAGCAGCCCTGCTTAGGTTATAAAGTCTGATAGCCGTAGGTAGGAAGGACCTGCGAAACCTCTCAGTCGCGCACCTAGGATGATGTAGTCTACTGTAGTCTACTGCTAAATGAGCTCCTCAGTGTGTTCAGTATGTCCTGCATAGGGTGGGACTCGGACTCCAGCAGAGATGACAGTTTAGCCACCATCCTTCTCTCTCCTATCTCCTCCACTGGGTCAAGGCGCTGCCCCAGGACAGAGCTAGCTTTCTTGATCAGTTTGTTCAGTCTCTTCTTATTGGCTGCTGTGATGCCATTGCCCCAGCAGACCACTCCGAAAGTGATGGCTGATGCCACCACCGAATCGTAGAAGGTCTTCAGGAGCACTCCTTGTACACCAAAAGACCTGAGCCTCCTCAGTAGGAACAGCCTGCGCTGTCCCTTCTTGTAGAGTGCATCGGTATTGTGTGACCAGTCTAGTTTATTGTTCAAATGAACACCCAGGTACTTGTAGGATGTCACCAACTCAATGTCTGTTCCCTGGATATTTACTGGTGCTGTGAGGGGTTGTCCTTGCCTGCGGCAGTCCACCACTAGTTCCTTAGTTTTTCTCGTGTTGATCTGGAGCCAGTTCCGATGGCACCAGTCCACGAAGTCCTGGATAAGTCCTCTGTACTGTATTTCCCACACTTACAAAGCAAGTGGGATAAACAACAGTCTGAATTCAAAAGAATATTGAGTATCTTAACATGATTTGAACAGAAGTTACTGGACACAGCAGAAAGCTGTTCTGGCAACACACAAACACATCCAGCTTCCAGTCAGAGCTGACACAAATGGCTCAATTTGTGAATAATCTGAATATGGGTTATATGAGAGGATTAAAGAAATAAATGTGAATATAGTTAAATGTAAATATAGTTTGGGTGTCCTGGTGCAACAGTATCCTGTACTTTGATCTCCCCATCAGTCCACAGTGGCTGTATTGTGGCTGTATTGTGGAGAGAGACCTGCGGATCCTAAACTCCGCCTGATTCTTCCCCCAGCGTACACCTCCACTGGTAAAGGTCGATTAAAAAAAAAGTCATCTTTGACCTCTTTTATGGTCAAGCGGTCAGTGAACTCATGTCAAGGTCACTGTTAATAACAATAATAATAATAATAATAATGCATCAGATTTATATAGCGGTTTTCATAGACAATGACGCTTCACAATGGATACATTATTCATTCACTCCACAGACAATGACAGTGGTAAGCTACTACTGTAACCACAGCTGCTCTGGGGCAGACTGACGGAAATGTGGCTGCCAATCCGTGCCAACGGCCTCTCTGACCACTACTGAATATTTATACACATTCATGCCCAGTGTCATGGACACTAGAGGCAAGGTGGGTAAAGGGTCTTGGCCAGGGACACAACGGCAGGATGTCTGGGGAAAGTGGGATTTGAACAGCCAACCCTCCGGTTATTAGACGCCCCGCTCTACCTCTCGAGCCACTGCCGCCCACATTTCCCTCCTCCATTCCATTTTTGCTGAACACCAAGCTGAATGGCAGGAAGTTCCATTTTTATATTGTCTTTGGCATGACCCGGCCGGCAGTTAAACCACGACCTCCCAGTTGTGGGGTGGATGCTCTACCTCTAGGCCACCACTCTGGTTCCTGTTCCTGTTACAATATCTGTTCAGGAATTGTAACATTGCCATGCAAGAGATGAAAGCACGCTGTTAAGTGGCTTCTGAGTTAGTAGGGGGACAAAGTTTGCCACATACATGCATACCCACACCGCAGAATCTCTTTTACAGACAGACAGACAGACAGACAGACAGACAGACAGACAGACAGACAGACAGACAGACAGACAGACAGACAGACAGACAGACAGACAGACAGACAGACAGACAGACAGACAGACAGACAGACAGACAGACAGACAGACAGACAGACAGACAGACAGACAGACAGACAGACAGACAGACAGACAGACAGACAGACAGACAGACAGACAGACAGACAGACAGACAGACAGATAGATAGATAGATAGATAGATAGATAGATAGATAGATAGATAGATAGATAGATAGATAGATAGATAGATAGATAGATAGATAGATAAGGGCACATAGATTTTCTTATCTGGATGGGAAAAAAGGCAGCAGTTCAAGAAGAGAAGCCCAGAGATCCAGCTCTTCAGAGAGGATACCAAAATGTTCCCAGGCCAGCTCGGACACATAGTCTCTCCAGCGTGTCCTGGATCTGCCCCAGGGTCTCCTCCCAGTGGGACGTGCCCGAAACACCTCAAGTGGGAGGCATCCAGGAGGCATCCTGATCAAATGTCCAAACCACCTCTACTGGCTCCTTTCAATGTGGAGGAGTGGTGGTTCTACTCTAAGCCTCTCCCGGGTGACTGAGCTCCTCACTCTATCACTAAGGGTGAATTCAGCAATCCTATGGAGAAAGCTCATTTCAGCTGCTTGTATCCGCAATCTCATTCTTTTGGTCATTACCCAAAGCTCATGACCACAGGTGAGCGTGGGAATGTAGACTGACCGGTAAATCGACAGCTTTGCCTTAGAGCTCAGCTCCCTCTTCACCATGACAGACAGGTACAACATCTGCATCACTGCAAATGCTGCTCTGATCCATCTGTCAATCTCCCACTCCATTCTCCCTTCACTCGTGAATAAGACCCTGAGATACTTAAACTCCTCCACTTGGGGCAGGAGGTCATCCCCAACCCGGAGAGGAAAATCCACCCTTTGCCAGCCGAGCACCATGGACTCGGACTTGGAGGTGCTGATTCTCATCTCAGCCACTTCACACTCAGTAGTACACCGTCCCAGCAAGACCTGTAGGTCATTGCTCGATGAAGCCAACAGGACGGCATCACCTGCAAACAGCAGAGATGAGATCCTGTGGTCATCAAACATGACACCCTCCATTCCTTGGCTGTGCCTAGAAATCCTGTCCATAAAAATTATGAACAGGATCAGTGACAGAGGGCAGTCCTGACGGAATCCTACTCTCACTGGAAACGAGTCCGACTGAGTGCTGGCAATACGAACCAGACTCTCACAGTGGTCGTATAGAGACCAGATAGCTCATAGCAACCACCCGATACCCCATATTCCCGAAGCACCCCCCACAAAAAACCACGAGGGATGCAGTTGAATGCCTTTTCCAAGTCCACAAGATGGGTAAAATATATTTGTTGAGATCATTCAAACAACGGAAAAGGCAAAAATGATTCCACATAATACACGGGAAAAAGTTAAAAAAAATATGACTATTTATATAAATAAGAATTTTTATCTTAAAAAAGTGGAATTCTGTGTCTCATGGTAGCTCCATTCTCCCCTTACTTTCACAAGGCAAAGTTCCTACTCTCGCCTCTGACCACAAAGTGTGCATAGTGACCTAAAGAATGAGATCACAACTGAAATTAGATTTTCTTCACTTCAGAGATAAAAAAAAAAATAAAAATTGGGCAGCAAGGTGGCACAGTGGTTAGCACTGTGGCAGCACAGCAAGAAGGTCACGGGACCAATTCCACCACTGACCACCATGGGTTCAATCCCACCCCCAGAACATTGGTGACCCTTCTGTGTGGAGTTTGCATGTTTTCCCCGTGTCTGCGTGGGTTTACTCCGGGTACTCTGGTTTCCTCCCACAGGCCAAAGACATGCAGGTTAGGTTAACTGGCATCAACTGGGGATTCTAAATTGTTCTTAGGTATGGCTGTGAGAGTGAATGGTTGTCTGTGTCTCTGTGTTGACCCTGCGGTGGACTGATCTGTCCAGGATGTGCCCTGCCTCTCGCCCAAAGATGCTGGGATAGGCTCCAGCACCCCCGTGACCCGAAAAGGATTAAGCAATAGAAGATGGATGGATCTTAAAAAAGTGGAATTCTGTGTCTCATGGGAGCTCCATTCTCCTCTCACTTTCACAAGGCAAAGTTCCTACCCTCACCTCTGACCACAAAGTGTGCATAGTGACCTAAAGAATGTGATCACAACTGATATTAGATTTTCTCCACTTTAGAGATAAGAGTGAGGGAATTGGCCAATAGGGAGGATCAGAGTGGAGCGACCACTCAGCCACATCTAAATTTCCTACAGTAGGTCAGATGTTTCAGGCATTTCCAGGACATGCTCAAGAGATCTGGATGTCTCTTGATCGTCAATGCTATCCTTCAGAAAAGGTGGAGATAATGGCTGGGGAGAGGGAATTTCTGTTTCTGTGCCTAGACTACTCCTATGAATGCAAAGACAAGTAGTTGAAAAATTATACTCAACAAATAATAGAAAAAAATACAAAAAAACATCCTAAATACAGACTTCCATATATGCTTTATGCCACTGTGATTGCAGAGTAAACGCCACAAACGTAAAGTGATGCAATTTGATTCTACTTTCACACATCATGAAATATTGTTGCTCTCTGTATTTTGTTATTGTGTAGTTGAACCACAATACAATACAAAATAAAAGATTATTCTAAGAATTGTGCATGAAAAAAAAATCACAGCCACTCCAGCAGCAGCCTGATTCCAGGGTGAAGTCACGTTTCTTGGGTATTGTATTTTGTGCTATGGTTCCTCTGAACTCTTGCTGAGCTGTCAGCTTTGATTCACTGTGCTGAAACCACAGAGATGGATGGTATGCTCAGAATGGGTTTCAATATCTTTGATATATGATTCTTCTCAGCACCTATGGAAACAAATCCAACTCTTGACTTTTTGATAAAGATACTGGATTTACTGGAAATGAGATCACAGAGGCTGCCAATGGGCAGGTTTCTTGAAATGACCCGTGATAGTAAGAAAAAGTAAACTAATGATTTGAAAACAATTTGGTCAGTGTCATATTACATTTGGAGGCCACATCATTTTCTGTTACCACTGGATCACAAATGCACAATAATATCAAAAAATTAAGCTAGACTGTGGGCTGGCCCCAGAGGGAGAGGAGATAAGTGATTATTAAATTCCTACAAGCTCTAATCAGATTAAAGTTAGAGTCATGTTTGCTTTACTCTACCTGAGTGTGTAGTTTATTTCACTAGGGAACAAGATTGCAACCAGGGAATCCAAAGTCCTGGAGGGGAACAGTTTCAAGTCTGTCTTATTTTGCCAGAGTCATGATTGAGTTGCTCTGGGAAGAACAACCAACAGAATGGAAAGGAAAGAATTCAACTTCTGGAAAGGTAGGTAGCAGTTTCCTGGAAAAGCTTCAGCTTAGTACTCAGCAAGTACATATTTAAGCAGTAGGAAAACAAATGCATATGTTCTTCCATGCACAAGAGAGCAGAGACAGAGACACACTGGTATGCTTCTACTCACGAGTGAAAAAAAAAACCCTAGAAAGAATCCAGACACAACAAAACAGACCACACACTTATTTTCATTGGATTATTGGACTGAAAGAATATAAGGTTCCCAAGACGTGACTTCATGCGTTACACAAGACAGAGAAATCTGGACTTTCCACTGATTAATCATAGCAAGCCTTATCTGCAACTCCCATGGTCACCAGCCCACACTGCAATGTTCACAACTAGGGGTGTTAATGATTAATTGACTTTTGATTAATTGTCAATAAGATTTTAGTCGACTAAATTAAATTAGCTGTCAATCAACTGATAATTCAGCAGTCCTTTTCAATGGGAGCTTGTTCTATAAAATGTAGTGGCGTCACCGTGCAGGTGGGGGCGCACGCGGTAATGCACTGCCACATTTCAAAAGAAAAGGCAGAAGAAGACGCCAAGCTCCCAGAGTGCATGTGCTGTGGAAAGCGAAAAAACTCACCTTTCCAGCTTATGTTGGCGCACTAAGCACCAAGTTCCAATGGAATACGAGCTTGAATGTCCACCTGCTTCAAATTAACATAGCGGAGGAATGGACCGAAGCAAAAAAAAGACAACACAAATGCAAAAACCCATCCCCGCTGCCCCATGCCGCAAGACAAAAAAGCAGACCAGACTCAAGTTGCCACTGAGGTATCAGACAACAGAGGAGCCCAGATCGTACTAGGTTTGTCTGGATTTCCAGGGTACTGTGATAATGTTTAACATGCAACAGATGAAGCGGCTCACAATTTATTTTCTTGTTAAAACAGTCTACAGGTATTTGTCAAGATGTGCAAATAGACACGACACAATAGTTTTTCAAAATGAAACACAGACTTCGATAGTCCGTACCAAGGAACAGAATCAAAGATTGTGTTAGGATTTACTGCTGGCCATCAAGATGATGGAGAGCCCCCCCCCCCCCCCCCCCACACACACACACCTTCTTGGTGGATCACACATCTTAATGGATATAAAGGGGTTGCACCGACATCACATGGGTCATGTGTCTTTTGTTTACTGCGCCATTTTGGACGGCAACGAACAGTCAAATCACCAACAGCAAGAGTGAATGAGTGTAATCAATGAGATAAATGGCTACACACAAATCAACACCGTGGTCCACCGACGAGGTGCAGACTTTTCTGTGCTTGGTAGCTGATTAAAGAAATCCAAAGGGAGCTGGACAGAGCGACCTGAAACAAATTCACGGCCACGGCGGAGGCAGATGGGAGGCAGAGTGGCATAGACCTGACAATGGCATCATCATTGTTGAAAACAGTGATAGAGGATGGTAAGTGATGTGATATTAGACATCTTTGCTGTTATTTATCCCAGTGGTGGAAAGCTCACTTTGAACAAACAACACCATTGTCTCCTGTAAGCAGACAATGAGTTAACTAACACATGCAGCATACATATTTTAGTACCTAATAGCGATAACTTGCAGTGATTACAATGTAGTACGGGGGACTTATTAGTGCTAACCAGTATTAGCAATCATTAGGTTACCTTCATATGTGATCTAGTTCGCATCCTCACGTCTTCCGCTGCTCCATGGCTTCCTGAACTCTCCAGTACTTTTCCAGGGTTTTGTCTCACCACCTGTAGTCTTGTCTGGTTCTCCTTTTTCACCTTTACCTGACAAAAAGCCAGCAAGCAGCAGGCTCGCCTCGATATCCATCTTGTGCTTTACAAATGATGTCATGGGAGTGTCGGGCCGCCTTGCTGTAAAGATCTCACTCACTTAAGGTGGTATTCGGTCGTAATGGAAAATGAACAACACCGTGGGGAGTCGGACTGAGTAGGTGGTAGTGGAAACATTATTATTCTCAACACAGGGTCCATGCTATTTGCCATCCAAAATGGCAGAAAAACAATGTGGCACATGACCACTTACGTCACATGCAACCCCTCTATACCTAGGGTTCTGGGGTGGGGGTGTGCTGTGGGGTGACGGCAAGGAGGGTTTCTCTGTTTGCTGTGTTGGGGGGCTGCCCTCGCCTCAATTTTAATTGCACTGTAGACACTGAGGGCCTGGGTGGAGGGTGATGGGTGCTCTGCTGTCCGCAGCAGCGGAGCATCCCAACTCACCATTCCCCCAATTTTGAATGCATTTTTGTAGCACATACACATGAAGGCACGTTTTTCACATTATATACATTTGTATTCAATTTCACCACATCACATACACTTGCACTCACTCATTCACATACTAGGGTGGGGGGGTTGGGGGGACTGGCTTCTGGGGGTGGGTGGTGTGGTTGTGGTAGGCTTTCTTTGAGGGCCGCCCCCTACAGGTCTTGTCTATCCCCCGCCCACCCTCTCCTCCCCCTCAGTAGGTGGACTACACATCTTATGGGATATACCTAGTAGGACGTAATGGTACACGTATTCGTATTCAGATTTTTTGGTACGGTAACCACAGTACGATACAGAGGCGCGGCATGGACACAGACTATACTGAGTGAAAGACAGAAAGTGTAACTGTCATATGACGCCTCCTCCTCCACTCCGTTCCCTGTCTTTGGCCGCCTGTCAGCGGACCTCTGCTGCTCTCCAACCAGGGGACGGATGACTGAAGTTGGGTCACTTCTAAACACCACACCGGCAAGGTTAGCAAGTTTTAGCGAGTAAAGTTAGTGCTTCTCATTTTCAATGAGCAACTGTCTCACTTTAGAAAACTGATTAAACTGTTAGAATGTGCTAACATTACCCGTTGGACAATAATCTCTCTTAGATGATGGTCGCTGCTGGCTGAGCTGTTTTAGTTCTGCTGGTAATGTGTTAACTGCAGTAAATGAGTGAATTACATGAGTAGCTTACTCTTTTTCATTTTCCCTATTATTATTGCAGTAATACAAGCCCTAATTCTGAATATTAGTGCATCTCAGGAAATTAGAGTACCATAATTTGAAATTTAATTTAAACAAAATAACCACAATTATCACAAATAAAACAGTCTAAATATTTCACTGTATGTGTACTGAAGACTAACAGTTGTGGTAAATAAAAATAAATATTATTTTCTAATTTAAGAACGGCTAAGTTCCCCTCTGTTAAAGCCCAAGGTCAATCCACAGGCGTACACCTTTTTCATGGCCACAAATACTGTGTGTGAAAAATAAACAGCTCATACATTTTTGCCCACCACTTCTGGTGGTTGAAAGTTGGTTCTACTCATCTATAATGTCTTCTCTATAATTATCTGGTATATTCTCAGAACCTTTTGTCTTTCACAAACTTTGTAAAACATAATTTTTTTTGCTTCTGCATTTGAATCTATATAAAGCATGAGGCACTACACAGCTGGTGTAAAATGGTCTCAGTAGTCACCCCACAAGTAAGATTCAGTCCCTTTAATATTTTTGTACAGGTTTTAGCACAGTTAAAGACAAAACCTATGTTTAAGTTTCCACCACTCTGGAGAGAAAGCATATTGTGTTGGCCTAAATATACTTAAATGAACGGTCTCTTGACAATTGCCTGCTCAGATGTTCTTTTAAAACAGGGACTGCATTTGTAACTAGAAAAGCACTCGGAGAGCGCAGACCTCCGCCAAGCGCCACAGTTCCCCCCATACAGTGTTTGTGTGTACGTTGTCAGATTCCTTGACCATGAAAACATCTGAGTAGCAATTGGATTCACAATGATAGGATTAGTGGTTCAGTAGTAAAAGCATTACCTCCTTGGTGGAGGTAATAAACTGAAGTGTTGGTGTTGTGTCCATGTCCTGCATCTGCAAACTCCCAGGCTGGGGGCGTTGCAATTGAATGAACGAATGAATTAATCTTTATTTCGAATAGATTAAGAGTACAGGTTAAAAGAAAGTGAATAATATAACAAAGGGGGTAATAAAATCCAACAAGGTCAAATTAGACAATAGCTCCTCTGATTATACAGTTCAACATAAGTTATCCGAAATATGTGATGGCTGAATCCGCAGCTTATATTGCCCACCCATGTTCCATCCAAGAATTCAAAAGAAAAAACAAAAGAAGTCCTGACACAACTGCGTACAACCCACAGGCCAATGGGTTATGTGAGCGTTTTAGATCACTGAAAGCAGCACTGAGGGCTTCACTGACGTATGCCAATTAGGTAGACGGGTTGGCGTGAGTTTTATTCAAAAATCAAACGTTTATTTCAAACTCAGGGTTCATATTAAATGCAGAACTAAAAGGAGTAGAAAATAAATAAATAAAAGTATATACAGATCAGCAGACAGTCGGCGGTCTTGTAACAACAATAACATACAATATTGGACTCAGTATAAAATGGAACGCCACCACTTCCAAATACTGAAGTGTGAGTGACGAGTTGACAATTGCTGATATAAGATGATTGTTACATGGCAGCAACCTTCTCATCAAACTGTAAACATCGTTACGTATCAACTCGCCAAAAGACGGAATGTTCACAGACACAAACATCTTGCTTGCACTCAACCTTCGTGGTACATGTAATCTTTATCTTTATTGGGGTTGCACTCCGCGGCCAAAGATGATTTGGAAAATTCCCCGGCAAAGAGCTTCTTTTTGCGGAGCTACTATGGCTGACCGGGGAATTTCTGCCAAATAATCCAGCGGCGGACAGCTGGCTGTCTGAGCTTTTGCAGCGTTGCGTAAACACAGGCACACAGCACGCTGCCGAGCAGCTGGTTTTTGCGCAGCGCCTATGGCTGCCCGGGGAATTTCTGGCAAATAATCCGGCGGCGGACAGCTGCCCGTCTCAGCTTTTGCAGCGTCGCGCAAACACAGGCACGGTGTTTTCCGCGTGCTTTTGTGCCTAAAACGTTGAAGAAGGCGGAGTTTATGTTGGTCAGACACGATGACCAGCGCCCTCCATTGCGCCTGCGCACATGTTGAAAATAGCCGTATGTCACAGTGTTAAAGAATGCTTTAAAAAATTCCTGTATCCAGACGGTGATCCGGATCATCCCCAAAATTTAATCAGTTCTTCCTTGTACCATTTCCAACAACGCCTGAAAGTTTCATGGAAATCCGTCCAAGACTTTTTGAGTTATCTTGCTAACCAACAGACAAACAGACAGACAGACAAACAAACACACAGACAAACAAACACGCAGACAAACCCCGGCAAAAACATAACCTTCTCCTGGCCTTTTCGGCCTGGCGGAGGTAATTACAGTCTTCAAACAAACTATTGAGTTTACTGTGCCCTACAATGTTCCTATTTGGTCCATGGCATAAATGATGCTTTCAAGCCTTTTTAAAATGGAAAAAAAAATAAAATAAAAAAAAAAATATATATATATATATATACACACACACATTACCGTTCAAAAGTTTGGGGTCACTTAGAAATTTCCTTATTTTTGAAAGAAAAGCACTTTTTTTCAATGAAGATAACTTTAATCAGAAATACACTCTATACATTGCTAATGTGGTAAATGACTATTCTAGCTGCAAATGTCTGGTTTTTGGTGCAATATCTACATAGGTGTATAGAGGCCCATTTCCAGCAACTATCACTCCAGTATTCTAATGGTACAATGTGTTTGCTCATTGCGTCAGAAGGCTAATGGATGATTAGAAAACCCTTGTGCAATCATGTTAGGTCTGCAATGCTGTAATTGCTGCAAATGGAGGATTCTTTGACGAAAGCAAAGTTTGAAGGAAAAAATTATTATTTCAAATACAAATCATTATTTCTAACCTTGTCAATGTCTTGACTATATTTTCTATTCATTTTACAACTCATGGTGGTAAATAAGTGTGTGACTTTTCATGGAAAACACAAAATAATTGTCTGGGTGACCCCAAACTTTTGAACGGTAGTGTATATATAAATATAGATAGATAGATAGATAGATAGATAGATAGATAGATAGATAGATATGTAGCGCCCATAATGGCAACATTATGTAGCTCACATATTTCAGTGCAGAGACCCAAGCATAGAAGGACTTTAAGCTTGCGGTGTGTATTGACATCACGCCTCAGATGGACAATGAGTCTGGACCACCTGCGGACTTGGGAGGAAGTCAGAGGATCTGGAGCGTGAGCCTGAAAGGACTGTCTGACCTCCTGGGGTCAGACAGAAGAGCAAAGAGGACTTTTGAAGTGATTAAGTGTAAATAGAAGGATTTGACTTGATTGTGTGATTCTGTGTTTGATGTGTGGGTATAAATGTATGTGGGTTTACTGCAGCTCTTCCTCTTTTTTCCTGACTGAGAGAGAGAGAGCTGGGGAGTTGAGATGAATAAACCATACTGAGAAATTATCCAGTCTCATCATTTCATGATCCCCACATTGGTGACCAAGACGTACAATGCCGGGAGAACGTTACCCTGACCCGGATTCACCGGAGACCGACCGCACGAGCACAGGCTCGATTAAGCTCCCCGAGTTCTGGCAAGACGACCCGCACTCATGGTTCCAACACGCGGAATCGCGGTTCGTGCTTGGGGGAATATCAGCAGATGACATCAAGTTTCATAATGTCATCGCAAGACTCGACAGCCGCACAGCTCGATGTGTGCGGAGCCTGGTGCAGCAGCCGCCCGCTGCTGGCAAGTACGACGAGCTGAAAGCCGCCCTCATCGAGAGTTTTGTGCCATCAGCCGAGGTGAGGGCCAGGCAGCTTCTGGACCTGCGCGACAGAGGAGGACGCAGAGCGACCGACCTCATGGAGGACATGCTGCAGCTGATCGGGACGGACAACGATGCGTTTCTGTTCAAACACATCTTCTTGAGGACCCTTCCAGCACACATGAGAGGTACCCTGTCTGGCATGAGGTGTGTGAACCAGCAAGACTTCCGCTCGTTGGCCAGGGAAGCGCAGCGGCTCCTCGACACCTGCGACGAGCAGGAGACTTCCGTGGCAGCAGCAGACCGGCGCGGCGGCTGGAGGCAGGGAGGAGCCGGAGGCAGCAGGAGCAACCCCAGCGACGACGGCAGCGGCGCGGTCCCGAGGCAGAGGAGGGGACGACCTCTGTTTTTACCATCGACGCTTCGCTGAGAAGGCGCACAGATGCATCCCGCCGTGCAGTTTCAAGAAACAGGGAAACGCCCGGGCCGGGGGTCGTTAGCAGCTTCGACTCTCGGTGAACAGAACAAGCTGCTTTATCTAACAGACGCGGGCTCCGGGCGGCAATTCCTCGTGGACACCGGAGCCCAGAGGAGTTTCATCACCGCGACCTATGCGGATCGTGTGGCGGGGCCCCGCGGAGACGGAGTAACGGCGGCGAATGGCTTGTCGTTCAAAATGTTCGGGGAAAGGACTCTACGCCTGTCCTTGCACGGCCACACCTATGAATGGACCTTCATAGTAGCGGCGGTGAGTTTCAACATGTTAGGCGCTAACTTTTTGTGTTCACATGGCTTGTTAGTGGATCTGGTTAATAGACGCCTAGTAAATGCACTCTCCTTTTGTTCTATCCCTTGTGCAGCTCGAGTGTCCCCGCCGCCAGTACAGACCAACGTCGCCACAGCAGGCGGTAAGTTTCACACTCTTCTAACCCAGTTCCCAGCACTCACAGTTCCCACGTTTTCAGCTAAGGTTGCGAAGCACGGGGTGGAACACTTTATCACCACACGTGGCCCACCAGTTTTTGCGAAAGCTAGGCGCTTGGATGCAGCTAAGCTCTCCATTGCGCGCGAGGAGTTCGCCAACCTGGAAAGGTTGGGCATAATTCGCCGCTCGAAGAGCGCCTGGGCACCACTACATATGGTGCCTAAGGCTGACGGCTTGTGGAGACCTTATGGTGATTACCGCAGGTTAAACAATGCCACAGCGCAGGACCGCTACCCAATTCCGCATATCCAGGATTTCTCAATGCACTTAGCGAAGGCGCGCATTTTTTCTAAAATAGACCTGGTCCGCGGTTATCATCAGGTCCCGGTTCGACCAGAGGACATTCCCAAAACAGCGGTAATAACCCCGTTCGGACTTTTTGAATTTTTACGCATGCCTTTTGGTCTTAAAGGCGCCGCGCAAACTTTCCAACGAATGATGGATGCCGTGTTGCACGACCTCCCTTTCGTTTTTGTCTACTTGGACGATATTTCAGTCGCCAGTGCCTCCGAGGAGGAACACGAAAAACACCTCACCACGGTTTTTCAGAGGTTGGGAACGCACGGGTTGATAATCAACCCAGCCAAGTGCCATTTTGGCGTAGCGCAAATCGATTTTTTAGGACACAGCGTCTCCCCAGAGGGAGCAATCCCTCTGCCGGCCAAGGTACGCGCAGTGGTGGAGTTTCCCCAGCCACAAACGGTCAAAGCGTTGCAAGAGTTTTTAGGAATGGTAAATTTTTATAACCGTTTCATACCCCACGCAGCGCAGCTTATGCAACCGTTATACGCTGCGCTTAAAAAGCAGAAGCCCTCCAATGCGATCGAGTGGTCCCCGGAGCGGGAGCGCGCATTCACAAAGGTTAAAAAAAGCACTGGCGGGCGCAGCGCTGCTGGCTCACCCAGACCCATCAGCCTGCATAGCGCTAACCACTGACACGTCAGATGTGGCCATAGGGGCCGTGGTAGAGCAGCAAGTCGCCGGGGTTTGGCAACCGCTCGCTTTTTTCAGCAGGTCCTTGCGCGATGCTGAGCGGAAATACAGCGCGTTTGACAGGGAGCTGCTAGCGCTCCACCTGGCCATTCGCCATTTCCAGTTCTGGCTGGAGGGGCGACGTTTCACCGCGTTTGTCGACCACAAACCGCTCACTTTTGCAATGTCCAAAATTTCAGAACCGTGGTCAGGACGGCAGCAGAGACAGCTGGCCGCAATTTCGGAATTTACCACCGATATTCAGTCTCTCACGCGCGGTAACAATGCCTGTCCGCGCGGAAGCGGGTTGTACTACCGCAGACGCGGGGCGGGGTAACAGCGCGGACGCGCACGTGGCCCCTGTTCACGTGGGGATAGATTATGCAGCCATGGCAGCGGAGCAGAGCGGAGACGCAGACGTGCGCGTGCTCCTGTCTGGACCAACAGGGTTAAGGCTGGAGAGCAAAAGTTTACAAACCGGTTCACCCCCTCTAATCTGCGACGTATCCACCGGGCGACCGCGCCCGGTGGCGCCGTCGCGTTTTTGACGCGGTGCACTCCCTGGCGCACCCGGGAGTACGCGCTTCGGTGAAAATGGTAGCGGAGAAGTTTGTTTGGCCGAGCCTGCACAAGCACGTGAAAGAGTAGGCAAAAGCCTGCATGGCTTGCCAGCGGGCCAAAGTCCACAGGCACACGAAGGCCCCTTTAGAACCATTCCACATTCTGGCTAAGAGATTCGATCATGTGCACATAGACCTAGTGGGCCCCCTGCCGCCGTCACAAGGGTTCACACATCTCTTGACAATGGTGGACCGAACCACACGTTGGCCGGAAGTGGTCCCGTTAACGTCGACCACAGCGGCAGAGGTGGCTCGCGCTTTTTTAACGGCCTGGGTAGCGCGGTTCGGGGTTCCGTCGGATATTACGTCCGATAGGGGACCTCAATTTGTGTCGGAGCTGTGGTCAGCAATGGCCAGCGGCTTAGGAGCGGCAGTCCATCGCACTACCGCTTATCACCCACAGGCCAACGGTTTATGCGAGCGTTTTCACAGGTCTTTGAAAGCAGCCCTCAGAGCCTCGCTCACGGATGCAGATTGGGTAAACAAACTACCATGGGTTTTATTGGGGTTGCGTTCGGCACCCAAAGAGGACTTAGATGCCTCACCCGCAGAATTGTTTTTTGCGCAACCTCTCAGGCTGCCCGGCGAGTTCCTACCAGCCCATGCGGCACCAGGGCGCCCCCCGGTGCGGGGACCTCTGATTGGCACAGGAGCAGAAATGCTCCCGGGCCCTGCTCATCACACTTTTCCGCGTGTTTTTGTTCCCAAGGCTTTACAAAACGCTGAATTTGTTTTTGTCAGGCACGACGCTCAGCGACACAGTCTCCGCCCACCATATGACGGTCCATTTTGAGTGCTGGAAACTGGGGAGAAATATTTTGTGCTAGATTTGGGGGGCAGGAAAGAAACAATCAGTATTGATAGATTAAAGCCTGCCTTTGTGTTGCATGACGAATCTGTATGACCGGCGAGGACACCTCGACGCGGCAGACCACCCAGGGAACGGCCCCTGGAGCCCCCGCAGGGAACAAATAACCTTTCTCCCCCTCATTCCACAGATTCGCCGCAAGACGGCACAACACAGGCTGTGAAACCTGCGTACAGCAAGTTTGGGAGGAGGTTGAAGCCCAGACTACGGGCAGAGTGATGTGTGTTTCGATCAAACTGTGTAGGCCGTGCTGTAAATTCCGCAGGTGGGGGGTGACATATGCTGTATTGCCATTAGGATACGGTTATCGGGTGTGTCCATTCTTTGGCGTTTGGGGGGGAGTGATGTAGCGCCCATAATGGCAACATTATGTAGCTCACATATTTCACTGCAGAGACCCAAGCATAGAAGGACTTTAAGCTGAGAGACGCGGGCAGTGAAGATGGCTGCTTAGGTGAGGAGCACCGCAGTGCAGACAGCCTTTTTTTCTTCTACAAGGGCGTTTTTCTCTTGTTTCCTCAGCTGAAACTATTACTACTACTACACTTTGCATTGAGACTGGATTTGTGGAGAACAGGATTAAAATGCCAACGCAACAACAGAAACTTAATATTCGCTCCAAAGCCGGTGCTAGCAAGGAAAATCTGGCTAAAGCTGGCGATAACATAACGAGCCCTCCTCCCTCTCCGTCACCTTCAACAGGTGCAGGTGTTGCCAAAGACCAAATGGCAGAGGACATCTCTAAGATCTATGCACTGTTGAAAGAAATATCGGAGAGGCAAGACGCTAAACTTAACTCTATTGAGGCGTCAACGAGGGCGGTGGACACCAAGTTAACGGAGTTAGCCACCCGGCTGGGAGACGTGGAATCTCGCATCGCCTTTCTTGAGGATGCCAATGTAGCTCTGGATGCTAATCCCCCCGCAACCCAGACGCAGGTGGAAGATTTACTTCTGAAGCTGGACGACTTGGAAAATAGATCACGCCGAAACAATCTACGCTTTGTCGGCTTTCCAGAAAACTGTGAAAAATCAGATGCCCTTACCTTCATGTGCAAAGCTATCCCAGATCTGCTGAAAATGGAGTTCCCTGGAGGGCTGGAAATTGACCGTGCACATCGGAGCCTCGCCAGACGCAAACCAGACGGCCAGCCACCCAGGGCTATCCTGATTCGACTTCTGCGCTTCCAGGATAGGGAGCGTATTGTGGAGGCAGCGCGCGGGATGGGAAAGCTGGATTGGAATGGTCATCACATCATGATTTTCCCGGATTATTCCAGACGAGTATCCGAGATGAGGGCGGCGTTCAAGCAGTGTAAACACCTGCTGCACCAGAAGAAAATTGCATTCTCTCTCAGGTATCCTGCAGTTCTCGTTGTGAAGTTGGCAAGTGGTAAACAGGAGTTCACTGACCCTAAGAAAGCATTGAACCTGATTCTTTCACTACCGTGAGACATTGATGAACAATGGTATGAATATATGCTATATGTTTATTTGTTATATATTTTTGACGGAGGATTTGATGCAGTATTAATGTAAGGTTCCATTTTTTTTTACTGCCCACGCTGTATTATCTGTAGGCATGAGGCTGCTGCGATGTTGCGGCTCTCCCTAAGTTTGTTGCACTGTTCACAGTCACGGTCCTAGAGTTTTTTATTTTCTTTTTTTTGGTTGGTGCTGTTTTTGTGCACCGATGGGTGACATTGGTTTTAGGTCACCGTTTATGTTACTTTATGATTAAGTGGTTTTCGTTTCTTTTTTTTGTATTTTTAATTTTTATTGTGCTTGTCTTTTGCCCAGTGAGGGGGTTTTTGGTGGAGAATTGCTGGATATTTTGGATGGTAATATGCACCGTTTATGATGTCGGCTAATTGTCAGAGCTTTCTTAACCTCATTACTTGGAATGTTGAAGGCCTTAACCACCCAATTAAGAGGAAAAAAATTTTGGCGTTTATTAAATCAAAAAAAGTGGATGTAGCATTGCTTCAGGAGACCCACTTCACTAAAACAGAATCTAAAAAACTCTGTCGGGATTGGGTGGGCCATGGGTTTGCGTCTTGCGGTAATAGCCAGAGCAGGGGGGTGGCAATCCTTTTTCATAAACATTTGCAGTTCAAGTGTCTAAAAGAGGTTAGTGATGATGATGGACGACTCCTTATAATTCTTATAGAAATTCAGGGCCATAGGATGATACTCGTTAATGTTTATGCACCAAATATAGTTGATTGTGCATTTTTTGCACAACTGGAACACGAATTAAGCGAAATGGGTAATTATCCCATTTTAGTAGGTGGGGATTTTAATCAGGTCATGGACAACATTTTAGATCGGAGCACCCCCTCACAGCGTTCATCTAAATCTGGCTCTACATTGAAAGACATGTGCAATGCAATTGGTTTGGTAGACGTGTGGCGGCTTTTTAATCCGTCCACAAGGGATTACACTTTTTATTCCACTGCTCATAATGTGTTTTCCAGGATTGATTACTTTTTAATGTCAAAATTCTCTGTTTTTTCTGTAAATTCGAGCTTCATTGGTAGCATAATACTATCAGATCATGCCCCTGTTCTTTTTTTACATATGATCCCGCCTTGTCAGTTAAAAAAAAATTCTAGATGGAGGCTTAATTCAAGCTTTCTTCTTAATCCAGAGTTTGTGTCCTCTTTGAAAGCAGAGATTTCCTTATATCTTGAGACAAATTGGGATTCTGCTCCCTCTACCAGTGTTGCTTGGGAGGCCTTTAAGGCATTTATTAGGGGACATATTATTCAATATGCATCTTTTAAAAAGAAAACTAACATTGCTAAACAGATTGATTTGGAGAGGAGAATAGCCATATTAGAGACTTCATTCAAACAGGACACAAATTTAGTAAATTTGTCACCCCTTCTGAAGCTTAAGTATGAGCTGAATTCAATCCTAACACAAAAAGTTGAATTTTCCCTATTTCGCCTTAGGCATAAACAATTCGAGGAGGGGGACAAAGCTGGCAAAATGCTGGCTAGATATATTAAAATGAAAGAAGCTCAGTGTACTATATCTGCTATTAGGACACAGGATGGTACTCTGGTGTCAGACTTAAATGAAATTAATGGTGCTTTCAGAGAATTTTACACTTCACTTTATTCTTCTGAAATGGAGGCTGGATCTCAAGAGATCTATGCATTTTTGTCATCCCTGTCTTTGCCCTCCCCAACGAAGGAACAAACAGACTTGCTTGACGCCCCAATTACTAAAGAGGAAATTGTGAAAGTGATTAAGAGCTTCTCGACTGGAAAGGCACCGGGCCCTGACGGATTCACTGTAGAATTTTACAGGGCCTGTGTTGATGAGCTTTCTCCTTTACTTTTAGAAATGTTTGCGGAATCTTTTGAACAAGGCCGTCTGCCCCCTTCTTTAACAGAGGCTTTCATTTTGCTTATTTTAAAAAGCAATAAAGATCCGTTAGAGTGTAAGAATTATAGACCAATTAGTCTTACAAACTGTGACTGTAAAATTCTCTCCAAAATTTTGGCATTAAGATTAGATAAAGTAATGATATCTCTTATAAATCCTGATCAGGTGGGTTTTATTCGTTCCAGGGGTGCGGCAGACAATATTAGGCGATTTACTGATATCATATGGTCAGTTCAAAATGATCCCTCACTTACACACCTCTCTCCAGTAGCAGCCCTCTCCCTGGATGCTGAAAAAGCATTTGACAGGGTTGAGTGGCAGTATCTCTTTGCGACTCTAGAGACTTTTGGTTTTGGTTCAAAGTTCCTTTCTTGGATTAAATTACTATATAATGAACCTAGAGCTTCAGTGATATCAAATCGAGTTACATCACAGCCTTTTAGACTTTATAGGGGTACGCGCCAGGGCTCCCCTTTAAGTCCCCTGCTTTTCGCTTTGGCATTAGAACCATTAGCTGTTGCTATCCGCAAAGACGGCAATTTTCCAGGTATTCAGGTCCATGGCAGTACCCATAAGATAATGTTGTATGCTGATGATGCATTGGTACTGATTACACAACCTCAAAAATCAATTCCAGCTCTCCTTAAAATTATTAACCAATTTTCACGTTTGTCTGGTTATAGAGTTAACTGGATAAAATCAGAAATTCTCCCTCTAACATCTTATTGCCCTAAAACACTGTTCACATTTGGTCAAAATATAGGCTTCTCTTGGCCAAAATTAGGAATTAAATATCTTGGCATTCTGTTTCCTCACACTTTATCGGATCTGATTCAGATTAATTTTGAGCCTTTGCTCGAAAAATTTAAAATAGACATAGAAAGGTGGTCACCTCTTTTTTTGTCTCTCTGGGGCAAGGTCAATGTTATTAAGATGATTTGTGCACCCCGATTTAATTACCTTCTGCAATCTCTTCCTCTTAGGATCCCAGTTGGTTATTTTCGACAATTTGATAGGTTGTGCAATAAGTTTTTATGGAATGGTAAGCGCCCTAGATTAAAGTTGAAAAGATTACAAAAGTCTACAGATTCAGGAGGTTTGGGGGTCCCAAATTTAGTTTTATATCATTACGCTTTTAGTCTTAGACATTTGATTCATTGGGCTCTCCCCCCTGAGAGAGCTCCCCCTTGGTTTTATTTGGAGAGTTATCTGAGCAGCCCTCTTCCCCTAGTACATCTAATCACAATCAAACTTTCTTCTGAATTTCAGTCGCATCCTATTGTATCCTTTTTACAATACGTTTGGAAGAGGGTTGCTTCTATACTAGAGTTTAGCTCTCATCTTCATTCTATGGCTTCTATTTGGTTTAACCCAAGTCTCCATATTGGAAAATCCCCATTTATGTGGAAAATCTGGGTGAAGAAGGACATCTTGATGTTAAAAGATCTATATGAAGGGGGAGCTCTCAAATCATTTGATGTTCTACGGGCACAGTATGGACTACCACAGAATCAGTTTTGGAAATATTTACAACTTCGACATCTGCTGTGTCAAGTCTTTGGATCTACAACTACCCCTCCTCCTGATGTAGATTGGCTCATCCAGGCTTTGAGTTCCTGTGGTAAAAGATCTAAGGCCTCAAATTTCTATTTAATGCTCCTTAAGAGCTCAAATAAAGATTCTTCATCCCTTAAACACGTATGGGAAAAAGATCTGAATTCACAATTTACTGATGTTGAATGGGCAAATATTTTAAAGAATGGGAAGAAAGTGTCTTGGGAACTGAAAACCAGACTTGTTCAATTTAAAATTTTGAATCAATTTTACTGGACACCTCGTAAAATGTTGAGAGCGAATCTCATTCATTCTTCAAGCAGCTGGAGATGTCTACAGGGGGAGGGGACATTAATCCATATGATCTGGAGTTGTCCGGTAATACAGGACTTTTGGTTGCAGATCCATAGACATATTATGACAATTGTTAAGCAAGAAGTGCCATTTACTCAGAGACTTTTTGTCCTTGGGGATCCATCAACGATTCAGGACCCAATCTCTGATGCCGAGTGGATTCAGACTGCTCTGATGGTGGGCCGAAAGTTGATCACTTCTTACTGGAAATCTTCCTCTGCCCCACTCGTAGCTCAATGGCTCAGGGAGTTGGGCAAGCTTGCTGCACTAGAACGCCTTTCATATAAACTTCTGGACAGGATGGACAGCTTCTACAATAAGTGGGGATCCTATCTTACCTTTATAGGTGTTGTAGATTAAGCCAATCATCTTAAGAGTATTAGGGTGGAAATGGAATGTTTTATCCTCTCACTGGGTATATTTGTTTTTTATGTTTTGTTTGTTTGTTTGCTTTATTTTCTAAATTGAAAACCCAATAAAATTCAAATTATAAAAAAAAGAAGGACTTTAAGCTTGCGGTGTGTATTGACATCACGCCTCAGATGGACAATGAGTCTGGACCACCTGCGGACTTGGGAGGAAGTCAGAGGATCTGGAGCGTGAGCCTGAAAGGACTGTCTGACCTCCTGGGGTCAGACAGAAGAGCAAAGAGGACTTTTGAAGTGATTAAGTGTAAATAGAAGGATTTGACTTGATTGTGTGATTCTGTGTTTGATGTGTGGGTATAAATGTATGTGGGTTTACTGCAGCTCTTCCTCTTTTTTCCTGACTGAGAGAGAGAGAGCTGGGGAGTTGAGATGAATAAACCATACTGAGAAATTATCCAGTCTCATCATTTCATGACCCCCACAGATAGATAGATAGATAGATAGATAGATAGATAGATAGGAATGCATTTAATTATTACTGTCATTAAATTCTAGACAGCTGAAATGGTCATTTTAAATGCATATTTGTTCTAACAACACGTTCCCCAGACTACATAAATTTAGTCTTCAATAATTATTATTGAATATGGAAATGAATCCCTTACCCATCTCTGTAGTTGATGACTGTGTCAATTATGGTGTTCATTTGCTTTGTGAGTTTAGGTGGGTTGGGGGAGAGCTTCTCTGCTGGTGGACGTCCACGTCTTTTCTTGGTCTTCCCACTGCCGTCGTCTCTGCTAGATGAGGGGTCTAGACGTCTTTTGCGTTTACGCCTTTTCAGTCGGATCTCCTCCTCCATTTCCTCAAGGTTTCCATCCTCAATAGCCTGGAGAAAAAAAATCCAGAGAGAAGCCTCAGTTAATCCCACTTAGTTGAACTTCTCTGTACATATAAAGAGAGTTTGTGAGCTCAGTATTAATCAGTGTATTGTAGCTTCACCGGAATGAGCTAAAAACTGCTTATAAGACTTTTTGTCATAGGAAAAGGCAGCACAGCTAAACATTGTAATATCATTTGCACTGCAAATAAAGACTGAATGTATTAATTGATAAGATTATTTACACCTCACACTTAAACCAAAAAGACTTATTGAATCTGAAATGCAGACAGTAGCCACGGTTACATGTGCAAAATTTCTTCAATCTGATTACAATTCGGATCAGAACTTTACTGTATACATGGATCCTGAAAAAGCTGATCTGATTAGGACGTGCATTTCCATGTGTCACACGTTTGAATGGACTAAATCATTTTGACATGCGCACAATTATCTGACATTCCGGAAATAGTAGAAGAAGCAACTTCCAATGTAAGCAAACCCCACTTCGTGTCTTTCTCTTTTTGAAATGGACCTGTATTGTGTTATTTAGACTGTACTTTTGTTTCTGCTGGTTTCCGTAATGAAGCTACAAGCACATACTTCTGCATATGACTAACAGAGGGAGACAGTAGGACAATACAGACCAGTTCTGTTTTACTCCTGCCATGTCTTCAGCTAGCTGCTGTAAAGGCAGAAATACGTCACGTCAATGTGTGGCTGATGTACAGACATGCGCAGTAAAAATATTTTCTACCCAAACTTCAGAATAAGTGTTTATATGTGCACTAATGGAATTAACAATTAACATAACCCACCCATCTCAATCGGAAGGAAATTTTGATCTGAATGAGCATCATTGGATCAGAATATTCAGATTGGCGTGTTTACATGAAGCATTTTTATTCCAATCAGGCTTTTAATCCAGTTACTTGTGTCCATGTAAACATGGTTAATGAGAAGAATTTGTGGATCCTGCATTCTTTAGGTTGAAGCCTTCAAAGTTTTTCCATCACCACACAGTTCAGAAACACTGTTGATGAAAAGAGTGCGTTTCATACACATGGCTTAGATAACTTGTAATGCCAAATCATTCTGGCCTGTGTGTATTCCAGAGCTGACTTTTCATAAAAAACATTTATTTCATTGTGAAACCGGCTCCCAAACTACTGAGCTGCTGAAATCCTATACTGAGGAAGAACAGTTGTTGCTGTTAAAACTGTACCAATCTGTCTCCTCAGTATCCAAACACAGTGCTGGTAAAGGAAGAGGTGATGTAACTGTAATCCACATAATATAATGGATTTTATATGTAGAAAAATGACAAAAAAAAACAAAACACAAGCACAAAGAATATGAAGAAAAAGTAGCTAATTATAATTAATACTCTCTCAAGACTTTTGTTGAATGAAAACATGTGAAATGCTGAGAAGTAATCTATTTTCATTTTATTCAATGCTACTTTTCAGGCCATAGAAGAACAGTTTTGTAAGTAGTGGTAACAAATCTCCGCTTCCTGTGTTGCTGGCTGTTGGTGTGGTTTGCCCTGTGCTTAGCTCTCCTCACTCTCCTGAGGATTATTGCCTTTAATTGTATTTTTTTTTTCCACAATATCTTTATTGAACCCTTTTTTTTTTTAACAAACATGATACAAACAATCAAACACTAACACTAAAGTACTACAAAAAAAAAAAAATGCACTAAAAACACCAACAACCACCAACAAAATCAAGTCTTCAACAATGCTCCTCTGTTTAGTCTAGACAATCCAATACATAAGTATACATATTATGTTCACCAGTTTGGAATTTACAAGGTCCACACACATCATTCACCTTCTTCTTCAAGAGTTATGTTTAAATTTTTTACATAATCAATAAAAGGTCTCCATATATTCTCAAACACAATTTCCTTTGATTTCAGTATATATATTATTCTTTCTAATGGAAGGTTTGTTAACATCTGTCTTAACCACTGAGTCACATCTGGTCTATGAGTCTTTTTCCATAATAGTGCAATACATTTTTTGGCATTAAGCAAACTGAGGTCTATGAATGTTCTTTCACTTTTATTAAAATTATGCTTTTCTGGGTACAGACCCAACAAAAACAGTTTAGGATTCAATATGATTTGTTTTGAGATTATTTTTTCAATTGTTACCCTCACCTCTTCCCAAAACATTCTTATTAATCTACATTCCCATAAACAATGAAATAGGGTTCCTTTACTTTCCATGCATTTTGTGCATGTATCTGGTATATTTTTGTTATATCTATTTAACTCCTCCGGTGTAACATACATCCGCATTAACCATTTGAAATGTATCAATTTAAGGCGTGCATTTATTGATTTGGTTTGAGCTTCTGTACAAGCCAATTCCCATTGTTCCTCTGAAATTTCAATTTGCAGATCTTCTTTCCAGTAGTTTAATCTTTTCAGTGAATTTTCACTTGAAGATAGTGTCAATGAGTTATAAAACTCTGAAATAATACCCTTTCTTTTACTATCTTTCATCATCATTTTTTCCAAGGATGAATAAATAGGTCGAGTGAGAGCTTTATTTTGATTTGATCGAATAAAGTTTCTAAGTTGAAGATATTTAAAAAAATGTGTTCTATTGAGATTAAATTTGATCCTCAGCTCTTCAAAAGACATTATGTTGTCTGCACATGGCAAATATAAATCCTGAATCTTTTGTATCCCTTTTAAATTCCATACTTTAAATACAGCGTCCGCTCTCCCTGGTTTAAAATAGCCTTTAATTGTATTTTAATCGCTTTTTTCCATCTACCATCACCTCTCGCTTCTGCTTAACAAGACTCTTGCACCTGTGTGTGCACTCAGTGTCACCTAATCACCTTTCATCGGTGTTTGTGTTAGCTTCGGGTTAGCCACTAGCTATGGCTACTTGCTGTCCTTCCCCTTCTCCTCTGGTGTGCTCTCTATGTCAGATGTTGAGCTACACTTCTGCCTCTTTTAGTGATAATGGTAAATGTAATAAATGTTGTCTTTTTGAGGTGCTCGAGGCAAGGTTGTGTGATTTGGAATCCTGGCTCTGCTCCATTGAAACACCGACAGTGCCAGTTAATAATGATGGACTCCCCTTAGCTGCAGCAGAGCTCCCTAGCATAGGGCAACATGTTAGCCGTGTCCCGGCTTCCACCTCTTCCGAGCAGCCAGAAGAGAATGGGTGGGTGACGGTGAGAAGGAAGCATAGTCGTAAGCCCCTGGTTTACCACCAACTTGTTCATGTTTCTAATCGCTTTTCCCCGCTCAGCGACACACCTGCTGAGGAAAAAACTCTGATCGCTGGCAACTCTGTAGTCAGAAACATGAACCTAGAGACTCCAGCGGCCATAGTCAAATGCATTCCCGGGGCCAGAGCAGGTGACATTAAGTCAAATTTGAAAATGCTGGCTAAAAATAACTGTAAACATTCCACAATTGTTATCCATGCTGGCAACAGTAGAAGTCCCAGAGAGGGGCCATTTGGCCTTTTTGGCTAGAAAACCCATAAGGGGACCATCAAGTGGCCACAAGAGGGCCAATGTCTGGGACTTCTTTAACGACAACTGACTCCGGCAGTCGGAAGTTACAAAACTTAGTGTGGAATTGGTGTGTAACTTTGCCAAAAAGATGTCTGCCTCTGTAGTATTCTCTGGGCCCCTCCCCAACATGACCAGTGATGACATGTTTAGCCACATGTCATCCTTCAACTGCTGGCTGTCTGTGTGGTGTCCTGCAAATGATGTGGGCTACACAGACAATTGGAACTCATTTTGGGGAAAACCTGGTCTCATTAGACGAGATGGCGTCCATCCCACTTTGGATGGTGCGTCTCTTTTACACACGTGGACAACAGAATTATTTTAAAAAACAAACTCATGAAACAGGCCTCGACAAAAATGATGGTACCCTTAACTTAATATTTTGCTGCACAACCTTTTGAGGCAATCACTGCAATCAAACAATTTCTGTAACTGTCAATGAGACTTCTGCACCTCTCAGCAGGTATTTTGGCCCACTCCTCATGAGCAAACTGCTCCAGTTGTCTCAGGTTTGATGGGTGCCTTCTCCAGACGGCATGTTTCAGCTCCTTCCACAGATGCTCAATAGGATTTAGATCAGGGCTCACAGAAGGCCACTTTAGAATAGTCCAGTGTTTTGCTCTTAGCCATTCTTGGGTGTTTTTAGCTGTGTGTTTTGGGTCACTATCCTGTTGCAAGACCCATGACCTGCGACTGAGACCAAGTTCTCTGACACTGGGCAGCACATTTCTCTCTAGAATACCTTGATAGTCTTGAGATTTCATTGTACCCTGCACAGATTCAAGACACCCTGTGCCAGATGCAGCAAAGCAGCTCCACAACATAACAGAACTTCCTCAATGTTTCACAGTAGGGACAGTGTTCTTTTCTTGGTATGCTTCATTTTTGCGTCTGTGAACATAGAGCTGATGTGCCTTGCCAAAAAGTTGCAGTTTTGTCTCATCTGTCCATAGGACATTCTCCCAGAAGCTTTGTGGCTTGTCAACATGCAGTTTGGCAAAATCCAGTCTGGCTTTTTTATGATTTGTTTTCAACAGTGGTGTCCTCCTTGGTCGTCTCCCATGAAGTCCACTTTGGCTCAAACAACGACAGATGATGCGATCTGACACTGATGTACCTTGACCTTGGAGTTCACCATGAATGTGTTTAGAGGTTGTTCTGGGCTCTTTGTTACCATTTGTATTATCCATCTCCTCCTGCGGCCACGTCCAGGGAGGTTGGCTACAGTCCCGTGGATCTTAAATTTCTGAATAATATGTGCAACTGTACTCACAGGAACATCAAGCTGCTTGGAGATGGTCTTATAGCCTTTACCTTTAATATGCTTGTCTATAATTTTCTTTCTAATCTCCTGAGACAATTCTCTCCTTTGCTTCCTCTGGTCCATGTTTAGTGTGGTACACACCATGTCACCAAACAGCACAGTGACTACTTGTCACCCTTTAAATAGGCCGACTGACTGATTACAAGTTTGTAGACACCTGTGATGTTAATTAGAGGACACATCTTGGTTGAACATGTCCCTATGGTCACATTATTTTCAATCTTTTCTAGGGGCACTATCATTTTTGTCCAGGCCTGTTTCATGAGTTTGTTTTTTAAAGTAATTCTGTTGAACCACAATTCAAAAGCATTGTCTGATTTTCATTGGTTAATTTTCATAGAATTTTTATTTATTACCACTTTTGTCAGATTCAAGTTATTTCTGTGACCATTGTGGGTTTTTCTTTCATTAACAGAGGGGTACCAACAATTTTGTCCACGGCTGTATCTAACAATCTGGCATCATTTTTATCCAGATTTCCAAAACCTTGACAACTCAGAGTTGGGACCAGGAAGCAGAGTCACAGTCTTACACGCCTTTCTGCAGCTCCTCTTCATCCACCACCCCCAACTTAGTACCTGTCTCCCCCATCAGAGAATCATTGTCTGCTCCCTCCAAAGTAAATAAAAATATAATGTATAAGCATCCCAAAGTGATTAACCAAAAAGTTGGTAAAACTCAAATTAAATATAAACCCTCTAAATTTAATGATTTGGCCTCTGTTCCTCCTCCTAATTTAAAAATTAAATGCGGTTTGTTAAATATTAGGTCTCTAAGTCCCAAGTCTCTGCTAGTCCATGATCTGTTAATTGATCATCAGATTGATTTAATATCCCTTACAGAGACTTGGTTAGGACAAGAGGATTATGTTGGTTTGAATGAATCAACACCCTCTGGTTATTTAAACTGTCAAAATCCCAGAAGTTTTGGTCATGGAGGACAAGTAGCAACAATTTCCATCCATCCATCTTCTTCCGCTTAATCCTTTTCGGGTTGCGGGGGGGGGGGGGGGGGCTATCCCAGCATCTCTGGGCAAGCAGCAGGGTACACCCTGGACAGATCACCAGTCCATCGCAGGGCCAACACAGAGAGACTGACAACCATTCACTCTCACAGTTATACCTAAGGACAATTTAGAATCCCCAGTTTGATGCCAATTAACCTAACTTGCATGTTTTTGGCATGTGAGAGGAAACCGGAGAAATCCCAGAGTAAACCCACGCAGACACAAGGAGAACATGCAAACTCCACACAGTTGGTCGGGGGCTGGGATCGAACCCAGGATCCCTTGGCCAAGGGTGAGTTGCTGTGCTGCCGCAGTGCTAACCACTCCGCCACCGCGCTGCCTAGCAACAATGTACCACTCCAAATTACTAATTAATGAAGAGCAAAAAACATGTCATAATTCTTTTGAGGGCCTGGTCCTCAGTAATGGGCATTTTAGCAATTTTGAGGTTAAACCCAATTTTATTTGCCATAGTTTATCATCCTCCCTCAGCCTACTCAGAGTTTTTTTTCTAAATTTGCAGAATTCTTAGCAGATTTAGTGCTGAAATCAGATAGAATAATTATAGTAGGGGACTTTAATATACATGTAGATGTAGATAGTGATTACCTTAATATGGCATTTATTCAATATTAGACTCGATGGGGCTTTCTCAAAAAGTATGAAATTCCACCCATTATCTCCACCACACGTTGGACCTTGTTCTGACATATGGCATAGAAATAGAAAATCCCTGTACTGTCAGGCCATTGTCTGTTTACCTCTGATTCTACTATTTCTGACTATTTGGCTCCTGAAGAAAAATATTACTACAGTAGATGCCTCTCAGATGATGATGTTACCAAATTTAAGCAGATTGTTTCCTCTATACCATGTGTCAACATAACAGAGGTTAGCTATGGAGCACTTGCTCCTTCTGTAATTGATAGCATGGTAGATAGTGTTACAGCTTCTCTACATCAGACTCTAGACATGGTGGCCCCTTTAAAAAAAGAAAAAGTCTAATCAGAGATTTCTAACTCCTTGGTTCAACACAGAAACTCGTAGCCAAAAGACTCATCAATTAGAAAGAAAATGGCGCTCTACTAAATTAGATGAAATCTATTTAGCTTGGAGAGATCATCTTCATAAAAAATCTCTTCGGGAAGCTAGAACAAGTTATTATTCCGCATTAATAGAAGAGAACATGAATAATCCCAGGTTTCTTTTCAGCACTGTAGCCAGGCTGACAAAGAGTCAGGACTCTGTCAAACCTAGCATTCCCTTAGAGCTTACTAGTCAGGACTTTATGAACTTTCTCAATAATAAAATTTCATCTATCAGAGATAAAATCAGTCAGATTCTTCCCACCGTTAACTTAAAGACAGTAACTACTACAACTCCTTCAACTGATATCTGTTTGGATGAGTTTACTCCAACTGACCTTTGAGAGTGAGATAAAACAATTTCCTCATCCAAGCCTTCAACTTGTCTTTTAGACCCCATTCTTACCAGGTTATTTAAAGAAGTCTTCCCATTTATTGGTAGCTCTATTCATCAAATAATCAATCCTTCATTAACATTAGGCCATGTACTGCAGGCATTTAAACTGCTGTAATTAAACCCTTAGTTAAAAAGTCAACGCCGGATCCAGGAGTTTTAGCTAACTATAGACCAATCTCTAATCTCCCTTTCATTTCAAAAATCTTAGAAAGAGTTGTTGCTACACAATTATCTGACCATTTGCAGGGAAATGGTTTATTTGACAAGTTTCAATCTGGGTTTAGAATCCATCATTGTACTGAAACAGCTTTAGTGAAGGTCACTAATGACCTCCTTATCGCATCTGACAATGGGCTTCTTTCTGTACTTGTCCTTTTAGACCTTAGTGCAGCTTTTGATACTATCAATCATATTTTACTTGATAGATTAAAAGACCATGTTGGACTTAATGGAACTTCGTTGCAGTGGTTTAGATCTTATTTATCTGATAGGTTCCAGTTTGTTCATGTCAATAATGAGTTTTCTTCCAACTTAAAGCTCAGTCACGGAGTTCCACAGTGATCAGTGCTAGACCCTATTCTTTTTAGTTTATATGTGCTTCCGCTAGGCAACATTATTAGAAAGCACTGTATACATTTTCATTGTTATGCAGATGACACACAATTATACCTGTCAATGAAGCCAGATGATAGTAACCAATTAGCCAAGTTAGAGGCCTGTCTTAAGGAAATCAAAGCTTGGATGACTTGCAATTTCCTGCTATTAAATCCAGATAAGACTGAAGTCATTCTAGTTGGTCCAAAAAACCTGAGAAATACCTTTCCAAATCAAACTCTTAGTTTGGATGCAGTTACTCTTTCTCTTAATAGTTCTGTGAGGAGCCTTGGAGTTATTTTTGATCAAGATCTGTTTTTTAATTCACATATTAAACTTGTTTCTAAGACTGCCTTCTATCATTTGTGTAATACTGCCAAGATTAGGAGCATCTTGTCTCAGAGTGATGCTGAGAAACTGATCCACGCTTTTGTTAGCTCTAGATTAAATTATTGTAACTCTTTATTATCAGGCTGTCCCAAAACATCTTTAAAAAGTCTTCAGTTGATTCAAAATGCTGCAGAAAGAGTTTTAACAGGTACTAGGAAAGAAAGATCATATCTCTCCGGTTCTGGCCTCCCTTCATTGGCTTCCCATAGAGTTTAGAATTAAGTTTAAAACCTTCTTCTCACTTACAGAGATCCAAATAATCACGCCCCTTTTTATTTAAAAGCTCTGATACTACCATATTGTTCTAACAGAGCACTACGCTCCCAAAATGCAGGATTACTTGTGATACCTAGAATCTCCAAAAGTACAATGGGCGGCAGGGCCTTCAGTTATCAAGCTCCTCTCCTGTGGAACCAGCTGCCAATCTGGATTCAGGAGTCAGACTCGATCTCTGTTTTGAAGAATAGGGTTAAAACCTTCCTTTTTGATATAGCCTATAATTAGGTTGGGATCATGTGCCCCTGAACCCTACCTTAGTTATGCTGCTAGTAGGTTTAGACAGCCGGGGGACCCCCAACAATGCACTGGACTTCACTCCTTTCTTCACTCTCAATGAAATATTTTTGCTTGTCACTAACATCTGTTTGTTCTCTCCCATAGATTGAGTCCCCGTCGTGCTGTTTGCTCTCTACATGTCTGTTCTTTTCTTCTTCTCCTCTATCCCCTCACCCCCCCAGCCAGTCGCAGCAGATGACTGCCCGTCCCTGAGCCTGGTTCTGCTGAAGGTTTCTTCCCCTACAGTTCAAAGTGCTATGAGATGACTGTTGTTGTGACATGGCACTATATAAATAAAGCTGAACTGAATCAACAGAGTTGTACATTTTCACCCAATAGATTTTTATGATAAGTTTCATGCTTCAGCCAATTAGAGTTGTTCACAGCAGCTAGTCCCGCCCACCTGTTTCAGGGTGTGGGCAGCAAGGTGCATTGCAGCAGAGAAGATTGACTGCAGCAGCAGTAGTGATTACCGTGGCGTTGTGCGAGTGGGAGCTCATTCAGGGATGAGAATGGGGTTTGGGAAAAAATAGGAAACTAAGCCGGGGGTCTTGGGGGACGCAGGCCCCCAAGCTGGATCCAAGGCGGAGCCTTGTTGGGGGGTCTGGGGGGCAACGCCACCCAGAAGCTAATGAAATCTGGTGTTTTAGAATGCTCAAATGTGGTCTTATATTTAAAGTTAGAAGTAAGTACAAATGCATTTATAGTTTACCTTTTTAATCTGCTGCTGCATCACATGTGTAAATTTATTATATCTGAATGTATGTTGATGTAATAATACTAAATTATATTTTACTACTATTTAATATGTTTAGAACTGACACAGAATTACATTTACATAGTTCTAAAACAGACAAAATAATTTAACCAAGTAAAATAAATTATAAATATTAACAAAATTCCATCACCAAGTCCATCACCCATTTATTAAAATATACTGACATTCTGCAAACATTTTGATTTATTAATGTGTGCATTTGTTAGTGTTACTAGGAATATAAAAAAGTTGCATATTAGTATATTTTAATATTTGAAAGATAATCTAAGAAAGTAAGTAAAACCTAAAAGATGTTTAATATTTTTATGCAATGACCATGAAGAAATTATGTTTACTAATAAAAGCAAAGGTATCTTAGGAAAGGCAACCCATCACCACCCATGACAAAAAAACTTACACATGCATTATGTAACTCCTCCTAGTGAAACAAAAAATGATAAATTATATTCAAAATTCTTAGACTGCATTTTAAATTGTGAGAAAATATGTAGTAACATTTATCTATTAACAATCGATAATCAGCATTCAAATGCAATTAGTGTTTCAAAACAGGCATGACGTCACAACTTACACATGTTATTTCATAACAAATTCATTACGCGAAAATTCTCAAGTACATTACTTATAACGAGAAAAAAATCTTACCTCGGAATGTGTCTTCCGATCACTAATTGCTGTAATCGGGGCCGATTGTGATGAACTTTGACTGGCATTTGAATTTGACCGTGTCCATCGATCGTTTTGAATGCAGCACGAGCGAGTAGTTCGATCTCTTGTAGCCACAATTTTGAGCTGTTTCTGTTTTGAACAGTGCTCAACTAAGGCAACACAACCACGAGATCCATAACTTCAAGAAATCGTTACAATAAACACACTGGGCTTTCCCTGGTACTTCGCATTTCGCTATGAAGTCGGCCATTTTTTCAACCACAACTTCAGTATTTTTACCGATCTTTACAGTCATTGACGCAGTTTTTTCGAGCCATTCCCAACGAAACTTGTTCCTTATCCCTTTGTCGATTTCTAAAATTCTTGCTTTGTTGTCTTTCGTGAGTTTTAGGTTCACCATTTTCACGAAATCGGGAAAACTCGTTGACTGAACTGTCCGCCATTTGCATTTCGCTCCGCGTGTTGGATATGACAAAGGAATAACAAAATCGCCGATTGGGTGCTTCAATAGGTATCAGCCAACCAGTGGCCTTGTTACATTACATTACTGATCTAGCTGGGTAGCGCGTTCTGCGCGGTGGATTTTAGCAGCCGATCGAAAATACGACTCGCCGCTCATAACATACCACCCCCCCTAAAATTTTCTCCTCGAATTTAGATGATTCACGAGAATGACCCTAGACATGATCAAATCCAAGAAATTCCGCGGATCCGCGGAGGATTCTCATCCCTGCTCATTTGACGCTATGGTGTTGTGTGAACAGGAGCTTGTATGAGAAAACCAAATGGGAGTAAAAGAGATAAAAGAAGACCGTCTACTGAAGTTGAAAGCGTGGAGCTGTCAGACGGTTTTCTATACAAGTTACTGCCTCAAGAAAGAAGAGACCCCGTGTTGTGGTTTAGCTGGGCACCGCGATTTCACACTGTGTCCAACCCCCACGAGAGATCGGTCAAGGGTTTTTTTAAGTTATCCCCTGGTTCTATGTCGATTGTCTTGGGGCTCAATCCTGTGAATTTGATGGCGAGCCTTCCCATTAGGATCTAGAGCAGGGGTCCATTAGGATCTAGAGCAGCGGACCTTGAGAGTCCTCTGTCTGGACGCTGAAGCTTTTTAATATAACTTGGGGAAAAACAATAGTGTTTTGTTTTAACTGAATGAAAAAGTGGAACTGAAGTGCTGTGTCTGTGGTGGCTGCCGAGACAGTTTATGGCGCAAGACCTTGGACGTTCTCCGTGGGATACAGTGGGAGGGGTGTCACATGAGGCCGAGGCAAAAAATTACTGTTTTCTGCGGGCAGACAGCCAAGCTTCTTTCCCAGTGTGTACCTGCAGAATGAAAATGCTGCTGTAAAATGACTGCCTGCGATGGAATGTGTCCACCCGTGGGTTTGTTGATGGAAGGTCCCCGTGACTCCTCCACACCTTCCTTGGTACCGCAACCCCGTTGTGCCGGCATGACATTGTTTATGGAGGTAATTTCCACGACCCTCTGATGTCATGTCAAAACAATAATTTGCTCTGTGTGTTACTGAACATGAAAAGTTCCACACACATCCATCTCCTCTCTCCCTGTGACAGAGTGTTACCCAGACAGACACAGACAAGGTTAAAAAGATAAACACAGTGTTGACATAAGAAAAACCTCCAAAGGAATTCTGTAGTGTGGAAGTAATTAAATTTTCTGCCCCTTTTTAGGTTTACAGTTTGAAACTTTTTTCTTAATACTGAAAATATAGTATAGAGGCTGACTTTTGTGAGATTTTGTTTTTTTTAAATATATTTATTTATTTATTTTTTAAATGTATGCAATTTGGTTTGTGTTCTCCTGTAAAAACTTTCCATCTTTAGGATTTAAGTTGTAGATTTCAGAATTTTAGAGCTATTTATTTGGAGTCAAAAACATATTTCGTGTTCCCCTGTATTATAAATACAAGGGATCTCTGTGTGTGTGTGTTCCTCACCTCTGAAACCATTTGTCAGACTGACCTCAGGTTTTAAGATAAGAGATAAGATAAGCCTTTATTAGTCCCACAACGGGGAAATTCCAGGATTGCAACAGCACAGGGATAGCAACACTCAGAGCAATAATTAAGAAGATACGGAAGATATAAATAAGAGCAGTGGATATACATACATACACATCAATATATAAATATATATACAAAGTGCGGAGCATTGTAGCGAGACGGAATAAACAGCATAACCGTCTACTTAGTTATCCTACATAGTATGAATATGTACCCATACATATTGTCACCCTCCGTAGCGACCGATACTGTCCTAGTTGTATATACTGGAGGGGACCATTGTGTAAGTCCATTGCGTCTTTTGCATTCAGTACTATTAGGTTGTCACATTTTTTTGCTATCTCTGCGAGCAGCCCTGCTTAGGTTGTACAGTCTGACTGCCGTAGGTAGGAAGGACCTGCGAAACCTCTCGGTTGCGCACCTAGGATGATGTAGTCTGCTGCTAAATGAACTCCTCAGCGCGTTCAGTATGTCCTGCATAGGGTGGGACTCGGACTCCAGCAGAGATGACAGTTTAGCCACCATCCTTCTCTCTCCTATCTCCTCCACTGGGTCAGGGCGCTGCCCCAGGACAGAGCTAGCTTTCTTGATCAGTTTGTTCAGTCTCTTCCTATCGGCTGCTGTAATGCCACTGCCCCAGCAGACCACTCCAAAAGTGATGGCTGATGCCACCACCGTGTCGTAGAATGTCTTCAGCAGCGCCCCTTGTACACCAAAAGACCTGAGTCTCCTCAGTAGGAACAGCCTGCGCTGTCCCTTCTTGTAGAGTGCGTTGGTATTGTGTGACCAGTCTAGTTTATTGTTCAGATGAACACCCAGGTACTTGTAGGATGTCACCATCTCAATGTCTGTTCCCTGTATGTTTACTGGTGCTGTGAGGGGTTGTCCTTACCTGCAGCAGTCCACCACCAGCTCCTTAGTTTTCCTCGCGTTGATCTGGAGGCAGTTCCTATGGCACCAGTCCACGTAGTCCTGGATAAGTCCTCTGTACTCAGCTTCATCTCTGTTGGAGATGAGGCCGACGATTGCAGAGTCGTCAGAGAACTTCTGTAGATGGCAGTGTGTTGTGTTGTGTGAGAAGTCCGCAGTATAAAGGGTAAACAGGAAGGGAGCCAAAACCATACCCTGGGGGGACCCCGGTGCTACTGATGATCGTGTCGGACACACAGTTCCGGGTTCTCACAAACTGTGGGCGGTTAGTGAGGTAGTCCAGGATCCATGATGACAGGTGCTGGTCCACCCCTGCCCACAGCAGCTTGTCCTTCAGGATCATCGGTTGGATGGTGTTGAAAGCACTGGAGAAGTCAAAGAACATGATCCTCACCGCATTCCCGGGCTTCTCCAGGTGGGACAGAGAACGGTGAAGGAGGAAGATCACTGCGTCCTCCACCCCAATGCCATGCTGGTAGGCAAACTGGAGTGGATCCATCACTGGTCCCACCAGGGGGCGGAGGTGAGCAAGGAGCAGTCTCTCCAGGGTCTTCATCATGTGGGACATCAGGGCCACTGGTCTGTAGCTGTTCAGGTCTTTGGGGCGGGAGGTCTTTGGTACAGGTACCACACAAGATGTTTTCCACAACTGTGGTACCCTCCCCAGCTTCAGGCTCAGGTTGAAGATGAGCTCCACAATCCCACATAGCTGATCTGCACAGGACTTGAGGAGCTTTGTGCTGATGCCGTCCGGTCCCGACGCCTTCCTCGCCTTGATCTTTCTCAGCTCCATCCTCACCTGGGTCTTATAAGTGCTTTGTTGAGGTTATGAGGGTGTGCATCCCCGAGTATGGAGTTGCTCAGTCAAAATATGCAATTTTTATCAATAAAAGTTTAGTCATGCTCTCTCCTCTTGCTCTGGCTTCTAGAAGCGTAGGTGGGGTTTCGGACTGACTCCGTGCTGATTGGATAATACGCGGCATGATGACCAGTCACCACAGCACTCCATGAACAAAACAAGAAAGCGAAAAGTGACAAATTTGACTAGAAAAAGATAATACTGAAGATTTAATGCTTAAAAAATTATATCATAAAGTTGCCATGATTGTGTAGGTCTAAAGGATAATTTGCATATGTGGAGAACACGAGGGGAGCAAGCAGACTGAGAGGAGCGTCAGAGTTGGGTATACAATAGAGGACATGCTGGGAGAAGCAGCAGCTTGACTGGCAGACCGCGGTCCTTCGCAGGGAGGCAAGCCCAGCCTGCCCAGTCAGCGGTAGACGGGAGTCCTGGCTGCTGCTTCACCCGTGTGCTACCACTGTCCTTTGCAGGACCGCGAGTCCCCGATGGTGTTACTCCCGCACGAGAATCTAAAAATTAAAAACTTAATAATACTGTCATGACTGAATCAGAATCAGAATCAGAATCAGGTTTATTGCCATTGTTCATGTAGTACACAAACTAGGAATTTGTCTCGGTACAATGCTGCAACATTAAACATGATAAGATAAAAGAAAAACTATACATGTAATAAAGTGTAGGATAAGATTAAGTGATACTGGTCAACAGTTAAAATATATTAGCCAGCAGCAGATACTGTGGAGAACTATATAGTGCAGTCGGTAATGCAGGAAGAAAACAGTGATGATTGACATGAGTCTGGTTGAGCTGCTGTACATGGTGCACGAGAGTCAATAAGTCACTTAGTGTTCAGCAGTCTGATGGCAGAGGGGAAGAAGCTGTTCATGTGACGGGAGGTTTTAGTCTGGATGGACCGAAGTCTTCTACCAGAGGGGAGGGGGGCAAACAGTACGTGACCAGGGTGTGAGGGATCGGCTATGATCCGGCCAGCACGCCTCCGGGTCCTGGAGATGTACAGATCCAGGAGAGATGGGAGCTTGCAGCCGATCACCTTCTCAGCAGTGCGCACGACGCGCTGCAGCCTTAGTCTGTCCCGGGCAGTGGCTCCTGCGTACCACACGGTTATGGAGGTGGTGAGGATGGACTCGATGATGGCTGTGTAGAACTGCACTAACATCTTGGTGGGTAGCTTGAGCTTCCTCAGCTGCCGCAGGAAGAACATCCTCTGCTGGGCTTTTTTGATGAGTGAGCTGATGGTCGGCTCCCATTTGAGGTCCCTGGTGATGGTAGGTGGAGCGGAATGGCCAGAATGACCAAACAGGACCCAAAAATGCCCAAATAACAAAATAAATCATTTTAGTTAAATATTTACTGACAAATGGGCAACACTGATGCAACAGTTGCAGTCAAACGGGTCCTTCTTTGTAGTTAAATTGATTGATTACAGTTTTAAAAACCTTTTAAGAACAAAATATTGCTAAAATGTAAAATGACGCATTATAATGAGTCTCAAATATTTGTAAATGTGTCCTGTTATAGTACTGCATGAGTTTATTGATGAAGCACAGAAGAAATTCAATATTACAATGAACTCCATCACTGAAGAGAGACATAAAGTAAAATAATTATAATGGTGACTCAACAACTCCCATTCCCCAAAGTGCAAGATATACCATTATGAATGTAAGTGATAAAAGATCACACAAATAAGTGATCTGACAAACAAACAAGGAATCTGAAACAGTTGCTAAAATTGGATGTCCCACTCATTGTCAATAATTAGGTATTCTGTAATTAATATTCACACAATCAAATAAATCTTAGTGCCATTCAGTCCCTTTTACATTTGTTGAAGTCTAACATGTGTGATTGCCTACATATAGGCTACAGCTCTTTGTATTCCACTTTTAAACACAGCCTACATTTGGGCCTGTAAAGCTTAACCCCTTGCACTCTGGTCAATTTCCCTAAAAACGCCAAAAAATAATGTGCCCAAAGTAAATCAAAAGCTGTTCTTCAACCCTTTGCAGCATCTTCATGGGATTGGTCTCATTTAAAAGAAAACACTTTGAATTTTTTGGCAAAACAGTCATAATCTCTCTAAGTGCTCCTGCCACTGAGTAACAGTCATCTAAACATACTGAACTTGAAGAAAATAAATTTTGCCTGGGTGTTTTTTTTTTGGATACAAATGCTTGCAAATAACACACAGCTGTCAGATCCGGGCTGGAAAATGCAACAGAAATATAGAACCAAGTGTTATCCAGCTGAGGTCAAAATTTTGTAACAATACCACAAAAAATGAATATATTACACAGCTTTCTTCTCAGGTTGTTCCCAGGCGTTTTTGAACTGTGCCAAATTGTGCCAAATGGCACAGTTTGGAAAAACGTCTGTAACTTTTGAATGATTCAATATAGAAGCTTCATCTTGGGCTCTAAATGAAAGCTGACACTCAGGGCTGTGTGTGTGTGGGGGTGGGGGGTTGTTTAGAATGAACAAACAAGCCCCCACACACAAAGAAGCATGCCACATAAAAAATGTGTGGCTTTTTTTTTTTTTTACAAGAAAAAATAACCTACAGTGCACTAAAAATTATACTAAAATATCTGTAATGTAGAAGATAACAACTCCCACCCCCCCACCCCCCCGCTACAGAGGACGGACATCGTCCATCGCTAGATGACGGACTGTGGTGACGGTGCGCCGCGGTCTACTACACACAGTTGTACTAAAATATCTGCAATATATCTGCAATCCGCTACAGAAGAGTAGCGGGGGGGGGGGGGGGGGGGGCTTCACGGTCCGGACGCAGCGCACGGACCGGTCCGTCAAGGGTCTGTCATGTGGCGATGACGCACAGTTGTAATTTACCGATCGGTCAAAAGTCATTTTGATTACAATTTTCAGGGATAAAGAATAATTTAGCTTATAGCACTTACCTGTCCACAACAGCAGTGTCGCTGGCAAACTTCTCTTCCTCATTGTCAGACGAACATGACGCTGGTCCGCTTGTTACGACTGGTGGTTCTGGTCACGCGACCCGGTCAAACCATGATTCCATTATTGCGGTTTTGCGCTTCCATGATTGCAGTTTTGGCGAACGATTTTTCAAAACAAATAAGAACAGTAGTACGAAAAAAAGACTGGCGAACGCGTGTGTGTCACCCAGCGGCTTACACAAAACAGATTTTACGCACGAGACGTACGCTTTCAATTGTCAAATTTCTCTGCTTCAATTGGCTCACTGCATTCGCAGCCGTTGGTAGGTGGGTCCTTCTTGCTAGGTTTTCAGTCATTGGTTCTTCAAGGTTTCAGAAACCCAATTCAAGGCTCTTATTAGTCGAATGAGAAGTCAATCAAATCTAAACCAATCAAAGCACTCCTTTGGCTTTCTGTTTGCGGCTGTGTCTGTAGTGGAAGAACGGAAATGCAGCTTTTTTTTTTCAGTGCGCCCTAGGACACACAGTGTGCGCCCTAGGACGCAGAGACGTGACCGCCCGCAGTATCCCGGAGTGCAAGAGGTTAATTGCCTGATACCTGCTTCAGACAAGAATACTTGCTTTCTATGGGCAATGCACTGATTATGATTAAATTATTACATGTTTTATTTGAAACTGAGCAAAGAATTTATTTGATTTTTTTGTTTAAAAAATACAGAACTAAAAGCAGTTAAAAATGTGCTTAATAAAATAATGGTGTAAAAGCAAATGATATTTGCCTGCTGGAGACAGTTGTGGTCTTCTTTAAGAATGTTCATTAAAAGATGACAGTTCTTAAAAGCACATTTTCAGATAGACTTGTCCAGGTGTCTTGTCACATTTCTCTTCCATTTCTTTTATTAAAAGATGTTTGGTAAATTCATGGATCATTGCAAACACTTATCTTTAAAAGTACCAAGTTGTCACACAACGAGAGGAAAAATGCATCAAGAGTCATTTTAGAATCTGATCTGAGACCCTGAATAACAATTGTATCGTGAGGAGCCTAAAGATCCCCAGCCCTAATTCGCACCTCAGTGAAGTATACACCTTGAATTTAAGGTTATACTTGAAATTCATCTAAGAACGGCGCACCAAAAACTTAAGTTGACACCTGAGATACACTTCTATCACTGAAGGCTGTATTACAATGACGCGGTCGACTAGTCAGTTGTCACTGCTGCAGAACACGTTTATGGGCGTTTCCATGTTCATTTCCTAATCACAACCGCATGGAAATGAACTTTCCGCTGGCGCATGATGCAAAGAAGCCGGTCTAATTATTCAGAGGAGTGTTTTGGATAATCCAATCCAAAGCAGTCATGCCCATCCCTTTAATGTAAAGAGGCGCATTATCTAAAGTGAACTGTGATCATAACGGTTTAAGATGAGTTATGCACTGACCAAAGCCTGTGTGTGCTAGCCAAAATGCATGCAACAGTAATGCTGCTTGGAAGATGACATCAATCACAGTTGACGCCCAGTTAGTTAAGTTAGAAAGAACAAACGGGGAAGAATGGGCTGAAAAATCATTTCAATGGTTTAATGTAGTGCACACTTCAAATAGTGTAGAACTTCAGGAAAAGAGGATGATGCCTGTGCAAATTTTCATAAACTTTCATTAACGATGGCATGAAAGTTTCTCCTGGCCGTGAGGAGAGGGAGTGCTCCCTCTCCTGTTGCTTTTGTCGACCGAGGGTCTCCCCCGTCTCGGCGGGGTCTGCCGAGGTTTTGTGACTATCTGTCCCAGTCCCTCCTGGGTAGGAGGGAAGGAGGCGATCTGGCGCGGCTTCCTGCCCACCGTCGGCCTCCGCCACAAAGTGAGCCTGCTCTCGGCATCCTCTGCCAAGGACTGATGGGTGACAGTCAGGGAGCTTGCTGGGGCGGGCGGACTCGGCCCGGCTGGAAACTCAGGGTGCGCGGCCGAGGCAGATGTAGACGCTTCTCCTGTCTCTCTGGGGAGATACAGTGAGAAGTAAAATGCTGCATACTACTTGTTCATTAATTTATTCCCCTAAAAATAAACACACTGTCTAATAAGTCCGTGATGAAAAAGAAAATGTGAATGGAATAAAAATCAGACTGACCCCCCCCCCCCCCCGGTACATCACATTCCCTGTTCATTCATTCATTGCCTAAAAATAATTCTGTAATGCCTAATCTATAGACTCCAATGGTAAGTCTGCAATTAAAATGAGTGTAGATGGAAGGAAAAAAAAAAACTAGTGTGTGATATAATTAAGATGATGGGCAATTATATTATGACTGTTACAACACACCCCATTAAAATAAAAGAAGATCCCGGCACATGCCATTTCCTCATGAGCTCTGAAGCTGCAGGATTTCAAAACACACCACTGAAATATCATTAAACAATGCGCTTCTGACAACAGATCTTTTGCCTGATCAAAAGCGAATTCTCATGGAATGCACTATAATAGTAATGCGCATTAGATTGTACGCCGCCACACCTCTTTGAAATGAGCCTCTGCCTGCCAGTGCATAGTGAGCACACTGTCTACTTGTAATTTGATGGTGTGACGCAAAGCATAAAAAAACTGCAATGCGCGGAGAGAAACCAACAAATAAGATAAGATAAGATAAGCCTTTATTAGTCCCACAACGGGGAAATTCCAGGATTGCAACAGCACAGGGATAGCAACACTCAGAGCAACAATCAGAAGGAAAGAAAAAAAAAACAAAAAAACAAGCAAGCAAGAGCAGCTAATATACATATGTACATATTACTATAAAATATATATATACACACACACACGTACGGCAGAAAGACTGGCGGAAAAGTCTGCAAATGATCGTACTTGTGGTCTATATTAATCATATATCCCATAACCTACATATGTATAAGCATGTGAGAATGTTTGGTGATTACATATGTAAAGCGACTTCACACCTCAGAACAGGACAAAAGGTCTCAACCGCCAGTGAAGATCAAAGAGCATCCCAGGCACTGCGGTGGAGACCAGATAGGTCGCCCTGACCTCCCAGGGCCAGGTGGAGGGGTACCAAGACAAAGGAGGGGGATTAAGATAATGAGGGATGTCAGCTTTGATATGCATGTCTTTTGTTATGCGTGAGTATAAGTACGTAGAGCCGAATGTGTTCGCTCTCTTACTTCTTCTGCTGCTGCACTAGATGAGACTTGTTAGAGGAGCGAAGCTGATAATAAACTTTGGTTTATAAGTCACATCGCCTCGTTATTCCAAGCTCTTCTACACTGGTGACCCTGACGCGAGGATGGACCAGAGGCGTTCCCCCGCGATCGACTCATCTGTGGCGACCCAGGCAGACGCCGGCGCCCATGCAGACAGGGGAACAGATGGACGACGTTCCCCCACGGCAGAAGTGACAGAGAGGGCTCAACCGAGCACCAGCGCCGCTGCGAGAGCCGAAGGAAGGCACTCTCACCCTGCGGACACATCAGGGACGGCCCACACAAACGCCGTCACCGTCAAGCTGCCGGACTTTTGGCAGGAAGACCCGACCTTGTGGTTTCAGCAAGCTGAAGCCCAGTTTGCACTTGCGGGCATAACGGCTGACGACACAAAGTTTTATCACATCGTCGCCAAACTTGACGCCGCCACTTCGAGATGTGCGCAGAGCATAATCCAGCGGCCGCCGGCCCAGGACAAATATAGACAACTGAAAGCGACCATCGTGGCGAATTTCGTCCCCTCTGCCGAGGAGAGAGCCAAGAGGATCCTGGCGGTCTACGGCCACAGAGGATGCAGACCCAAGGCCCTCATGGAGGACTTGCTGCAGCTCAAAGAAGAGGACAATGACAACTTCCTCTTCCAATTTATATTCCTCAGTACGCTGCCGCCACACATGAGAGGGACGCTTGCCAACATGCGATGCAGCACCCAGCAAGACTTCCGCACGCTGGCTCGCGAAGCGCAGCGACTCGTCAACGCCTGCAGGGAACAGACACCCACAGCAGCATCCGCAGACCTCAACGCCGATGTCCGGAGCCACGGGGAGCCACAAACCAATGAGCAGAATCCGCCCGCCATGGCAGCGACACGGCCAAGACGTAACAGACGGAGCGACGTCTGTTATTACCACCACCGCTTCACCAAGAAGGCTTACAAATGCCTTCCCCCCTGCAAATTCACGATTTCGGGAAAACGCCAAAGCCAAGAACCGTTAACAGCGGCAGTTCTCGGGGAAAAAAGCAAGCTTCTATATGTGACGGACGGACACACCGGCAAGCAGTTCCTCATTGACACGGGAGCTCAACTGAGTTTTATCACGCCCTCCCAAGCAGACCGGGCCATGGGCCCCCGGGGCAATGGAGCGGTGGCAGCCAACGGCTCCATCATTGACACTTATGGCGAAAGGAACCTGCCCCTCCGCATCCATGGCCGCAACTACAGATGGACATTTGTTGTAGCGGCGGTGAGTTTTAACTTGTTCGGCGCAGACTTTTTGTGTGCACATGGGTTATTGGTCGATCTAGCGAACAGACGCTTGGTTAATGCATTGTCCTTTGCTTCTATTCCCTGCTCAGCTCGAGTTTCTCCACCACCCGTGCAGGCCAGCGTCACTACAGCAGGAGGTAAGTTTGATCAACTCCTCACCCAATTTCCAGCACTCACAATTCCCAAATTCTGAGCAACAGTGGCTAAGCACGGGGTCGAACACTTTATTCCCACAACGGGCCCACCCGTGTTCGCCAAAGCTCGGCGCTTAGACGCGACCAAGCTCGCCATAGCTCGGGACGAGTTTACTACTCTTGAAAAACTAGGCATTATAAGATAAGATAAGATAAGCCTTTATTAGTCCCACAACGGGGAAATTCCAGGATTGCAACAGCACAGGGATAGCAACACTCAGAGCAACAATCAGAAGGCAAGAAAAAAAACAAGCAAGCAAGAGCAGCTAATATACATATGTACATATTACTATAAAATATATATATACACACACACACACAGACACACAGTGCAGAGCATTGTAGCTGGATGGAATAAATATATGAATATATGAACACACAGTGCAGAGCATTGTAGCTAGATGGAATAAATATGTAAATATATAAACACCCACAGTACGGAGCATTGCAGCTAGGTGGAATAAATATGCAAGTATATAAACACACACAGTGCGGAGCAATGTAGCTAGATGGAATAATATGTAGATATATAAAAACACAGTGCGGAGCATTGTAGCTAGATGGAATAAATATATAGATATATAAATATAAACACACCCAGTGCTGAGCATTGTAGCTAGATGGAATAAATATGTAAATATATAAACACACACAGTGCAGAGCATTGTTGCTAAGTGGGATGAAACAGCATAACCGTCTACTTAGTTATCCTACATGGTATGATTATGCGCCCATACATATTCTCACCCTCCATAGCGACCGGTATGTTCCTAGTTGTATGCCGGAGAGGACCATTGTGTAAATCTATTGCATCTTTTGCATTCAAAAAAACTATTAGTTTGTTACGTCTTTTTGCTATCTCTGCGAGCAGCCCTGCTTAGGTTGTACAGTCTGACAGCCGTTGGTAGGAAGGACCTACGAAACCTCTCGGTTGTGCACCTAGGATGATGTAGTCTGCTGCTAAATGAGCTCCTCAGTGCATCCAGTATGTCCTGCATAGGGTGGAACTCGGACTCCAGCAGAGATGACAGTTTAGCCACCGTCCTTCTCTCTCCTATCTCCTCCATCGGATCAAGGCGCTGCCCCAGGACAGAACTAGCTTTCTTAATCAGTTTGTTCAGTCTCTTCCTATCGGCTGCAGTAATGCCACTGCCCCAGCAGACCACTCCAAAAGTGATGGCTGATGCCACCACCGTGTCATAGAATGACTTCAGCAGCGCCCCTTGTACACCAAAAGACCTGAGTCTCCTCAGCAGGAACAGCCTGCGCTGTCCCTTCTTGTAGAGTGCGTCAGTATTGTGTGACCAGTCTAGTTTATTGTTCAGATGAATACCCAGGTACTTATAGGATGTCACCATCTCGATGTCTGTTCCCTGTATATTTACTGGTGCTGTGAGGGGCTGCCCATGCCTGCGGCAGTCCACCACCAGCTCCTTAGTTTTCCTCGCGTTGATCTGGAGGCAGTTCCGATGGCATCAGTCCACAAAGTCCTGGATAAGCCCTCTGTACTCAGCTTCATCTCCGTTGGAGATGAGACCAACGATCGCAGAGTCATCAGAGAACTTCTGTAGATGGCAATGTGTTGTGTTGTGTGAGAAGTCCGCAGTATAAAGAGTGAACAGGAAGGGAGCCAGCACCGTTCCCTGGGGGGCCCCCGTGCTACTGATGATCGTGTCGGAAACACAGTCCCGGGTTCTCACAAACTGAGGCCGGTTCGTGAGGTAGTCCAGGATCCATGATGACAGGTGCTGGTCCACCCCTGCGCGCAGCAGCTTGTCCTTCAGGATCATCGGTTGGATGGTGTTGAAAGCACTGGAGAAGTCAAAGAACATGATCCTCACCATATTCCCGGGCTTCTCCAGGTGGGACAGAGAACGGTGAAGGCGGAAGATCACCGCATCCTCCACCCCAATGCCATGCTGGTAGGCGAACTGGAGTGGATCCATCGCTGGTTCCACCAGGGGGCGGAGATGAGCAAGGAGCAGTCTCTCCAGGGTCTTCATCAAGTGGGACGTCAAGGCCACCGGTCTGTAGCTGTTCAGGTCTTTGGGGTGGGAAGTTTTTGGTACAGGTACCACACAAGATGTTTTCCACAGCTGTGGTACCCTCCCCAGTTTCAGGCTCATGTTGAAGATATACATCACAATCCCACACAGCTGGTCTGCACAGGACTTGAGGAGCTTTGCGCTGATGCCGTCCGGTCCCGACGCCTTCCTCGCCTTGATCTTCCTCAGCTCCGTCCTCACCTGGGTCTTGGTCAGGGTCAGGATGGGGGGCTGTGTGTTGGGAGTGGGGGGGTGTCGGTGGAGTGGGGAGTGGGCAGCAGGACTTGATTTCTTAGAGGCAGCAGTGGTTGTTGTGCAGACAGGGGGGAGGGCGGTTGGTCAAATCTATTGAAAAACAGATTCAGGTTGTTCGCCCACTCCCTGCCCCCCGTGGCCTGGGGGGAGGTATTCTGGAGCCCCGAGATGGTTTTGAGGTTTCTCCAGACCCCGCTGATGTCGCTCTGTTGCAGCTTGTCCTCCATCTTCTTCCTGAAGCTGTCCTTGCCTTCTCTGATCTTTCTCCTCAGCTCCCTCTGTACGGACTTCAGCATCTCCCTGTTCCCCGACCTGAAGATCCTCTTCTTCTCTCTCAGAAGTGTTTTTATCTCAGGGTTGATCCAGGGCTTGCTGTTTGAGTGACGCCGTATGGTCTTGGTGGGAACGGATTTGTCCACACAGAAGCTGAGGTAGCCCGTGAAGGTGTGAATGAGGCCATCGATGTCCTCACCATGTGGATCGCAGAGCTGCTTCCAGGCAGTGGCTTCAAAACAGTCCTTTAGAGTGTCCATTGTCTCCTCAGACCATAACTCCACAGTGTGCATGGCCGGAGGTTGTCTGTGCACTAGGGGTTTGTACACCGGCCGGAGATGAACCAAGTTGTGATCCGATCTCCCAAGTGGGGGGAGTTGTGATGAGGTGTACGCCTCCTTAGTGTTTGCGTAGAATAAATCCAGTGTTTTATTGTCTCTAGTGTGGCGTGTGACATACTGGGTGAAAGTGGGCAGAATGGGAGACAGTGAAACGTGGTTGAAATCGCCTGAGATGAGGAGAAGAGCATCTGGGTGTTCTGTCTGCAGCTTGCTGGTTACTGAATGGATGACGTCACGCGCTGTCCCAGCGTTCGCCGTCGGATTTGCATAAACAACAATGCAGATCACGTGTGAGTGTTCTCTCGGGAGATATGTAGGCCTCATGCTAACAGCTAGCAACTCAATGTCTTTGCTGCAGTGTCGTTGTTTAACAGTGATATGTCCCGGTCTGCACCAGTTGTTGTTAACATACATTATCACTCCACCGCCCCGAGCTTTGCCACTCTCTGGTGTTCGGTCAGCTCGTATCATGTGAAAACCCTCCAGCTCAATGTTAGCATATGCTGCTAGTTCAGTTAGCCACGTCTCAGTAAACAAAAGGAGAGAGCACTCCCAGTAAGTGCTATCATAACGGGAGATAGCCGCTAGCTCATCTAACTTTCCCAGTATCGACCGTACATTTTCCATGACAACAGATGGAAGGGACGGTCTGTACCTTATATTTTTTGTCCTCCGCCTTACTCCAGCCCGGCAGCCGCGACGCTTTCGCCTCAATTCTCTCGGTATGTCAGGTTTTTCCAGTGGGACCGGGTGGCGGTTAAATGCTAGCAGCTCTTCCCTGTTGTATCGTATCCTGCTATGAACAATGGCTCCGTCCACCGGCTCAGGAGACATTTGGGACGATCTGTGTGTCCGTGATATAAGTGGGGTGAAAAAAAAAAAAGTGATCAAAAGAGAGAGGAAGGGAAAAAAACTCGGAATCGAGCCGCTGTTGCAAAAGGCAGCCTACTGGTGTGGCGCCGAGAGACAAATGTCGCTTATCAGGCGCTCAAAAAGCCCCTGGGCGTCACCGCTTCACATGGTCCCGAAATCTGACGGTTCTTGGAGACCGTGCGGCGATTACCGCAGATTAAACAATGTGACAGCGCATGACCGCTACCCAATTCCTCACATCCAAGATTTTTCATTACATCTGGCGGGTGCGTGCATTTTTTCAAAAATAGACCTGGTCCGCGGCTATCACCAAGTCCCCGTTCGAGCGGAAGACATTCCTAAAACAGCTGTAATAACCCCCTTCGGTCTTTTTGAATTTTTGCGGATGCCTTTTGGCCTCAAAGGCGCTGCTCAAACCTTTCAGCGGATGATGGACGCGGTATTACGCGACCTCCCCTTCGTGTTCGTCTACCTCGACGATATGCTGGTAGCCAGCTCGTCTGAGGAAGAACACGAACAGCATCTCACTATGGTTTTTCGGAGACTAGAAGAGCACGGGTTAATAATCAATCCAGCCAAATGCAAATTCGGCGTGTCACAAATTGATTTTTTGGGACACAGAGTTTCACCGAAGGGGGCAGTCCCACTGCCAGACAAAGTTCGCGCAGTAAAAAGTTTCCCACGGCCACAAACGGTCAAATCGCTGCAGGAATTTTTGGGAATGGTTAATTTTTACAATCGTTTCCTCCCCCGTGCAGCTCAGCTCATGCAGCCCCTATACGACGCGCTCAGAAAACAAAAACCTTCCAACGCGGTCGAATGGACCCCAGAGCGCGAACACGCCTTCGCGAAAGTAAAAAGTGCCCTAGCTAACGCCACATTGTTGGTTCACCCTGATTCCTCGGCCCGCATTGCGCTAACCACAGACGCTTTGGACCTGGCCATAGTGGCGGTTGTAGAACAACACGTCGGCGGAATCTGGCAACCTTCGGCATTTTTCAGCAAATCGCTAAACCAAACTGAGCGTAAATACAGCACTTTTGACAGGGAGCTGCTAGCGCTTCATTTATCCATCCGCCACTTCCAGTTCTGGTTGGAGGGGCGGCGTTTCACGGCTTTTGTAGACCACAAACCGCTCACCTTTGCGATGGCTAAAATTTCCGAACCGTGGTCAGGCAGGCAACAAAGACAACTAGCTGCGATTTCAGAGTTCACCACAGACATTCAACATGTGGCAGGCAAACTTAACGTGGTAGCAGACTGCCTCTCTCGCGCTGTGACATCGCCAGAGCACGAGGAGACAGATTATACTACCTCAGCCGCAGAACTCTTCGCCAACGCGGACACATATGCAGCCCCAATCCACGTAGGGATAGATTACGCAGCCATGGCGGAGGAGCAAAGTAGTGACGCGGACGTGCGCGCACTCCTGTCTGGACCAACAGGGTTAAGGCTGGAGGAAAGGGGTTTACGCGACGGTGTGCCCCCCCTAATATGCGACATCTCAACCGGCCGACCTCGCCCGGTAGTCCCAGCTGCATGGCGCCGCCGTGTTTTCGACTCAGTTCACTCCCTCGCGCACCCGGGTGTGCGCGCTTCGGTTAAAATGGTGGCCGAAAAGTTTGTGTGGCCGGGCCTGCGCAAAAACGTAAAAGAATGGGCAAAGACTTGCATTTCTTGTCAGCGCGCCAAAATACACAAACACACAAAAGCCCCTCTAGAGCCTTTTCGAATCCCAGCTAGAAGGTTCGACCACGTTCATGTCGACCTCGTGGGACCTCTACCTTCCTCCCAAGGTTTCACACATCTGTTAACAATGATAGATCGCACTACGCGCTGGCCTGAGGCGGTCCCTCTGGCGTCAACCACAGCGGAGGAAGTCGCTCGCGTTTTTTTGACAAACTGGGTGGCACGTTTCGGCGTCCCATCGGACATCATGTCCGATAGGGGGCCTCAATTTGTCTCGGAGCTTTGGTCAGCCATGGCCAGCAGCTTAGGAGCGACAATTCACCGCACCACCGCTTATCACCCTCAGGCTAATGGGTTATGCGAGCGTTTTCACAGATCTTTAAAGGCCGCTCTCAGAGCCTCACTATCGGATACAAATTGGATAAATAAACTTCCCTGGGTTTTATTGGGGTTGCGTGCTGCGCCTAAAGAGGATCTAGACGCCTCCCCAGCAGAATTAGTTTTTGCACAACCTCTCAGGCTCCCAGGTGAATTTTTACCAGAGAACCCAGAGCCAGGGCATCTTCCAGCCCCGAGTTTTTTAGGCAGAAACGGCCCTAACACTCTCCCCGGACCGGCACATCATTCTTTTCCGCGGGTTTTTGTCCCCCAAGCTTTAAAAAACGCTGAATTCGTTTTTGTTAGGCATGAAGCTTTAAAACCAACCTTCCGCCCACCATACGATGGACCATTCAGAGTGCTGGAACCTGGTGATAAGCATTTTGTGCTTGATTTAGGGGACAGAAAAGAAACAGTCAGCATTGACAGACTTAAACCTGCCTTCTTGTTGAGAGACGAGCCTGCACGGTTGGCGAGAGCACCTCGGCGGGGTAGACCCCCCAAGAGAAAAGACTCAGCCCCCCTGCAGGGAACGAATAATCACTCTCCTCCCCAAGCTGCAGATTCCTTACAGGAAGGTCCCACCAGGACGCCCAAGCGGACCCACAGCAGATTCGGGAGAAGACTTAAACCCAGACGGCACAGGGACTGATGCAAACTACTCAAAAGTTGTTCACTAATTGTGCTGTAACAGTTTAAGACTGACTTGTGATATTACTACGCTGTTATGGTTACCACTGAATTCTCTACAGGAGCATAGCTGCTGGAAAGTTTCTTCCTTGTCAAGAGGTGTAGCAGTTAGTATGTCATAATGATTATCTTAAACTGTGAATTCTTCTATTGTCCTTTTCTTAGTCGTTTGGGGGGGGGGGGGGCTGTGGTCTATATTAATCATATATCCCATAGCCTACATATGTATAAGCATGTGAGAATGTTTGGTGATTACATATGTAAAGCGACTTCACACCTCAGAACAGGACAAAAGGTCTCAACCGCCAGTGAAGATCAAAGAGCATCCCAGGTGCTGCGGTGGAGACCAGATAGGTCGCCCTGACCTCTCAGGGCCAGGTGGAGGGGTACCAAGACAAAGGAGGGGGATTAAGATAATGAGGGATGTCAGCTTTGATATGCATGTCTTTTGTTATGTGTGAGTATAAGTACGTAGAGCCGAATGTGTTCGCTCTCTTACTTCTTCTGCTGCTGCACTAGATGAGACTTGTTAGAGGAGCGAAGCTGATAATAAACTTTGGTTTATAAGTCACATCGCCTCGTTATTCCAAGCTCTTCTACAGTACTAATAAGACCATAAGACTGAGATAAAGGTACCATTTTCTGATTTGGTGGTAAATATTCATTTGGTGAATGTTACGTGGATGACAATCACTGTAAATTGTGAAGTTTTGTTTTTTTTTAAATTTTGCTCTCATATTTTTCTTTTACTAAAGCCGGCAAATAATTAACTTTACAATCCTGCTTCCGAGTCTCATTTAAATGTTCCACTGTGCTCCAGCAGCCGAACCTACTGGTCCAATTAAGCTACTTGTACTGATCAATCATTCATTCCTTCAAGGTATAAATACGAATTATACAGCAGAGTATATGTTACATGCTGCATAGCACACTGGTAAACATTCCTTCTGGAGCTATTTTTTTTTTTTTTTGACTATTGCTGACATCACTTAAACAAATTGAAAAATTATGCATTTTTGCTTTTATATTAAGATTTTATTTTGTTTAATATAACAAAATCATCTTCTTCTCCTGTCAATGAAGAGTCCTTATGCCATCTCCTTAAGTCATCTTTTTGAATAAGACCATCAAAATGATCAGCCATGTTTTCAATAGAAGCGTTTACACTGGAAGCATTGTATAATGAAAACAGTAACTGAAAATGAACAAGGCAACACTTTTCTATGTGCTGCAGAGCAATTTCCAACCTATAAAGTCACATTTTACTGTGTGAAGGGAATAGATTGAAAGACACTGGGTATGATTCCGTTTTTACTGTACTGTTTGCACTGAATTATGCATTTTGAAGTTTTACATTATTTCTGGATGTACAGTACAATGCACATTTTTTGGGTTACCTACCTATTCTCCAGATGATATGTTTGGATAATCAAGGATACAGTGGTTCTCTCAGTATTTGGTTGCAGCCTCCGACCAACCTCAGCCATTGGAAGACGATGATTTAGAACATGGTCAACAATTCCGTCCCTGATTTCATCAGGAACAGGCCTATGTACTCAGCCTCTTCTCCCTCTTCCTCTGATTTGTCCCCTTATTCTTCCACCTCGCATCCTTACGGCTCTTCTTCTGGGCTGTTGACCCTGCTCATTCTCTTGATGTCCTTCCATTTTTGTATCAGAAATGGTAACTATCGCAAACAAGTTCTTTTTGTCTTCTTATTGATAAAACTAGTACAGAGGGTATACATTGTAACAGAATTCTTGGCAGTTATAGGACAGTTACCATAGCAACACATCACTGAGTGGCAATCACATGTGACAGCTTTAGACTGTGTGTCCACCAAATGCGTTTTTTGTCGCCCAACCGCCCCAAATAATTTTTTTTTTTTTTTTTTAGCGTTTGTGCACTGCACTCTGGAAAAAAAAAAGTATTTTAAATGAAGGTGTTTATTATTAAGGGTAAAAAAAAAATCCAAACCTACATGGCCCTGTGTGAAAAAGTGATTGGCCCCAAAACCTAATAACTGGTTGGGCCACCCTTAGCAGCAACAACTGCAATCAATAACTGACAATGAGTCTTTTATAGCACTGTGGAGGAATTTTGGCCCACTCCTCTTTGCAGAATTGTTGTAATTCAGCCACATTGAAGGGTTTTCCAGCATGAACTGCCTTTTTAAGGTCATGCCACAGCATCTCAATCGGATTCAGATCAGGACTTTGACTAGGTCACTCCAAAGTCTTCATTTTGTTTTTCTTAAGCCATTCAGAGGTAAACTTGCTGGTGTGTTTTGGATCATTGTCCTGCTGCAGAACCCAAGTGCGCTTCAGCTTGAGGTCACGAACAGATGGGTGGACAGTCTCCTTCAGGATTTTTTGGTAGACAGCAGAATTCATGGTCCCATTTACCACAGTAAGTCTTCCAGATCCTAAAGCAGCAAAACAGCCCCACACCATCACACTACCACCACCATATTTCACTGTTGTATAATGTTCCTTTTCTGAAATGCTGTGTTACTTTTACGTCAGATGTAATGGGACACACACCTTCCAAAAAGTTCAATTTTGGTCTCATCAGTCCACAGAGTATTTTCTCAAAAGTCTTGGGGATCATCAAGATGTTTTCTGGCAAAACTGAGACGAGCCTTTGTGTTCTTTTTGCTCAGCAGTGATCCTGTCATGTCTTGTCTCATGAGATGTGCAGACAGGTTTGAAAGTTGGGAAGCAGTTGGTTGTGCTGAAAAGTTTGCTCAAATGTTGGGTTTATTTTTTTTTTTATTTAATAACAAAGATGAAACGAAAGACCTTGACATGACATACCCACGAGGAGTGCTGCACAAAAAAAAAGGAAAAAAAAACCCATTCAGAACATGTGGGCCAGCACACTCCTCTCAGAGCAGCATTAGCAACAGCTACACTCCAGCATGGAGCTTGCTCTTTCTATGAGCAGCACTGACCAGACAACTCTAGACACCTGCTACCTTCAACCTCAGAGCGAACCAAGTAAACAACACAGCAGCACCATATCCCATGGAGGTCTGAGAGCCTGCAGCCACCAAAACAAAAGCCGCCACGGTGAGGTGAAAAGACGCTGAAATGGCTGGGGGGATGTATATCACGATGGATTGTGATCGTGATAGTATCGTGATAGATCATGATAGTATTGGATCATGACCCAAGCTTCATGATCTGAATCTGATCATGAGGTCCCTCACGATTCTCAGCCCTAACAGTTACTGTATACATTCAAAATTATTCAACAACCATTGCATATTTGGTTTACTTTCAACAGTTGCACACTTTCAGCTGTTTCAGATTTGCACTGGAGGTTAGATAATTTGCATTGGGGTTAAAAATTTTTTGGTGCGACTGCACAATGCACAAGGCCCCCATTTTAGACCCCACCCTAACTGGTTCCGGATGGGCCATGCCATTCAAACATTCAAAAGGTGATTGGGATTTTTTTTCCACCAGCTTCAATCACCCAAGTTCAATTAATGCAACTCAAATAGGTCAGCTCAACACTGCTGTAATAAACTGCAGTGAGGATGGTTCTAAAAGAAGGAGCCTTCTACACAGGTCTGTAATGTTACATCTAGTTATGTTTTTCTACATTTGTCATTTTGTTTGCTCTGTAATCTTAAGCACAAGGTACTGATAATGATGGAGTCAGTCTTTACCCGCAGCCACTGTTTTTCAGTTAGCGTGTCGCTGTAGTCCACGTCCCGACGACAACGTGATCCTCGGCCAAACATCTTCTCCTCCTCCTCTTCATAGGTGAGGCGCTCCACCTCAGCATCATCTTTGATAATCCAAGATGGCAACTCATCCTCTTCCATTAGGCGTGGCTTACGCTTTGGGTTCCTGGCATCCTCCCGGCGACGGTCCATGTCCATGCGCTAGATGAAAACAACAGGAAAAGCAGGTCAACACTTTATCTCCGAGTTACCTGCAGTACTGTTGCAGCATCAAATTTTTTTTGCAATTGTACTTGACATTTAGTTAACTTGCTCCATTTAGGGAGGTGGAGATTTTCTTTAACAGAAGCACGGCAAAGAGTCAAGGGTCAGGCAAGCTGAAAATTAAAGTGAGAACTTGTTGCTAATTTCACAAGTATCCATGTGGTATGCTGTCTTACTAAACTTCTACTGGCAACTTGTACAATTCATTTACAACAGTGTTGTATTTTTTTCCATCTATGCTGCTCTATAGAGAAAAAAACAATCACATGTTCCTCAAGCAGTGTACTGTACTTCCACAAAGCTTTAATTGTGCCAGACCTTTATTTCACACTAGAATGGTTCAGATTCAGTGAAACTTAACTCTCTGTGTACATTTTCCCTTGGATGTTTCTCCTTTTGATGCCTTTATGAAGCCTTGGTTAATATAATACAGTTTTAAAAAATCTTTCTAATATCAAAGTGAAAACAGACTTCTACAATGTAATGCCATTTAAAAAAATAAAATTCTCTCGACTGTGAATTTTAGTCAATAGGCTATAAAGCTTTGTGGAACAAGTTCCCCATATTAACAATATGAAACAGTGTTATAAAGGTATGACCAATGTAGAAGAGCTCAAAAAGTAGGAACGTGACTGAGAGAATGCTTATTTTTATTCCCATGGCCAGTATCTGAAAGTGGCATTTATCTGTTCAAGTCAACTCCATCTCAATAAAGAGACTCCATAGCTTGTAAGGAATAAGAATTAAATAAGGAAAAAGAGTCATAGTTATGGCATTGCAGTTTGTTGCTACTATGTGCTTCTGAAAATGTGATTTTTATCTGTTAACTCCAGGCACTTGAAGTTCCACTAGTCCCAGTGGGAAGTAAGGATTTTTTTTCTCAAATCTTACAGGCAGATAAGAAGTAAAAGGTTAAGAGGTGTGAAACTGCTCAAATTATAGTGGATTAAAAAAAGTCTACACCCTCCTGTTCAAATGTCAGGTTTTTGTGATGTGAAAAAATGAGACCAAGATAAAATCATTTCAAAACTTTTTCCACCATTAATGTGACCTATAACCTGTACAACCCAATTGAAAAACAAACTAAAATCTTTTAAGGGGAAAAATAAAAAATTTACAATAAATTGGTTGCATAAATATGCACATCCTTAGACTAATACTTTCTTGCAACACCTATGATGTTTAATACAGCACTCAGTCTTTTGGGTAGGAGTCTGTCAGTGTGACACATCTTGATGTAATAATAATAATAATAATAATAATACATCAGTCTTATATAGCGCTTTTCTAAATACTCAAAGACGCTTTACAAAGCAGCATAGGGACAAACATACAGAGAACGGGTAAACAGACAAGGTAGGTACACATAGGTAGAAGAGGCAGTCATTTTTTATTGGTAGATTTGAAAAGATGGGTTTTGAGTTGACTTTTAAAAGAAGCAAGTGTGTTGGCAGACCGGATGTGAAGGGGCAAGGAATTCCAGATTGCTGGTGGGGCGATGGTGAATGATCTATCACCCAGGGTGCGGAATTTTGTCTTGGTGATGGGGGTAAGAAGGTGAGCGTCAGCAGAGCGGAGGAGCGGAGTGGGAGAATGACGAGACAGAAGGTCCGTTAGGTATGAGGGGGCGAGGTTATAAAGAGCTTTATAGGTGATGAGGAGGATCTTGAAGTTGATGTGCTGTTGAATGGGGAGCCAGTGGAGCTGACGGAGGAGAGGAGTCATGTGGTCTCTGGAGCGGGAGTGAGTAAGTAGGCGGGCGGCTGAGTTTTGGACATACTGTAGTTTTTGGAGGATGGTGGAAGGAAGTCCATGCAAAATGCTGTTACAGTAATCAAGTCTGGAGGTGATGAAGGCGTGGATGAGTATTTCAGCAGCAGAGGGTGAGAGGGTGGGACGGAGGCGTGCAATATTACGAAGATGAAAAAATGATGTTTTGGTGATATGGTTGATATGAGATTTGAAGGAGAGGGTGGGGTCCATGATAATGCCGAGGTTTCTGGCCAGGGGGGAGGAGGTGACTGAGTGACCATCGATTTGTAATGAAAAGTTCTGGGAAGAGGGTAAAAGAGATTTTGGTCCAAAAATGATGATTTCTGTTTTATTGCTGTTTAGCTTGAGAAAGTTGTTAGTCATCCAGGTTTTTATGTCTGTAAGACAGTTGGTGATGGTTTTAGAGGAGATGTACAGCTGGGTGTCGTCGGCGTAGCAGTGAAAGTGAAGACCATGTTGACGGATGATGTGACCAAGCAGAAGCATGTAGAGAGTAGCGATGTAGCAATGTAGCAATATTTGCCCACTCTTCTTTGCAAAAATGCTCCAAATCTGTCAGATTGCGAGGACATCTCCTGTGCACAGCCCTCTTCAGATCACCCCACAGATGTTTGATCGGATTCAGGTTTGGACTCTGGCTGGGCCATTCCAAAACCTTAATCTTCTGGTGAAATCATTCTTTTGTTGATTTGGATGTGTGCTTTGGATCATTGTTGTGCTGAAAGATGAAGTTTTTCTTCATCTTCAGCTTTCTAACAGAGGTCTGAAGGTTTTGTGCCAACACTGACTGGTATTTGGAACTGTTCATAATTCCTCCACCTTGACTAAGGCCCCAGGTCCAGCTGAAGAAAAACAGCCCCAAAGCATGATGGTACCTCCACCATGCTTCACTGTAGGTATGGTGTTCTTTTGGTGATGAGCAGTGTTGTGTTTGCACCAAATATACCTTATGGAATTATGGCCAAAAAGTTCAACCTTGGTTTCATTGGACCATAACACATTTTCCCACATGTGAGGGCTGAGGAGAAAGATCAGAGAAGGCAAGGACAGCTTCAGGAAGAAGATGGAGGACAAGCTGCAACAGAGCGACATCAGCGGGGTCTGGAGAAACCTCAAAACCATCTCGGGGCTCCAGAATACCTCCCCCCAGGCCACAGGGGGCAGGGAGTGGGCGAACAACCTGAATCTGTTTTTCAATAGATTTGACCAACCGCCCTCCCCCCTGACTGCACAACAACCACTGCTGCCTCTAAAGAAATCAAGTCCTGCTGCCCACTCCCCACTCTACCAACACCCCCCCACTCCCAACACACAGCCCCCCATCCTGACCCTGACCAGGACCCAGGTGAGGACGGAGCTGAGGAAGATCAAGGCGAGGAAGGCGCCGGGACCGGACGGCATCAGCGCAAAGCTCCTCAAGTCCTGTGCAGACCAGCTGTGTGGGATTGTGACGTATATCTTCAACATGAGCCTGAAACTGGGGAGGGTACCACAGCTGTGGAAAACATCTTGTGTGGTACCTGTACCAAAAACTTCCCACCCCAAAGACCTGAACAGCTACAGACCGGTGGCCTTGACGTCCCACTTGATGAAGACCCTGGAGAGACTGCTCCTTGCTCACCTCCGCCCCCTGGTGGAACCAGCGATGGATCCACTCCAGTTCGCCTACCAGCATGGCATTGGGGTGGAGGATGCGGTGATCTTCCTCCTTCACCGTTCTCTGTCCCACCTGGAGAAGCCCGGGAATATGGTGAGGATCATGTTCTTTGACTTCTCCAGTGCTTTCAACACCATCCAACCGATGATCCTGAAGGACAAGCTGCTGCGCGCAGGGGTGGACCAGCACCTGTCATCATGGATCCTGGACTACCTCACGAACCGGCCTCAGTTTGTGAGAACCCGGGACTGTGTGTCCGACACGATCATCAGTAGCACGGGGGCCCCCCAGGGAACGGTGCTGGCTCCCTTCCTGTTCACTCTTTATACTGCGGACTTCTCACACAACACAACACACTGCCATCTACAGAAGTTCTCTGATGACTCTGCGATCGTTGGCCTCATCTCCAATGGAGATGAAGCTGAGTACAGAGGGCTTATCCAGGACTTCGTGGACTGGTGCCATCGGAACTGCCTCCAGATCAACGCGAGGAAAACTAAGGAGCTGGTGGTGGACTGCCGCAGGCATGGGCAGCCCCTCACAGTACCAGTAAATATACAGGGAACAGACATCGAGATGGTGACATCCTATAAGTACCTGGGTATTCATCTGAACAATAAACTAGACTGGTCACACAATACTGATGCACTCTACAAGAAGGGACAGCGCAGGCTGTTCCTGCTGAGGAGACTCAGGTCTTTTGGTGTACAAGGGGCGCTGCTGAAGTCATTCTATGACACGGTGGTGGCATCAGCCATCACTTTTGGAGTGGTCTGCTGGGGCAGTGGCATTACTGCAGCCGATAGGAAGAGACTGAACAAACTGATTAAGAAAGCTAGCTCTGTCCTGGGGCAGCGCCTTGATCCGATGGAGGAGATAGGAGAGAGAAGGACGGTGGCTAAACTGTCATCTCTGCTGGAGTCCGAGTTCCACCCTATGCAGGACATACTGAATGCACTGAGGAGCTCATTTAGCAGCAGACTACATCATCCCAGGTGCACAACCGAGAGGTTTCGCAGGTCCTTCCTACCAACGGCTGTCAGACTGTACAACCTAAGCAGGGCTGCTCGCAGAGATAGCAAAAAGACGTAACAAACTAATAGTTTTTTGAATGCAAAAGATGCAATAGACTTACACAATGGTCCTCTCCGGCATACAACTAGGAACATACCGGTCGCTATGGAGGGTGAGAATATGTATGGGCACATAATCATACCATGTAGGATAACTAAGTAGACGGTTATGCTGTTTCATTCCATCTAGCAACAATGCTCTGCACTGTGTGTGTTTATATATTTGCATATTTATTCCATCTAGCTACAATGCTCCGTACTGTGGGTGTTTATATATTTATATATCTACATATTATTCCATCTAGCTACATTGCTCCGCACTGTGTGTGTTTATATACTTGCATATTTATTCCACCTAGCTGCAATGCTCCGTACTGTGGGTGTTTATATATTTACATATTTATTCCATCTAGCTACAATGCTCTGCACTGTGTTCATATATTCATATATTTATTCCATCCAGCTACAATGCTCTGCACTGTGTGTCTGTGTGTGTGTGTATATATATATATTTTATAGTAATACGTACATATGTTTATTAGCTGCTCTTGCTTGCTTGTTTTTTTTTCTTGCCTTCTGATTGTTGCTCTGAGTGTTGCTATCCCTGTGCTGTTGCAATCCTGGAATTTCCCCGTTGTGGGACTAATAAAGGCTTATCTTATCTTATCTTATCTTATGTGTTTAGGAGATTTTAAATGTGTCTATGCAAAATGTAACCAGGCTCGGATGGGTTTTTTTTTTTTGGTAAGATAAGGCTTTTGTCTTGCCACTCTAGATGGGAGAGGTTGTCATATGTACTAAACAACCAGTCCTTGCAAGAAATTCCTGGAGCTCCTTCAATGTTGCTGTTGGCCTCTTGGCAGCCTCTCTGACCAGTTTTCTTCTCGTCTTTTCATCAATTTTGGAGGGGCGTCCAGCTCTTGGTAATGCCACTGTTGTGCTATATTTTCTCCACTTGATGATGACTGTCTTCATTGTGTTCCATGGTATATTTAATGCCTTGGAAATTCTTTTGTACCCTTCTCCTGACTGATACCTTTGAACAATGAGATCCCTCTGTTGCTTTGGAAGTTCTCTGCGGACCATGGCTTGTGCTGTAAGATGTGACGACAAAAACGTCCGGAAAAGCCCACTAGAACAGCTGAACTTTATTTGGGCTTAATCACAGGCACTTTAAATGGTGGCAGGTGTGTGCTGACTCCCATTTAACATGAGTTTGAATGTGATTGGTTAATTTTGAACACGGCCACATCCCCAGTTATAACAGGGTGTGCATATTTATGCAAACAGGTTACTGTAAGTTTTTTATTTTTCCCCTTAAAGATTTCAGGTTGTTTTTCAATTGGGTTGTACAGGTTATAGGTCACATTAATGGTGGAAATAGTTTTGAAATGATTTATCTTGGTCTCATTTTTTACATCACAAAAACCTGGCATTTGAACAGGGGTGTAGACTTTTATATCCACTGTATATCAAATTTACAGCATGTGCTGTTTCAAAATTTTTCTTTTGGCCTTATTGTAGGACTCATTATTTCAGCAGACTTTCCATATTTAAATGGAAAAAAAAAATGGCTGTCTTTTTTCTTACCATAAAGAGCTCAAATTCATCTTCAATTCGGGCTATCATCTGGTTAAGAGTTTCATCATCTGGTACTTCATCCTCCTCCTTTAATTAAAAAAAACCAAAAACATTAATAGCTTACAACATACTCACTATGCAACACACATTTTTTCCCACTTAGTAAAGCTACTGGAGCAAAAGAAAAGCCTCTCAGCAACAACACATCACTCATTAGCAATGAAAAAGCTGAGACTATAACAGAACACTATAAAAGGAGGATAGATAACTCCTTGAGGATATCAAAGGAACCATCTCTGGGCCTGAATCAGTTTCATTTAATCATTCTTCAAAGCATACCTGGAGGGAAAACAGTCATTTCAACACTCACTATATACAAATGTTTGGTCAGGAATAAATACTTTATTTTATTCTTAAATCATTTTGAGTCGAACATGACAAATCCTGACCTTACCTCATTCTGCTCTTCGTGCTCTAAAATGGCCTGCAGGAAGGCTCGTCGCTCATGGCTTGAGGATTTCTGGTCAAACATGCCTGCCTGGATAACCTTCTGGTCAACGTTCAGTTTGTATTTGGCAGCTGCCAAGATTTTCTCTTCTACACTGTTGACGGTGCACAGACGAAGCACGCGCACCTCGTTTTGCTGACCAATGCGGTGAGCCCGGTCCTGAGCCTGAAGGTCCTGGTATCGACAGGTGAAATTAATAAGGTGTTAAGTGTATCAAAGAAGAAGGAGGGAAAAGTCACATGAATGGCAAATGCATGAAAATATGAATTCTCGGCAAGCTTGACAAATTTCCAGCAGCTAAACATACCTCAACTGATCACCAGAGGTTGCGTTAACTGAAAACTGTCCTTCATTGATAGATTTTTTTTTCAGCAATGACAGAAAAATCTGAAAATTGTCTGTCATTTTGACAGATTACACTGAGGGTGATCCAATTAAAATAAATTACAATGACAGGTTATGACAGAATTTTTACAACGCTATTTGTCAAAATGATAGATACAGTAAACAACAAGACATATAATCATCATTATGCTTTTACTTCAAGAAATTTTGATATGTTTACCTGCTACTACATGGCATCGTGTAACTATACATGCATTCAATTAATAAAATCTTTTACTCCAGCATTTTTCTTTGTGCTCCTAATTTTATGCTTCTGTATTTTTATGCCTTGGCGGAAAGGCAACGCATTCATACGGTAATCACTCCATGTGTCTGTGTCTGTGTCTGTTACCAGCTTTTCAGCTCACCCACTCAAAATCAACTGGAGCTAAAGGCTCGTATCCTATTTTCTTGACTTTTAATTTGCCACATATTCCAGATAAGGCTTTGTTTTCAAAATAAACACAAATTTAACTCACCTTTACCATCAATGCAGCTGCGAGGTATTGTAATAACTATTCCTGCCCACTGTAAGTGGCAGTGTGACTTTTTTACAGCCCCCTATGCCACAGGCACCGAGGCATCAGCACCTTGGTGCTTTCATTAATACAGAAATTATTTGAACTATTTCTACATGATTAAAGATGTGCACATCAACTATGATTCAATTAAAACCAATAACCAAGCATCCCACTGCAGACCACATGACTCAGAAGTTAAAAAAAACAAAACAAAACAAAAACAAGAGCACTCTGAGGCAAGTGCAATACCCCCCCTCCCCCCCCCCCCAGTTTTTTAAAAAGATATATGTCACTGGAGGACAGCAGTCTTCAACCCCTCTGGTCTTTGACCGGTAGGGGATTAAAAAAAGAAAAAAACAAAGACCTCCCAACATTTTGTGGTTATCTATTCAGTATCTCCTCAACTGTAACTGTGCCTTTTACACTCAAAATGTGTATAAATCTGATTCATAGCTTCATAACTAATATAACTACTAACTACACTAACAGTAATCATAACTTTAAAGCAGTGTGCCCACACTTATTATTTCCTTTTAATATTAGGTTCAGTTTTACTGATACAGTCCTGCAAAGTAACTATGCTGTGTGTAAATTAATTTTAACAGTCTCATTCATGTACAAATAATAATAAAAAAATCATTGACTGACTGCTCACATCCAGTACCAGTCAGTCTACTGAGATTACATAGAAGCAGTCATTACTCACATGAATAATTCATGTTCTTTTATTTTGCACCTCAGAAAGCACTAACTACAACCTGCCAGCTCTCACTGATGCTGCTTTACCTTTTTGCCACAGAAATTCATTTAATAAATAAAAATATTAACAATTTGACAAATAAAAAGAAAATCTAATGTATGAAAGGTAATTAATGCAGTTTGTTAAGTTAGCCTATAATAAAACAGCATACTGAATACTAATCAATAATCGTGTGCTGATGGATGGATGTACCTGGTGTGGGTTCCAGTCACTGTCAAAGATGATGACGGTGTCGGCAGCCTGCAGGTTGAGGCCAAGGCCACCGGCTCTGGTGCTGAGGAGGAAGATGAAGTACTGAGATCCTTCCTCATTAAACTTCTTCAGCAGGGCTGCTCGATCTTCAGACTTGGTGGTTCCTGAAACAAGAAATCAAAGAATCCAATACCCTGCAGTACATTTTTGAAGTCTTTTTACAAAGTCCATTGTTGTTTGGCTGTTTATACCAGTCCAGCCTCAGAAACATCAAAGACAAGCAAATATACAAAGAATCCAAATGCAGAGAGTTAATAAGAGCAACATGAAAAGAACATGAGGAAATAATAATAAAAAAAGCTCAACTGGATGAGCAACATTAAAGAGAATTTTAAAGTGTACAAACAGAAAGGATGAGAATAGTAGAAAAGTGTGCTACACAGAAAAAAATTAGCATTATTATTGCATTATTGGGACCAATATGGTCTTGCTCTTTTTTATGAATATGGGCATTTTGGAGTCCTTATGTATATGCAATTAGCTCCATTTCCTACTTTTTAGCCATTGAACTATAATACACTTAACACTGTCCCTAAATGGGACCAAAAACCTCTTAATAGAAGAAGAACTTGGTACTATTTTTAGACAACTTTAAAAGCATTAAAGTACATCCTTCAACTAACTTTTGATAGGACCATCATAATGGTATCTATTCTTACTTCAGCCAAGGTCATTTTTCAGTATGGTTTGTCTGTTCGTTAGCATGACACCATGAAAACTACTGGATGGATTTTGTTAATTTTATTCAGAAGAGGCACTTGGGCCTAAAATGACCCCATTGGATTTTAAGGCAGATCCAGATAATAGTATGCACATTTTGGACTGCTGTCCACCCCCACCCCCCCCGCTATGTGTCTTAAATGGAACACACAGAACTTTTACTCATTCAATGTATTTATATTAACACTTTGAAGGCCAAAATATTTTTTAAAAGACGAGGCTGACGATACAGCTTTTTTGTGTAAGATGCCATGATGTGTCTGGGATTTGTTGGCAGCTAATTATTCCTTTCAGAAGTGGAGATCAACCTTAAATTATAAATTTAAAAAGTGTTTTACAAAGTTCAAATAAATTATAGGTGCATCTCACTAAATTAGAATATCATCAAAAAGTTGATTTATTTCAGTAATTCAATTCATAAAATGAAACTCATATTTTATACAGATTCATTACAGACAGAGTGATATATTTCAAGTGTTTATTTCTTTTAATTTTGATGGTTATGGCTTGCAGCTCATGAAAACCTGAAAATCAGTTTCCCAAAAAAATTTGAATATTACATAAGATCATTATTACATAAGATCATCAAAGAAATTTAAAAAATGGATTTTTTTAAATAGAAATGTTGGCCGACAAACTATTTCCATGCACACACTCAGTACTTGGTCAGGGCTCCTTTTGCATGAATTAATACTGCACCACTGTGGCATGGCATGAAGGTGATCAGCTTGTGTTACTGCTGAGGTGTTATGAAGGCCCAGGTTGCTTTGATGGCGGCCTTCAGCTCATCTGCATTGTTGGATCTGGTGTCTCTCATCTCCCTGTTGACGATGCTTCATTGATTCTGTATGGGGTTTAGATCAGGAGAGTTTGCTGGCCAGTAAAATATGGTGATACCATGGTCATTAAACCAGGTTTTGGTACTTTTGGCAGCAGTGTTGGCAGGTGCCAAGTCCTGCTGGAAAATTAAATCAGCATCTCCATAAACCTTGTCAGCAGAGGGAAGCATGAAGTGCTCTAAAATGTCCTGGGAGACAGCTGCATTGACTTTGGACTTGATAAAACACAATGGACTAACACCAGCAGATGACATGGCTCCCCAAATCAGATGCCAAGTCCTGTCACTTGGAAATCAAGGTCCCAGAGCCTGGAAGAAGAGTGAACAGGCATGGAATCCAAGTTGCTTGAGGTCCAGTGTGAAGTTTCCACAGTCAATGATGATATGTGGAGCCATGCCATCTGCCAGTGTTTTTCCACTGTGTTTAATCAAGTCCAATGTCAGTGCAGCCATCTAACAGGAAATTTTAGAGCACTTCATGCTTCCCTCTGCTGACAAGCTTTATGGAGATGCTGATTTCATTTTCCAGCAGGACATGGCACCTGCCCACACTGCCAAAAGTACAAATACCTGGTTTAATGACCATGGTATCACTGTGCTTGATTAGCCAGCAAACTCTCCTGATCTAAATCCCATAGAGAATCTATGGTGTATTGTCAAGAGGAAGATAAAATACACCAGACCCAACAATGCAGACGAGCTGAAGGCCGCTATCAAAGCAACATGGGCCTTCATAACACCTCAGCAGTAACACAGGCTGATCACCTCCATGCCACGCTGCATTGATGCAGCAATTATGCAAAAGGAGCCCCGACCAAGTATTAAGTGTGTACATGGGCATACTTTTCAGTCGGCCAACATTTCTATTAAAAATCAATTTTTCAAATTAATTTTATGTAATATTCTAATTTTTTGAGAAACTGAATTTGGAGTTTTCATGAGCTATAAGCCATAACCATCGAAATGAAAAGAAAGAAACACTTGAAATATATCACTCTGTGTGTAATGAATCTATATATGAGTTTCACTTTTTGAAATGAATTATTGAAATAAATCAACTTTTCAATGACATTCTAATTTATTGAGATGCACCTGTAAATGGGTTGCATTAAGTGAATAAAAATCATCATCTCACAGTTAAATGTGTCTTGAGATAGGTGCTAATTTAAAGGCGACAGAGACAACATTGTGAGCTCCTGGTCAGTAGGTGTTGCACTTACTCTTGTCCCACTGCAATATTGTACTTGTTGGTAAGAAAAAAACATCAACAAGAAGTGTAGACTATTCTGCAACCTCAGTTCTTTGGTGATCATGAGCCAAATACAGCATGTCAAGCAGGGACTCTTTTGTGGTAAGAACCTAATATGAAGCCACAAATCGTGACATCAACCTAGTTATGCTATTGGCTGTGACATCCTTACCAGCCACCGTAGTCTCATCATCCAACTGCTCCTGTGTAAGTTTTATGATTGTTCTGGATTCCTAAAATGTTCCAAAAGTATTTTTTTCATTAATACAAAGTATATCTATTTTTGAAGAATAGAAAGGCTTTAATTCTGCACCTTTCTAAAGAATTTGTTGATGTATTTTTTTTAATGAAAATACAATCCAGAACACCTTTAAATAAATGATTTTAAAATATGCTTAGCTCTATTCCCTGAAGGTCAGAAATACCTGCAAAGCAGTAACCAGCATACAGAGATCACTTTTACCACACAATAATCAAGCATAGATCTGGCTTATCACATTACTCACATACAAATCATCATTAAATCACAGCTTAGGCACACATTTTCATCAGTCTATATAACAAAAATACAGAACTACTGAATATAACAGCATCTCCATCGGAGTGGATGAAGAGGAGTAAAATTAAGGTAAAGTAGTATTAACAATCACGTTCTGCTTTCATCTAGTTTATTTTAATGCATTGATAAATGCCAATTCTGTCTCTTCTCCACATAAACATTATTTTACTAAACCTAGAATAGATAGTCTGTGAGACTATTTGGGGACTTACCATCAAGACGTAAATACTGAAAGTTGCGATAGCTGAAGTAGTCCTCCATGATTGTCATGAGAGAGGTCATCTGGCAGAAGAGCAAAACTCTGTGGCTGGTGGCTTGCAGCTTCGGCAGGATGCGATCCAAAAGCTCAAATTTCCCAGAAGCTCGATACAGATCAGGCCTAAAAGAGGGAGAGGAAAAAAAAAATTACTATTAACCTATCTAAAAATGCACAAAATCTGTGTGTGTGTCTGTTCCATGCATATCTCTTGAACCGTTCCTCAGACTGACCTCAGATTTTATACGTGCTTTGCTGAGGTTACAAGGGTGTGCATCCCCAAGAACGGAGTCGCTCAGTCAAAACATGTAATTTTTATCAATAAAAATTTACCCACTGCTCTGTGTCTTCATGCCCTGGCTTCAGAAAGTGTGGGTGCGTTTGACTCTGTGCTGATTGGATAATATGTGGCATCACAGCCACGCTGATTGGATAATACGTGGCATCACGACCAGTCAGTCACCACAGTTTCACTGATCAAAACAAGGAAGTGAAAAATGATAAATTTTACTGAAAAAGATAATACTGAAGATTTAACGCTTAAAAAAAATTATACCATAAAGTTGCCGTGATTGTGTAGGTCTAAAGGATAATTCGGCATATGTGGAGAACATGAGGTGCGCCAGCAGACTGGGCAGAGTGTCAGCTGGGACCCGGGCCTGACAAAGAACACCGGTGTATCCAACACAGAACATGCCAGGAGAAGCAGCAGCCCAACACGACCCGGCTCAAAGGCACGCTAACTGACGGCGATAAAAAAAAGTTTATTTTCAATAAAGTGAAAAAAACAAGATAATGAATGGAGTGTGCTTTTGCAGGGAGGCACAGCCAACAGCAAAGTGTGATTTATCATGGAAAACAGTTGAACTCTGCGCTTCGAGCAATCAGCTGATTGGAGTCACCTCCTCCGATGTTCTGACATTTTGGCCTATCTATCAGAACAGCACTGGACTGCAGTCAAAGGTTTAAAAAAAAATGGGGGAGGGCTAAACAGTGATTTGGATCTTTATCCTGTAGCTTCAAAGTGCGCAGACACATCCTCGACAGGTCCTGTTATACAAACAAGTACATGTATTTAGCTCTCTCTGTGTGCGTGTGTGTGTGTGTGTGCGCGCGCAGGCTGCAGACAGCAGCTAAGCAGGTTCAGGTTCAGGGTCAGGTTACTTTATTTGTACCCGTAGGTAGATTTGTTTTGCAGTCTGGTGACATCCATATTTACAAGCCACTAATTACATTCAACATAGACACAAACACAGGCACACATCATACAAAATAAGTAAATATAAAATATGTACAATATATTTTATAGCTTGTTCAACTCTTTGACAGCAGCAGGGATAAAGCTGTTTTTGTAGCGCTGGGTTTTGCTTTTTGGGACAGCAAACCTCCGTCTGGAGGGAAGAAGCTGAAAGTTGCAGTGCAAAGGGTGGGAGTCATCATTTAAAATCGAGTCGGCCATCCTCTGTACTTGTCTGGTGTACAGGGATGTCAGGCTCAGCTGTGACTCACCAAGCAAACAACTGGACCATCTAACTACCTGATCCAAGGATTTCCTCTGTTTCAGTTTTATCTGACCAAACCATGACATTAAAGAAAAGGATAAAACAGATTCAATAAAAGCCCGATAAAACATAGTCATTATGGTTCGGTCAATTTGGAAGCGTGCAAGTTTCCTCAAACAATGCAAATTTTGCTGACCCTTTTTGCACACCCTTTCACAGTTCACTTCAAAGTTTAATTTACTATCAATAATCGTCCCAAGATATTTGTACGATTGTACACATTCGGTGGTCTGGCCTTTTAGTATGGTGACTTTGTGCCTGGGAGTTTTCCTCCTAAAGTCAATAATCATATCTTTCGTTTTTGTTGTATTCAGCTGCAGGTAGGAATCCTCACACCAGTGAACAAAGTCATCAACTACTGGGCCGTGGCCACTCTCACCATCCTGGAGAAGACTGACAATGACTGAGTCATCAGCATACTTTATAATGTGTCTGTTGTCATGTCTGCTCCAGACATGGAGCAGACAAGCAGAGCTCTATACGGGTTTTTCCTGTGAACCAACACTGCAAATACGCCATTACAGGGTAGCTCAAAGTTAGAAACCTGTTCAATAAGTTACACATACGTTCAAAGAGCGTTACTTATATGTTAGAAATAATTTTGGGGTATGCTAGACATTAAAGGTCTGATGACACAATTTTGACATTTTTTACATGTTGTGTAAACCCAAAAGTCGTTGTCGATGATCAATATAATCTTTACAGCCACGCCTGCATAAACTAGTTATCAAAAAACCGCAGCCGCTGACTGGACTTCATTCGGTGGCCGGCACCACCAGTCACGTAAGCAACAGAATGGACTCCGGTGTTATTGACTGGAATGACAGCAGCTTTGTAGCTCCCAGTTTCTCTGGTTTCTTGTTTTAATTTTATGGCTATGCTTGTGCGTTGTGTCGCAGGCTTAGATAAACAGCAGACCGTGAAAGACTACATCACACACTTCAGCTCCAACTGTCATAAGCCTCCTCGTGTGCTTTTACGCAGGAGGAGCACATGAGGAGGGGAAGGATTAATGGATTTACACGCAGCTTTGACCTGCTTTCTGTGATCGCATGCTGACGCTCGCCAGTCCAGCCACGTCCCCTCTCTCATTATCATCAGCTGATTCAAACTCCCGCTGATCATGTTTCCCGGTCCTCGCCCAGATGCTTCTCATCACATCATCACCAGCAGTGTGTGTACTTAGCGGCCGTTTGCCAGTCACGCACTGCTGGTCCATAGTGTTGTCATCTGTGCTGTTAGTCTGCCAGTATTTTCAGCACTCTCACTACGTGTTAGTCACTCCATGTTCGCCGTGGTTCTCATGCGTCCTTGAAGCGATGTCGGCTCTGGGGCGCACCTGTGGCTAACACATCTCCTCTCATTTGTTCTCTGAGCGATGCCGGCCCCCGAACGCCATCAGTAAGTGTGTTTGTGTTTTTTGTATGTCTTCACCTTTTTGGGAATTGTCTGTCTTTCTGTATTAAATGTGCTGTGGTGAACCCTGCACGTAAATCCTCATTATTTCATCCTCCCTCTGCATGCCCTGCGTAAAAGCACACGGAGGGTCATGATGAATGGATTTACGTGCAGAATTCACCACAGCACATGTATTGAACATAAGAATGATGACAACAGTTCCCATAAAGGTGAAGACTTACAAAAATAAACAGAAACACTTACAGCTGGCGTTCGGGGCTGACATCGCCCAGCAAACATGGAGAGGAGACGTGTTAACCACAGTTGCGCCCCAGGGCCGACATCGCTTCAAGGGGCGCAACAGAACCACGGCTGTATGGAGTGGCTAACACGTCATGACAGTGTTAGCAATATTGGCTGGCTGACAACACGGCAGATGATGCACACAAAACATGAACAGCTGACTGTCAAAGAGAGAGGGCACATGGTCGGACCGGCAAATCTTGGACAGTGCCCATCTGAAAGTGGGTCAAAATGCACAAAAAACACATGTACAAAACAAAAACAACAAGAACTCAAAATATAACACATAATAAACCAGATGCCTGAGCCACTGAGAATACACTGCTATGATTTTATTGAAAAATCGGATTTAAATAAATTATATCTATGAACAAATAATTTGTTGCAATATCTGTAACAAAAGCATAACACTCGGTGTTCCCCTGTTGCGTGTTTGCCGCTGCTGCTGTAGCGGGCATGTGTGCCTCTCCACTGTCACTCTCTGAGTCTGACTTGCTAGGCACGATGCCCACTTGGCACAGCTCAAACCTATATGGTCTGATGCCCCCAGATTCTTCATTGTCATCCCATTCTTCCGACCTATAATCGTCTGAAGATTGGACAACACAAACTGATTCCAGACTACATGGGCTGGAACCATCGTCGATGTTTTCTACTGCTTCCATCCTGTGTGTACAATGGGCAGCCAAGCACTGTGTTCTGTCGATGACGTTACAACATGGCCGGGGGGGTTTCCAGCCACTGACGCAATTGGTGAAGTGGCGCTCATGAAAACGTCAGATATTCGCGTGAAAAAAAGTCTGTTCAACTTAGAACTGCACAGACCAACCTATTTCGTCATATTGTATTATGTGTTGAAAAATTAGATGAAGTCAAAAACGTGTCATCAGACCTTTAATGTCGACATGTGTCGACTTTTGAGTAACTATGAGTTGCTGACAAGTAGCATGTGTGAACAAACGCATAACTTCCCTACAGCCTTTGGTCCGCGAATGCGGGACGTATCAACCATACGCTGGATGCGTTTGCGAACTACCCCGTATACCAGCATGCTTCAGGGTGCTTCAGCGTTCTTCCGTGTGCTCTTAACTTAGACAAAACCTAGCCATAACTGATTCCACATGCACCAGCATATTTTCCAAATTTTTTCATACGTTTTGCAAACACTGCCAAAATCATCTAGGTGTGACAGGGCCTAAACGCAGGATACAAAAATGCCCAAATAACAAAATAAATCATTTTTAGCTAAATATTTACTGACAAATGGGCAACACTGATGCAACGGTTGCAGTCAAATGGGTCCTTCTGCTGTGTATAATAAGGCTGGGTGTTTTGTAGTTAATTTGGTTGATTATAGTTTTAAAAAAAAAATTAATACCAAAATATTGCTAAAATATAAAATGATGCACTACAATGGGTCTCAAATATTTGTGAAGTGTCCTGTTATAGTACTGCATGTGTTTACTGACGATACACAGAAGAAATTCAATATTAAACAGTCAATATTCAATAAATTAATATGACCTGTAGTCAGAGGTCATGGTCTCAGAGTGAACCTGTGTACAAGGTTTCTTGACCCTAGCTTTCTTTGCTGTTGAGCTATAGTTTATAAGCCATTTTGATGTTGGCCTTTGACCTTGCAATCCCAAAACCATAGTCACACTTCAGAGTCACAGGGTGAACCTGTGTACCAGGTTTGGTGACCTTAACTTTACTCGTACAGTAATAAGGCATAGCTTAACCTTGACCTTTTGACCCCAAACACACAGTCTGAGGTCAGGATCCCAAGGTGAACTTGTGTACCAGGTTTGGTGGCCCTAGCTTTACTCATTTTATAGAAATAATAAGGCAAAAGGAATGTTAATCCTGACCTTTTCACCTAAAACCTATAGTCAGAGGTCAGAATCCCAAGGCAAACCTGTGTACCAGGTGTGGTGGCCCGAGATTTATTAGTTGTACAGTAATAAAGCATAAGGACTGTTAACCTTGACCTTTGACCCCAAACCCATAGTGAGAGGTCAGTATCCTAAGGTGAACCTGTGTACCAGGTTTGGTGGCCCTAGCTTTACTCATTTTATAGTAATAGTGTAAATGGAATGTTAACCTTGCCCTTTGACCTTTTGACACCAAACCCATAGTTTGAGGTCAGGGTCCCAAGGTGAACCTGTGAACCAGATTTGGTGGCCCAAGCTTTACTCATTGTATAGTAATAATAAGGCCAAAAGAATGTTAACCTTGACCTTTTGACCCCAAACCTATAGTTAGAGGTCGGGATCCCAAGGTGAACCTGTGTAGTAAGTTTGATGACCCTAGCTTTCTTTGTTTCTGAGATATAGTTGTAAGCCGTTAAGATGTTGACCTTGTACCTTACAATCCCAAAACCATAGTCACACTTCAGGGTGACAAGGTGAACCTGTGTACCAAGTTTGTTGACCCTAACATTACTCATTGTACAGTAGTAAGACATAAGGAAATGTTAACATTAAGCTTTGGCCTTTTGACCCCAAACCTGTATTGATATGTGAAGTTCATGTAGAGTCACCACTAGAGGGCAGTATGACCCCGGCCATGACCTGACTATAAAAGGAGATGTACATGTGCCACTGTGTGGTTAGTTGTTAGTTGCTGTTGAAGTGACAAGTAAAAAGTCCTAACTGACACCCGGTGTGTGCGCCTCGTCATTACATGTTCCAGGAGAACATTACATGGTACCAGGATAAAACCACGAACCGACGGCGAAGATGAACGCTCTTCGACAGCCGGATGAGTTAAAGTTGACCGGTAACGTCAACGAGAACTGGAAAGCATTCAAACAAAGTTTTGAACTTTATTCGCTTGCTATCGGTCTCCGTGACGAGGAGAGGAAAATAGCATTACTGCTAACAGTAGCAGGGCGAGCGGCGCTAAATGTGTTTAACACATTCATCTTCACGGAAGAAGAAAAAGGCAACTTCGACGCCGTGATGAAGAAATTTGACGATTACTGCACACCGAGAAAGAATGAAACGTACGAGAGGTATGTGTTCAGAAAAAGACTTCAGAAAGAGTCAGAGTCCATCGAGCTGTATGTCACAGACCTACGGTTGAAATGTCAGTCATGCAACTTTGAAACATTGAGTGAGTCAATGATACGGGACCAAATTGTAATTGGGGTCCAAGACAACAAATTACGGATGCAATTACTGAAAGAGACTAACTTAACGCTGGAGAAAGCGATACAGATTTGCCAAGCGTCTGAGAGTACAAAGGCACAATTAAAGACTTTTAGCAGCAAGGAAAAAGAGACTGCTGAGGTCGATGCAGTGCGGCGCGCGAAGCCGAAAGGAACGTTGCATGCAAGAAAAAGGGAGGCAAACCCAGAGCGCGCGCGCGGGAACTGTGAGCGGTGTGGAAGGCAACATGCGCCGAAGCAGTGTCCAGCATTCGGGAAGGAATGTCGCAAGTGTGGCGGAAAAAATCACTTCGCAAAGACCTGCTTCTCGAAGAAGAGGGTGCAACTCGTGGAGAAAAAGAGCGACAGCGAGGAGGATCAGTTTTACGTGGACGCCATCGAGGGAGAGACGAGCGCTGACGAATGGATAGTGTGCCTGGAGATGAATGGCACGGACATGTCACTGAAGCTCGACACAGGTGCGCAGGTAAACATCCTGCCAATGAAAGAATTTAAAAGACTGAAAAACAAACCGAAAATAAGAGATAAAAAGATTAATCTGAGAACACATGACGATAAGCCAATACCCACTAAAGGAATGTGCAGGGTTACACTGTCAAACAAAGATAAGACAGTGAATGCATTGTTTGTACTTGTTGATGGAAATAGACAAGCAATTTTGGGTTTAAAAACATGCAATCAGCTAGGTCTGATCAAAAGGGTGAATGTCATTGATACAGACAAGGTGACAGTACGAGAAAATACAGAGGCTACAACAAGTAAGCATAAACACACTGACTGGGTGAAAGAATACAAAGAGGTGTTCAAAGGAATAGGCCGCCTACCAGGCAAACAAAAAATTAGGCTGAAAGAGAATGCAGAGCCAGTCATACATGCGGCAAGAAAAGTGCCAATAGCTCTTAAAAAGAGGCTGAGGGAAACACTAGACTCACTGATAGCAGACGGAGTGGTCAGAAAAATAGAAGAACCAACTGAATGGGTTAACTCACTAGTTATAGTGGAGAAGCCAAATGGAGATTTGAGATTGTGCATAGATCCAAAAGATCTAAATAAAGTAATACAGCGGGAGCATTACAGGCTACCAACAAAATCTGACATAACCAGCACAATGAGTGGAGCAAGTTACTTCACAAAATTAGATGCCAAATCTGGGTTTTACCAAATAGTGCTCGACGAGGAAAGCGCTAAATTGTGCACATTTAATACGCCATTCGGAAGGCATTGCTTTCTACGAATGCCGTTCGGGATTAGCTCAGCCCCTGAAATTTTCCATAGAACTGTGCAGCAATTGTTTGACGGAATAGAAGGGGTGGGAGTTTTTCTTGATGATGTGGTAGTCTGGGGAAAAACAAAAGAGGAACACGACGAAAGGTTGGCAAGAGTTCTCACACAGGCGCAAAAGTCAGGTATGAAACTGAATAAGAGTAAGTGCCAATTCGGGGTACGGGAGATTACATACCTGGGAGAGAAATTATCTGGGGCAGGCGTGCAACCAGATCCGGAAAAAGTGTGGGCCATAGCAGAGCTGCCAGTACCGCAGGACAAAAATGACTTGCAAAGAGCCTTAGGGCTAGTCAATTACATGGGGAAATTTATCCCAAATTTATCAGCTAACACAATAGCTCTTAGAAGCTTGTTAGAGACCAATACAATGTGGAAGTGGATGGCAGAGCATGCCAGAGAATGGGAGTGGCTCAAAAGCAGTCTAATAAAGGAGCCAGTGTTAAAATTCTATGATCAGGACAAACTGCTAAAAGTGTCCACAGATGCATCCAAAGCCGGCCTAGGAGCTGTGCTATTGCAAAAACATGACACAGAGTGGTATCCAGTCGCATACGCATCGCGCACCATGACAAGCGCAGAAAAAAATTACGCGCAAATAGAGAAAGAGACTCTAGGTGCAGTGTTTGGATGTGAGAAGTTTCATGAATATGTGTATGGACGGTCAGTAATACTAGAAACAGACCACAAACCACTGATTGCGATCTCACAGAAGCCACTGGGTGACGCACCACCGCGCATCCAGCGTCTAATGTTAAGATTACAGAAATATGACTTGAAATTTGAGTTTACACCAGGCAAGCAACTAATTGTAGCCGATGCGCTGAGTAGGGCTAGCTTGAGCAACACCAGCAGCACAACAGAGGAAGCTGTGCAAATACATGTAGACTCTATTAAGGCACACATGCCAGTGTCAGATGCAAAATGGACGAAGATAGTGAAAGAAACACAAAAAGATGAGAAACTAAAAAGAGTAATGGAACAGATACATCAGCCAGGACAGGTTATGATTGACAAGCCTTACCAACACTTTAAAGGTGAACTGTCTGTGTTAGATGGGGTTCTGTTAAAAGGTACAAGGATAGTCATACCTACCTCCATGAGATCAGAAATGGTTAAATTAGTGCATGAGGGGCATTTGGGTATTTAAAAGTGCAAAAGACGTGCACGTGATGTTTTGTATTGGCCCAACATGCACAAGGACATTGAGGCATATGTGCAGCGCTGTGACATTTGCCAGCGCCACAGGTATCAACAGCCAAAGGAGCCTATGAGGCCCCATGAGAAGCCTCAAGGGCCATGGAGAAAAGTGGGCATGGATCTATTTCAGCTTAAGGGCAAGGACTATCTGTTAGTCATGGACTATCATTCCACCTACCCAGAGTTTGCAGGGTTGAGTGACACAACAGCAGAAAAGGTGATTGCACATACAAAGACAATGTTCGCACGCCATGGAATTCCAATGACTGTTGTAAGTGATAACGGACCACAATTCACAAGTCAGTGCTTCAAAGACTTTGCAGACACATATGGGTTCAAGCACGTGACCTCAAGCCCTCTGTATCCACAGTCGAATGGGTTAGCAGAGAAAGGGGTGCAAATAGTGAAGCGCATACTGAAAAAAGCTGCAGACAATGCAGAAGACCCACATCTGGCAATCCTGAATTACCGAGCATCACCACTGGAGAATGGACTGTCCCCAGCAGAAATGCTCATGAACAGAAAACTCAGAACGCGACTTCCATCAGCATCTCAGGTGATGGAAAAGAGAGATGTGAGGCGTGATGAGAGGCAAACTGAACTGTACAACAGAACAGCACGACCTCTGAGACCACTTGCACATGAGGACACTGTGCGAGTGAGATGTGATGGAGAATGGGGACCGCTGGCAAAAGTGGTTAAAGAAACAACTCCCAGATCATATGAAGTCATCACAGAGCATGGAAAAACAATGAGGCGAAACCGACGTCACTTACTGAAAGTGCCTCAGACAAAAATGAGAGTCACAGACAGTGAAATAAGCGACATGCTAATTTACAGCCAAACCGAACAACCAGAAATGGCTGAGAACCAAAACTTAGAGACAGACAATAACGAACAGACTGAGGTGACACAAATCAGAAGATCACAAAGGCAAATTGTGAAACCGAAAAGATTGATTGAGGAAATGTAAGGAGTACTGAGATGAATGAAAAAAAAAATGTGTTGATATTGAATTGTAAACAGAGGAAAAAAATGTGTTGATGTTGAATTGTAAACAGAGAAAAAAAATTGAACTTGTGATTCAGTGTACAAGGTTGAGAAAGAAATGTAAATAGAAATGGAGTTTATTTTGTATATTGAAATTTGAGAAAAAGTTTATAGTTGGACATGACCTTTACTTGAAAAAAAAGGGAGATGTATTGATATGTGAAGTTCATGTAGAGTCACCACTAGAGGGCAGTATGACCCCAGCCATGACCTGACTATAAAAGGAGATGTACATGTGCCACTGTGTGGTTAGTTGTTAGTTGCTGTTGAAGTGACAAGTAAAAAGTCCTAACTGACACCCGGTGTGTGCGCCTCGTCATTACATGTTCCAGGAGAACATTACAAAACCCATAGTCAGAAGTCAGGATCCCAAGGTGAACCTGCATACCAGGTTTGGTGGCCCTAACTTGCTCGTTTTATAGTAATAGTAAATGTCGCATTTACAATAGTGTAACTGCAATGTTAACTTTGAACTTTGACCCCAAACCCAAAGTTAGGTCAGGGTGTAAAGCGTCCAAGATGTGTATTAGATACAATTATTCTATCGATTTGAAAAGCCTACATCATTTCTTTCAGTAGTTGTTGTGTTTAGAAGATTTTGGGAAAATCTGACCGCTGACCTCAAGGTCATCCATGAAGAGTGAAATTGCAATTTGCGCATCATAAGTGTACATGAAACCATGGTACCAAGTTTCAAAACAATCGGAATAAAGCTGTACGAGGAGTTGATTTCACAAAAGTGGGATGGACGGACTGACCCATAACATAATACCCCTTCAGTCTTCGCCCAAAGTGCTCTTCAACCCCTTTGGGCTTTGTCCGGTGGGGTTTAAAACCGGTTTGACTACATCTTGTTAAACACATATTTTAACAGTTTAGTTATTGGCAAATCCACAAGTAACTACAAACTGCACAAAAAATAAAAATAACAAGGTTTGTGTGTATGTGTCAAGTCACAGATAATACCTAAACTTGAAAAAAATGAAGCAAAATAACACCAGAATACATATGATATAGTCGATACTGTACCAGCCAACAGGAATGAAGAAAATCCTCCTGCCTGGAACAGCGTTTGATACAAAGTTTGGTTAAAAAAAACAACAAAAAAACATCCAGTTATTTTAGAGAGGTGTTATATAAGGAGACAGTTGTTTCAATATGTAGAGCACAGCTGTGGTTTTGTGATCTACAGCACATGTGAGTAAAGACATGTCTTGTTTGAAGTGAACTGCTGATGTTGATAATTGCCACCAATGCCAAACAGTGCTAAAACAGCAGACACACAGCAATTATCTGGCAAGGTTGTTTTTCAGATGTGAATTATTTCTTCCTCTACTGGGAAATTATTAACAAGCAAGAAAAGTCAAACAGAGAAACTTTTCTGCAGTTTTGCAAATAATAGTATTATCTGAGTGTCAGTCAATTTGTTTTTGTGATTCTGACCATATTAAAACCTGTTAAATATCAGTTATCATTTTTTGTTTACTTTTAGTCCCCTTCACTAAAACATGGTGTGTTTGTGGGTTTTAATCTTCAAAAATACTCTACAATCCCTCACCATACTGCTGGCTGTGATACGGATCCAGTCCCCACCCAGATTTCCCAAGCCCAAGATGTTAACTTTTGAACTCGCAGTGCTACTATGGAGGTAGCTTTGTGAGTGTGGTTTTTATTACCTCCGCCAAGGAGGTAATGTTTTTGCCTGTGTATATCTGTTTGTTAGCAACATCACTCAAAAAGTAGTAAACAAATTTCAGTGAAAATTTCAGGGAGGGTAGGAAATGGCCCCTCATGGATAGTCACCTTATCATAGTGTGGGAGTTTGTGTGCCCTAGTGATCCCAGGAGCTATGTTGTCCGAGGCAATTTGTCTCTGGTAGGGTCACCCAAGATAAACTGGTCCTGGGTGAAGGGCCAGACTAAGAACGATCCAATAGACTCCCATGATGAATGTAAGAGCAAGGATTCAGTGTACCCTGCCCAGCATGGGGTTACTGAGGCCCCACCCTGGAGCCAGGCCTGGGGAAGGGGCTCGATGGCTAGCACCTGTAGGCCAGGTTTCTGTCCATGGGACCCGGCCCGGCTCAGCCCAAAGGAGTGACATGGGTCTGCCCTCCAATGGGGGTCCAGTGCTATGTGGATCAGGTGGCGGTCGAAGACTGAAACCTTGGTGGTCTGATCCCCAGCTTCTTAAACTGGCTTTTGGGAGGTGCAGTGTCACCTCTCTGGTGGGGAAGGAGCCTGAGCTGGTGCATGAGGTTGAGGGATACCGGCTGAAAGACGATAAGAACAACACACTCGGTATGCTTGCTTGCATCTTTATTGCCGACCACAAAGTCACAGGAGAACCCTGAAGAAAAAAACATATCCGATCCCCCACCTTCTGCTCGCTTTCACAATAAAAGCCCTGTGGATAACAGTACAACAAGCATTTGTTAAATGACAGTTATATACAATATATTGTATCTGAAACTTAACAATATCCCTGTCTTTTTTTTTTAATCAGTCATATTCAAACCCATTAAGTCCAACAACATAAACATATACACGTGCTCAAATAAACCCTGAGCTTGAAGACAGAACATAACTGTTAAACAAAGCTTAAATATGAATAGAACTGTAAGTTCTCAAGTTTTCATTTTTTTTTTAGCAATACTCTGACCCCCTATTAACCAACAGTCCATTGCCCTTCACTCAGCGCCTTCAGCAACTGGTGAGCTGATGCACACCTTTTTGTGAGGCAGTCTGCGAGTTGTTCTTTTGTGCTCTGCCACTGTATTTGTTCAACATTCTGCATCTGAATAAGCTCTTTGATGCTACTAATCTCCAAACAAAGTATTTTCTCAGAAACTGACTGTGGATTTTAGTGCATCAGTTAGCGAATGGTTGTCTGTTACACAGATTATTGAAGGGGCATGTTTTGTGTCTCCTGCGGTCAACTCAGAAAACAGTGTAGCTAGAAAAAGTCCATTGTCAACTCCCTCAGACATAGCCAGGGTTTCACCAGCTAGTGTACTTCTCACTACCCTTTTTACTCTCTTTGATTGCCGAGAAAGAGGTGAAAACTTCCCCTTTTCTCCCATGAGAACAATGAAATGTCCTCGAGTGCCTCCATCAGACAGGTTTCCAAATGAGGCATCACTAAACACAGTTATTTTTAGTGCACTGTCTTGTCCCAAATGTGAAAAGATTAACACAACCTTCTTTGACTTTATCTTGCACACTATTCTGTTTGCTTCATGGATCGTGTGTACAGTTGCATCTTTCAGTGTTGATGCTAGGTTACTAGCATCAAACATCACATCTGGTCTACTCTGCCTGGCAACCCAGAGAATCTGACCAATCTTTGATCTGAGTTGATCTTTTTCCTCCTCACAGAGAGGCGAATCTTGCTGTACTGCTCGCGATGGGTCAATGTGTATGAGCTGCATGTGCTGAATATACAGTGGGGAAAAAAAGTATTTAGTCAGCCACCAATTGTGCAAGTTCTCCCACTTAAAAGATGAGAGAGGTCTCCAATTTTCATCATAGGTATACCTCAACTATGAGAGACAAAATGAGAAAAAAAAATCCAGAAAATCACATTGAAGGATTTTTAATGAATTAATTGGTAAATTCCTCGGTAAAATAAGTATTTGGTCAATAACAAAAGTTCATCTCAATACTTTGTTATATACCCTTTGTTGGCAATGACAGAGGTCAAACGTTTTCTGTAAGTCTTCACAAGGTTTTCACACACTGTTGCTGGTATTTTGGCCCATTCCTCCATGCAGATCTCCTCTAGAGCAGTGATGTTTTGGGGCTGTCGCTGGGAAACACGGACTTTCAACTCCCTCCAAAGATTTTCTATGGGGTTGAGATCTTGAGACTGGCTAGGCCACTCCAGGACCTTGAAATGCTTCTTACGAAGCCACTCCTTCGTTGCCCGGGCAGTGTGTTTGGGATCATTGTCATGCTGAAAGACCCAGCCATGTTTCATCTTCAGTGCCCTTGCTGATGGAAGGAGGTTTTCACTCAAAATCTCACAATACATGGCCCCATTCATTCTTTCCTTTACACGGATCAGTCGTCCTGGTCCCTTTGCAGAAAAACAGCCCCAAAGTATAATGTTTTCACCCCCATGCTTCACAGTAGGTATGGTGTTCTTCTCCAAACACGACAAGTTGAGTTTTTACCAAAAAGTTCTATTTTGGTTTCATCTGACCATATGACATTCTCCCAATCCTCTTCTGGATCGTCCAAATGCTCTCTAGCAAACTTCAGACGGGCCTGTACATGTACTAGCTTAAGCAGGGGGACACGTCTGGCACTGCAGGATTTGAGTCCCTGGCAGCGTAGTGTGTTACTGATGTAGTTACTTTGGTCCCAGCTCTCTGCAGGTCATTCACTAGGTCCTCCCGTGTGGTTCTGGGATTTTTGCTCACCGTTCTCGTGATCATTTTGACCTCACGGGGTGAGATCTTGCGTGGAGCCCCAGATCGAGGGAGATTATCAGTGGTCTTGTATGTCTTCCATTTTCTAATAATTGCTCCCACAGTTGATTTCTTCACACCAAGCTGCTTACCTATTGCAGATTCAGTCTTCCCAGCCTGGTGCAGGTCTACAATTTTGTTTCTGGTGTCCTTTGACAGCTCTTTGGTCTTGGCCATAGTGGAGTTTGGAGTCTGACTGTTTGAGGTTGTGGACAGGTGTCTTTTACACTGATAATGAGTTCAAACAGGTGCCATTAATATAGGTAACGGGTGGAGGACAGAGGAGCCTCTTAAAGAAGAAGTTACAGGTCTGTGAGAGCCAGAAATCTTGCTTGTTTGTAGGTGACCAAATACTTATTTTACCAAGGAATTTACCAATTAATTCATTAAAAATCCTTCAATGTGATTTTCTGGATTTTTTTTTCTCATTTTGTCTCTCATAGTTGAGGTATACCGATGATGAAAATTGGAGACCTCTCTCATCTTTTCAGTGGGAGAACTTGCACAATTGGTGGCTGACTAAATACTTTTTTGCCCCACTGTATTTCTCCTGGTGCATTTGGTACCCTTCCATCAAGAGTCACAAAGTCTACTCCCACATAAGAAAAGTGTTTGTGTGCCTCATGCCCAACCTGAAAAATAGATTTCAGGTGAGGTATGACTGTTGTGGCGAATTTTTGTGTGCCTCCCCATATGAAATCATCTACATGGCAGGCGAGCACCCCAGACACGGTGGAGTCTTGATCTAACCAATAGAAAACAGCCGGATCGACCTTTGACATTTGTTCACCTGCTTTCAGCACCATCTCTTTGACTCTGTTGTACCAGTACAATGATGCATTTGCTAAGCCATATACACACTTTTTTAGCTTCCATAATATTCCATTACAGTTGGCTTCAGAAGGTGGTCTAATGTAAATGTCACGTGACATCTCCATTCCCTGAAGAAATGCTGATTTTATGTCCATAGAATGAAGTGACCATTGTTTTTGACAAATAACTGCTGTCAGTAGTTGTAAGGACTCTGAAGCACAGGTGGGTGAGTCCTTTTGCAGCTCACACATCTCCATCTCCTCAAAACCTCTTGCCACCAGACGAGCTTTTGGCACTAATCCTGAGACGGTTTCTTTGAGAGTACACACCCACCTTGTTGAAATACACTTTTGTCCCTCATCCTTCATTTCTACAAACACACTGTTATCTCTCCAGCATTTTATTTCTTCTTGTTTGGCTTTATCAAATGATAAATCATTAGCAACGAACACACCTTCATTAGTGTTAACATCAGTGACAGCAGGTTCAATCTCAAGACTCTGTACCTGTGTTAGATCAACAGATTTTGTGTTACCATCTAGACGATCAGGCTCCATAAAAAGCAAGTTACACCAATTTTTATATTTCCCTGTTGCTTTGCCTGCACGCCCCAAAACTTTGGCTGTGTGTTTGACCCCACTGTCTTTGTCTATGTATTTCAGGACCTGCCCCGTTTTCAAACAAACACCGGATGTTTCAACTGTGTTTGTTTCTCTGTTCGGCATTTCTGGTTGTGTTTCATGAATCCCTCTGTCACCATTCGTGGAAAGTGAAGTCTCACTCTGAACTCCAGTAGCTTCTTCGGTACAATGGGGCTGAAGCATGTTTTCTTGAACCTCCATTTTGTTTTCTGTGTTCTCTATGTTTTCAGCAGTTCCTATCATTCCTTGTTTTTCACCAATGTCTGTGTTGTTTTCTGGATTTCCATTTGTTGTCTGATGTTCACCACTTTTAGGATTCACTTTTCTCAGTCTGAGATGATGCAATCTTATGCAGGTTCCTCCGTGTCGAACAAACACCACTGCACCATCCTGGCCAATAACAACTGCTGGCCCTTTCCACTCTGGACAGTCCACTCATTTATAGTAGACTTTATCACCCACTTCATATGTTTCATCTGAGTGACGAATTTGTTTGCGTAGTGCTCTCCGTATTCTTTCAGAACATTCTGCTTCTTGTGAAAGCTCTTCTTGCAGCGTGCAAGCAGAGATGTGTTTTGCAACCCATTCACTCTTTGTAGTGCCCTCTAAGGCTGAGAGTTTATCATTTAGCACAGAAGGCAGGTTGGGATTCTGTGCAAACACCAGTTGATATGGGCTGTATCCATGAACATTGTGCATAGTGTTTTTTGCCATGAGTGCCCAGTCTAGAGCACTGTTCCAGTCACATCAGTTACCGGCTTTTATTTTCATTATGATCTCTGGGAGTGTTTGATTATGTCTCTCTAGAAGTCCATTGATCCACGGGCTGTAGGCAGCTGTTGTCTTAACTTCTATGATGAAATTCTCTGCCATATCTCTCACCTCATCATTACTGAACTCTCCTCCATTGTCACTAAATAGTTTCTATGGTGGTCCATGTACACTTACCCACACATGAATGAAGTGCTTCACTATTTCTGAGGCCTTTTTTGTAGTGAGAATTCTGCCTGCACTGAATCTTGTGAATTGATCAATAATGTGAAGATACCACAGGCGTGGCTTCAGTTCATGTAGATCAACTGCCACAGTTTCCTTATACTGAGATGCTAGTGGCAACCCAACTGCAGGCCTTGGTTTGGTCTTACTGTACCTTTGGCAAATGTCACATTCACTGATGATTTTTTTTAGGATCATGTTGCATTCTGTGTCTTTATTTCCAGAGCTATCGAGCAGCTTCTGCAATTTGTCAGCAGAAGCAAGGCCAAACTGTTTGTAAAGCTTCACCAGGATTTTGTGTTTTTCAGTCACGTTCAAATTGTCTGTGATTGTCAGGATCTCCTCATCCCATTGCTCTTGATTCTCATCTCCATTTTCATGTTTTGTGACATCATCAGTTGTCAAAATCCGATCATCACTCTGACTGTGTCTGTTTTTTCTGTCCATAATGTTTACACAGTAATGACCAGAGCTGGTAAAGTCAAGTTTCACTGGTCATTTTCCATGTCCAACACTGTTCCTGCTCTTTTCAAGGATGTTTTGCTCAGAAGAAGTGGGATTTTTACAGGAACAACCTCAGTTTCAATACTACATCTTGTCTGTCCAATCTTTGCAGGTATTTTCAACCTTTTTGTGGAATGAATCACTTTTCCATCACTAAATTTAAATGGTTTGTTACTCTGCTTCTCCGTTTTTCTCATATTATTTATCTCACTCAGACCCAGCCTTGTCATATAATTATCGAGCCATTCTTGTCCACACACAGTCCGAGTGCATGCGGTGTCGATTATTGCAGAATCAAAACATTCAGTCATAAAGATTTCTGCTTCACTGGGTGACTCTTTAGTAAACAGGGTAAAGTTACACTCCTCTGTGTTACTTACTTCACTTGGTTCTGTAAGTTTGACTTGTTCACTTCTGTGTGGACAGTCTTTAGCCCAGTGAAATGTGCTTTGGCAGATGGCACATCTTGAGCTCCGGCCATACCTGTCCAGGGGGTTGGTGCCTGCTTGTGGTGTTTTTTGTTTACTATTCCAGGAGGAAGACTTTTTTTTTTTGCCAGTTTTGTTCTGTGATATAGGCTGTTTCCTGATTAATGCCCGTGGTTAAAACAGATGAATTTTCACCAAATATTCGCTTGAGGGCTGATTTCATTGAGGCAAAAGCTAAGTCTGTACACGCAGTCAAGGCGAGCTGCCGATCTTTAACATCCAGGCATGCAGTGTCTAACAACTTAAATGTTAACACAGCATCGGGAAGCTCCATCTTATATTTACGCATGCGGGAGTAGCGCTGCTCAAAGTCGATTATATAGTCTGCCATAGACACACCGCTGTCTTTCTTTATCTGGTCAAAATTGAAGTAGGCCTCATAAACTCGGTCTTTTTCTTCTTTCAAGAATAAGTTATCAAGATTCAAAAGCAAAGTGTCCATACCAGTGTCTCCATTCAGGTCATCTATCGGCATCTCCATCGCCACTTCCCGCGCTCTTCCCGATAGCGCCAAAGCCACAGTGAGCGCTTGTTTCTTTTTCCCAGCTCCGTGACCCGGGTCCAAATCGTGACTTCATTTTTCCAGCTCTCATAGGGCTTCCCCTCATCAAACGTCAGCGGGACTCTATAGTTGGTAACCATCCTCTGCTACCATTGAAAGACGATAAGAACAACACACTCGGTATGCCTGCTTGCACCTTTATTGCCGACCACAAAGTCACAGGAGAACCCCGAAGAAATAAACATATACGCTCCCCCACCTTCTGCTCGCTTTCACAATAAAAGCCCTGCGGATAACAGTACAACAAACATTTGTTAAATGACAGTTATACACAATATACTGTATCTGAAACTTAACATCGGCTAGATATAGTCGGCCTCAACTCAACACACAGCTCTGGTTCCAGAACCAGTGTCCTGGAGAAGGGCTTGAGCTTGGCCTACTCTGGAGTTGCCCCAGGCAAGAGGTGGCGAGCAGGGGTGGGTACTCTTGTATCCCCCCACCTTGCTGCCTCTATATTGGAGTTTTCCCCGGTGGACAAAAGGGTTGTTTCCCTGCGCCTTCGGGTTGGGAAACGTGTCCTGACCATCGTTTGTGCCTATACACCAAATGATGGTTCAGAGTACCCACCCTCTTTGAAGTCTCTGACTGTGGTGCTGGAGAGTGCTCCTCTTGGAGACTCCATTGTCCTACTGGGGGACTTCAATGTGCACGTGGGCAATGGTAGTGAAACCTGGAGGGGTGTGATTGGGAGGAACAGCTTGTCCGGTCTAAAACCGAGTGGTGCTCAGTTAATGGACTTCTGTGCCAACCACAGTTGATCCATAACAAACACCATATTCAAACATAAGGGTGTCCATATGAGTACCTGCAGGACACCCTAGGTTGCAGGTCGATGAATGATTTTGTTATCGTGTGATCAGACCTGCAACCATATGTCTTAGAAACTCGGGTAAAGAGAGGTGCAGAGCTGTCAACTGATCACCACCTGGTGGTGAGTTGGATCTGATGGCAGGGGAGGATGTCATTCACACCTGGTAGACCCAAATGTATAGTGAGGGTGTGCTACCTGTTATGCACCCCTCCATAGGAAATTAGTCAGTGGTGTAGTCCCTGACACCTTAGAGTACACCTCCGTTGCTGGCTGAGAGCTAGTGAGGAATTCCTCTTTGGCTTGGTGGTAGAGTAGAGGTTCTTAGACCACGGTGTCATGGGTCCTAGACTTGGCCTGGGATATTTGTAGGTGTTAAGTCTACTGTGCTTAAGTGCGGAAAATACTTATTTGGTGCTAGTCTTCCTTGCCTGTGGGGTGAAAAATGACTTATGTCTGTCCACCTTGACTAAGGGTCAAAATGGACTTTGTGATTCATGATCCCAGGCTGAAGTAGGTGATTCTGGACTTGGCCCAAAAAGTGGGTCGTAACAGACCACATTCCGAGGGAGTGTGGAGACATTGAGTCTGAATGGGCCATGCGACCTTCACCTCCATGCGCTGTGTGTAGGTGAAAAAAGTCCAACGTCTGTGTCTCTGTTTTTATGTACTTTAATGTGTTTTAACGTAATTCTCTGTGCTGTTTTTGTCCTCAAATGTTTGTGGACTATATAACAAAGAGCTCCCTGGTTCCATCAGTATGGATTTCCTTCTTGTTTTTGCACTGTCATTTCTTTCTTACCGGCTCTTTGTCTTGGAGGTAAGCGTGATCGCGATCATGCCGGGAAGAACGCAGTATTCCAGAGAAATGTTACTGCATTTAAACATGGATAATGCAGCATCTGTGTTTGAGTCTGTGCCACAACTGCCAGACTTTATTTTAAGAGATTTTCATGGACACAGCGATGAAAAGAGAGACAAGAAGAGGAAATGCGGAAAGCGTGGAGGTGTAAGATTAAACCTGAGGAGGCGGCAGCTTAACCGCATTCCTCTTCCTTCCATTATTATGGGGAATGTACAATCCCTGAGAATTAAAGTGGATGAAATTCAAGGAAATGTACGATATCAGAAGGATTTCAAGAACAGCTGTGTCATGGCTTACACAGAGACGTGGCTTACAGCGCATGACTGGGATGCGGACCCGTGTATTGACGGCTTTGGAGCCCCACTTCGCTTGGATCGGCAGGAAGAGGTAACAGGGAAACGTCAGGGGGGCGGCGTATGTTTGTATATTAATAAACAGTACTATACATCTGTCATGGTCAGAGAGCGCATCTGTACACCAGATGCGGAGCTTCTGTCGGTGTCACTACGCCCCTTTTATCTGCCCTGTGAGTTCCCCAACTTTTCATAACGACTGTGTACATTCACCCGAGGGTGGACGCTGCCTCCGCCTCCAGCACCGTCTTTGATGTGGTACAGCGGTTGCAGTCGATTTCCCCAGAGGCTCTAAATTTTATCATTGGGGATTTTAACCATGTGTCTTTAAAGAAGACACTTAAAAACTTTTATCAGTATGTCTCCTGCCCAACCAGGCGAAAAAAGACATTGGACCTGTGCTACAGATCCATAGAGAGGGCCTTTAAATCTCTTCCCCTTCCTCCTTTAGGATCCTCAGATCACAGAGGAAGCAGAGCTTGTGGAAGAGGGGAACGACTCACCTATCACAGGGGCTGAGGTTGCCTAAGTGGTTAAAAAAACTCTTCAGTGGCCAGGCCCCGAGGGTGGACGAGATTTGCCCTGAGTACCTCAAGACCCTGGATGTTGTAGGGCTGTCATGGTTGACACGCCTCTGCAACATTGCATAAAAGTTAGGGAGAGAACCTTTGGCATGGCAAACCGGAGTGCTGGTTCCTCTTTTCAAGAAGGGGGACCGTAAGGTGTGTTCCAGCTTTAGAGGGATCACACTCCTCAGCCTCCCTGGGAAGGTCTATGCCAAGGTACTGGACAGGAGGGTCCGGCCGTTGGTCGAACTTTGGATTCAGAAGGAGCAATGTGGTTTTTGGCCTGGCCGTGGAACATCGGACCAGCACCTGACCCTCTTGAGAATCCTTGAGGGTTTGTGGGAGTTTGCCCAACCAGTTTATATGCGTTTTGTGGACTTGGAAAAGGCGTTTGACTGCGTCCTTCGTGGCTTTTTGTGGGGGGTACTTTGGGAATATGGGGTATCGGGCTTGTTTTTACAAGCTATCCGGTCTCTATACGACCATTTTGAGAGTCTGGTTCGTATTGCCAACACTCAGGCTCAATCCCAGCGGGAGTTGGACTCCACCAGGGCTGCCCTTTGTCACCAATCCTGTTCATAATTTTTTTATGGACAGGATTTCTAAGCACAGCCAAGGAACGGAGGGTATCAGGCTTGGTGGCCACAGGATCTCACCTCTGCTGTTTGTAGTTTATGTTGTCCTGTTGGCTTCATCCAGCAATGACCTACTGGTCTTACTGGGACAGTTTGCTGCCGAGTGTGAAGCAGCTGGGATGAGAATCAGCACCTCCAAGTCCATGGCCCTCAGCCGGAAAAAGGTGGACTGTCCTCTCCAAGTTGCAGAAAAGCTCCTGCCCCAAGTGGAGGAGTTTAAGTATCTCAGGTGTCTTATTCACGAGTGAGGGGAGAATGGAGCGAGAGATTGAAAGACGGATCGGAGCAGCATCTGCAGTGATGCAGATGTTGTACTGATCTGTCGTGGTAAAGAGGGAGCTCGACTCTAAGGCAAAGATGTTAATTTACCGGTCAATCTACGTCCTACCCTCACCTATGGTCATGAGCTTTAGGTAATGACCGAAAAAATGAGAACGCGGATACAAGCGGCTGAAATGAACTTTGTCTGTAGGACTGCTGGACTCACCCTCAGAGATAGCGTGAGGAGCTCAGTCATCCGGGAAAGCAGAACCACTGCTCCCCCACATCGAAAGGAGCCAGTTGAGGTGGTTTCGGCATCTGATCAGGATGCGTCCTGGACGCCTCCTACTTGAGATGTTTCGGGCATGTCCCACTGGGAGGAGACCCCAGGACAGACCCAGGACACACTGGAGAGTCTATGTTTCTCAGCTGGTATGGAAAAAGTTCTGCTGTTCTAGAAGACTTTTCCTGACATTTTTGTTGTGACATCTTACAGCACAAGCCATGGTCTGCAGATAGCTTCCAAAGCATCTGAGATATCTTATTGTTGAAAGGTATCAGTCAGTAGAAAAGTACAAAAGAATTCCCAAGGCATTAAATATACAATGGAACACAGCAAAGACCGTCATCAAGTGCAGAAAATATGGCATAACAGTGACATTACCAAGAAATAATACTAACGCACTGTACAAGAAGGGACAGCGCAGGCTGTTCCTACTGAGGAGACTCAGGTCTTTTGGTGTACAAGGGGCGCTGCTGAAGTCATTCTACGACACGGTGGTGGCATCAGCCATCACTTTTGGAGTGGTCTGCTGGGGCAGTGGCATTACAGCAGCCGATAGGAAGAGACTGAACAAACTGATCAACAAAGCTAGCTCTGTCCTGGGGCAGCGCCTTGACCCAGTGGAGGAGATGGGAGAGAGAGGGATGGTGGCTAAACTGTCATCTCTGCTGGAGTCCGAGTTCCACCCTATGCAGGACATACTGAATGCACTGAGGAGCTCATTTAGCAGTAGACTACATCATCCTAGGTGCACAACCGAGAGGTTTCGCAGGTCCTTCCTACCTACGGCTGTCAGACTGTACAACCTAAGCAGGGCTGCTCGCAGAGATAGCAAAAAGACATGACAACCTAATAGTATTGAATGCAAAATACGCAATAGACTTACACAATGGTCCCCTCCGGTATACAACTAGGAAAATACCGGTCGCTACAGAGGGTGACAATATGTATGGGTACATAATCATACCATGTAGGATAACTAAGTAGATGGTTATGCCGTTTCATTCCATCTAGCTACAATGCTCCGCACTGTGTATGTTTATATATTTACATATTTATTCCATCTAGCTACAATGCTCCGCACTGTGTGTGTTTATATATTTACATATTTATTCCATCTAGCTACAATGCTCCGCACTGTGTGTTTATATATTCATATATTTATTCCATCTAGCTACAATGCTCCACACTGTGTGTGTTTATATATTTACATATTTATTCCATCTAGCTACAATGCTCCACAGTGTGTTTATATATTCATATATTTATTCCATCTAGCTACAATGCTCCGCACTGTGTGTTTATATATTTATTCCATCTAGCTACAATGCTCCGCACTGTGTGTCTATATATTTATATTTATATGTACATATGTATACTCGCTGCTCTTGTTTTTTCTTGCCTTCTGATTGTTGCTCTGAGTGTTGCTATCCCTGTGCTGTTGCAATCCTGGAATTTCCCCATTGTGGGACTAATAAAGGCTTATCTTATCTTATCTTAAATGGACGTCCCTCCAAAATTGATGAATAGACGAGAAGAAAACTGGTCAGTGAGGCTTCCAAGAGGCTGACAGCAGCATAGAAGGAGCTGCAGGGATTTCTGGTAAGTACTGGCCGTTTAGTACATGTGACAACAATCTCCCATCTAGGGTGGCAAGACAGAACCCTTACTGTATGAAGAAAAACATCCAAGCCCAGCTACAATTTGTAAAACCACATTTAAAAATCTCACAAACGCATGTTGGGACAATGTGTTCTGGTCCAGTGGTGGACCCTCAAGGCCAGCAAAGCCTTCTCTGCTGGCCTAAACACCATCAGAATTACACTGACAACCTTTACAACATATTTGTTCCATGAGGATGTATTAAATTATTCCCAATAGTCTATTCTCTTTATTTTGTAGCTTTTCTCTTGGTTGCACTCCTTCCAGTAGTGTAATGCATGTTAGAGTTTTTTTGTCCAATCCTATTTCAGCCATCTGTGTTGACAGGGTCAAGCAAATCTGCCTTGGGCCTTCAGGAATTAACCCTTTAACTGCCCAGATTAAACGGACGGGTCACGGCCCCTAGTGGCACAGCGCAGCAACTGCACGTGTCAACTTACTGGCGTCCCCCGGCTATACTGAGAATTTGTACTAATCTCTATTGACCTGACAGTTTAGAAGGTGACAGACACGCGCCGAAGGAATCATGGCTGACATGGAATATAGCAAAGAAGACGAAATCCTCATTCTTCTTCCTTTTTCTGCTTTGAGCTCACACACCAATGTGGATGCCGCCATGTTTGGTCATCGCTGCCGCGATGATGACTGAAACTGCGTGAAACGGGAAAAACAGCCACTTAATACAAACAAAATTCAAGTGGGATAATCATAAGAGTTTGTAGATGTGGTACACGGGTGTAAATTACTAAGTAAACGTGTTGCATTGACCACGATGGATGAAAAACTGAGCTATCAGTACCAAGATGGCGGTGCCCACGGGCGGCATGGATTCCCACAGGAATAATGCACCAAACAGAAAAAATAGCCGTGTAATACAAACGAAATTCACGTGAGGTAATCATAAGAGTTTGTAGATGTGGTACACGGTGTAAATGGCTGAGCAAACACACAAACATCAGCTACGATGGACGAAAATGGACCAGTCACGTGGGCAGGTGATACCCCCCACCCGGCAACAGGTAAGAGAAATATATGACAATATATTTATAATATATTGTCATAAATAAATGCCAATATATATAATATATATTGACAATTTATTGATTTTCTTGTTCATATACTTTGAAGATTAGATAAAAACATACCCCTGTAGACAAATCGGAATCAAAAAAACTGGACCATTCTTTATGTATATGTGTCCAAAGTCCACTTTTGACTGAGTTATGTAATTTATATAGCTGCTGTGACATTATGCAAATTAGATGCATAAATTTATTCCTATCTGAAACTTTGGATCATATTCTACATCCTTCTAATTGACAGTAAGCCATTATCTCTTGCAACTTTCAAGTTATAGCCTTGGAAATCTGAACTATTTTATTAAGAAAATTTTTTACCACTCTTGACCACTGGGGGGGGGGGGCTTGAGTTGCCTTGCGTTGCCCCAGGTGCCACATGGCACCTAGGGCAGCTAAAGTGTGGCTCTGTAGGTTAAATTAACTGTTAAACTTATCCTGTTGCTTTAACCAATCAGATGCCTTCTGTACGTCCAGGGGAACGCATAAAAGGCATCTGAGAACATCTGCATTTTTACGTCTTTTGATTGGATGGTTAGACTCCTCCACCCACAATGCAGAGGACCCTAGCTAGCAAAACGCCAGTGCAAGGATTTGCTTAAGCAGATACAATATACTGTATCTGTTTAAATATAATAGCTGTTTTTCCACCCACAATGGCTGACAGGGGAGAGGAAAATGATTTGGTCGCTGATAATTAAAAAAAAAATCAATTTTCCAGACGGACTTTTCAAGAAAAGTTGGTCAATATGAAAAGAGGTCATCCAACCCCGAAGCTAGCAGGCCAGTCTCAGCCAGGGAAAGGATTTGTCCGTCCCTTCCATATTAGCAATGAGCGGTATCCTTGGATTACAGCCTCCAAGGAGTGCTGCAAATTATCTTGCTGGGAGTGCCTGTTGTTTGCAACTGATCAAGTACATACTTGATCAGTTGCAAACTGTCCAACTGTTCAAGACAACTGTTCAACTGTTCAAGACAAGTTCATACTTGTCTTCCTTCCTGCCCTTCAGAGAGAACGGTCGCTTTTTCTTCTGCTCCCGCTTTCACCCTCCTTCACCCTCCCTAACTGAGAATCCCAGCTTGCTGTCTTGTCTGCGTCGCTGTTCTTCTGGCTGAATCTTGATCCAAATGAAAAAAATGGATTTGGTGAGCGGCTTTAATAAAATTAACAACTTTTTACATAAATTTGGGCCAGGGGGAGCCCCTATGGAGAGACCCATGGATTGGAACACATGTGTCTGCATGATTTGACTGATGATGTGGAAACATCTATCTGGTTTGGCATGATCACAGGATTTTCTGCTGATTGGCTCTGGAGTTTCCTGGTGTATCGAAAATTTTACTAGAAGAGCTAATCAAAGCGGTCCCGGCGTAGCTGCTTCTTCAACAATTCGACTAGATGGGGGAGAGCACTAACTGACGGCAAGACTAACATGGAAATTACCATCTGGCATGCACTGTAGAGAGATGGACTCTGCCGGACATGCTTCCCATGTTTAGAAGGGAAACATCTGGAGTCGTTTTGGTGCCCTCCAAGAATGGATTTAAAGCCTATGTATGGAAATTATGAACACAGGATTGCAAGAGCTGTAAATTCTATGCTCTGAGTGATCTGTGTTATCAGACCTTGAATTCGGTGCCCTGTTGACTATTTTCCTCCTGGATTAAGACAAAACAGAAGATTGTGCTTCTCTTCATAAACATTCTGGTGTGCTACAATCTGAACTCAGGGACAGTGACTGGCTCAGGAAATTTCCATCTGCCATGCCTCAAGGACATGCTTTCGAGTTTCAGACACTAAGACATAACATCTCGGCTGGGAGAGATTTGCTGCCTCCAGTAACTGATAAACACCCACCTGCATTCAACATACACGAACACACTGATTCACTTATACTGAATTACATCCATTCATTCACTGATCCTCTCTGACTTTTGGTTCTGTTGTCTGCTAAATGTGCATTGAGGTTTTTTTTTTCCTGCAATCAAAATTTCGCTCACTTACTGAACGACATTTTGATAAACATGTTTTTTCTCTCTCGCCTACTGTGTCATTATCCCTTCCCTTTTTTCTTTCTTCTTTATGACTGGCACCTAGCGGCTGCCCCGGCCCTGGATGCGCTCTGCAGAGCGTGCCCAAATGCCAAGTCAGGTTTCGTTACCTTGTATTCATACATGTGTAATGACAATAAAGTTGAATCTCATCTCATCTCATCTCACTTGAAGCCAGACAGGGTTTGCAAAGTTGAGCTGTCTACTGTCACACCATGGCGATTTAAGCAGTGTTTGCCAAACGTATAAAAATTGGTCTAAAGCACTGAAATATGCCAAAATTTTCACTTTTGGCCATATGCATCACATATCCATAATAACTTTGACATATAATTAAGTAACAGTAACTTAAACCAACTAATGCTTAACATGTTGCTGACATTCACAACTTATGCGCAACAATAGTCTAACTTCTGCATAGCGCATCCATGCCAAACTGCCATTGCCAGCCGATCAATGAATCCTAGGTATGCGAGAGATCATCTCTGTTCAACCCAGATGATTCTCCCCTCCAAACACCACGGCGGGGGGCGTGATTGACCTGCCAGAGCTGTCAACTCTGTCAGGTCAGTCGCGGCTAACAACAGCTGATGTGACACATCAGGAACACTGGATAACAGCTGTCACAAGCTGGCTCAAAGGCACGTGAACTGAAGGTGATAAAGTTTATTTTCAATAAAGGGAAAAAATAAAACCAAGATAATACATGGAGTGTGCTTTTGCTGGGAGGCGCAGCCAACAGGAAAGTAAACAGTTGCGCACTGTGCTTCAGGTGATCAGCTGATTGGATCCTCCTCCTCCAGTGTTCTGACATTTTGGCATATCAAAACAACACAAGACAGATGATTGTATAGACTTCAGTTAAACCTAAAACCCCCCGATAGGTCCCATTATACAAATAAGTACGTGTTTAGCACTGTGTGTGTGTGTGCTGCAGGCAGAGAGCGCTGTACGGGTTTTTCTGTGAACCAACACTGCAAATATGCCATCTGCTCCACGAATGCGGGACGTATCAATCAGCCATATGCTGGATACGTTGGAAAATTTTCAGCATGGTGAAAATTAATTTTCAGAGGAACTCGGTGAACAATGCCGTATACCAGCCTGCTTCAGCGTGCTCTTAACTTAGACAAAACTGAACCATAACCGATCCGACGTACCCCAGCGTATTCTCCAATTTTTTCACACGTTTTGTAAACACTGCCTAACTCGTCTTGGTGTGACAGGGCCTTAACCAAGGCAGCAGCAAGGCACTGAAGCATAGCCGGCAGCTGGACAAGCAAAGTACTTTTAAACGTTTGGGGAAACAAGAATGGATCTGCAGCTCAATGAACAATTGTGCAGGGAAATGGCACTCTATGATGAAAAGGTAAAGATTTTAAAAAACTATAATTTTATAGTTAAAGTTATCTTTAACATGCTTTGTGTGGACTGCCCTATAGGCTCTTTTTATGGTGCTTGGTATGAATGGCACTTAAATCGGGTAGATCACCACTGAAGGCCTAGTTATAAAATACACGGTCCGCCACTGGTCCCATGAAACCAAGGTTGAACTTTTTGGCCATAATTCCAAAAGGTATATTTGGTGCAAACGCAACACTGCTCATCACCAAAACAACACCATACCTACAGTGAAGCATGGTGGTAGCAGCATCATGCTTTAGGGTAGTTTTTTTTCAACTGGAACTGGGGCCTTAGTCAAGGTTATGAACAGTTCCAAATACCAGTCAGTGTGGGCACAAAACTTCAGGCTTCTGCTAGAAAGCTGAAGATGAAGAGGAACTTCATCTTTCAGCACGACAATGACCCAAAGCACACATCCAAATCAACAAAAGAATGGCTTCACTAGAGGAAGATTAAGGTTTTGGAATGGCCCAGCCAGAGACCAGACCTGAATCCGATCAAACATCTGTGGGGTGATCTGAAGAGGGCTGTGCACAGGAGATGCCCTTGCAATCTGACAGATTTGGAGCATTTTTACAAAGAAGAGTGGGTGAATATTGCCATGTCAAGATGTGCCACGCTGATAAGAGACTCCTACTCAAAACGACTTCAGTGTTGTAATAAAAGCCAAAGGTGCTGCAAGAAAGTGTTAGTTTAAGGGTGTGCATATTTATGCAACCAGGTAATTGTAAGTTTTTTACTTTACCCCTTAAAAGTTTTCAGTTTGTTTTTCAATTGGATTGTAAGGTTATATGTCACCTTAATGGTGGAAAAAGTATTGAAATGATTTATCTTGGTCTCATTTTTTTACATCACAAAATCCTGGTATTTCAACAGGGGTGTGTAGACTTTTTATATCCACTGTAGATACCCATGCTGGGATTATAACTCCATGACACTATGATCCAAATGCTCGCACTCCAACAACTGAGCCAAAGAGGAATTCCTGTACTAGCTGTGAGTTTGTAGTGGGGTGAATCTTATTGTGCAGGAAACTGCACCACTGATTAATTTCTTATGGAAGAATTTGTAACACTGTCAAAACAATTGTCAAAACTAGACCAATTCTAGATCAAGATTCTGCCATCTGTTGTCTCTCATGTCTATAAGGACATGCTACAAGGACAGGTGATTATTTGGTATGGCTTACCCACTGATGATGCCATTTGGATAGCCCAAGTGCTCAGCAAATGATTCCTGTATCAAAGAAAATTAGTCAGTTTAAAGACGGAAATTAAGGTAATTTTAAAAAGTACTATATACAGTGGTGTGAAAAAGTGTTTGCCCCTTCCTGATTTCTCATTTTTTTGTATGTTTGTCACACTTAAATGTTTTAGATCATCAAACAAATTCAAATATTGGACAAAGATAACACAAGTAAACATAAAATGCAGTTTTTAAATTAAGGTGTTTATTATTAAGGGTAAAAAAAAAATCCAAACCTGTGTGAAAAATTGATCCCCCCCGTGTTAAACCATAAATTAACTGTGGTTTATCACATCTTTGAAAAGCTGAGTTCAATTTCTCTAACCACACCCAGGCCTAATTACTGCCACACCTGTTCTCAACCAAGAAATCACTTAAATAGGACCTGCCTGACAAAGAGAAGTAGACCTAAAGATCCTCAAAAGCTAGACTATGCTGTGATCCAAAGAAATTCAGGAACAAATGAGAAACAAAGTAATTGAGATCTATCAGTCTGGAAAAGGTTATAAGGCCATTTCTGAAGCTTTGGGACTCCAGCGAACCACAGTGAGAGCCATTATCCACAAATGGTGAAAACATGAAACAGTGGTGAATCTTCCCAGGAGTGGTCGGCCAACCAAAATTACCCCCAAGAGCGCAGCGACAACTCATCCAAGAGGTCACAAGAGACCCCACAACAACATCCAAACAACTGCAGGCCTCACTTGCCTCAGTGAAGGTCAGTGTTCATGACTCCACCATAAGAGAGAGATTGGGCAAAAATGGCCTGCATGGCAGAGTTCCAAGACAAAAACCACTGCTGAGCAAAAAGAACATAAAGGCTCATCTCAGTTTTGCCAGAAAACATCTTGATGATCCCCAAGACTTTTGGGAAAATACTCTGTGGACTGACAAGACAAAAGCTGAACTTTTTGGAAGGTGTGTGTCATATTACATCCAGTGTAAAAATAACAGCATTTCAGAAAAGAAACATTATACCAACAGTAAAATATGGTGGTGGCAGTGTGATGGTCTGGGGCTGTTTTGCTGCTTCAGGACCTGGAAGACTTGCTGTGGTAAATGGAACCATGAATTCTGCTGTCTACCAAAAAATCCTGAAGAAGAATTTCCGGCCATCTGTTTGTGACCTCAAGCTGAAGTGCACTTGGGTTCTGCAGCAGGACAATGATCCAAAAGACACCAGCAAGTCCACCTCTGAATGGCTTAAGAAAAACAAAATGAAGAATTTGGAGTGGCTTAGTCAAAATCCTGACTTGAATCCGATTGAGATGCTGTGGCATGACCTTAAAAAGGCGGTTCGTGCTCAAAAACCCTTGAATGTAGCTGAATTACAACAATTCTGCAAAGATGAGTGGGCCAAAATCCCTCCACATCGCTGTAAACGACTCATTGCCAGTTATCACAAACACTTGATTGCAGTTGTTGCTGCTAAGGGTGGCCCAACCAGTTATTAGGTTTCGGGGACAATCACTTTTTCACACAGGGCCATGTAGGTTTGGATTTTTTTCCCTTAATGATAAACACCTTCATTTAAAAACTGCATTTTGTGTTTACTTGTGTTATCTTTGTCTAATATTTAAATTTGTTTGATGATCTGAAACATTTAAGTGTGACAAATATACAAAAAAAAAATGAGAAATCAGGAAAGGGCAAACACTTTTTTTCACACCACTGTACTCACCATTAGCTTTCACTCCAGCAAATGAGAGAATCACAGAATATGTACACTGGTTCAAAGCTATGAATACCCAAATATAACAGCACTGTTTGCTATTACTCTAACAGCGTGGATGATGGCACTGGATGCAAAGGCATATTACTTTCTAAAGCGTGACAACAGATCAGTTCCCTTTAAAAGCTACAAAGGCACACTTCCTTTTGGAAAATGTACAAATTGGTTTTGTGAATGAATTGTGGACGAACCAAATATTCACTTTAACTTTTAAAAAAAATAATTAACCTTCAGGAAAGTGTAGAAAACATTCAAAATATTTTTTTAAAGAAGAAACATACATGCTGATTTGCCACAAGATTAATACACAACTGTTTGAAATTGACATAAAAAAATCACCAGTTTTTATCTGTTCTTCCTTTAGTCCTCACCTCAATGTGCTGGAACATGTACGGATGATTGCAGATTTTCTTCAGCTGCATGATGGTGTTCATCAGGGTCTTCGCCCCACCTTTACCCTAGACACAACATAGGACTTTTGTTTAAAAAAAAAATACACATTAAGATAATTTTTTGCCTCCATGTATGGTTCGATACATAACTGTGCATGTGTTTTTAACCCATCATCTCCCTTTAAGCTGGCAAGCAGACTATGTAGGGATGAGAGGTGGAACATACACAAAGCAGTCTGTCAGTGATGGAGAAGCTCATTCCGGCCTGACAAAATCACTCCAGGAGTGCTCAGATCTCCTGACCACTGACCTTAAGTACAGCCTAGATCAGGGATGGGCAACTGGCAGCCCATGGGCTGCATGCGACCCGCCAGTCCACTTCCAAAAATCAATTATTTATTTACATCACGTTTGACTGTATTTGGAACCACATTCTGAAATGCAATTACAGAGTCCACGAACAGAAGGAGCACTAATCGAAACCTTGGTGCCGCTCTGTGCAAGTGGTGGAGCGAGACAGCAAGAGTGAGGGAGCCACAGACAGAGGGAGCAGTGTGCACAGGAATACGTGTTGTAAGTGTTGCATGCTAAGACCACATTAATAGGCTATAAACAACAGTAAATGTGCAAAGTAAGCTGCTTTTAAACAAGAATAAATGCATTTTTTCTTAGCATTTATTCTTGTTTGGCAGGTGGACCCTCATGGAGCTCAGAGGCTTTCCTTCTAATTGTGCGGAAAAAGATTCAAAGCTTTGAGGTTTCTTTCTAAAGAGAGCGATTGAGCACTGACACTGTTTCAATCCCATGTCAGCAATAACAGCTCAGAGACTGGTCATTTTTTTGTTCATTTAAACCAGTTGCTCTTAAAACTTTTTTTTATTCCCCATTTTGGGGTGCCAGACGATTACCAAGCCCACCTACAAAGTTATTTCTCTGCCCTTCCACACCCACAGTGACTCCAAGAGCAAGCTAAGCCTTGTCTTATGCCTAATATCAATTAAACAATTGATTAAATATTGTACAACTGAATTACTGATCTGCTCCAACCCACAAACTAACATTAGGTGGAAGTTTTCTAGGAGTGCATTTTTTAACAATGTAATTCAAAACGGTAAACCTTCATGTTCAGTATTCACTGCACTTAGTGATATTTCAAGCCCTTTGATTTAATTTTGATGATTATGGTTGGAGATTTTTATTTATTAAATTACCGGAGTGGTGGCCTAGAGGTAGAGCATCCGTCCCACAACCGGGATGCCGGGGCTCAAATCCCGGCCGAGTCATGCCAAAGACCATGTAAAAGTGGAACTTCCTGCCATCCAGCTTGGTGCTCAGCTTGGCGCTCTTCTCTGTTCCAATAATGGAACGGAGGAGGGAAATGTTGGTTACCCAGCCACATTGGATGCACAAGTCAAGAGTACTCCCTGCACTGGTCCCAAGCTCGGATAAAATGGGCAGGATTGCGTCAGGAAGGGCATCTGGCGTAAAAACTCTGCTTCAACTGTAAAAGGACCCACCCCAACTGTGGGATTAATTGTGTCCTGTCAAAATAAATACGGATGATGACAAATTGGGATATTCTAATTAACCCAGACGCACTAATATTCAGAATGAGGGCTAATATTAACAAAAATGAAAAAGAGATAATGACTCCTGTAATGCAGTCCTTTACTGCATTCAACAACACATTAACCATGACAGCTCAGCCCTCAGCAACCAGAGAGCTTATTGTCAAACAGGTAAACTAACAAACAGCATGTACTAACAGTACTGTCATTTTTCTGAAGCTTGAAAAAGTTGGCTATTGAAAATAAGCAGTGCTAACTTTCTTTACTTGCTAAAACTTACCAAGCAGATGTTAATGTCATGGCTCCCGGCTGTTGTCGTTTCAGATGGTCATGCATCACCATAGTGCAGCCATGACAGGAAAGTTCTGCCTTGCAAAGTCCGCATTTTACTTGTTTCGGTTTTTTTTTTTGTTTGTTTTGTTTTCTGTGAAATGTTCCCATACCACAGAAAGTTTGGGTCTGCCTTTTTTTTTTTTTTTTTTAAGCTCCACTCCGCTTCGACATGTTTATTATACTTCCACTTCGCCAAGCTGTGCTCCTCTTCTTCTTCACTCGAAATTGTTCATGCATGCCGAACAACAGAGGTGCTACTGCCCGCAGCACGGCCAGTCGTGCATTGCAGTTACAACTAAACATTTCCGTGGCATGCATATAAACTTTATAGTTAAACGATTTGTTGACAATAAAAATCTTTCTCGACAAATTTTTACTGTCGACGCTATCGACAAGGCCGACTAACTGTTTCAGCCCTAGTTGTCATGTGCCTTTTACTAAGGAGTGGCTTCCTTCCGTCTGGCCACTCTACCAAACAGTCCTGATTGATGGATTGCTGCAGAGATGTTTGTCCTTCTGGAAGGTTCTCCTCTCTCCACAGAGGAACACTGGAGCTCTGACAGAGTGATAATCGGATTCTTGGTCACCTCCCTGACTAAGGTCCTTCTCCCCTGATCGCTCAGTTTAGACGGCCGGCCAGCTCTAGGAAGAGTCCTGGTGTATCCCAACTTCTTTCAATTACAGATGTTAGAGGCCACTGTGCTCATTGGGACCTTCAAAGCAGCAGAAATCTTTCTGTACCCTTCCCCAGATTTGTGCCTCGAGACAATCCTGTCTCAGAGGTCTACAGACAATTTCTTTGACTTCATGCTTGGTTTGTGCTCTGACATGCACTGTCGACTGTGGGACCTTATACAGACATGTGTGTGCCTTTCCAAATCATATCCAATCAACTGAATTTACCACAGGTGGACTCCAATTAAGCTGTAGAAACATCTCAAGGATGATCAGTGGAAACAGGATGAACCTGAGCTCCATGACAAAGGCTGTGAATACTTATGTACATGTGATTTCTTAGTTTTTTATTTTTAATAAATTTGCAAAAATCTCAACAAAAAAAAAAAATAACTTTTTCACATTGTAGATCCTTTCATACATCTCACGGTTTGCCTCACTACCATGGTTGGCAGAGCATTCAGCTTTCTGGCACCAAAACTTTGGAATACACTCCCTCCTGATCTCTGTAACACTGATTCTCACTTTTCAAATCTAATCTCAAAACCCATCTGTTCAGGTTTGCTTATTCCCATTGAGTTGCACTGTCTTTTGTCTATGTTTTATGTTTTTTCTAATGTATTTTATCTATTTTATTACTGTAAGGTGACCTTGCATGTCATGAAAGGTGCCCATAAGTAAAATGTATTATTATTATTATTGTACTTAACAGCAATGCTCCTATAGTTGGTATGGGCTGAGAGTCTGGTTTTTGGATTGTTGCACACTTCATTCTTTTTGTTTTTGGTGCATAAGTGTGAAACCAAGTCAGTCACCATGCATTATTATGATAAATCACACAGCTGATAATATAGCTTGTGTTTGCTCTTACTAGGAGGAAAACTGACAAAACCTTTTACTTTTTGTTTCTGGTGCTGAATTTATCTACTGCAATCTGTGGTATGAAGTTGACTGAGAAGCAGCTGGTATTCTGACTTCTTTCAGAAGAACATAGTGCTTCTCTTGTACCAAATTCAATGATATTTCAACAAGTTTTGAGCTTGTCAGATTTTTTATTTTCAAATGTTTCAAAAATCATTTTAATGGTACAGTGCCCTTTGACCAGGTGAATATCACTTCCACCAAAGCTTGCGTGGACCGGCATCACTCACACTATATGTAACTTTCCTGTTCCTGGTAGGAACACTGAAGGACTACAACTGGGACATTTTGGGACTCATGCTATAAAAGATGTCAGCTGTAGTGTTCCTATGAACTAGGGCTGAAGCTATCAATTAATCGGATAAGCTTTTTGTGTATTTTTTCTTTTGATTGAAGACCTTTAGACCAAAATCTTGCTGTTTATGTATTAAGTAAACTTGCACTGACCAAGGGCCTGATACCACTCTTTAGGGAAGAAGGTTCAGCACAGATTGGCCAGTGCAAGTTTACTTAATACATAAACAGCAAGATTTTTGTGAAAAGGTGTTCAATCAGAAGAAAAAAGACAGAGCTTATCCAATTAATCAATCAATTGGTAGCTGCAGCCCTACTAAGAACAGTAAAGTTAATTAATGTTGCTGCAGGAAGTGCGGACCAACTCAGTCAGAGGTTGATATAGCATCAAAATCAATTTGTAAATGTTAAAGGTGAAGCTCTTACGCAATGTTTCTTTAATGTGAAACTGACATGTACTTAACACTCAATACATTTTGATGTTTTTACTAACAATTGGTTAAATGAGAACAGAGGCATTAACTAGGTCATTCAACATCAGCGAGATGAATGGTGAAGCTAAAGGGACTGTTGTGATGTAAAAAAAAAATGACTGCAGCCATGGTATAGTTCGTCAGACTTATTTTGACTAATTTTTGACATTTAGGCTTTATTAGATTTTTAAAAAAAAAATCACAATAGTTAAGCTACTTTGAATTTTCCACAGTAAATTACATTACTGCTTTAACACTGTACGACAAGGAGTTGGAACTCATAATGAAGCTCCACACACATGAAGGGAGCGGCAGATTGAGGTTGACATTCTTTGCAGGCTTGTCAGAACAAGCAAAACCCTTTCAACTTGTCAGGTAAGAGAAAATATCTAATTACAGCATTGAAAAAGAAAACACAAAAACTTTTCATTACAAAGACTTGACAATTATTGGTAATGTCAGCACAGATTAGAGATGGTATATTTCTGCCTTAGCAGGGGATTTGACTAATAATCATGCTGAACTAAAAAAAAAGTATAAGACTCAAATGCAAGTAGCAGATTTTTTTGTGGAGGTCAATATCTATGGCATATTTTTATTCAGTTAACATACTGTGCCATTCCTTTACATTTGTGCCTGAGCAAGGCTACTATGAGTCCCATTGTACAACATGATTCACAGACCTTTGATGTCACTTTAGTCTGAGCCAAGTGGCTCTGTTAGTCATAGCAACACACACAGACACAACAAAAACAACAAGGCAGTGAAGCCTTAGGGGTCCTGGTAATATTTACCTTCTTGTCTTTCTCTGAGCCATCAGTGAGTAGGATGCCTTTTTGCATGTGGCGGTACAGAACCTTCTGGATGGCAGACATGTCACATTTTATGACATACTCCACCTGTTTAAATGACAAGAAATAAACAGACAAATCTTCAGTTGGCACAGCCATGCCTTTTCAGAGGAGATGGTGTTTTGACAGCTCAGATTTCTCCTGTCCCTTGACACCACAAGGAAAACAATCACAAGAAAGGTAATGAAATCAGAAGTAAGAACCTTTATAACTTAGAAGATAAATACAAATAATCTCTAAGTTTGTATACAGGTAAAAAAAAAAAAAGTCAAACAGATTTTTAATAAGTTGAAGAACTATGGAATAGGATAGGGGTAGATAGCATCCCGGAGGGTCTAAGATGGGAACGCTTGTGGTATTTTGGACACTTGATGCATGTACCTACTGGAGCATGGCCCAGAAGAGTACTGCATTTTGAAGTGAATAGTGCCAATCCCTGTGGACAACTGAAAAAAGATTGGCAAGAAAACATCAATGCCGACTTCAGACTGCTGAGAATCACCAAAAACTTGGCAACTAAAAGGAACGAGTGGAGAGCAGCTATTAAGCCTGGTAATCAACCAATTGATGGACTCTAGCCTATGATACGTAGAAAAGGGAGGTTAAATGACCAGTAAGTAAGTAAGTGTTGAGAGTGGCCAGATCTTCTGGATTGACCAGGAAATTTTAAAGCACTTAATGCTTCTCTCTGCTGATAAGCTTTATGGAGATGCTTATTTCCTTTTCCAGCACAACTTGGTGCCTGCCCACATTGTCAAAAGTATCAATACCTGGTTTAATGACCATGGTATCACTGTGCTTGATTGGCCTGCAAACTGTCCTGACCTAAATCCCATAGAAAACCTATGAGGTACCTCAGTAGTACCACAGGCTGATCGCCTCCATATCACGCTGCACTGATGCAGTAATTCATGCAAAAGGAACCCCGACCAAGTTATGAGTATGTATATGGACATACAGTGGTGTGAAAAGTGTTTGCCCCGTCCTGATTTCTCATTTTTTTGTATATTTGTCACACAAATGTTTCAGATCATCAAACGAATTTACATATTAGTCAAAGATAACACAAGTAAACACAAAATGCAATTTTTAAATGAAGGTGTTTATTATTAAGGGAAAACAATCCAAACCTACATGGCTCTGTGTGAAAAAATGATTGCCCCCGAAACCTAATAACTGGTTGGGCCACCCTTCGCAGCAACAGCTGCAATCAAGTGTTTGTGATAACTGGCAGTGAGTCTTTTTACAGTGCTGTGGAGGAATTATGGCCCTCTCATCTTTGTAGAATTGTTGCAATTTAGTCACATTGGAGGGTTTTCAAGTATGAACTGCCTTTTTAAGGTCATGCCACAGCATCTCAATCAGATTCAGTTCAGGACTTTGACTAGGCAACTCCAAAGTCTTCATTTTGTTTTTCTTAAGCCATTCAGAGGTGGACTTGCTGGTGGGTTTTGGATTATTGTCTTGCTCCAGAACCCAAGTGCACTTCAGCTTGAGGTCACGGACAGATGGCCGGAAATTCTCCTTCAGGGTTTTTTGGTAGACAGCAGAATTCATGGTTCCATTTACCACAGCAAGTCTTCCAGGTCCTGAAGCAGCAAAACAGCCCCAGACCACCACACTATCACCACCATATTTAACTGTTGGTATGATGTTCCTTTTCTGAAACGCTGTGTTACTTTTATGCCAGACTTAATGGGACACACACCTTCCAAAAAGTTCAGCTTTTGTCTTGTCAGTCCACAGAGTATTTTCCCAAAAGTCTTGGGGATCATCAAGATGTTTTCTGGCAAAACTGAGATGAGCCTTTATGTTCTTTTTGCTCAGCAGCGGTTTTCGTCTTGGAACGCTGCCATACAGGCCATTTTTGCCCAGCCTCTTTCTTATGGTGGAGTCATGAACAATGACGTTATCTGAGGCAAGTGAGGCCTGAAGTTCTTTGGATGTTGTTGTGGGGTCTCTTGTGACCTCTTGGATGAGTCGTTGCTGTGCTCTTGGGGTAATTTTGGTTGGCCTGCCACTCCTGGGAAGGTTCACCACTGTTCCATGTTTTCGTCATTTTTGGATAATGGCTCTCACTGTGGTTCACTGGAGTCCCAAAACTTTAGAAATGGCTTTATAACCTTTTCCAGAATAACAGAGCTCAATTACTTTCTTTCTCATTTGTTCCTGAATTTCTGTGGATCGCAGCATGATGTCTAGCTTTTGAGGATCTTTAGGTCTACTCCACTTTGTCAGGCAGGTCTTATTGTTTCCCACAATATCTTTTATTGAACCTTTTTTTTTTTTTTTTTTACAAACATGGCACAAACAATCAGACACTAACACAAAAGTAATTTAAAAATTAAAAAGAACAATAAAAAAAATGTGTAATAAAAACAACAACAGCCATTAACAAACACAAGTCAACAACAATGCTCCTCTGTTTAGTCTAGGTAATCTATTACATAAGAATACATAATATACATTCACCAGTTTGGAATTTGCAAGGTCCACACATATCATTCACCTTCTTCTTCAGACATTATGTTTAAATTCTTTACATAATCAATGAAAGGTCTCCATATATTCTCAAACATATTTTCCTTTGATTTCAGTATATATGTTATTCTTTCTAGTGGAAGGTTTGTTAACATCTGTCTTAACCACTTAGTCACATCTGGTCTATGAGTCTTTTTCTACAGCAGCGCAATACATTTTTTGGCATTAAGCAAACCAAGGTCTATGGATACTCTTTCACTTTTACTAAAGTTATGTTTTTCTGGATACAGACCCAACAAAAACAGTTTAAGGTTCAATGTGATTTGTTTTGAAATTATTTTTTTCAATTGTTACCCTCACCTCTTCCCAAAACATTCTGATTTTTCTACATTCCCATAAACAGTGAAATAGGGTTCCTTTACTTTCCATATATTTTGTGCATGTATCTGTTATGTTTTTGTTATATCTATTTAATTCCACTGGTGTAACATACATACGCATTAACCATTTAAAATTTATCAGTTTAAGACGTACATTTACTGATTTCCCATTGTTCCTCTGAAATTTCAATTTGCAGGTCTTCTTTCCAGTAATTCAGTCTTTTCTGTGAGTTTTCACTTGAGAATAGTGTCAATGAGTTATAAAACTCTGAAATAATACCCTTTCTCTTACTATCTTTCATCAAATTTTTATCCAAAAATGAATAAGTAGGTGAGAGCATTATTTTGATTTGATTGAATAAAATTTCTAAGCTGAAGATATTTAAAAAAAGTGTGTTCTATTAAGATTGAATTTAATCCTCAGTTCTTCAAAAGACATTATGTTATCTGAGCATGACAAATATAAGTCTTGAATCTTTTGAATCCCTTTTAAATTCCATATTTTAAATACAGCATCCGCTCTCCCTGGTGTAAAATATTGATTACCCCATATTGGGCTAAATTGTGACAGTGAGTGTGGTTCTTTTAAATATTTTTTGGTTTCACACCATATTTTGATCATGTGCTTTACAATTGGATTTTTCACTTGTTTCTGTAGTTTTTTAGCCGAGTCTGAGTATATGAATAAGGGAAGAGGTAAAGGTAAATTGTCTGATTCCATTTCAGTCCAGTGAGGAAGATAATTTGATGAAAAATAATATGTCATAGACCTCAGTTGTGCTGACCGGTAACACAACATAAAGTTTGGACATTTCAGACCTCCACAATCAAATGGTAAATATAGTAAGGACAAACGTAATCTAGCCTTCCTATTGTTCCATATAAATTCCACTAACTTTTTTTTAATTCTTGAGAATAGATCTGAAGGTGGTGGTAAAGGAATGTTTTGAAATAAATGAAGTATTTTTGGTAAGATACTACTTTTAAGTATATTAATTCTCCCGATCATCGACATTGGTAGTGACATCCATCTCTGAAGTAACTCATTAATATCTGTCATTAAGGCTCCATAGTTGACATTGGCGACTGATTCTAGCTTAGGCAAAATTTGAATTCCTAAATATTTAAACTGATTTACAACATTGAATTGGTTTACCTCAGGAGCTGGATGATTTCTCTGGGTCTCATTTAACATTAATATAGAAGATGTTGTTTTGTTTATTTTATGTCCTGATATATCCCCAAAGTTCTTTATTAAATTTAACAAGGTCGGAATTGATTTTTTAAAATTCGACATAAACAAAATTATGTCATCGGCATAAAGGGAGATTTTATGTTCTGTTGGTCCTACTTTAATTCCATATATTTGTGGATGTAAACGTACTGCCATCGCTAAAGGTTCAATTGCCATAGTAAACAATAAGGGTGAAAGTGGACAGCCTTGTCGACATCCTCTACTGATTTTTATTGATTTTGAGATATTGCTGTTTGTTAGGATTTCTGCTGTAGCATTATTGTATATTATCTGGACCCATTTTATGAAATTATTTCCAAGTCCAAACCTTTGTAGTACTTCCAAAAGATAGGACCATTCGACCCTATCAAAGGCCTTTTCGGCGTCCAATGATAGGAGAGCTGTATCCGGTGCTTCTTTATTGGAATAAATAATATTAAATAGACTTCTTACATTATGGAAGCCTTGTCTTCCCATTATAAAGCCATTCTGATCTCGGTTAATAATATTTGGTAATATTTCTTGTAGTCGTTTTGCTAAAATTTTACAGATTATTTTAAGATCAGCATTTAATAGGCTTATTGGTCTCATGTTTTCACATTTATTAGGGGGTTTACCTGGTTTTGGCAACAGTATAATTAAGGCATTATTCATGTATGGTGGTAAATTACCATTTTGAAATGCTTCTAAAACCATTTCCAAAAGTGGTTTTATTAATTTATTCTTAAATTTTTTTTATAGAGGTCAACTGGAAGACCATCTGGTCCTGCTCTTTTTCCTGATTTCATATTATCAATGGCTTGCCCAACTTCTTCTTGACTAATTTTAGACTCCAGTATCTCCCTGTTTTCATTTGGAATACATGGTATAGATAATCTACCCAAAAACCCATTTAGTTTTGTTAAGTCAGTTTCATTTTTTGTATCATATAGTTTTTCATAATATTCTCTAAAGGCACTATTAATTTCTAAAGGATCTATAACTACATGTCCGTTACTTACAGTGGGGTAAAAAAGTATTTAGTCAGCCACCAATTGTGCAAGTTCTCCCACTTAAAAGATGAGAGAGGTCTCCAATTTTCATCATAGGTATACCTCAACTATGAGAGACAAAATAAGAAAAAAAAAATCCAGAAAATCACATTGAAGGATTTTTAATGAATTAATTGGTAAATTCCTCGGTAAAATAAGTACCGGAGTGGTGGCTCAGTTGGTAGAGCATCTGCCCCACACCCGGGAGGCAGGGGTTCAAATCCCGGCCGGGTCATGCCAAAGACCATATAAAAGTGGAACTTCCTGCCATCCAGCTTGGTGCTCAGCAATAAATGGAATGGAGGAGGGAACTCTGTGGCGGCGCCTTGCATGGCAGCGGCCCTCTGATTCTGCACTTGGGGTGTGTGTGATTTACACTGTAGATAGGTAAAGCACAATTTGTTTTTGTTATTTGGTCAATAACAAAAGTTTATCTCAATACTTTGTTATATACCCTTTGTTGGCAATGACAGAGGTCAAACATTTTCGGCAAGTTTTCACAAGGTTTTCACACACTGTTGCTGGTATTTTGGCCCATTCCTCCATGCAGATCTCCTCTAGAGCAGTGATGTTTTGGGGCTGTCGCTGGGAAACATGGACTTTCAACTCCCTCCAAAGATTTTCTATGGGGTTGAGATCTGGAGACTGGCTAGGCCACTCCAGGACCTTGAAATGCTTCTTACGAAGCCACTCCTTCATTGCCCGGGCGGTGTGTTTGGGATCATTGTCATGCTGAAAGACCCAGCCACGTTTCATCTTCAATGCCCTTGCTGATGGAAGGAGGTTTTCACTCAAAATCTCACGATACATGGCCCCATTCATTCTTTTCTTTACATGGATCAGTCATCCTGGTCCCTTTGCAAAAAAACAGCCCCAAAGTATGATGTTTCCACCCCCATGCTTCACAGTAGGTATGGTGTTCTTTCTCCTCCAAACACGACAAGTTGAGTTTTTACCAGAAAGTTCTATTTTGGTTTCATCTGACCATATGACATTCTCCCAATCCTCTTCTGGATCATCCAAATGCTCTCTAGCAAACTTCAGACGGGCCTGGACATGTACTGGCTTAAGCAGGGGGACACGTCTGGCACTGCAGGATTTGAGTCCCTGGCGGCGTAGTGTGTTTCTAATGTAGCCTTTGTTACTTTGGTCCCAGCTCGGTCATTCACTAGGTCCCCCCATGTGGTTCTGGGATTTTTGCTCACCGTTCTCATGATAATTTTGACCCCACGGGGTGAGATCTTGCGTGGAGCCCCAGATGGAGGGAGATTATCAGTGGTCTTGTACGTATGTCTTCCATTTTCTAATAATTGCTTCCACAGTTGATTTCTTCACACCAAGCTGCTTACCTATTGCAGATTCAGTCTTCCCAGCCTGGTGCTGGTCTACAATTTTGTTTCTGGTGTCCTTTGACAGCTCTTTGGTCTTGGCCATAGTGGAGTTTGAAGTCTGACTGTTTGAGGTTGTGGACAGGTGTCTTTTATACTGATAACGAGTTCAAACAGGTGCCATTAATACAGGCAACGAGTGGAGGACAGAGGAGCCTTTTAAAGAAGAAGTTACAGGTCTGTGAGAGCCAGAAATCTTGCTTGTTTGTAGGTGACCAAATACTTATTTTACTGAGGAATTTACCAATTAATTCATTAAAAATCCTTCAATGTGATTTTCTGGATTTTTTTTTCTTATTTTGTCTGTCATAGTTGAGGTATACCTATGATGAAAATTGGAGACCTCTCTCATCTTTTAAGTGGGAGAACTTGCACAATTGGTGGCTGACTAAATACTTTTTTGCCCCACTGTATAATACTGGTAATTGGTGTTTTAGATTCTAATTGTTTAATGTGCCATGCCAATAATTTTCCTGATTTTTCACCTTGTTCATAAAAAGTTTGCTTCAATCTTAGAAGACCCGAGGCAGCTGTAGTCGCTTATTTTTTGTCATTTTCAGCTCTCAGAATCAGTAATTTGTTCTCTAACTGTGGGTTGCTTCCTGCATACACCTTTTCTTGAAGAATTTTTATTTTACGTTCCAATTGGACTCTCCTCTCGGGTATTCTTAGATTTTGAACCTGTATAACTAACAATATGCCCCCTAATAAAAGTTTTGAAAGCCTCCCACTTTATACATGCTGTTGTTTGTGTGGTATTGATATCAAAGAACTCATCTACCTGTTTTTCTATGTACTTAACAAATTCCTCATCCTGAAGCCATTTATGTTGAAAATGCCACCTACCTGGGTCCTTTGTCAATTTCTTATCTACATATACTAGACAGCAGGGTGCATGATAAGAGATCACAATGTTATCATAGAAACAGTTTTTTTGTTTTTTTTGTTACTTATTTGTACCCGTAGGTAGATTTGGTTTGCAGTCTGGTGACAAGCCACTGGCTGCCGGTTGCTGCGTGCGCGAGCGCCCTAAACCTACATGTTTTTGGTATGCGGGAGGAAACCGGAGAAATCCCGGAGTAAACCCACGCAACACGGGGAGAACATGCAAACTCCACACAGCTCACTGTTGGTCGGGGGCTGGGATCGAACCCACGATCTCATGATCCCTATGATCCCCCGGCTGAGGGTAAACTGTGCTGCCACAGTGCTAAACCACTGCGCCACCGAATCTTGGACCTTAATTCTGTAGAGATCAAAATGTAGTCAATACGTGAGAATGTCTTATAGGTATTAGAATAACAAGAATAGGCTTTGACTTGTGGTTTCATTTCTCTCCATATATCTAGCAATCTCAGTTCTTTCATAAAATGATTAATGGTCATCTTAATCCATTGTGCGTACAGTCCAGTCCTGTTGATCTATCTATACTGGGATTCAATGTACAATTAAAATCCCCTGCTATTATATGTTGCCCTGTAAGTGATGATAAAGTGAGGAATAAATTAAAGAAGTTTTGATCATCAATATTGGGGCCGTATAAGTTCACCAGATTTATATTTTCTAATAACAAAGATCCTTGGATGACTAGATATCTTCCAAATTTATCTCTAATTACATTTTTCATTTGAAATGGGACTGTTTTATGTATGAGAATCATAACTCCCCTAGCTCGGGATGAAAATGATGAGGTGAACACGTTACCTTGCCATCTTCTTCTAATTCTTTTTACATCCTCTTCTAATAGATGAGTTTCTTGTAAAAATACAATTTTTGAATCTATGTCTTTTATTTTATTCATAACTTGTTTAAGTTTTTTAAGATTTTGTAGACCTCTGCAATTCCATGAAGTTAAATTAAGATTAAAGCTTTGATCTATGATCAATAAGGAGTTTGAGATTACCTTGCAATATGAACATACTCTTACAGAGAAGCAAAAACATGGATGATGGAACATTCATCCTACAAACTAAACAAAAACAAATTCCATTTCCCCACATTAGTGGTAATCCCCCCAAAATCAAAAAATTCCATCTCCCGTTATAGCTAGTGACTGTTCCACACCTGTGAGGATCAGTCAAACCACTCTCTCTTTCTCCTCTTAATCACCCTGACCCTACTACTATTCTTATAACATTAACTCTCTTCTGTAGTTTTTTCAACATAACTTCAAAGTTTTATAGCAACGTTGTACATCATAGCTTTTTTTTAAATACAGTCTGTGTTTTGTAGACATGTTATATGTTTCAGATCAATCAGATGCCTGTTACAAATGCTTAAATGTTCTACCTTTGTCATGTTCATGCTTAGCTCCCGCCAGTTTCCTTTTGGATCTGCTTAATGAGCTCCTGCGCCTCTTGAGGGGTCTTGAAGGTGTGGGTTCTCCCTTTATATGTGACCAGTAGTCTTGCCGGATGAATTACTCCGTGACGAATCCCGAGGTTGCGCAGCTCTTTGTGGGCCGGGTCAAACTGCCTCCTTAATTGTTGAATTCCTGTGGCCAAGTCTGGATAGAACCGCACCTGTTGATCCTGGTATTTAATTTGCCCTTTAGCTCGCGCCGCATTGGTGACTGTCATCTTGTCTCTGTAGTTGAGGAACTTCATAATCAGCGTCCTCGGTGGTGTCTTATTATCTCTCGGTGGGCCGATTTGGTGAGCTCTCTCGAAAATGACCGATGACTGCAGATCCGCATTGTTCAGCGCTTCTGGAATCCACTTTTCCAAAAAGGAATATGGGTCCCGTCCCTCCGGGAGGCCCACCAGCCTCAAATTATTCCATCGCGAGCGGGATTCCAAGTCTAGGACGTTATCTTCCAGACTTTTGCATTTTAATTCCAGTGTTTGCAGTTTAGATTGCAGGCTGGTGATGTCATCTTTAGTGCTTGAAATTCGGAGCTCCGCCTGCGACACTCGCTCCATGCAGTCATTTATTTCCTTTCTCATACCTTCTATCGCTGCTATAATCCCATCAAATTTAGACAAAAACTCTGTTCTCATGGAGTTGATGGCAGTGAGCACTACGTTTGTCCCCTCTTCAGCAGTTCCCACTCCGCTGCTGGCTCCCTCCTCCGCCATTGCCTCTGGAGTTTTTTCTATTTCACCTCGAGCGTGGAAGTCTGTTAGCTTGGGTTGTTTTGTCGAATTACCTTTTCCTCCACCTAATTTTCCAACCTTGGTCTTTACCATATCCGCGCCAAAATTCTGGGATGGGTTTTTGTTCCAATTAAGAGAGTTTTTGTAAAATTTTTATCTTTACGAGCAGAGCAGTGTGAAACACGTCTTCCTATGTGGCCGCCATAACCGGAAGTCAGGCAGGTCTTATTTAAGTGATTTCTTGATTGAGAACAGGTGTGGCAGTAATCAAGCCTGGGTGTGGCTAGAGAAATTGAAAGCTTTCCAAAGATGTGATAAACCACATTTAATTTATGTTTCGTTTTTTGTTGTTTTTTTTGGGGGGGGGGGGGATCACTTTTCACAAAGGGCCATGTAGGTTTGGATTTTTTTTTTTTACCCTTAATAATAAACACCTTCATTTAAAAACTGCATTTTGTGTTTACTTGTGTTGTCTTTGTCTAATATTTAAATTAGCTTGATGATCTGAAACATTTAAGTGTGACAAACATACAAAAAAATGAGAAATCAGGAAGGGGGCAAACACTTTTTCACACCACTCTACTTGTCATTAGGGCAACATTTCCATTAAAAATATGTATTTTTTATTGGTCTTATCTAATATTCTAATCTTCTGAGTTAGTGAATTTTGGGTTTTCATTAGAAAAAAAAATAAACACTTGAAATATATCAATTTATGTGTGTAATGAATCTATATGAGTTTCACTTTTTGAACTGAATTACTGAAATAAATTAACTTGTCAATGATATTCTAATTCATTGGAAAGCACCTGTATGCTCAACCTGTGAGTGAAGCCAACCACTGCTCAAAGTCATCAATGAAAGGGGCTTAGGGGTCTCACGTTGAGCTGCTTCATACAAATGCCCCTAAAGGAGTAAGTAAAGTTGTCCTCAACTGAAGTGACAGAGCAGTAGCCACAGACAAGTATCTTGTAAACTGTAAAGCAAAAAGTATTTAAATCCCCCCCCCCCAAAAAAAATGTTTCATTTCACCTTCTCTGGCAGCTGAGACTCCACCTCTTTTTTCAGTCTGCGGAGCAAGAAGGGACGCAGCACCTTATGCAAACGCCTGATAATCAGGATGGTTTCCTCTTCATTTAGGTCAACCTAAAGACAGACAATATATCAGGTGATGCATCAGACATGGATGTGGACAGTAAATAAATGTTAAATAAACTTCCTGATATACCCAGACATACACAGACTTGGAAGCATAGTGAAAGAGGCTTCCTTCAAGGATTGGTGTAAAATTGTAAATTCCCACATTTAAATTTCGATGTTTAATACAACGTGTGTAATGACATTCAGCTCACATTCTTTCATTTGTGACTTTGGAATGGTCCCCTTAAGTAAAATAAATTTAAAACTGATGTCAGAGAGAAGCAGGGGTTAAGACACAGAAAAAAAAAAAAATCATGACATGATTTTACAAAATCTTTCATTTTCTTCCCATCTTTTCATCAATTTTGGAGGGACGTCCAGTTCTTGGTAATGTCACTGTTGTGCTATATTTTCTCCACTTGAAAATATATATTGACTGTCTTCACTGTGTTCCATGGTAGATTTAACGGCTTGGAAATTCTTCTGTACACTTCTCCTGACTGATGATACCTTTGAACAATGAGATCCCTCTGATGCTTTGGAAGCTCTTTGTGGACCATGGTTTGTGCTGTAAGGTGTGACTACAAAAATGTCAGGAAAAGCCTATTGGAACAGCTGCACTTTATTTGGGGTTAATCAGAGGCACTTTAAATGGTGGCAGGTGTGTGCTGACTTCCATTTAACATGAGTTTGAATGTGACTGGTTAATTCTGAACACAGCCACATCCCCAGTTAAAAACAGGGTGTGTATGTTTATGCAACCAGGTTATTGTAAGTTTTTTTTTTTTCCCTTAAAGATTTCACTTTGTTTTTCAATTGGGTTGTACAGGTCATAGGTCACATTAATGGTGGAAAAAGTTTTGAAACGATTTATCTTGTCCTCAATTTTTTACATCACAAAAACCTGGCATTTGAACAGGGGTGTGTAGACTTTTTATATCCACTGTATAAACACACAGCGGGGAAAATGAGTACTGAACGTGTCAACATTTTTCTCATTAAACCTATTTCTGATGGAGCCATTGACCTGAGATTTTCACCAGATATCAGTAACAACTCAAGTAATCCATACAGACAAGAAAAAAATCAAGGCAACTATGTTCACAAAACAAGTTATATTTAATAAAGTAGAATAACACAGGCAATAAGTTTTGCACATGCCTGGTGAAATTCATTTAATATTTAGTAGAAAAGCCTTTGTTGGTAATAACAGCTTCCAGATGCCTCTTGTATGGAGAAACTAGGTGCAGGCATTGCTCAGGAGTGATTTTAGCCCATTCTTCCACATAAACAGTCTTTAACCTCTTGCACTCCGGTGTACCGCGGGCGGGCACGTCTCTGCGTCCTAGGGCGCACGCACACTGTGCATCCTAGTGCGCACTGGAAAAAAAAGCTGCATTTCCGTTCTTCCACTACAGACACAGCCGCGAACAGAAAGCCAAAGGAGTGCTTTGATTGGCTTAGATGTGATTGACCTCTCATTCGACTAATAAGAGCCTTGAATTGGGTTTCTGAAACCTTGAAGAACCAGTGACTGAAAACCTAGCAAGAAGGACCCGCCTACCAACGGCTGCGAATACAGCGAGCCAATTGAAGCACAGAAGTTCGAAAGCATGCGTCCCTTGCATAAAATCTGTTTTGTCTGAGCCGCTGGGTGACACACACGCATTCGCCAGTCTTTTTTCTTACTACTGTTCTTATTTGTTTTGAAAAATCGTTCGCCAAAACCGCAATCATGGAAGCGCAAAACCACAATAATGGAATTATGATTTGACCGGGTCGCGTGACCAGAACCATGAGTCCGTAACAAGCGGACCAGCGTCATGTTCGTCTGACAATGAGGAAGAGAAGTTCGCCAACGACACTGCTGTTGTGGACAGGTAAGTGCTATAAGCTAAATTATTCTTTATCCCTGAAAATTGTAATCAAAATTACTTTTGACCGATCGGTAAATTACAACTGTGCGTTATCGCAACATGAAGACCACGGCGCACGGGTCCAGTCCGTGCGCCGCGTCCGGACCGTGAACACCCCCCCCCCCCCCCGCTACTCTTCTGTCGCGGATTGCAGATATTTTAGTACAACTGTGTGTAGTAGACCGCGGCGCACAGTCCGTCATGGAGCGATGGCCGATGTCCGTCCTCTGTAGCGGTGGGGGGGGGGGGGGAGTTGTTATCTTCTACATTACAGATATTTTAGTATAATTTTTAGTGCACTGTAGGTTATTTTTTCTTGAAAAAAAAAAGCCACACATTTTTTACGTGGCATGCTTCTTTGTGTGTGGGGGCTTGTTTGTTCATTCATTCATGAATGAACAACCACACACACACACACACACACACACACACAGAGCCCTTCACCTTTCATTAGAGCCCAAGATGAAGCTTCTATATTGAATCATTCAGAAGTTACAGACGTTTTTCCAAACTGTGCCATTTGGCACAATTTGGCACAGTTCAAAAACGCCTGGGAACAACCTAAGAAAAAAACTGTGTAATATATTCGTTTTTTGTGGTATTGTTACAAAATTTTGACCTCAGCTGGATAACACTTGGTTCTACCGTATTTTCCAGACTATATAGCGCACCTAAATATAAGCCACACCCACTAAAATTTAAAAGAAATGCATATTTGGTGGTGGTGGCATCAGCCATCACTTTTGGAGTGGTCTGCTGGGGCAGTGGCATTACTGCAGCCGATAGGAAGAGACTGAACAAACTGATTAAGAAAGCTAGCTCTGTCCTGGGGCAGCGCCTTGATCCGATGGAGGAGATAGGAGAGAGAAGGACGGTGGCTAAACTGTCATCTCTGCTGGAGTCCGAGTTCCACCCTATGCAGGACATACTGGATGCACTGAGGAGCTCATTTAGCAGCAGACTACATCATCCCAGGTGCACAACCGAGAGGTTTCGTAGGTCCTTCCTACCAACGGCTGTCAGACTGTACAACCTAAGCAGGGCTGCTCGCAGAGATAGCAAAAAGACGTAACAAACTAATAGTTTTTTTGAATGCAAAAGATGCAATAGACTTACACAATGGTCCTCTCCGGCATACAACTAGGAACATACCGGTCGCTATGGAGGGTGAGAATATGTATGGGCACATAATCATACCATGTAGGATAACTAAATAGACGGTTATGCTGTTTCATCCCACCTAGCAACAATGCTCTGCACTGTGTGTGTTTATATATTTACATATTTATTCCATCTAGCTACAATGCTCAGCACTGGGTGTGTTTATATACTTGCATATTTATTCCACCTAGCTGCAATGCTCCGTACTGTGGGTGTTTATATATTTACATATTTATTCCATCTAGCTACAATGCTCTGCACTGTGTGTTCATATATTCATATATTTATTCCATCCAGCTACAATGCTCTGCACTGTGTGTCTGTGTGTGTGTGTGTATATATATATTTTATAGTAATATGTACATATGTATATTAGCTGCTCTTGCTTGCTTGTTTTTTTTTTCTTGCCTTCTGATTGTTGCTCTGAGTGTTGCTATCCCTGTGCTGTTGCAATCCTGGAATTTCCCCGTTGTGGGACTAATAAAGGCTTATCTTATCTTATCTTATCTTATCTTATCTTATCTTATATTTTGTCACATATAAGCACCTGACTATAAGCCGCTGAGAAATAAGATTATTTATATATTATAAATAATTATAATTAATTAATATTATTATATTTACATAGAAAGATTTTGTACCATAAGTGTTTATTCATATACCTGAACTGATTGTTTCCAAACAGTGCCTGTAACACGGCAGTAAAAGTGCTGATCAAACAAAACAGAAAAGTCATTGATGGTTTTATTCATCTTCCTCCTGTGCACTAAAACAAAGTTGCTTTATTTTTCTTCCTCCTGCGTACTGAAACCACTGTCACTTTTTCTTCCTGCGCACTGTTAAAGCAACTACGGTATTAAAGTCGCTTTATTCTCCCGTGCACTGAAACCACAAATCCCTATTCATCTTCCTCCTGAGCATTGAAACTACTGAACACCAAACCACTGTCACTTCATTTCTCCTGTGCACTGAAGCCACAAGTCACTTATTCATCTTCCTCCTGCGCACTAAAGCCACTGAAGTCGTTCTCTTCAGTGTCGGAGTTGAACAGCCTCAGATAATCTTCGTCACATACCTTTTCAGTCTCTGTTTTGGTGTTGCTCCAGTCACTCTCATCTCGAGGCAAAGTTACCTCTGAAGCTGCGCTGCTCTCTTCACGCAGCAGTCTGGCCTTTCGGAACCCGCTGATGATGGTGGATTCTTTCACACTCCTCCATACTGTTAAGATCCACTGATTCACGTATTTTGCTGTTGTGCGTCTTGGGTTGCATGTGCTAAGAATAAAAACTGGCGCTTTCTTGTTTGCACTGACTCCCGCTGCCTGTCTCGTTTTTGCACTTCCTGCTAGAGCGCCCCCTGAGGGCTGAAGAAAAATTCATAGAAAAGCCGCATCTCTGTATAAGCCGCATGGTTCAAAGCGTGGGGAAAAAGTAGCAGCTTATAGTCCGGAAAATATGGTACATCTCTGTTGCATTTTCCAGCCCGGATCTGACAGCTGTGTGTTATTTGCAAGCATTTGTATCCAGAAAAACACCCAGGTGAAATTTATTTTCTTCAAGTTCAGTATGTTTAGATGACTGTTACTCAGTGGCAGGAGCACTTAGAGAGATTATGACTGTTTTGCCAAAAAATTCCAAGTGTTTTCTTTTAAATGAGACCAACCCCATGAAGATGCTGCAAAGGGTTGAAGAACAGCTTTTGATTTACTTTGGGTACGTTATTTTTTGGCGTTTTTAGGGAAATTGACCAGAGTGCAAGGGGTTAAATCTCGAAGGTTCCGTGGGTGTCTTCTATGAACTCTGATATTCAGTTTGTTCCAGAGGTTTTTAATTGGATTAAGGTCAAGTGACTGACTGGGCCATTCTAGCAGCTTTATTTTCCTTCTCTGGAGCCAGTTAAGAGTTTCCTTGGCTGTGTGTTTGGGATCACTGTCTTGCTGAAATGCCCACCCTTGTTTCATCTTCAGCATCATGGCAGATGGCAACAGATTCTTATCAAGCATGTCTCTGTACATTTGTCCATTCATCTTTCCTTCAATTACATGAAGTCTGCCTTTCCCATGTACTGAAAAACACCCCCACACCATGATGCTCCCATCTCCAAACTTCGTTGTTGGTTTGGTGTTTTGGGGCTGATGTGCAGTGCCATTTCTCCTCCAAACATGTTGTGTCTTGTTGCATCCAAAAAGTTCAACTTTTGTCTCATCTGTCCAGACTATATTCTCCCAGTATTTTACTGGCTTGCCCACATGTTGTGCAGCAAACTTTACACGAGCTTCAGCATGCTTTTTCTTCAGCAATGCAGTCTTGCAAGGTGAGTGGGCATAGAGCCCATGTGCATTACTTATTGTTTTCTTTGAAATGGCAGTACCTGCTAACTCCAGGTCTTTCTGGAGCTCTCCATGAGTGGTCTTTGGCTCTTGGATAAGTTAGTTAATTCCCTTTGACAGCATGTGGGACATCAGATGGCGTATGGGGCAGCGCCTATCTCCGTTTCTCTGGCCCTAGACCACACAACTACTGTAAGTAGTGAAAGCTACAGTGGGGGGTCAGTCCTCTGGTAGCTCTGTGCGTTAAGGAGCCAGCACTCCGGTCTGCTCTTTGATAACTCTTCCGATAATTCCTTTGACTCCTCTGTCAGAAATCTTGTGAGGAGCTCCTAGTCATGGCCAGTTTATGGTAAAATGATGTTCTTTACACTCCTGAATGATGGCTCCAACAATGCTTACTGGAACATTCAGCAGTTTAGAAATGCGCCTGTAAATGCCATCAATATGCTTTACAATAATAAGGTTGTGAAGGGCTAGAGAGAGCTCTTTGCTTCGACCCATCATGAGTTCTTTGTGGTGTGACAATCTGATAGTCACAGATCTTTTTAAAGGCTATCAGTCAGGACTTAACCAGCTGAAATGAACTTGCACTGATAAGGGATGGGGTGGCTTCCTAAATTCTGATGGATTTCAGCTGGTTTCTTGGCTTTCTATGCCTTTTTGCACCTCTTTTTCTTCACATGTTCAATACTTATTCCCTGTATCACTCCATTTTATTAAATATAACTTGTTTTGTGCACACAGTTGCCTTGATTTTTTTGTATGTATGGATTACTTGGGTTGTAACTGATATCTGGTTTAACTTTAAGTTTAATGTTGATTTGAAAGGAACATTACATACTAATGTTAATACTACTTTTTTTTTTTTTTTACTTCCAGCGCCACACGAGTAGGCTGCCTTTTTGCAACAGCGGATCAATTTCTTCCTATTTCTATTTACTATCTGGCTCTCTTGCTAATCTTTCTGTTTCGGCGACACCTTGATCCATCACAGACACCTAGATCACCCAGATGTCTCCTGAGCCAGCAGACGGATCCACTGTTTCTTGTAGGGGGCAGTACAATAGGGACCAGCTGTTAGCACTTAACCGGCACACGATGCTAACGCAAAAACTCGACATACTGGGAGAAATAAGACGGAAACGACGTGGATGTCGTGCTGGAATAAGACGGCGGGCGAGGAGCCCTCCCATCTGTTATTATGGGGAATGTACGATCGCTACTCAGAAAAACAGATGAGCTAGCGGCTATCTCCCGCTACGAGAGCATATAAAGGGAGTGTAGCCTGATGCTATTCACGGAGACGTGGCTAATAGAACTAGCAACAGATGCTAACATTGAACTGGAGGGTTTCCACGCAATACGGGTAGACCGAACACCAGACAGTGGGAAGGCATGGGGCGGAGGGGTGATGATGTATGTCAATAACAACTGGTGCAGACCGGGACATATCACGGTTAAACAACAACACTGCAACAAAGACATGGAGTTGCTAGCTGTTAGCATGCGGCCTACATATCTCCCGAGGGAATACTCACATGTGATCTGCATTGTTATTTATGCAAATCCGAAGGCGAACACTGGGACAGCACGTGACGTCATCCATTCAGTAACTGGCAGGCTGCAGACAGAACACCCAGATGCTCTTCTCCTCATCTCAGGCGATTTCAACCATATTTCACTGTCTCCCATTCTACCCACGTTCACCCAGTATATCACATACCACACTAGAGACAATAAAACACTGGACTTATTCTATGCAAACACTAAGGAGGCGTACACCTCATCACCACTCCCCCCACTCGGGAGATCGGGTCACAACTTGGTTCATCTCCTGCCGGTGTACAAACCCCTAGTGCACAGACAACCTCCAGTCATGCGCACAGTGAAGTTATGGTCTGAGGAGGCAATGGACGCTCTAAAGGACTGTTTTGAAACCACTGCCTGGGAGCAGCTCTGCGATCCACATGGTGAGGACATCGATGGCCTCACTCACACCATCACGGACTACATCGGCTTCTGTGTGGACAACACCGTACCTACCAAGACCATACGGTGTTGCTCGAACAACAAACCCTGGATCAACCCTGAGATAAAAACACTTCTGAAAGAGAAGAAGAGGATCTTCAGGTCGGGGAACAGGGAGATGCTGAAGTCCGTACAGAGGGAGCTGAGGAGGAAGATCAGAGAAGGCAAGGACAGCTTCAGAAAGAAGATGGAGGACAAGCTGCAACAGAGCGACATCGGTGGGGTCTGGAGAAACCTTAAAACCATCTCTGGGCTCCAGAATACCTCCCCCCAGGCCACGGGGGGCAGGGAGTGGGCGAACAATCTGAACCTGTTTTTTAATAGGTTTGACCAACCGCCCTCCCCCCTGACTGCACAACAACCACTGCTGCCTCTAAAGACATCGAGTCCTGCTGCCCACACCCCACTCCACCAACACCCCCCCCACTCCCAACACAGAGCCCCCCAACATGACCTTCACTAAGACCCAGGTGAGGACGGAGCTGAGGAAGATCAAGGCGAGGAAGGCGTAGGGACCGGATGGCATCAGCGCAAAGCTCCTCAAGTCCTGTGTAGACCAGCTGTGTGGGATTGTGGAGCTCATCTTCAACCTGAGCCTGAAGCTGGGGAGGGTACCACAGTTGTGGAAAACATCTTGTGTGGTACCTGTACCAAAGACTTCCCACCCCAAGGACCTGAACAGCTACAGACCAGTGGCCCTGACGTCCCACATGATGAAGACCCTGGAGAGACTGCTCCTTGCTCACCTCCGCCCCCTGGTGGGACCAGCGATAGATCCACTCCAGTTCGCCTACCAGCATGGCATTGGGGTGGAGGATGCAGTGATCCTCCTCCTTCACCGTTCTCTGTCCCACCTGGAGAAGCCCGGGAATGCGGTGAGGATCATGTTCTTTGACTTCTCCAGTGCTTTCAACACCATCCAACCGATGATCCTGAAGGACAAGCTGCTGTGCACAGGGGTGGAACAGCACCTGTCATCATGGATCCTGGACTACCTCACTAACCGGCCACAGTTTGTGAGAACCCGGAATCCGGCACCCAGGAAACGGTTTTGGCTCCCTTCCTGTTCACCCTTTATACTGCGGACTTCTCACACAACACAACACACTGCCATCTACAGAAGTTCTCTGACAACTCTGTGATCGTCAGCCTCATCTCCAACGGAGATGAAGCTGAGTACAGAGGACTTATCCAGGACTTCGTGGACTGGTGCCATCGGAACTGGCTCCAGATCAACGCGAGGAAAACTAAGGAGCTGGTGGTGGACTGCCGCAGGCAAGGACAACCCTTCACAGCACCAGTAAACATCCAGGGAACAGACATTGAGATGGTGACATCCTACAAGTACCTGGGTGTTCATCTGAACAATAAACTAGACTGGTCACACAATACTGACGCACTCTACAAGAAGGGACAGCGCAGGCTGTTCCTACTGAGGAGACTCAGGTCTTTTGGTGTACAAGGGGCGCTGCTGAAGACATTCTATGACACGGTGGTGGCATCAGCCATCACTTTTGGAGTGGTCTGCTGGGGCAGTGGCATTACAGCAGCCGATAGGAAGAGACTGAACAAACTGATCAAGAAAGCTAGCTCTGTCCTGGGGCAGCGCCTTGACTCAGTGGAGGAGATAGGAGAGAGAAGGATGGAGGCTAAACTGTCATCTCTGCTGGAGTCCGAGTTCCACCCTATCCAGGACACACTGAATGCACTAAGGAGCTCATTTAGCAGCAGACTACATCATCCTAGGTGCACAACCGAGAGGTTTCGCAGGTTCTTCCTACCAACGGCTGTCAGACTGTATAACCTAAGCAGGGCTGCTCGCAGAGATAGCAAAAAGACATGACAACCTAATAGTATTGAATGCAAAAGATGCAATAGACTTACACAATGGTCCCCTCCAGTATACAACTAGGAAAATACCGGTAGCTACGGAGGGTGACAATATGTATGGGTACATAATCATACCATGTAGGATAACTAAGTAGACGTTTATGCTGTTTCATTCCATCTAGCTGCAATGCTCCGCACTGTGTGTGTTTGTTTGTATATTTATATATTTATTCCATCTAGTGACAATGCTCCACACTGTGTGTTTATATATTTACATATTTATTCCATCTAGCTACGGTGCTCCGCACTGTGTGTGTTTATGTGTTTGCATATTTGTTCCATCTAGCTACAATGCTCCACACTGTGTGTGCTTATATATTTGCATGTTTGTTCCATTTAGCTGCAATGCTCCGCACTGTGTGTTTATATATTCACATATTTATTCCATCTAGCTACAATGCTCCGCACTGTGTGTGTTTATATGTTCGTATATTTAGTCCATCTAGCTACAATGCTCCGCACTGTGTGTTTATATATCTATATATTTATTCCATGTGTGTCTATATATTTATGTTTATATGTACATATGTATACTCGCTGCTCTTGTTTTTTTCTTGCCTTCTGATTGTTGCTCTGAGTGTTGCTATCCCTGTGCTGTTGCAATCCTGGAATTTCCCCGTTGTGGGACTAATAAAGGCTTATCTTGTCTTATCTTATAATACGAATGGTAACAAAACAGCCCAGAACAACCTCTAAACACATTCATGGTGAACTCCAAGGTCAAGGTACAGTACATCAGTGTCAGATTGCACCATCCGTCATTGTTTGAGCCAAAGTGGACTTCATGGGAGACAGCCAAGGAGGACACCACTGCTGAAAACAAATCATAAAAAAAACAGCCTGCAATTTGCCAAAATGCATGTTGACAAGCCACAAAGCTTCTGGGAGAATGTCCTATGGACAGACGAGACAAAACTGCAACTTTTTGGCAAGGCACATCAGCTCTATGTTTACAGACGCAAAAATGAAGCATACCAAGAAAAGAACACTGTCCCTACTGTGAAACATGGAGGAGGTTCTGTTATGTTCTGGGGCTGTTTTGCTGCATCTGGCACAGGGTGTCTTGAATCTGTGCAGGGTACAATGAAATCTCAAGACTATCAAGGTATTCTAGAAAGAAATGTGCTGCCCAGTGTCAGACAGCTTGGTCTCAGTCGCAGGTCATGGGTCTTGCAACAGGATAATGACCCAAAACACACAGCTAAAAACACCCAAGAATGGCTAAGAGCCAAACATTGGACTATTCTAAAGTGGCCTTCTATGAGCCCTGATCTAAATCCTATTGAACATCTGTGGAAGGAGCTGAAACATGCCATCTGGAGAAGGCACCCTTCAAACCTGAGACAACTGGAGCAGTTTGGTCTTGAGGAGTGGGCCAAAATACCCGCTGAGAGGTGCAGAAGTCTCATTGACAGTTACAGAAATCGTTTGATTGCAGTGATTGCCTCAAAAGGTTGTGCAGCAAAATATTAAGTTAAGGGTACCATCAATTTTGTCCAGGCCTGTTTCATGAGTTTGTTTTTTAAAATAATTCTGTTGAACCACAATTCAAAAGCACTGTCTGATTTTCATTGGTTAATTTTCATAGAATTTTTATTTATTACCACTTCTGTCAGATTCAAGTTATTTCTGTGACCATTGTGGGTTTTTCTTTCATAAAACAGAGGGGTACCAACAATTTTGTCCACGTCTGTATATAATGAGATGTAGTAAAATAGACTATTACAGTAAAGAACTGGAGAAAAACAGAGATAACACTAAAAATACATGGACAATACTTAACAATATTCTTGGAAATAAAACAGAAATACAAGCTACCCAACCAATCTTTCAAAAAAAAAAAAAAAACAACAGTGTGAATGCAGTCTCACCTGCAGATGAATTAAATAAATTTTTTGTTAACATTGGTCCTAATTTGGCTCAAGAAATACCCATTACGGCATCTTCAGGTGATACAATAAGCAAAAACACTGCTATAAAAGACTCCATTTTCATAAAGAACACAGACAAGAGTGAGGTCATTGAAATCTGTTAAATCGTTTAAAAGTAAAACATCTACGGATTGTGATGGTATTGACATGCTTTTAGTCAAAACTATCACTGAATGCTTAGTGAAGCCACTGACGTATATTTGTAACCTGTCTCTCCAAACAGGTATACCTGTATTTCCCAGTGCAATGAAAATAGCTGAAGTAATTCCAATATACAAGACGGGTGACAGAGGGGAATTTTCAAACTATAGACCTATTTCACTATTGTCGCAATTTTCCAAGATACTTGAAAAAACATTCTGTGAGAGAACTGACAACTTCATAATGAAGAATAATTTATTGTGTGAGCAGCAATATGGGTTCAGACATGAGGACAACTGCATTTGCTCTAATGGAATTTATTGAAAAAATATCAACTGCCGTTGAAAATAAAGAGTATTCAGCTGGGGTATTCCTGGATCTTAAAAAAGCATTTGATACAGTGGATTATAATTGATTATTAAAGAAACTACAAAACTATGGTATTGGGGGGGTAGCACTGTCCTGGTTATGTAGTTACTTAAAGAACAGATATCAGTATCTATGTGTTGGTAGCAAAAACTCAGTTACTGAAGGTTATTTGCAGAGTCCCACAAGGTTCAGTTTTGGGGCCATTGTTATTCAATATGTATATGCAGTAAATGATATATGTAAAGTTTCGGAAAAGATGGATTTAATATTGTTTGCAGATGACACTAATTTATTATGCAGTGGAAGCAATTTGGAACAACTTTTGGATACACTCGAAAAGGAACTAGGAAAGCTTAAACTGTGGTTTGATTCAAACAAATTAATGCTCAAGTAAGACAAAATTTACAATTTTTAACAACCATCACAACAACTCAGTATCTAAACTCAGTGTAAATGGTGTAGAGATTGAAAGGGTATCCAAAATTAAATTTCTTGGGAGTAATAACTGATAATAAACTGTGTTGGAAGTCACATATTAATTATATTAAAGATAAAATATCCAAATCAATCGCAATACTACACAGAGTGAAATATTTGCTGAATCAACAAACACTATATACTTTGTATCATTCATTAATACTCCCATACATGACATATTCTACTGAAGTATGGGGAAATACATATAAAACAAACATATATCCAGTCTTTATGCTTCAGAAGAGAGCTATTAGAATAATAAACAAAGCTGCTTACAGGGAACCAACAAACCCACTTTTTTCTTAAATTAAAAGCTCTCAAGCTGAAAGATCTGGTTGACTTCAAAACTGCAGTAAAAATGTTTAAAGTGAAGAATCTATCACTGCCCGCAAATATCCAAAAGTTGTTCCAAACAAGGGAGAAACAATATAATTTCAGAGGAACATGTATATTTCAAAAACCTTCATTGAGAACTACTACCAAGCAACACTGTGTCTCAGTGCAAGGAGTCAGATTGTGGAACGCTTTTGGACCTGAATTAAAATCATGTACAACGCTTGGACAATTTAAACAAAAACTAAAGGAAGAAATACTCCAAACATATATACAAGATGACATGTAAAATCACATAAGAATTATTACAGTATATTCAGTCTGTGTTGTGCTGTTGCTTAGTTAGGGGTTTTTTTTGTCACGTTTTGTTTTAGCTTTGTTCTGAATTGTAATCGCTCCTGTTTTGTTTTTCTTTTGAATTCTTGGATGGAATATGGGTGGGCAATATAAGCTGCGGCTTCAGCCATCACCCATTTCGGATAACTCGTGTTGAACTGTATAATCAGAGGAGTTATTGTTTAATTTGACCTTGTTAGATTTTTTTTCCCCTTTGTTATATTATCATGTTCCTTTCTTTTAATCTTTACTTTTAATCTATCCGAAAATAAAAAAAAAAAAAAGATTCATTCATTCATTCATTCACATGTACATAAGTATTCACAGCCTTTGCTCAATACTTTGTTGATGCACCTTTGGCAGCAATTACAGCCTCAAGTCTTTTTGAATATGATGCCACAAGCTTAGCACACCTATCTTTGGGCAGTTTGGCCCATTCCTCTTTGCAGCATCTCTCAAGCTCCATCAGGTTGGATGGGAAGTGTCGGTGCACAGCCATTTTCAGATCTCTCCAGAGATGTTCAATTGGATTAAAGTCTGCGCTCTAGCTGGGCCACTCAAGGACATTCACAGAGTTGTCCTGAAGCCACTCCTTTGATATCTTGGCTGTGTGCTTAGGGTCGTTGTCCTGCTGAAAGATGAACCGTCGCCCCAGTCTGAGGTCAAGAGCGCTCTGGAGCAGGTTTTCATCCAGGATGTCTCTGTACATTGCTGCATGCATCTTTCCCCCTATCCTGACTAGTCTCCCAGTACCTCCCGCTGAAAAACATCCCCACAGCATGATGATGCCACCACCATTGACATGGTTATGAACAGTGCCTGGTTTCCTCTAAACATGACACTTGGCATTCATGCCAAAGAGTTCAATCTTTGTCTCATCAGACCAGAGAATTTTGTTTCTCGTGGTCTGAGAGTCCTTCAGGTGCCTTTTGGCTAACTCCAGGCGGGCTGCCATGTGCCTTCTACTAAAGAGTGGCTTCTATCTGGCCACTCTACCATACAGTCCTGATTGGTGGATTGCTGCAGAAATGGTTGTCCTTCAGGAAGGTTCTCCTCTCTTCACAGAGCAACACTGGAGCTCTGACAGAGTGACCATCGGGTTCTTGGTCACCTCCCTGACTAAGGTCCTTCTCCCCCGACCGCTCAATTTAGATGGCTGGCCTGCTCTAAGAAGAGTCCTGGTGGTTCTGAACTTCTTTCATTTCCGGATGATGCGAGGCCACTGTGCTCATTGGGACCTTCAAAGCAGCAGAAATTTTTCTGTACCCTTCCCCAGATTTGTGCATCGAGACAACTCTGTCTCGGAGGTCTACAGACAATTCGTTTGACTTCATGCTTGGTTTGTGCTCTGACATGCACTGTCAACTGTGGGACCTTATATAGACAGGTGTGTGCCTTTCCAAATCATGTCCAATCAACTGAATTTAGCACAGGTGGACTCCAATTAAGCTGTAGAAACATCTCAAGGATGATCAGTGGAAACAGGATGCACCTGAGCTCAATTTTGAGCTTCATGGCAAAGGCTGTGAATACTTACGTACATGTCATTTCTTAGTTTTTTATTTTTCATAAAGTTGCAAAAATCTTAAAAAAAACAAAAAAAAAAACAACTTTTTTCACATCCTCATTATGGGGTATTGTGTGTAGAATTTTGAGGGAAAAAATGAATTTTATCCCTTTTGGAATAAGGCTGTAACATAAAATGTAGAAAAAGTGAAGTGATGTGAATACTTTCTGGATGCACTGTATACACACAGTACCTCCTTGATAAAGGTAATGATGACCTTTAAAAAGAGAGAGAGATAATTGATAATTACCCTCTCTCCCGTCATGGCAAAAGGAGCGTTGAACCATTGTTCAAAGGTGCTGCAGCTCTTGAAGATGGTGGGTAGGAGGAAGTTGAGCAGAGCCCACAGCTCGGGCAGTTTGTTCTGCAGTGGCGTGCCGGTCAGCAGGAGGCGTCGAGGAGCCACATAGTGGGTGTTCAACACCTGGGTCAACTTACAGTGGTGGTTCTTCATGCGGTGACCCTCATCTACAATCATGTACTTCCAACGAATCTGACAGTGGAGGGAAAGTTAATTTCTACTGTTAGATATACATTTTTAAAAATGCAAATTCCAGTATGGCCTCTCTGGGGTCATGTTGGAAGCTGCTTTAGAGAAAAAAAGATTTGATTCCTTCATTTAACTACCCTCAGGGTACATCATTAAACATGTGAATGTAAATGTGAAGCCTCTTATTCCCTTTATTTCTTCTGCTTATGATACAAAGTTTTCAGCTCTTCTTTAATTAGACCCTTTTTTCTTGCGTTGTGAGTTACTTTTGTTTTTTGTCATATAATTATTATATTTCTTACAGGTGGGACTTGACATAAAATGTTAGTGAATTTTAAACCTTAAAATTAATAAAATACTTTTTGTTGCCAGACATTTATAAATTTTGCAGGCATCCTTTCAACAACTCATGTTAATTGATTTTTTTAGATATGGGAATTAAAATCGTGATGAGAAAACATTGGAAAATGAAAAGTCAAACATTAATAATGGATTTATAATAATAATAATAACAATGAATTGCATTTACTGTATATAGCACCTTTCAAGATACCCCAAGTGCTTTACAATGAGTCCATTATTCATTCACTCCACAGTCAGTGGTAAGCTACTGCCGTGGCCACAACTGCTCTGGGGCAGATTGACAGAAACGTGGCTGCCAATCCGCACCAACGGCCTCTCCGACCACCACCAAACATTTATACACTTTCATACCCAATATCATGGACACTAAACACATTGTTAAAATATTCATTATTCAACTGCAATACCCCATCAAACTAAAACATAAAAACAAACAAATATTGAAATTTATATCACTTAAATTAAGGTTTGACTGGCAACTCTTTCAGCTCAGTCAAATTTTCTTTGCTGATCTTCTGGAAAGCAAATGCAATCCATCCATCCATCCATCTTCTACCGCTTTTCCGGAGGTCCAGGTCACGGAGGCAGCAGTTCAAGCAGAGAAGCCCAGACTTCCCTCTCCCCAGCCACCTGCTCCAGCTCTTCAGAGGGGATACCAAGGCGTTCCCAGACCAGCTGGGAGACATAGTCTCTCTACCGAGTCCTGGGTCTGCCCCGAGGTCTCCTCCCAGTGGGACATGCCTGAAACACCTCAAGTGGGAGGCGTCCAGGAGGCATCCTAATCAGATGCCCATACCACCTCAACTGACTCCTTTCAATGTGGAGGAGCAGCGGTTCTACTCTGAGCCTCTCCCGGATGACTGAGCTCCTCACCCTATCTCTGAGGGTGAGTCCAGCAATCCTACGGAGAAAGCTCATTTCAGCCGCTTGTATCCGCGATCTCGTTCTTTCGGTCATTACCCAAAGCTCGTGATCATAGGTGAGAGTAGGAACGTAGGTTGACTGATAAATCGACAGCTTTGCCTTAGAACTAAGCTCCCTCTTCACCACAACAGACCGGTACAACGTCCGCATCACTGCAGATGCTGCTCCAATCCGTCTGTCGATCTCTCGCTCCATTTTCCCCTCACTCGTGAACAAGACGCCAAGATACTTAAACTCCTCCACTTGGGGCAGGGGCCTGTCCCCAACCCGGAGAGGACAATCCACCTTTTTCCGGCTGAGGACCATGGACTTGGACTTGGGAGGTGCTGATTCTCATCCCAGCTGCTTCACACTCAGCGGCAAACCGTCCCAGCAAGAGCTGTAGGTCATTGCTGGATGAAGCCAACAGGACAACATCATCTGCAAACAACAGAGATGAGATCCTGTGGTCACCAAGCATGACACCCTCCATTCCCTGGCAGCGCCTAGAAATCCTGTCCATAAAAATTATGAACAGGATCTGTGACAAAGGGCAGCCCTGGCGGAGTCCAACTCTCACTGGGAATGACTCCGACTGAGTGTTGGCAATACAAACCAAACTCTCACAACGGTCGTACAGAGACCGAATAGCTCGTAACAACAAGCCCGATACCCCATACTCCTGAAGCACCCCCCACAAAAATCCACGAGGGACGCGGTCAAATGCCTTCTCCAAGTCCACAAAACACATGTAAACTGGTTGGGCAAACTCCCACGAACCCTCAAGAATTCTCGAGAGGGCAAAGAGCTGGTCCGATGTGCCACGGCCAGGACGGAAACCACATTGCTCCTCCTGAATCCGAGGTTCGACCAACGGCCGGACTCTCCTCTCCAGTACCTTGGCATAGACCTTCCCAAGGAGGCTGAGGAGTGTGATCCCTCTAAAGTTGGAGCACACCCTCCGGTCCCCTTTTTTGAAGAGAGGAACCACCACCCCGGTTTGCCATGCCAGAGGCACTGCCCCCGACCTCCACGCAATGTTGCAGAGGCGTGTCAACCATGACAACCCAACAACATCCAGGGCCTTGAGGTACTCAGGGCGAATCTCGTCCACCCCCGGGGCCCGGCCACCAAGGAGATTTTTAACCACCTTGGCGACCTCAGCCCCTGTGATAGGCGAGTCATCCCCCTCGTCCCCAAACCCTGCTTCCTCTGTGGAAGGCGTATCAGTGGGATTGAGGAGATCCTCGAAGTATTCCTTCCACCGCCCGACGATATCCCCAGTTGAAGTCAACAGTGTCCCATCCGCACCATACACAGTGTGGACGGGGAGCTGCTTTCCCCTCCTGAGCCGCCTAACAGTTTGCCAGAATCTCTTTGAAGCCGACCGAAAGTCTTGTTCCATGGCCTCACCGAACTCCTCCCATACCCGGGTTTTTGCTTCAGCAACCACCCGAGCTGCACTCCGCTTGGCCTGCCGGTACACCTCAGCTGCTTCGGGAGTCCCACAAGCCAACCAAGCTTGATAGGACTCCTTCTTCAGCTTAATGGCCCCCCTCACCACTGGTGTCCGCCACTTGGTTCGGGGGTTACCACCACGAGATGCACCGACCACCTTGCGGCCGCAGCTCTGGGCTGCCGCTTCAACAACAGAGGTGGAGAACATGGCCCATTCAGACTCCATGTCTCCAGAGTCCCTCGGAATGTGGTTGAAGTTCTTCCGGAGGTGGGAGTTGAAGACCTCCCGGACAGGGGCCTCAGCCAGACGCTCCCAGCACACCCTCACTATACGTTTGGGTCTACCAGGTCTGAATGGCTTCCTCCCCTGCCATCGGATCCAACTCACCACCAGGTGGTGATCAGTTGACAGCTCTGCACCTCTCTTTACTCGGGTGTCCAAGACATACGGTAGCAGGTCTGATGATACGATAACAAAATCGATCATCGACCTGCGACCTAGGGTGTCCTGGTGCCAGGTGCACATATGGACACCCTTATGCTTGAACATGGTGTTCGTTATGGACAGACTGTGGCTAGCACAGAAGTCCAATAACTGAACACCACTCGGGTTCAGATCGGGCAGACCGTTCCTCCCAATCACCCCCCTCCAGGTTTCATTGTCGTTGCCCACGTGCGTATTGAAGTCCCCCAGTAGGACAATGGAGTCTCCAGGAGGAGCACCCTCCAGCACCCCAGTCACAGACTCCAAAAAGGGTGGGTACTCTGAAACATCATTTGGTGCATAGGCACAAATGATGGTCAGGACCCGTTTCCCAACCCGAAGGCGCAGGGAAGCAACCCTTTCGTCCACCGGGGAAAACTCCAATATAGAGGCAGCAAGGTGGGGCGATACAAGAATACCCACCCCTGCTTGTCGCCTCTCGCCCGGGGCAACTCCAGAAAAGGCCAAGCTCCAGCCCCTCTCCAGGAGACTGGTTCCGGAACCGGAGCTGTGTGTTGAGGTGAGGCCGACTATATCTAGCCGGTATCGCTCAACCTCGTACACCAGCTCAGGCTCCTTCCCCACCAGAGAAGTGACATTCCACGTACCAAAAGCCAGTTTAGAAAGCTTGGGATCAGTCCGCCAAGGTCTCCGCCTTTGACCGCCACCTAATCCACATAGCACCGGACCCCCATGATCCCTCCTGCAGGTGGTGAACCCACTGGAGGGCGGACCCATGTAACTCCTTCGGGCTGAGCCCAGCCGGGTCCCATGGGTGGAAACTCGGCCACCAGACGCTAGCCTTCGAGCCCCTCCCCCAGGCCTGGCTCCAGGGTGGGGCCCCGGTAACCCCATACCGGGCGGGGTACACTGAATCCTTGATATACAATTTATCATGAGAGTCTGTTGGATCGTTCTTAGTCTGGCCCTTCACCCAGGACCAGTTTGTCTTGGGAGACCCTATCAGAGGCAAATTGCCCCCGGACAACATAGCTCCTGGGATCACTGGGGCACGCAAACCCCCCCACCACGATAAGGTGACGATCCATGAGGATTGTCACCTTATTTATTTGCAAATGCAATAAATAAATAAATAAAAGCATGCGTATGCAATGACTAAGATTTTACAATAGGGTGCAGCAGACAAAGTGTGTAAATACAGAGAGAGGGCAGAGCTTTAATCTCTTTTTACCTTAGCCAGTATGTGCTTGTCCTTGATGATGTATTCATAGGTGGTCAGCAGGACATTGAACTTGCCACTGCGGAGCTGAGGGACAAGCCCACGACGCAAACCGGGGGTGCCCTTAAAATGGAAAAACACAGAGAACAGACCATTTTCAGACACCAGTCAGGATAAAGCCAAAACTAAGAATTCCCAGAAAGGAGGAAGGGGGAAGGGAAAAGGAATTTTTCTTACCTTGTATGCTATTTTAACCACAGACGGTGCCCATTTGTCAAGTTCATACACCCAGTTTGACAGAGTCCTGCAATCAAAAGATCAACGGCACAAAGGACGCAAAGGTCAAAATGTTTTGTGATTAAAGACAACCTCTTCTAAGACAACAGTATAATTATTACTGACTGAAGATCTAAGACTACCACAAATAGATGAAGACGAGAAAAGAACTACAACCCAAATTTGAAAAGGTTGAGATGCTGTGTACATCTAAATAAACACAAACAGAATGCAATGAGTATAAAAAATAGAAAACATACCAAATGCTGAAAGCAAGACATTTATTTTATGAAAAATATTAGCTCACTTGAATTTGATGGCAGCAACACATCTCAAAATAGCTAGGACAGGGACAACAAAAGACCAGAAAGAAAAGTTGTACTAAAAAAAGAAACAGTTGGAGAAACATGTTCCAACTAATTAAGTTAATGGGCAACAGGCCAATAACATAATTGGGTATAAAAAACAGCAGCTTAGAGAAGTAGTCTCTCAGAAACAAAGACGGGTAGAGGTTCAGCAACATGCAAAATCTTGTTTATAAATTGTGGAGCAAGTTCAGAATAATGTTTGTCAAATTAAAATTGTGAAGACTTTGAATTTTCCATTAACTACAGTATGTCAGTTCATCAAAAGGTTCCAAGAATCTGCAGACATCTCTGTGGACAAGGAACAAGGCCACAATTCAATACTAGATGTCCATAATCTTTCAAGTCCTCAGACAGCACTACATCAAAAAACAGGCATGATTCTGTCATAGCAATCACTGCATGGGCTCAGGAAAGCTTCCAGAAATCATTTTCTGTAGCTTGCCATGCCATCCTGAAATACAGATTAAAACTCTACAATGCAAAGAAGCCATACTATGTGAACATGATCTTGGAACACTCCCATCTTTTCTGAGCCAAGGCTCATTTAAAGTCACACTCTGCCAAAAAACAAGTTGTTTTTTTTCTTGTTAACACGTCTGTAACATGTTTTTTATGACTTACAAGACATATCAAGAGCGAAATCGCTCAAATGTCTCATGTCTGGTTTTTTTGCTTTAAAGTTTCACTTAAGCCCCGCCCCCTGCAAAAAGGCAAGTTGAGACAGAACGTTTTTGGTGATGCAACTATGCATGGCACTGGCACAAGGGTAGTGTTGAGCCACTCAGGACTATGTGACCTAACTGAAGTTAGTCTCCAGGTTAGTTAGTATTTTTTAACCAGCTGCATTGAAGACTTGACCCAAATTAAGATGGGTTTCACCATTAAACTGCTTTTAAGGACCGAAGCAGTTTCAGTCAATATCCCGGGACACTGTGCATACAACTGGGCATGTCCTTCAGCTGGTAAGTCTTTTTATCAGATAATATAGTGCTAGCCACTATTAGCCTTGTGGGATGTGGGTGGACCTAGTAGTCATAGATCCTGGCATTTGAAAGAAGGGGGAGGGTGAAAAAATTTTGAAACAAAACTGTAAGACAATAAAATGTGTTGTTTATAGAAAGAACGCCATAAGATACCATTATAGACAATGTAGATTTGTTTTTATAGGGTATATATACCCACTGGAGTGTGTCTTTAAAATGGACTTAGGCCAATTGGTAGACTATGTGGTCAGACAAATAAAACTTTAAAAATTCTTTTTGGAAATCATGGAAATTCTCTAGATTGAAGAGGAGATGGACCATCCATCTGGTTATCAGCACTCAAATTAAAAGCTGACATTTCTGGTAGTAAGGGGATGCATTAGTGCCTACTGAACTGGCAACCTGAACATCTGGAAATTCAGCATCATATGCTCTAATCCACATTACTTTTTTCAGTGAAGATCTTGCATATTTCAGCATGACAATGCTTTGTTGTGTGCTGGACTGACCTGCCAGCAGGACTGCCTTTACCTCAACATTTATGTACCCACTGAAGATGGTGAGTTCATAAAACAAAACTCTTTCACAAACTAAAAACATTTGATACATAAGGAAATGCAAAATACAAAAAAGACCAAAGACTGTTGAGCAGCTAGAATCCCATATCACACAAGAAAGGGACATTCGCCTCACAAAGGTCTAGCAGCAGGTCTCCTCAGTTCCCAGATGTTTATAGGCTGTTGTTAAAAGGTGAGGGGATGTTACTCAGTGGTAAACATGGCCCTGTCCCAACTGTGGCGAGACATGTTGCTGCCATCAAATCTAAGACTGAATATTTTTCATGAAATAGCAAAATGTCTCACTTTCAACATCTTATGTTTTCTATGTGCTACTGTGAATACAATAGTGGTTTATGAGATTTATAAATCATTGCATCCTGTTTTATTTAGATTTTCACAGTGTACTAACCTTTTCGGGAATTTCATTTTATACAAAAATTTACTACTTTCCCCCCACCGGGGATTGCAAAATTCTGTGATCAGCCCATTTGTGTTTCCTTTTACAACTGTTAAAAAAAGAATTTAAAAAAATATATCAAATTGGAAAAGAATTGGAAAGAAAGAAAGAAAGAAAGAAAGAAAGAAAGAAAGAAAGAAAGAAAGAAAGAAAGAAAAAATAAATTCAGCAGGCTATGTTGCCTCTAGCGATTTTGGCCGTTAAAGCCCCCATCACGCCAAACTTGTTCTCAGAATGTCCTCGTCCATCCAAACAAATTGATGAAATGGGGTGAAAATGAGCCGCTTGGGGCACAAAATGCCTCAAATTATGACACTACTTTGTTCTTACACAGTTCGAGACAAGTCCACGTCATTTTCATCCCAACTAGCCAGTTCTTACAATGTTCAAAACAGGGAAAAGTAGCCATCCATCTCATTTCTAATCTGTTCTTGACAAGTTCAAGCCATCTTTACCCAGTTAAAACTCGTTCCTAACCCATTTCACTCCGTTCTTAATCGTTGTTAGACAATTCCTAATTTGACCATCTCAATCAACTTAGTTCTTAGTCCAGCATGTTATCACTGCGTCCTCATTGAGTCTCTAGTACATTCAAAACAAAACAGATATCTGCATTGTGTTCTAGCGAATGGCTATAAATTTCGGACATTCATGACAGCTGTCATTCCTGTTCACTGCTTCAAGCTGTACACATCACAACTGCTTCTACTAATTTGATATCCTCATGCCTCCAAGAGGGACAGGGAGAGGGATCAGGAAATAAAATGTGAATGAAAACATTCAGTGTCTTTTTTTTTATATCATATTGATATGGTTTCTCTACTATTAAATAGAACTGGCAGTGCAAGACCTACTGAACTGAAATTTAATGTTTTCCAAATAATCAGCAAACTAGCCAAACAGTACTGTCATGAGGGTTTAGTAATGTTGTGCATTTTAACAAATTTGCCTGTGAAAAATCACACCACAGGCGCTACAGGCAGGAAAAGGACAACAGGATAATTCAATAGTTTCTCACAAATTCTGGTGAAACCCATGTAGGGTGCTGATGGTCACAAAGGGAGATGAGGGAAAATAGCAGACACAGACATATGTCGGCTGCTTCTGAGGCAACTGGGTGGTTTAAATAGTTAGGCCTACCCTTTTGTGTTGGGAATTATATATTAAATATTTTTATTTATTTTTTTGCTATTACTATTTTGCTCATTCTTGACATCCCATTCCAAGTATGGCAACTCCATTTGCAGTACGGCAATCACGTCTGCAGTACATCCTCTCTTTTTTCAGATGGGATGGTCGGGAGAAAATTTTGAACATGCTCGACGTTCTGGAGCACCCTTCCTGTCCATGCCCATCCAAGGGGATCTTACTCAGATCTTAATAAGTGTCTACAATGTCCATTTGGTTCCCACTCAGTTTTACCCCGTTCTGTCAAAGTTTCCAGAATGTACTGAGAACTACCTCAGTGTGATGGGCCCCTAAGGGCTTCTCTCTGTATGATTTCAGCTTTGATTTGAATGCGCTGCACTGTGTCACGGTCAGAACTATCAAACAATCCCATCATGAACAAAACCTGTGGAGACCGATATTCCTACCCCCTAAAATTGGTTCCTGGTTCCCACTGTGGAAACAGGGCTATTGAGAGAGCTCTGATCAAGATTGATTTGCTCAATAAATGACGAAGGATCAACTACATCTGCCAAGGATGAAAATTCCTTTCACCCCATGCATTAAATAGAACCAGGAACAATACAAATACCTGGATTAGTCTTCCAGTTTTGACTGATCAGACATCATTTTTATTAATAAAGATACAGTATAATGCAAAAATCTTGCAAATTATCCTTTTAATAAATCCTAGACCCACATCTATCAGTTTAGCGGTTAATTGCAGCTACACCAGTCCAAAACCTAGTTGTGGAAGTTCAGTAATTCAATTTGTAACTTCTTGGGCAATCAAGTGGATAAATACGGTATCTAAATAATCAAACAAGTCATTCACATACTCTTTTGAAACTGAAGTTGGAGAGTGTAGTACATCTTCAAAGGGTAAAATGGATTTCAGCTCACAGAGATTAGACAAGACTGAAGCTTTAAAAAAGGGATTTTTTTTTTCCTCCATATTTGTTCACTGTGCACATTTAACTAGCCTTGAGGAAAGATTTCAGCTTTTGTTGCATTTCATTTAACTTCAAATAGAAGTGCTTTCCTCATTAATTATCAAAAAATGCTTGATGCTAAAACCTAGCTATTGTTCATCCTAATCCTTCACCACCCGCAGTTACATATCAACATTAAAAAAGGAATAATAATTAGGTGAAATGAGAAATTACATGACGGGACAAACAAACGGAGTGGATTTGAATTTCAACCACTCCTGGTCTCCTGCTATTTGTAAATGGGGGGTCGGGAGTTTTGAAGGCTTTAGAGGATTAATGGTGAGAAAACAGAAAAGAAAATTATACATTCAACAGAGAAGCTCAATGAGTGACTGGTAATATTCCCACATATTCATTACTGCATGAGTACCAGTTATGTATTGAGGAAAAAAATTCTCATTGTTATCATAAATTCTAAGTATCAGATGCTGCTCTCTAATGAACACTGTTGTTCAAACATACAGATCTGTGTGTGGGGGCTGTACAGTCAAGCAGCAAAAACAAAGGCCACAAAGTCCATTCAGTTCTAACAGTTTGTGGTGGCATGTCCAACTGGTCTATTAAACACAATATCCTCCTGCTGCTACTATTCTGGCACTCTGGCATACACAAAATTATCAAGTAGATTAGAAAATGTACACACTATTACACAGGTACTTCAGCCTTGTCTTACATCTCTTGACCTGTAGCCTGGCCAAGCAGCTGTTGCTGGATTTTTAAGGTAAATTTAGTCTCCAGTGAGTGGACTCAAAATTGTCAATTCTGTCTTTGTTCTGCTCTGTAGCCTCGTTCAGCTTGGTGTTACAGCCCATGACCTAGTTCTCCACCCATTCCAGATTCAGTGGCTCGCAGTCTGAGTACTGCTCAAGTGCAAAATGATGGCTCTGAAGTTCATGTGAGGGGTGGCAGAGTCACTGAAAGAGGCTGTTATTAGACATTCAGGACAGCCAAGATCAAACATAAGCTGGACAAATACAGACTAAACAGCACAATTTTTGTGCTGTGGTGTACAAAGGCCACCAGCAATGTGAACTTTTTGCAGATATGTTAATGCTCATTGTTAAAACTGGAGGCCACACTATACACTGCCTGGTGTGATTTGGGCATGCTTTCACAGGAGCATCATTTTAATAAGCTTATGCAATATTACCAGACCTCAAGTACCTCAAGTGTCTACTACAAAATTCATGGGAATCGATGCTGAAAATTCAAGGTGGAGAAAACCAATTGACTGAAAAACAGAATAAAAAACAGACTTTGTGGTCATAATAAACACTAAATTAAAAATGTACTGCATTTTCCTTACTACAATGGGGATTTCTGCTGTATGCCCACTATTTCAGGTAATAACTTCAGGATCAAAACTTTTACATCTTTTACGTTAAAGAACATCTGATCAATTTCCTAACAAAATGCTGCACCATAAATAGCAACACTTCCTCATTTTCCTTGGCAGATGAAGCAGTGATTTCTCTGCATGGCTGCCTCATGCTAAAAATATGTTGGAGTTTGGTGGCATTGTGAGATAAGAACCATGATAGATGCCAGGTGAGGAGTACTGACGAGAGAGGGACGATGATGAGATAGGGGCCATTGAGTCTCTTGTGCTCCATCAGGTAGGTGATAAGGGCAATGGTCTGGATAGTTTTGCCCAGGCCCATTTCATCAGCCAGGATACCGTTGAGATTGTTGTTGTACAAGGACACCATCCACTCCAGCCCTTGGATCTGGGAAACACAGAGGAAATATGGGTATGACGTGAATATACGCTGTCATGTAACACCCCACTTCTAGTTATGTGTGCCTTTTCCCTCCATATTATATAAAACACACACACACAGAGCTCAAAAACTAGAGCATGTTTCTTTTTTGGTAAGAGAAAATAGGCATGTTCTGTGTTTAGCTGCACCCAAAGGCACAAGAACAAAAGATAAAAATAAATAATGCTAAAAAAATCATAAAAAATAAAAAAATAATCAAACAATTTCACCATTTTGTTCCGACAGATCACATTCATAATTTGTAACCAATTCATGTGTATGCTGGAGCCAGTGAATAACTACAAAATATTCATTCAGTGGCAACAAATTTATGGCACACAAATAAGACACTTTTTAAACTTTTATGTTGTTGCCATCAAGGTCAGTGCAATCCAGTGAATATATTAAGCAATCTATCACGATCAGTTTAAAAAGAAAAAAAGCCAAATGAATTAACTGTCATGTTAAATGAGAATAAAACAAATTACATTTTGGATCATTCTGAAAAGGCTGATGTTGACTGAGCTGAAGCCAGAGCAGGAGTGTCGCGTTTTACAAAGGGAAGAAACAAAACAGCTTAACCTTCCTCATTTACTTGCAACACAACAGAAGCAGGGAAGAGCTGTTGTGAAAATCATGTTGTATAAATGTACTCACTATTTTCAGCCAAACTTCTAAAGATCTAAAATTAAGATGGCATTGTTTGGCAAATTTTGAAATGTGTGCAAAACAAGTTTACAGGTAAATAATCAGTATACACATACAGACAATATGGGCACAAATGCCTTTGAGCTGGGAGTCCCTGGATAAATTTCCAGCTACCCTTGATATTGCCTAGCTGTTTTCTTTCTTCGTTTTCTGACTTGCTCCAAAAAGCCATCTGTAACTGCACATTTCATTTCATTCATCAGACTTGTTGGCTCTGAAAGGCTTTACGTTTGTTCATCAGGAATTGGGCTGAATTTCTCCTTTCAGTTGCTCCCTTTAGGGGTCGCCACAGCCATCTCACCCTATCGCCTCGCACTGCATCCTGTTCTCTTAAGACATCTCTCTCCATGTCCTCCTTCACTACATCCATGAATCTTCTCTGTGGTCTTCCTCTTTTCCTCCTGCCTGGCAGCTCCATCTTCAACATCCTTTGTCCAATATATCCCCTATTTCTCCTCTGCACATGTCCAAACTTTCTCAGCCTTGCCTCTCTTACTTTGTCTCTAAATCACTCAGCCTGAGCTGTCCCTCTGATATACTCAAGTCTAATCCTGTCCCTCCTAGTCGTTCCCATGAGAATCTTAGCATCTTCAACTCTGCCACCTGCAGCTCTGCCTCCTGTCTTTTTGTCAGTGCCACCATCTCCAAACCATACATCATAGCAGGTCTCACTACCATCTTGTAAATCCTCCCTTTCACTCATGCTGCCATCCTTCTGTCACAATCTGCCCTGCCTGTACTCTCTTCCTCACCTCTCCTGGGTACTGTCCATTGTTTTGGATGATTGACCCCAGGTATTAAAACTCAGCACCCAGCAACACCGGGCAACACCCAGCAACATCCAACAGAGCTACCTGAGGTTCTGGCCGGATCGGAGCTCATTTACAGCGGCGGTAAGCGGCGGAGCTAACTGTGGAGGAGCTAACAAAGGCCCCGGCCGGATCAGAGCTCAATTACAGCGGCGGTAAGCGGTGGAGCTCAGCGGAGGAGCTAACTGAGGCCCCAGCCGGATCAGAGTTCAGCTGGACCAGATATCGGCAGTACCAGTGGAAATTATCCTGCTATCATCAGCTCAGTAAAAAATGTCACCAAAGAAAGAAGAAATGAAAGAAATTAAAAAAAATCTCTGAACTTCATGTCAGAAGAACTCACCAAAGGGGCCAATCAACAGTATAAATTATTAGGGCTAATGGAGGAAGTCTGGGAGCTGAAATTAACCCTTTAACTGCCCAGATTAAATGGACGGGTCACGTGCCCCCAGTGGCACAGTGCAGAAACTGCACGTCAACTTATTGATGTCCCCCGGCTATGTGAATATGAAAATATATGGTTCTTTTGACATTTTATTGATTTTCTGGTTCATATACTTTGAAGGTTAGATAAAAACATACCCGGTGACAAATCGGCGTCAAAAAAACCAGACCATTCTTTATGTAAATGTGTCCAAAGTCCACTTTTGACTGAGTTATGTAATTTATATAGCTGCCGTGACATTATGCAAATTAGATGAGTAAATTTACTCCTATCTGAAACTTTGGATCATATTCTACATCTTTCTAATTGACAGTAAGCCATTATCACTTGCAACTTTCAAGTTACAGCCTTGATAATCTGAACTAATTTATTGACAAAATTTTTTTACCACTCTTGACCACCCTTTAACCATCCCTGACACCATATGGCACCTGGGGCAGTTAAAGAGTTAACAATTAAGGAAAGAGACAAAAAAAATTTGCAGACTTGGAATGACACATCGAGGATCTTGAACAATATGCTCATATGGATGATTTAATCATTAGTGGACTAGACATTAATCATTAAATATCAATCATATGCTCATGCTATAGCAGGAATGAGAGGTGAGGAGGCTCCCCCAAGTGAATCAGTCTCCTTGGAAAACCAGGTGCTTCGGTTCCTTGAAAGCAGAGACATAAAGGTTGATGTAAATGCAATTTCAGCCTGCCATACACTACCCAGAAAGGATAATAAAACAAAGACATCAATTGTGATGCACTTTGTAAACAGAAGAGTAAAAAATGACATATTGAGGCAGGCCAGAAAGCTGCGGGGAACATAAACAGAAGTTTACTGAAATGAACATTTAACAAAGACTAATGCTGAAATAGCACGGCAAGCACGGATGCTGAAAAGACAAAACAAGATACAGGCAACATGAACAAGAAACTGTAGAGTTTAGTTAAACTAAATGGAACACCTGAAGAAGCAAAGGCCATAATAATAAGAGCTCTCACTGACTTAAAAAAATATACATGAACACTGATCTAGAAAATTAAGAGACTACAGTAATCCATACCCACACACATGGCAAGAACAGCCCGTTTGTGACATAACATGATAACTAAAAAAAAAAAAAAAAAAAAAAACCTCATGACTGACTTTAGTAGACGTCAATCATCGCCAATTGGAGGAAGTCATTTGACACAGAGAGAGGAAATTCAGACACTGAAAATATCTCATTATGCTGAACATAAACTACAAGAGATGGAGAATGATATTGATCCTGATAACCACTTCTTCAATAATATTCATAATCACTGTGAATATTACACTGAAAAGCAATTCAAAAGTCAAGTGCAAGTAGATGGTAAACTATCAATAACACACTTTAACAGCAGAAGTCTTAAAAACTTTCCACGGATTCAGGACTATTTGAAACAGCTGGATAGAAAATTTACAGCTATAGCAGTCTCTGAAACTTGGCTCAATGAAGAGCAGGCTTCTTTGATGGCGACAGAGGGATATCAGATGGTTCATATTAATAGATCTCAAAAAATGGGTGGTGGTGTTGCACTGTATATTGATGAATTGTATAGGTGTAAACTTGTAAATGGAATGTCCTTTGCAGTACCAGGGATTCTAGAATGTGTTACTGTTGAGATTGACCAAGATAAAACAAAAAATCTAATTATAAGTTGTATATATAGAATGCCGGGAACTTGCATCGAGACATTCAGAGATAAGTTAGTAGAACTGTACAATAATATAACCAATAAGAAAATGGTTGTAATCTGTGGAGACTTCAATATTGATTTACTAAATCCATTTCAACAAAATGTAACTACAGAGTTCATGAATTCTATGTACAGTATGAATCTATATCCAACAATAACACATCCTAGTAGAATCAGAGTCCACACTGCTACACTTATTGATAATCTGTTTGTTAACATTATTGATAAGAAAATGAAAGTGGATTATTGATAAATGACATAAGTGACCATCTACCAGTCTTTGCACTTATCCATGGTCACACGGGGGCCAATATAGAAAAAACTTTAAAATCTTTCAGATATAAATCATAAAATGCAATCAGTTATTTTAAAGAAGCCCTGCTGAAGCAAGACTGGACAGAAGTGTATGTATCAGATGTAAATAAAGCCAATGATACATTCATGAACACTGTAACCACTCTTTATGAAAAAAAAATTGTCCACTAGTAAAGAGAATGTTTAAACAGAAATTTGTCGTCAAGTCATGGTTAACCAAAGGATTACAAAAAGTGTATAAAAAGAAAAATTCATTATATAAAGCTTTTCTAAAGAAAAGGACAAAAGAAGCAGAGCAGCGGTATAAAACATACAAAAGTAAGTTAATATATATAATGAGATGTAGTAAAAGAGACTATTGCAATAAGGAAATGGAGAAAAACCGAGAGAACACTAAAAATATATGGACAATACTTAACAATATTCTTGGAAATAAAATCAGAAATACAAGCTAACACATTTTTTTAAATATCTTCAGCTTAGGAATTTTATTCGATCAAATCAAAATAATGCTCTCACCCGACCTACCTATTCATAATGGGAATTGGCTTGCACAGAAGCTCAAACCAAATCAATAAATGTACGTCTTAAATTGATACATGGTTGAACCATTGATAATGGTTAATGCAGATGTATGGTACACCGGTGGAGTTAAATAGATATAACAAAAACATACTAGATATATGCACAAAATGTATGGAAAGTAAAGGAACTCTTTCATTTTTTATGGGAATGTAGAAAAATTAGAATGTTTTGGGAAGAGGTGAGGGTAACAATTGAAAAAATAATTTCAAAACAACTCATATTGAATCCTAAATTGTTTTTGTTGGGTCTGTATCCAGAAAAGCATAACTTTAATAAGAGTGAAAGAACATTCATAGACCTCAGTTTGCTTAACGCCAAAAAATGTATTGCACTACTGTGGAAAAAGACTCATAGACCAGATGTGACTCAGTGGTTAAGACAGATGTTAACAAACCTTCCTCTAGAAAGAATAGCATACATATTGAAATCAAAGGAAAATGTGTTTGAGAATATATGGAGACCTTTCATTGATTATGTAAAGAAACTAAACATAACTTCTGAGGAAGAAGGTGAATGATATGTATGGACCTTGTAAATTCCAAATTGGTGAATGTATAATATGTATACTTATGCAATGGATTACCTAGGCTAAACAGAGGAGCATTGTTTGACTTGTTTTGTTAATGGTTGTTGGTCTTTTTAGAACATTTATTTTTAATTTACTTTAGTGTTAGGGTTTGATTGTTGGTGTCATGTTTGTTAAAAAAAGGTTCAATAAAAATATTGTTGAAAAAAAAAGAAATACAAGCTACCCGGGCGGCGCGGTGGCAGAGAGGTTAGCACTGCGGCAGCACAGCAACTCACCCTTGGCCGGGGGATCCTGGGTTCAATCCCAGCCCCCGACCAACAGTGATCTGTGTGGAGTTTGTATGTTCTCCCCGTGTCTGCGTGGGTTTACTCCGGGATTTCTCCGGTTTCCTCCCACATGCCAAAAACATGCAAGTTAGGCTAATTGGCATCAAAACTGGGGATTCTAAATTGTCCTTAGGAATGACTGTGAGAGTGAATGGTTGTCTGTCTCTCTGTGTTGGCCCTGCAATGGACTGGCGATCTGTCCAGGGTGTACCCTGCCTCTCGTCCAAAGATGCTGGGATAGGCTCCCGCCCCCCCGCGACCCGAAAAGGATTAAGCGGAAGAAGATGAATGAATGATACAAGCTACCCAAACAACCTTTCAAAAAAAAAACAAAAAAAAAAAACGACTCAAACAGTATGAATGCAGACTCACCTGCAGTTGAATTTAATAAATTTTTTGTTAACATTGGTCCTAATTTGGCTCGAGAAATACCCATTATGGCATCTACAGGTGATACAATAAGCAAAATCATTGCTATAAAAGACTCCATCATCATAAAGAACACAGACGAGACAGAGGTCATTGAAATTGTTTAATCGTTTAAAAGTAAAACATCTATGGATTGTGATGGTATTGACATGCTTTTAGTTAAAACTATCATCAAATACTTACTGAAGCCACTGACGTATATCTGTAACCTGTCTCTCCAAACAGGTATATTTCCCAATGCAATGAAAATAGCCACAAAGTAATTCCGATACACAAGACGGGTGACAGAGGGGAATTTTCAAACTATAGGCCTATTTCACTATTGCCGCAATTTTCAAAGATACTCGAAAAAATATTCTACAAGAGAACTGACAACTTTATAATAAAGAATAATTTATTGTGTGAACAGCAATACGGGTTCAGACACAAGAGGACAACAGCATTTGCTCTAATGGAATTTATAGAAAAAAATATCAATTACTGTAAAAGAGTAAAGAGTATTCAGTTGGGGTATTCTTGGATTTAAAAAAAGCATTTGATACAGTGGATCATAAATTATTGTTAAAGAAACTACAAAATTATGGTATTGGGGGTAGCACTGTCCTGGTTATGTAGTTACTTAAGATATCAGTACATATGTGTAGGTAGCAAAAACTCGCAGTTACTGAAGGTTAGTTGTGGAGTCCCACAAAGTTCAGTTTTGGGGCCATTGTTATTCAACCTGTATATAAATGATATATGTAAAGTTTCGGAAAAATTGGATTTAATATTGTTTGCAGATTATACCAATTTATTATGCAGTGGAAGCAATTTGAAACAACTTTTGGATACACTCGGAAAGGAATTAGGAAAGCTTAAACTGTGGTTTGATTCAAACAAATTAACGCTCAATTTAAGTAAGACAAAATTTATAATTTTTAACAACCATCACAACAACTCAGTATTTAAACTCAGTGTAAATGGTGTAGAGATTGAAAGAGTATCTGAAATCAAATTTCTTGGAGTAATAATTGATAATAATTTGTGTTGGAAATCACATATTAATTATATTAAAGGTAAAATATCCAAATCAATTGTAATACTACATAGAGTGAAATATTTGCTGAATCAACCCACACTATATACTTTGTATCATTCATTAATACTCCCATACATGACATATTATGCTGAAGTATGGGGAAATACATATAAAACAAACATATATCTAGTTTCTATGCTTCAGAAGAGAGCCATTAGAATAATAAGCAAAGCTGCTTACAGCGAACCAACAAACCCACTTTTTCTCGTTAAAAGCTCTCAAGTTGAAAGATCTGGTTCATTTTAAAACTGCAGTAATAATGTTTAAAGTGAAGAATGTATCACTGCCCGCAAATATCCAAAAGTTGTTCCAAATAAGGGAGAAACAATCATTTCAGAGGAACATGTATACTTAAAAATCTTCAGTGAGAACTACTACCAAACAACACTGTGTTTCAGTGCAGGGAGTCAGACTGTGGAATGCATTTGGAGCCGACTTAAAATCATGTACAATGCTTGGTCAATTTAAACAAAAATTAAAGGAAGAAATCCTCCAAACATACACACAAAATGACATGTAAAATCACATAAGGATTGTCATATCCAGTCTGTGTTGTGTTGTTGCTTAGTTTTGTTTTGCAATTAATTTATTTTTTTGACTTCTTAGATGGAACATGGTGGGCAATGTAAGCTGCGGCTTCAGCCATCATCCTTTTCGGATAATTTATGTTGAACTGTATAATCCGAGGAGTTATTGTTTAATTCGGCCTTGTTGGATTTTTTTTTCCCCCCGGTATACTGTTCTGTTCCTTTCTTTTAATCTTTTAATCTAATGTATCTGAAATAAAGATTCATGCATTCATTCATTCATTCATCCATCTACCTTCACTACATCTACTCCTTGCATCTTTACCATTACAGCTACTGTATTTCCCTATTGTTTAAACACATTTATTCTGCCTTGCTTCTGCTGACATTCATTCCTCTTCTCTCCACTACATACCTCCACATCTCCAGGTTTTTTACACCTACTCCCTACCCTTATCACAGATCACAATGTCATCCAAGAACATCATGGATCACAGAGGATCCTGACTGACCTCATCTGTCAGTCTGCCCATCACCACCGTGACAAATAAGAAGGGGCTCAGAGCCGATGCCTGATGTAATTCTACCCACACACTGACTTCATCTGTCACTCCTACAGCTGACCTCATCTCTGTCTCATTGCCCTTGTACATGTCCTGCACTACCCTCACATACAATCCCCTCTAAAAGTATTGGCACAGTGACACAAGTTTTGTTATTTTAGCTGTTTCCCAAAAGCAAGATGCAGTTATATAACCAATATGGGCTTAAAGTGCCAGTTCTCTGCTTTAATTTGAGGGTATTCACATTCAAATTGAGGAAGGGTTTAGGAATTGCAACAATTTTTATACAGTCTCCTTATTTCAGTACTTCCTCATTCCAGCACTAAATCTCCTTGTCTTCTTTCCTCTGTCCAGAGGATACCCCACATAACTTTCTACCCATTTCCCTCAGTACTTCTGCTGTACTTTCCAAGTCCTCTGGTAATTCTTCCCTACCACCCAGAGCCTTCATCAACTCCTTCCTGAACTCTGTGCAACCCTTTTTCTTGCTTAATTTCCACCACTTAATCTTTAGCTCTGCCTTCACTCTCTTCCTCTTCTCGCTTTCCAAAGTTATTCTACAGACTACCATCCGATGCTGTCTAGCAAAATTCTCCCCTAACACCACCTTGTAATCTCCTATTCTTATTGATAGTCTACTTCCATGAATTGGGCTAAATTATCTTACTGTAATGTTTTGTATGTTTAATTATTTTATTCAAAACAAACATTCTCTTAGTTTTTCATAAGATTATAATTAGGTTTTTGGTTTATTGACCTATCCACAGTAAGAAGGAGCTAATAAATACAAAAGAGCAAATACTCAAAGCTGAAAATAGACATAAAATCCACTGCAATAACAACAGTGGCAACCAGCAACAACAGCAAACTTTCACAGTACAAACTCAAGCAGCAGGAATACACAATGAGCTCAGAAAAACTAGGTCAAACTGTGTTGTATGTGCTAACGGGCTCTGTGCATTATTGCAAAGTAGCAGCTATAGCCTTATGTGGATGTCTGTGTTTGTGTGTGTTTGTCATCCAGGCTCAGCAGTTCAGGTTGGCAGGGATAAATGTGGATGTTTGTCACAAGCCTTGTGGCTTGAGGGATGAAGCTATTGGTCAAACTGTCGATCTATGATTTCACACTCCTCTAAAGTTTCCCTGAGGTAAAGCGTGTGAAGAATGCACTGTTCCTGGTGACTCCATGAATTCTCCCAATGACCCGGACCATGAGTTGTGCGCGCTATGCAGTGAGTGAATTTGAGGCTGGATTATGAAATCTGATGCTCTCCCTCCAGAGCCAGGCCTCCACAAAAACATGAGCACAGCAGCAATCCTAGGTCTCATTCACATTAGACAGCAACAGGCTGAGCAACAGTGAACCTGATGAATCAATAAATTATTTCTGATTCTCAAGGTCAGGCAGCTGCAGCCTTTATTGTAGCACCCCACCTCCCTTAGTTATTCTATTGCACAACTACCAAGGCTCATATGGGAGTGGTGTTAGGCCGCACTGGTGCCCTTATCCTATAAGAAGTCAAGATCAGAGAGACACATTGCTTCTCGCACTATCAGTCACATTTTAAATAATAATGGGCTCCACAGAAGAACACCAGGAGGGCTCCACTAGTTAGAGAAAAACATTAAAAAGCCAGCTGAAATGCATACTGACAAGACCACAAGTTGTGGGAGAATGCCCTTTGGACTGATGGGACAAGACCGGAGCTTTCTGGCCATTTGCATCAGCTCTATGATTATACTAGGGGGAAAAAACCAAAGCTTTAAAAGAAAAGAACAATAAACCTACTTTCAAAGAGAGAGGGCTTGGTTTTATTTTGGGGCTGCTTTGCTGCATCTGGCATGGGGAATCTTGAATCTGTGAGGGGCACAATGAAGTCTCAAGACTACCAAGGCATCCTGGAGCAAAACATACTGCCCAGTGTCAAGAATGCTCAGCCTCAGTCACAGGTCATAAGTCCTCAAACAGGACAATGATCCAAAACATACAGCTAAAGCCACTTCAGAAAGGTTGAGAAAACACACTGGACTATTCTTAAATGGCCCTCCATGAGGGCCTCCCCAGATTTTAAGCCGATTGAACATCTATGGAAAGAGCTGAAAATTGCAGTTTGGAGACGCCACCCTTCAAACCTGAGACAGTTTGAGCAGGAAGAGTGGGTCAAACTAGCTGTAGGCAAATGGAGACGTCTCACTGTGAAGTACAGAGATCGCTTATTAGCAGTGATGACTTCAAAAAATTGTTAGAAAATACTAACTTTAAGGGTACCATCTTTTTTATTCACACCATTTTCATTTGTCTAATTATATAAAATATTCAACTGAATGAATAATCAAAAGCAAAGTCTGATTTGTGTTAAATATGATATAAACAATAAGGAATGCCATTAAACTTTCATCAGTTTCAAGTTATTTCAATGATAGTTGTGGGTTTTTTGCTTTTTGTGGAAGGGTGTCAACAAATTGGTTCACATCTATATATTTCTTTTAATAAATAGACTGTTGTATAATTAGGCTGTTGACTTCTCGCTGTGTTAATGGTATAGTGCAATTTATATCATGGTGCATAATCACATCAGTGATGACTACAGCAGCGTTAATACTGTGCACCCAAAATTAGAGGTAATGTATTTAAAATTCCTTTTAAATTACACAACTTCTCAAAATAATACTGCATCTTTTAAAGCATCCATCATTGTGTTTTGTTGGTCTTTCTTGAGCTGTTGCTGCATTACTCAATACAGCCCCAGTGATTTACCATGTTACTGCTATGTTTGGTGTATATCTGTTTGCTTTCAGGAAGGCTCTGTCCAGCTCCATCCATACAGCATAAAAGAGCCTTATGCAGTCACCATTTGAAGTTATAAGAAGCATTTATGATTTCAAATGAATTACAATACATTTTCAATTTTCACTGAATCTCCAAATGGAACTGGTATTGTTTCTTGATCAGTTTCAGTCTATAATTTTGATTATTTATATTATTTGTATTATGATTTTTTTTTCCAAATGGATGGTTTGATGAGTCTACCTGCTTCATTGTAAAGAAAAATGCTGAGTAAGTTGATCAGTCTGAAATGTTTATTCTCGACTCAAATGTTGCATAAAGAATAAAAAGTTGTCAGTTTGTAGTACTGTTTACAAAATGTATGAAATCAAAAGCATAGCATTTTGTGTGCTTATATAATTTCACAGACTAACATTGCACTTGCAATTCAATTAACTGTTAAGCTATACTAGCTATCATACACTGCTTTTTATTTTATTAAATCTATATTACAACCTCATAAAAAAGGAAGACTGAAAAATTTGTTGAATCCATTTTTCCAATTGTAAAAGAGAAAATCTTAATAAGTGTGACATGAAATTAAAGCAATGCTTTTCATAGTGAACTTTGCCATCGTACCTTGATCTCACTGCCACTGCGCCATTTTACACCCAACAGATTTAACTGTGGCAGAAAATAACCCTGTGGCTTGTTTGTGGGAAACAAGCAACAGGCAGCTTGAAAAAATAATAACAGTAACAAGGCACTGGCAACAGAAAGGGTGACCAATTATGTGCAAATTACTTAACTACATGTCAGTCAAGACAGCCAACTCCAAAAAGCTCTCTGGATAAAATAAGTCACAATTGTAATAAATGTGCAGTTTCTGTAAATTCTTGTTGACAGCTTTTATTTTGCTAGAACTGCTGACAGCTCATCCAATTACTGGACAGCAAAAATATACCCTTATTTCCTCCCAAGGGACATGTACCATTATACTATTTCGCTTGGTATGTGATGAATCAGAGGACAGCTATGACTGTGGTGTGACTAGGAAGTTTAAAAACGAGTTTGCATCAGCCTGTCACTGGTTCCTCATTTCCAATAAGAGAATATAGGGAATAACTGATGATATTATTTCCCAAAGCTATCTACAGTACACTGTGAAGGACTGGCGATCTGTCCAGGGTGTATCCTACCTCTTGCCCAAAGATGCTGGGATAGGCTCTAGCCCCCCCACGACCCGAAAAGGATTAAGTGGTAGAAGACGGATGGATGGATGGATCTATAGTACAGGAAGTTAATGGCAAGATTACAGGGTCACACTGGAGAAGAGGGTGGCCGTGCCATTAAAAGCAGAAGCAGCCTGACTAAAATGACTGAGCAATTCAGCTGCCACAGCACAGGGGTCTGCAACATGTAGTTCCACTGCTCATAACCAGTGGCTTTGTATGATTTTTGACAAAACTACAAGAAACATACAAATCAAGGAGTGAAAGTTGCATATTTTACCGGAGCGGTGGCCTAGCTGACAGAGCATCCGCCAAACAACCGGGAGGTTGGGGGTTCAAGTCCTAGCTGGGTCATACCAAAGACCATATAGAAATGGTACTTCCTGCCTTCTAGCTTGGTGCTCAGCATAATAGAATGGGGGAAGGAGAAGTTGTTTGTGGCGGCACCTTGCATGGCAGCGACCCCTCTGATTCTTCATGTGATTAACATTGTAGATAGAAGAAACGTAATTTCATTCTGCTGTACATGATTGGCTGCATGGACTGAATGACAATAGAGATGGCTTCTTCTTCTTCTTACTAGGGGTGTGATGATTCTCCAAACTTTCGATTCAATTCAGTGTTTGACTTTAAAGGTCAGAGTATGATTTTAAATTTTTGCACAGATGGCTAAAATAGTAGAGTATCGTTGTTTTTATGCCATGATAACTCATTGAATTTTTAAGTTATTAGTTCAAAAAATGATCCAGATAGTATAATAAGTAACATAATCTCCATTCTTTGTTTGCAATGCAACACAATAAGCCCTTACTGTCAAATTACAATATTTGAGTGTCATCCTTAAAAATGAATTTATGGTGGCTGTAATTTGATTTATATATATATATATATATATATATATATATATATATATATATATACTGTATATACACACACACTACCGTTCAAAAGTTTGGGGTCACTTAGAAATTTCCTTATTTTTGAAAGAAAAGCACTTTTTTTCAATGAAGATAACTTTAAACTAATCAGAAATACACTCTATATATCGCTAATGTGGTAAATGACTATTCTAGCTGCAAATGTCTGGTTTTTGGTGCAATATCTAGATAGGTGTATAGAGGCCCATTTCCAGCAACTATCACTCCAGTGTTCTAATGGTACAATGTGTTTGCTCATTGCGTCAGAAGGCTAATGGATGATTAGAAAACCCTTGTGCAATCATGTTATGTCTGCAATGCTGTAATTGCTGCAAATGGAGGATTCTTTGACGAAAGCAAAGTTTGAAGGAAAAAATTATTATTTCAAATACAAATCATTATTTCTAACCTTGTCAATGTCTTGACTATATTTTCTATTCATTTTACAACTCATGGTGGTAAATAAGTGTGACTTTTCATGGAAAACACAAAATAATTGTCTGGGTGACCCCAAACTTTTGAACGGTAGTGTATATATATATATATATATATATATATATATACTGTATATATATATATATATACATCTCAGGAAAGAAATAAGAGACCACTGCAAAATCGTTCCTAAATTATCATCTCGACATGTATGGTAGCCAATCAACTTGAGTATCTGTTGAATTCCAACAGAAGGACACCTCAATCTACTTAAGAAGGTAAAATTAAAGAAAATGTGAACAAATATGTCACAAACACTTCATTAAGACATGAGTGAGCTGTTAAAATGTGGAAAAAAAGTGCAGCCAATAACCCCTTTAATGCCATTTCAGAAGCATGCTTTGAAATCACGCAGCTCCTACTGAAAGGACCACATTAGGAATCACAGCAAGCGCTGGGATTTTCTGTTACTTTAATGAGAGAGTTAGAACCGTTCTGATCTACCCACCTGTCATTTGCTCATTTTAATCATATGCTCATTTTAATTGTAAACTTGCAGACCCTTGCATTCTATAGATTAGGTATTAATGTATTAATTCTTTAACTAACTAACTAACCTACACTTATATAGCGCTTTTCTAGTCACAAAGACCACTCAAAGCACTTTCACTAGTACTAACCCTCTATTCTAAGGGCCTATAGGAGACAGATATCTAGGGACAATTTAGAACAGCCAATTAACCTAACATGCATGTCTTTGGATTGTGGGAGGAAACTGGAGCCACCGGAGTAAACCCACGCAGCACAGGGAGAACATGCAAACTCCACACAGAAAGGTTCCAACCCTGCCATGTCTGTTTGTGTTCGCGTGTCCCAATTACTGGAAAAACACACGCAGTCGTTTTTAAAGACCCACTCTACTGGCTATAAATCCCCTATAAAAATAAATCTACATTGTGTAAAATTGTATTGTATGCCCTTTTCTCTGCACAAAACCTTTCATTGTCTTATAGTTTCATGTCAAAATCTTTTCAGTCCCCCCACCCCCTTCAAACGCCAGAACTGATGATTACTAGGCCTAACCACATACCACAAGGCTAATGGTGGGTAGCGCTACATTATCAGAAAAAAATCCTGTGATAAATAAGACTTACCGGTTGAAGGACATGCCCAGCTGTATGCACTGTGGCCCAGGATAGTGACTGAAACTGCATCGTCCTTAAAAGCAGTTTAATGGTCAAAACCCATCTTAATATGGGTTAAATTTTTAAAGCAGCAGGCAAAAATGCTAATTTGCCTGGAGAAAAACGTTAGTTAGGCCAGAAAGTCCTGATTGGTTCAACACTACCAACGTGCCAGCACCACGAACAGTTACAGCACCAACAATATTCCGTCCCAACTCGCCTTTTTGGCGAGGCTGGGCTTAAGTGAAACTTTACAGGAAAAAACAGAGATATGAGACATCTGAGTGATTTTGCTCTTGAAATGTCTTGTAAGTCATAAAAAACATGTTACAGACATGTTAACAAGAAAAAAAACTCAATTTTTGGCGGAGTGTCACTTTAACTACAAGCTATTTGAAGACACAGCAGAGTTTATTTTACTGCGCAGAGGAAAAAAAAACAGTGGGTGGGTTTATGATTCAGTTCTCTTTTTAAATACTGGATTACAGCGGCACCAGTCTGCCCTATACCAGGAAAACAGCTGTCACCACAACCCAGGAGAAGAGCCGACATGGGTGTGCTAAAACATTCATCATTATCTAATGACAACTGTTTTTAGGTTGTTTTTTAAAAAAAAAAACTTCATTCCTTGTTGTTCTTATAACACAGTAATTTGAAATGAAAATATCCTGACAGTTATTTTGAATTAAAAAAATAATTCTGCATTCAGCAGAGCAGATTAATGGACCTTGGATCAGATAAGCGGCCCCTTTTTCTCCGTTCAAAAGAAGTTTGGATAAACGATAATATAACTGAAGGAAATTCTGTAACTCAGTCAAACTCATGGACAAAGAGAAAGACTGGCATAATCTCTGAATTGTAGCCTCTAGCTCTCATCAGTGCGTAATTGTGATCAAGTCTCCTGAGTTCAAGCAAGGCTGTGGAGGAGATTAAAAAGCTACCTTGCCCTTAAATGTATTTTCACTTTTTTGAATGAGCCTGCATTATCCATAGCACAAAACTGATTTCCCCTCCCATTTAATGCTGTCATATTAGTATTAAGCCTTTGATCTTGCACTGCTGGTTATTAAAGAGAATAAGAGGAAAGACAGTGATTGGTTTATTTCACATTACACTCCAAACACACCTCTGAATAATTAAGAGCATTAGGACAGCCTCTTTGCACCTGGTGGAAAATTTGTTTTTGCGCTGCTGTAATAGCAAAATGGACTTGGAAATGCCCATAAAACATGCCCCGCACATCTGACAACTGATTATGGACTGCACTGTTGTAATATGGCCCCTAGTGTTTAAAAAAATTTCAATACAATGTTGGCATGACTGTGTAGGGTCCAAATAACCCCTCAGCACTTTCGGAGCACACAAGCACCACCACTGTCCTCTGCCAGGAAGCCAGCATCATACAACAGCCCAAAAGCACACTGCAAGTCCGAACTGGTGCTTGCACTCCTATAATACCCAAAATTTTAAAAGTTAACACCATCATTACTGTTAAGAAAAATGACGAGATGATTGTATATTACATGCAACCCCACATGCACGGAAGCACAGAAACAGCAGCACGGAACCTAGGAAGCACCTGCCTGCAGCAGGAGACAAGCACAGCTGGGGACAGAGCAGCTCCGGTCCTCTCAGCAATGAACAAACAACACTACACATTCATTCCGTCCACAATCTCAACACACTCCCAAAGTATTTTACTTTGCCACGCTGCATTGGGCCAAAACTGTCAGACAACCATGTCTGATTACATCTCTTTTCTCCTCCTGTCTTTAATTTGCAGTAGCGTCTCACCAAAAAAGTCTGAAAAAACAAATCAACACAGTGTAGCATCTAACTAAACATATCCAGGCTCATCTGGATATCTGTGGATCAAATACCTAGATTTTTTTTGTGTTTGTCACACTTAAATGTTTCAGATCATCAAACAAATTTAAATATTAGACAAACATAACACAAGTAAACACAAAATGCAGTTTTTAATTGAAGGTGTTTATTATTAAGGGTAAAAAAAAACCCAAACCTACATGGCCCTGTGTGAAAAAGTGATTGCCCCCCTGTTAAAACATAAACTAACTGTGGTGTATCACATCTTTGGAAAGCTGAGTTCAATTTTCTAGCCATTTCTAAAGATTTGGGACTCCAGCGAACCACAGTGAGAGCCATTATCCACAAATGGCGAAAACATGTGTGACGACGGAGTGTCGCCACTGCTATGGTTTCCTGTATTTGTGACTATATTATATGTGTAGTATTTGTAAATGTCAATATGATTGTTAAAGTGCACATATTATTTCAGGATCTGTTTTTGACCAATTTGAATGCCTTTTGTGAGATAATTGTTATGGTTAATTAATTGGGTAAAACAATTGGTGATTATTAAATCCACATACCTTTGCCAGCATGCTTCCTGATGGTGTCCAGGCAAAAGACTCTTGCCTTTTTAAAGGATACCAGCAGGAAGGAAGCATGTGATGGTGAGTTTAGGGGTGATTTAAATATGTAAAGGTGTTTAAATTATTTATTGTAGTATTTATGGTGTGTTATTACCTCCGCCAGGCCGAAGGCCAGGAGGAGGTTATGTTTTTGCCGGCGTTTGTCTGTCTGTCTGTTGGTTAGCAAGATAACTCAAAAAGTTTTGGACGGATTTCGATGAAACTTTCAGGCCTTGTTGGAAATGGTACAAGGAAGAACTGATTAAATTTTGGGGATGATCCGGATCACCGTCTGGATACAGGAATTTTTTAAATGATTCTTTAACATTGTGACATACGGCCATTTTCAACATGTGTGCAGGGGCAATAGAGGGCGCTGGTCGTCGTGTCTGATGAACACAAACTCCGCCTTCTTCAAAGTTTTAGGCACAAAAGCATGCAGAAAACTGTGGTGGGCAGGGCCCGCCAGTGTGCCTGTGTTTGCGCTACGCTGCAAAAGCTGACACGGGCAGCTGTCCGGCGCCGGATTATTTGGCAGAAATTCCCCAGCCAGCCATAGGGGCTGTGCAAAAACCAGCTCTCTGCCGGGGGAGGCTTCCAAATCCTCTTTTTTCCGCGGAGCGCAAACCCAATAAAACCCACGGCAACCATTATCGCACCTTCTTTTGTCCTGCGGCTCCGGAACAGAGAGGAATCCCGGCGCCAGTAATGCTGCGCCTGATATGTGTGACTCTAATGCTAAAAGTGACTGCATCAGGGATTTTCGACCTGAAGTCGCACTTTGCTACACAGTGCCACAAAAACTGTGTAGCCAAATTCCATCGATGCATGAACATTTTCAGCCAGTGAGAGAACCGACGCCTTCCAAATCCAATGCATCACTAGCAGAAGTGATGTTCTGTCATTTTGTGGCAGAGCACAATCTACCCCCATTGGTGGCAGATCACTTCAGTGATTTGGTGCCAACATTGTTTCCTGACAGCAAGAGCACTCAATTTTTTTGTGCTACTTGGCTTATTATTTTCACATTACCAAAAAGTTATGGCTCAACATTGTGTCCATATAAGTGTACATTTGAATAAATATGTTTGAAATAGTTCGTGTTGCAGTTGCTGTTTGCTTAGTTTCTGTGTGTTTGTTTGTTTGTTTTTGCTTCACTTTTCTTTCATCTGCCGATAAATACAGTTTTTAAGTACTCAGTACAGGTGTGAAAGCCCCCCCCCCCCAATAAGGGAGGCATGAGGTCAGTACAGGTGTGAAAGCCCCCCAATAAGGGAGGCATGAGGTATGCCTTGACAGGTCGCAGCCTGGCACTTTGCAGATGGAGGACATGGACACAACAGCAACACTTCAGTTTATTACCTCCGCCAAGGAGGTAATGCTTTTACTACTGAACTACTAATCCTATCATTGTGAATCCAATTGCTAGTCATATGTTTTCATGGTCAAGGAATCTCAAAACCTACACACAAACACTGTATGGGGGGGGAAGTGTGGCGCTTGGCGGAGGTCTGCGCTCTCTGAGTGCTTTTCTAGTTTATTCTGTATTATTTATATTTATTCTGTAAATAGGTGAGGAATTATTTATGACTCTTTTAGATGTTATTGGGTATGTGTGGAAAATGGAAAATGTTATTGTCTTACCTGGGGTTATGGTATGTTCCAATTGACTTTAATGATCTCACACAGTATATAACAGGTGTTGGTTATTTGGTTTATGTTCTTGAAAAGTCAAGTCGTGTGGAGTCAAATCGTGTCTGGTGTCGGATGTTTTTTGGGAGTTATTGCCTGTGAAGTTTTGGAATAAATGGAAAATTGCTGATTGCAAACTGCCTCAAAGCCTCCATTTCTGGTCTGGTATGCCTAGACCACTCGGCATACATCACAACATGGAACAGTGGTGAACCTTCCCAGGAGTGGCCGGCTGACCAAAATTACCTCAAGAGCACAGCGACTACTCACCCAAGAGGTCACAAAAGACCCCACAACAACATCCAAAGAACTGCAGGCCTCACTTGCCTCAGTTAAGGTCAGTGTTCATGACTCCACCACAAGAAAGAGACTGGGCAAAAATGGCCTGCATGGCAGAGATCCAAGACAAAAACCACTGCTGAGCAAAAAGAACATAAAGGCTCATCTCAGTTCCCACAACTTTTAGAGCAAAAAACTCTCTAAAAACATCGCAACTTTTATCACAACTTTTTAAAAAAGCTCCCGCAAATTCAGGCTTTTTGGGCCACAAGAATCATAAAAACATCCTGCGAAATCTTGGAGGGACTGTCTTGTTTTATGTGTTCTTAGTTTCAGCTTGTATTTTATGTGTTTTAGTTCCAGTGTTTCCTCAGTGAAGCCCTTCATGCCAGATGCTGCTTGGCTCATCTGCAGGGATGTTGGTCTTGTGGGTCGCTCTGGCTTGGGTGGGTGGGGGCTTTATGCCATTGTCTACAGCTGTGGTGTGGGCCTCGGTCTGTCCTGGTCAGGGTGGCCTCTGTGGCACGCCCTGTGGTCATGGGATGTGTGGTCTCCTTGTGTGGGGGGCTCCACAGGATGGTTGCTCCTTCGCATGGTGCCTCGGTGCCGAGCTGTGTCTCTTTTATTTTATATGTGTGTGAGAGGAGTAGGGAGTGGTGCTTGTGCCTGTATGTTTTGTGTGTTTGTGTGGGGGTACTCTATTGTGTAAACATATGTAATTAAATTTGTCTACTGTTTTTATCCATGTATAGCACTATGCGCAGCATTCAATGTTTGAAAAGTGCTATACAGATAAAGCTTGATTGATTGATCATTTTCTCTCATTTGCTTCCCCTGTTTGACATGTACTGTTTGTAAAATCATACCATTAGTAGACTGCAGTATCAGGCACATTAACAGGCTAATGGTGACTAGTGTTACATTACACAAACAGAATAAATCCCGTGATAAAATACAGACTCACTAGTTGAATGACATGCTCACTTGCATGCCCAGTGGCCCAGGATAATGGTTAGAACTGCATCAGTCCTTAAAGCAGTTTTATGGTAAAACCCATTTTAATTTAGTTTAAGTTTTCAAACCAGCTGTCTAAAAATGCTAACTGGCCCATGATGCTAAGCTGACTCTTCAGCTCCACCCTCCTGCTCCGAGACTATACCCAGTGCTTAGTCCGGATTGGTTCCCTGTTACCAAGTACCAAAACATTTGGAATTGTAAGAAGAGTTGATTTCACAAGACAGTTACTGTCTTTGAAGTGAAGTGAAATAGATTATAAATCAGCAGCTACAACTCCTGCAAAAATCCTCTGATCAGAGCCAAATTGCAATATGCGCATCATCAGTGTGTATTAAACCATGGTATCAAGTTTCAAAACAATTAGAAAAAGACTGTAGGAGGAGTTGATTTCACAAAAGTGGGACAGACAGACGGACCCATAACATAACCCCCCTTTGGGCTTCGACCGGCGGGGGATAAAAAAAACTGATTTTTCCCACAACAATTTTCCAGCACAGATATTTCCATTTGCAAAGTTCACAAACAGCCCAGAAAGTTTTGGGTTTTTTTTCTTTTTGGCTCAACTAATTCCTAGAACCAGAGCCAATCATGTTTCAATCAAACTTTTGATTATCCAATGGGATGGGCTGTGAGTTTTTTTCTTTCACTTCGTCGTCGGCCTCCATCGGTCTATGATGACCATGGAAGAGAATCCTAAACGTCTACTCTGCTGGAACAGCACCGCCTGTGGCTGAACAGGCCGATGCGCGAATGGCAGTCCCTGTCACACAGGTCGCACTTGTGAGTGGTCTCCGTGCTGCTGGGTCTGTGGCGGTTCTTCCTGCGGGTCTTTTTTTCATCTGCTGCAGCAGTCAGTCTCTCTTCACCCGCCTTGAGCTGTCTGGTCAGGGTGCCTCTCCATTTGGAGTGGTCCATTGCAAGGTCCTCCCAGCGCTCTGTGTTGATCTCCATGGCCTTCATGTCTCTCTTGCAGATGTCTCTAAAGCGCAGCTGTGGGCGGCCAACGTCTCTCCTGCCTGTTGCCAGTTCTCCGTAGAGGACGTCTTTGGAGATTCTGCCATCCTCCATATGGTGAACGTGGCTTAGCCAGCGGAGCCTGCACTGCCTGAGTAGAGTGAACATGGAGGGAAGGCCGGCGCGGGAAAGAACTTCTGTGTTGGGCACTTTGTCCTGCCAGGATATGTCCAGGATGTGGCGAATGCAGCGCAGGTGGAAGGAGTTCAGTCTCTTTTCCTGCCGGGCGTACACTACCGTTCAAAAGTTTGGGGTCACTTAGAAATTTCCTTATTACCTCCGCCAGGCCGAAAAGGCCAGGAGGAGGTTATGTTTTTGCCAGGGTTTGTGTGTTTGTCTGTCTGTCTGTTTGTCTGTCTGTCTGTTGGTTAGCAAGATAACTCAATGGAGGCCGCTGGGCGTCGTGTCTGACCAACACAAACTCCGCCTTCTTCAACGTTTTAGCCACAAAAGCATGCGGAAAACACTGGTGCCCTCGGACCCCCAGCGTGCCTCTGCCAGCCATAGGCGCTGCACACATTGCGCTGGTTGTCGTGTCTGACCAACACAAACTCCGTGTTCTTCAACGTTTTAGGCACAAAAGCACACGGAAAACACTGCTGGCCTGGGCACGCCTGGGCACTGCTGGCCTGGGCTGCTTTTGCGCCACGCTGCAAAACCTGACACGGACACCTGTCCGCCGCCCCATTATTTGCCACAAATTCCCCGCCCAGCTATAGACGCTGCGTAAAAACGACCTCTCTGCCGGGGAAGGCTCTAAATTCTGTTTTGCTGCGGAGCGCAACCCCAATATAATATAAAAACCCACGCCAACCTGTCTAACCAATCTGCATCCGTCAGTGGAGGAGATGGACACACCAACACTTCAGTTTATTACCTCCGCCAAGGAGGCAATGCTTTTACTACCGTAAAACGGGGCTATAAGGGACGGCGGGGTAATATGGGACACTTTTCTAAATGTAATTCTGCTTTTTTCATTTTCCTTCCGCCTAGATTTGATGAAGGATTCATGGATATTTGACAATAACAACACAACTCAGCGTCCTGCTCCAAATAAAAAAAGCACAATTACATTTAAAACATTTCCCACAAAAGTGTCCCTTATTAACCCGCCGTCCCTTATAGCCCCGTTTTACACTACTGAACCACTAATCCTATCACTATCACATTGATTGTCATTCATTAATTGTCTGTTTATTGCACTGTCCATGTCAAATAAACAAAGAATCATTGTGAATCCAATTGCTACTCATATCTTTTCATGCTCAGGGAATCTGAAAACGTACACACAAACACTGTATGGGGGGAACTGTGCCGCTTGGCGGAGGTCTGCGCTCTCCGAGTGCTTTTCTAGTTTTTGAAAGAAAAGCACTGTTTTTTTTCAATGAAGATAACTTTAAACTAATCAGAAATACACTCTATACATTGCTAATGTGGTAAATGACTATTCTAGCTGCAAAAGTCTGTTTTTTGGTGCAATATCTACATAGGTGTATAGAAGCCCATTTCCAGCAACTATCACTCCAGTGTTCTAATGGTACAATGTGTTTGCTCATTGCATCAGAAGGCTAATGGATGATTAGAAAACCCTTGTGCAATCATGTTAGCACAGCTGAAAACAGTTTAGCTGGTTAGAGAAGCTATAAAACTGACCTTCCTTCGAGCAGGTTGAGTATCTGGAAAAGATTATTTCAAATACAAATCATTATTTCTAACCTTGTCAATGTCTTGACTATAATTTCTATTCATTTTACAACTCATGGTGGTAAATAAGTGTGACTTTTCATGGAATACACTAAATAATTGTCTGGGTGACCCCAAACTTTTGAACGGTAGTGTATGTTGTCCACGTCTCACTCCCATAGAGCAGTGTGCTGATGACGCAGGCGTTGTACACTGCCATCTTCGTCTTGACAGAGAGTTTGGGATTCTCCCACACTCGTGTGGTGAGGCGAGCGAGTGTGAAGGCTGACTTTCCAATCCTCTTGTTGATCTCTGTATCAAGGGAGAGGTTGTTGCTGATCGTGGACCCCAGGTACGTGAACTGATTCACGACCTCCAGCTCGTAGTCGTCAATGGTGATGGTTGGTGGTGCTTCCGTGCCTTGCGCCAAGACGTTAGTCTTCTTCAGGCTGATGGTATGCCCGAAGTCCTTGCATGCCTGGGAGAAGCGGTCCATCAGGGTCTGAAGCTCCTGCTGTGTGTGGGTTGCGACTGCAGCGTCATCTGCGAACAGCATGTCTCTGATAAGAGCCTCGCGTACTTTGGTTCTGGCTTTCAGGCGGGCGAGGTTGAAAAGCCTGCCGCCAGATCTTGTATGCAGGTAGATTCCCTCTGTTGCTGTGCTGAAGGCATGCCTCAGGAGCATAGCAAAGAAAATCCCAAAGAGGGTTGACGCAAGTACACAGCCCTGTTTCACTCCACTGCGTATGTTGAATGGCTCTGAGATGTTGCCATCGTGCTGCACTATCCCCTGCATGTTGGTGTGAAACGATTCAATGAGGCTTTGCAACTTTGGTGGGCATCCTATCTTTGGCAGGATCTTGAAAAGGCCCTCTCTGCTGACCAGATCGAACGCTTTGGTGAGGTCGATGAAGGCGACGTACAGGGGCATGTTCTGTTCTCTGCATTTCTCCTGGAGTTGGCGGATGGAGAACATCATGTCTACCGTCGATCGCTCAGCGCGGAAGCTACACTGAGACTCGGGGTAGACACGTTCGGCAAGCTTCTGTAGACGAACGAGAACAACTCATGCGTAGACTTTGCCAACAACGCTGAGGAGGGAGATGCCCCTGTAGTTGTTGCAGTCGCTTCTCTCCCCTTTGTTTTTGTAGAGGGTGATGATCTTGGCGTCCCTCATGTCCTGTGGCACGGCACCTTCCTTCCAACACTGGCAGAGGACGTCATGCAATGGCAGCAGTAGGGCGGTCTTGCAGTGCTTGATCAGGTCAGGGGGTATGCCGTCGTTGCTGGGTGCCTTGCCAGTGGCCAAGCTATCAATGGTCTTGCTGAGTTCGTCGATGGTTGGCTCGGCGTCAAGTTCGTCCATGGATGGTACGCAGTCGATGACATCAAGGGCTGACGGTGTCATGGTGTTCTGTCTGGAGTAGAGGTTGGAGTAGTGTTCCACCCATCTCTCCATCTGCTTGTTCTTTTCTGTGATCATCTCCCCAGTGGAGGATTTGAGGGGGGCAGTCTTGCTCTGAGCTGGACCAAGTGCTTTCTTGATGCCATCGTACATACCACGGATGTTCCCTGTTATGGCAGCGGTTTGAATGTCTTGGCTGAGCTGAGTCCAGTACTCGTTGGCACAGCGCCGAGCAGTCTGCTGAACTTTGCTTCTCGCAGCCCTGAGAATCTGGAGATTCTTCTCGTGTGGGTACTTCTTGTACTCAGCAAGTGCTGAGCGCTTGGCTTCAATGACGGGGGTCATCTCGGTCAACTTGGCATCAAACCAGTCCTGTGACTTCGAGGTCTTCCTCCCAAAGGTAGCCAAGGCTGTGCGGTGGATGGTGTTTCGCAGCTCTTCCCACTTCTGCTTTGCAGATTCTCCTTCTTGTGGTACACCAAGTTCCTTCTCAAAGGTGGAGGCAAACTGCTCAACAAGTTCTGGTTGAGCCATCTTGCCGGTGTCAATCCGTGCCTTTCCAGGCTGTCTAGCACGATGGAATTTCTTCAGCTGCAGCTTGACCTTGCAACACACCAATGAATGGTCTGTGTCGCAATCTGCACTCTGGAACGAACGGGTGATTAGCACGTTCTTCAGTGAGGAGCGCCTGGTCAGGATCAAGTCCAGCTGGTGCCAGTGATTTGAGCGCGGATGTTGCCAGGAAACCTTGTGTTGGGGCTTGATCTTGAAGAATGAGTTTGTGATGCACAGATCATGATATGTGCAGAACTCGAGCAGCCGCTGTCCGTTGTCGTTCATTCTGCCCACGCCAAAAGGTTCAAGACAGGAGGGCCAGGAGTTGTGGTCAGCACCCACTCTGGCATTGAAGTCTCCAAGGAGAATGAGTTGTTCAGAGTTGGGGATGATCCTGACAGTTGTTGCGAGATTCTCGTAGAACTCGTCTTTTGCCTCTGGTGTGGCTGTCAGTGTTGGGGCATACACACTGACGAGGGTGACTGGGCCTTGAGTGGTGTTCAGGCGGAGGGTGAGGAGTCGTGCAGAGCCAGTGCTGCCTGGTTCCACCATCTTCAGCAAGGTGTTCTTCACTGCGAAGCCCACTCCGTGTTCCCTGTGTTCGTCACTGCCCTTTCCCTGCCAGTAGAACATGTAGTCCTTCTCTCTCAGTGTGCCTGCCTCAGCCAACCGTGTTTCCTGGAGAGTGGCGATATCCACTCCCAGTCTCTTCAGCTCATTATTGATGATGGCAGTCTTCCTGGTGTTGCTGATGTCCTTGAGGTTAGCAGCGAGTCCTGTCATCATAGTGCGGACGTTCCAAGTTCCCAGTTTTAGAGTTGGTCTCTTTTGTTTTATTGTCTTGCCTGGTGCGAAGGTTCTCAGCCTGCTGTTCGGATTTCACCTCATCCCCTTGCACCCAATGAGGAAAGCAAGCTGTGGCGGGACAACACCTTATTGGCTGGGGGTTGCCCAGCTTGAGGCGGGCGGTAGCTGTCCAGTGAGATCCGATGATCCCTCCCACCGTCGGGAACAACCCCTGGCGCCGCGCTCTACGCCAATTGAGCGGTGGCTTATAACCGGTAACTGTCATTCCCCGTGTTTTGTCTACGCCAAAGGCGAAGCTGGAGTGTCCTCTCCAGTGATCCGGTGTTCTACCCTCCAGCGTTGGGCATTGGTAGGATTCAAGCCTGGGCAGGAAGATATGGAGGACAAGATGTTGCCCATGCAGCATGTCCCCCCTCTCCACGTCACTGATGAATCCAAAGGAACAGCAGGGCTGCTACAGTTTGGCACCAGCGCCGTTGCAGGAGCTGCCAGAACGATGTTGAGCACAACAGAGAACTGCCTTAGGGGCTCCGACTCCGGATTTTTCCTCAGGGTTGACTCCCAAAGCCTTTCCCGTGACCGGGTGTGCCGCAAGGCAGCGGAGGTTTGAAATCAGGGTTTACCTTCCCCTAGATGGGCTACCTTCCCAGGCTGACGAGCCACCATCTACCCGAAGCATCTGGTTTTAAGGCGCCAGAGATCCGCCCTCGCCCCTTCTCCTATTAGTAAAAGCAGTTCCGCCGGGCTTAGAGACTAAACCACACGGGCAGGCTAGGAGTTGGATTTAGTTGTCAGAAGCTTTTCGAGACGCACGCCATAAGGAGCATTTTACGAGCACTGGGAGCTTAACCCCAGTGCCGCTCCTGGCTATGACAACCTTGACAACCTTCTTTCACTTACCATGCACAAATATAACGTTCACAAACTCCGAACAGATAAAGCAATCAGTGAAAAGGTTTTAGGTGAAAATTCAAACATGACAAAGGGGAAAAAAACTAATGTGAACAGAAAAAAAATAAACTGCTAAACACTCTACCAAATACACTCAAGGGATTTAATAACGCACCACTTCATTTATTTGTAAATTCACTGATGTAGTTTGTGTTGTATGTAAATGGCCACTCATATATTGCTTCTCATTACCTTTAATTGAATATCCTAAGTTAATCAGTGACAAAACAACGAAACAAAAAATAACCAAGAAACATGAGCACCACACATTGAGGTAATGTGACTTCTTCCCCAAAACTGGATTTGGAGACATAGTAGGACTACTCACAATAATCAGTCAGGCGTGACCAAATCCCAAACGTTGGAAATTATCCTACATGCATTTGTACAACTTGTTTTCTTAACAGAGAAACAGTCCTCCCAAATTGAGCCAAAAATAGAGTGGTAGATTATTAAATCCCTTGAGTCTTGAGTGTACAGAAGCAGGCATAAGGGTGCACCTGGTACTGTTTGAGCGTGCCATTGATGAGCAGTGACGACTGCTTTTCCACCTTCTCGATGACAGCATGGGCCACACCATAGTAAGACTGGGAGCTAGTTGGCCCAGTAGCAACGCTGTACTCATCATCCACATCCTGCTTGGCCGACCTAGTGGGTGGGGGGAAGAAAGGGAGGGGAAAAAAGGGGAGTGAAAAAAGAAAGACCAAAGGCATTTGGAACTATCCAACCACTGTCTGAAAAGTATTTGATATAGTTTTTTAATGATGTTTTGAGCCTTGGCTAAGCCTGGTAACAGGAGCTCAGCATAATGACAATCTGAACATCCCGTGGACAAACACAAAGGCTTCCAAAAATCTTTTTTTTTTTTTTTTTTTTGTGAGGCTCCTGCTGGAAAAATCAAATACAGTCTCTGATATATTTCAAATTCTTTATGTTGGATGCCTTTCTTGTTAGAGGTAATACAGTACTCAATGATGTGCTTGGCAGCCTTCTCAGTCACTTCGTCTCCATTGGCATCAATTATCTTCTTCTCCTCTGTTTCTGTTTTGACCACTTCATCTTCGTCCTTTTAAAGAAAGTTAACACACGATTGAGATCCTAATTAATTTGATTAGAGATAATTGAGCATACTAAATGCAATAACATGATGGAATAAAGAAGCAAATAGTGTCCCCTGATGGAATTTGATGAGTGTAGTATGTACATAAAGAGTGGATTTAAATCCTAAATCAATCTTAACACCAAGGATGTGAAAAACAGAGGGATGAGCGGGACTGAAAGTCATCCACAGTGGGAGTTCATTAATGTAAATGTCACCTACCTCCTCTTCAAATTCTGAACCACTCTCCTCGCTGTCTGACCGTGGAGCGACTTCATACCTGGTTTAAATAAGAAACACCCAACAACAGGACAGCAAAATAAATACAAAAAAACTGCTACAAAGGAATATCAAGCACCATTAGGGAACAATGATCTACTAATCAGCTATCTTTAAAGATGGAAAACTGTGCTTATTAAAATGTTCAGGGATTTTACCCCTTAAATAAAAACATCCCAAACCAAGGCCTTAGTCTTGTCACAAGTTCTGCATTGGTTGTCATAAATTTAGCACTGCTGAGAAGGTGACACTAAATCCAGGGTCCTGGTGCTCTCTGGGTTCATGTGATCAGATTAGTTCTGTAATCAATTATATTTAAATATAAAGGAGACGTTCTGATGTCAAGATACTGACATTTATAATTTACAATTCCTTATGTGCTTGTAATATTTCAGTGTAATATTTTGCTGGTCATTAACATCTGTTTGCTCTCTCCCATAGATTGAGTTCCCACTGTGCTGTTTACTCTCTACATGTCTGTTCTGTTCTGTTCTTCTTCTTCTCTTTCCCCTCCCCCTGCAGCCAGTCAGAGCAGATGACTGCCCCCTCCCAGAGCCTGGTTCTGCTGGAGGTTTCTTCCTTCTAAAATGGAGTTTTTACTCTCCACCATCACCAAGCGCTTGCTCACTCTCACTGAGAATCGCCTGGTTGTTGGGGTCTTTCTGCAATTGTGGGATCTGCCCTACAGTTTAATTGATTGATGCCTTTATTTCAAACATGTAAAATTACATTTAAAAAAATCTCAAAGTTAACAGCAACAAAAGTAGAGAGAAAAAAGTAGTTGCAGAGCAGTTCCATTCACAATACCCATTTCCACCATACTCATGTCTGAAATGGAGTGGGAAGAAGTCAATACTTATACAAACCTACCCCATAATTTATTACAGTTACAATGTTTTCTACCCATATGCAATCCCAACCAGTGATCCCAAAATTCTTCTTTTTTTTTTTTTGGTCAACAGCTCACATTTTGTCAATGTAAGTAGTGGTATTATAATTATGCCTCTATTTACAAACTATATATAAGGCACCATGAATTCACACATCCAGGTGATCACTGAACTTCTGAAACCCGACCAACCCTAGTGATCAACAAAGCTATCTTCCTCCTTGTATGTAGCTAATTTCTCCTTTTTGTACTTTTTTTTTTAAACTCAGAATGTTTGGACATTGTTTTAACTCCGTATTTAATCCATTCTATAATTTGATCCCACAGATGGAAACACAAAAGCTTCTTGTTGTTCATGCACCCAACATTTTAAAAGTAACTCCCCCCTTAAATGATAACCCTTTTGTCTTTCAAAGAACATGTTTTGGATGTTGACTGGCTGTAAACTGTTCCTTACTTTGTACATTATTATTGCAGTTTTAAATTCAACCAGATCAAATAATTTCAAACTTTTAGACTGTAAAAATAAAAAATTTGATCACAGAAAGCAACATTATGGATAATTCTTATTGCTCTTTTTTGTAAAATAACAAGTGGCTGTAATGAACTTTTACATGCATTTCCTCAAACTTCTGAACAGTAATTTAAATATGGTAAAACCAGTGAACAATACAAAGTGTGGACTGATTTATGATCCAGCATATGTTTTGTTCTGCTCATGGCTGAAATACTTCTAGACAGTTTAGCCTGTACGTATTTAATGTGAGGTTTCCAGCAAATTTGTTCATCTATAATGATACCTAGAAATTTGTTGTCTTGAACTCTTTCAATATTGATAAAAGTGCTATGAGACAAGTGCTGTTGTCAACACACACACAGTATATATAAAGCTGAATTGTAATATACAGTATCTATACCCTACTACCCAAGCAAACTGAAAATGATCACCTACTGTGTAAAATCTTTAAACTTAATTCAAATTTAAAGTTGATAATTTTATAATTCATATTATGCTTTTATTAGTTAGGGAAACTTTCTACAAAACAAAGAATGAGTAGAAGCCATTACTTTATCTTTGACAAAAACACGTTAAATGAAACTTTACTTGTTTACCAATATAATATACAATAACAACTTATTCAATATATTTAACTGTGGATCTCACCCTAAAAAAGTTACAATACACACTGATGTATAACTAACAGTTGTTTTCTACAGTAGTAGATAGCCTAGTAGCTAGGGGTGTGTCATATTATATCATTCACGATAATACCAGCATAAATTGTGATACCAGTGTAAAAATTAATATTGCGATATTTGGAGTCAGCTGCATGATGGCATCACACTGCTGGCGTAAGCTACATTACCACAGAAACGGCAAAACAAACATGGCAAAGGAAGATAAACAGCTGCTCCATGGTTGGAGCTACCAGAAACCGGATCTAATTGTGTTCAGTTTTAAGGCTGTTTTGGACTGCTGCGATGTTTAAAACCACACCATCAATGATGGAATAGCTCATTTAACAAAATCACCCTAGGAGAGGTCAGATCTCTTGACCACTGACCTTGACCTTAAGCACAGCCTAGATATAGACCCACTTAGGATGTGCTTAAAGTCAAGGTGAATGGCCTTGAAGAAATAAGTTGTTTTTTTTTTTTTTGTGAAATCATACATGCTTAGATCTCTTGACCTTTTGATATTGACCATAACCTGGATGAAGACCCACCTCAGGATCATTGTGAATGACTTTGGTGAGCATCAGGGCAAATGCCAAGGCGGAGCAGCGATTTGGGATGGGGGGAGGTTGCTACAGCCTGCTGCCCTCTCTCTTTTCTTTGTATGTTTCCTGGCAACACACACACACACACACACACACACACACACACACACACACACACACACACACACACACACACACACACACACACACACACACGTCTATCTGTTTTCTTTCTGTTCTCTTTCAGGTGCAGATATCAGACCCGTACAGAGATATTCATATCCCTTCATTTCCCTACCCCATTCCTCCTAGTCAGTTCCAGCATGGCCAACATGCAGTATCTCCTGAAATGGCCCCCTGATGAAACAGCCCTGCACACCATCGGACTTGGCAGACTTTAATAAGAGGGGAGAGCAATGTTTGGGATCAGTCCGCCAAGGTCTCCGCCTTTGACCGCCACCTAATCCACATAGCACCGGACCCCCATGATCCCTCCTGCAGGTGGTGAGCCCACTGGAAGGCGGATCCATGTAACTCCTTCGGGCTGAGCCCGGCCGGGTCCCATGGGTGGAAACCCGGCCACCAGACGCTAGCCTTCGAGCCCCTCCCCCAGGCCTGGCTCCAGGGTGGGGCCCCAGTAACCCCATACCGGGCGGGGTACACTGAATCCTTGATATAGAATTTATCATGAGAGTCTGTTGGATCGTTCTTAGTCTGGCCCTTCACCCAGGACCAGTTTGTCTTGGGTGACCCCATCAGAGGCAAATTGCCCCGGACAACATAGCTCCTGGGATCACTGGGGCACGCAAACCCCCCCACCACGATAAGGTGACGATCCATGAGGGGTTTGGTTCGTATTGCCAACACTCGGTGGGAGTCATTCCCAGTGAGTTGGACTCCGCCAGGGCTGCCCTTTGTCACCGATCCTGTTCATATTTTTATGGACAGGATTTCTAGGTGCAGCCAGGGAATGGAAGGTGTCATGCTTGGTGACCACAGGATCTCATCTCTGTTGTTTGCATTTGATGTTGTCCTGTTGGCTTCATCCAGCAATGACCTACAGCTCTTGCTGGGACGGTTTGCCGCTGAGTGTGAAGCGGCTGGGATGAGAATCAGCATCTCCAAGTCCGAGTCCATGGTCCTCAGCCGGAAAAAGGTGGATTGTCCTCTCCGGGTTGGGGACAGGCTCCTGCCCAAGTGGAGGAGTTTAAGTATCTTGGGGTCTTGTTCACGAGCGAGAGGAAAATGGAGCGAGAGATTGACAGACGGATTGGAGCAGCATCTGCAGTGATGCAGACGTTGTACCGGTCTGTTGTGGTGAAGAGGGAGCTGAGTTCTAAGGCAAAGCTGTCGATTTACCAGTCAATCTACGTTCCTACTCTCACCTATGGTCACGAGCTTTGGGTTATGACCGAAAGAACAAGATCGCGGATACAAGCGGCTGAAATGAGCTTTCTCCGTAGGATTGCTGGACTCACCCTCAGAGATAGGGTGGGGAGCTCAGTCATCCGGGAGAGGCTCAGAGTAGAACCGCTGCTCCTCCACATTGAAAGGAGTCAGTTGAGGTGGTTTGGGCATCTGATTAGGATGCCTCCTGGACGCCTCCCACTTGAGGTGTTTCAGGCACGTCCCACTGGGAGGAGACCCCGGGGCAGACCCAGGACTCGGTGGAGAGACTACAGTATGTCTCCCAGCTAGTCTGGGAACGCCTTGGTATCCTCTCTGAAGAGCTGGAGCAGGTGGCTGGGGAGAGGGAATTCTGGGCTTCTCTGCTTGAACTGCTGCCTCCGCGACCCAGACCTCCGGAAAAGCGGTAGAAGATGGATGGATGGATGGATGGATGGATGGGAGAGCAATGCGTTCAGCTGTGGCTGAACCACATTTAGCCATGTGTTCTGTAACTGACATTTTGTGGACACAACAAGAAGTTCCAACATAAGTAAAACAATACAAACTAGAAAAGCACTCGGAGAGCGCAGACCTCCGCCAAGCGGCACAGTTCCCCCCATACAGTGTTTGTGTGTACGTTTTCAGATTCCCTGAGCATGAAAAGATATGAGTAGCAATTGGATTCACAATGATTCTTTGTTTATTTGACATGGACAGTGCAATAAACAGACAATTAATGAATGACAATCAATGTGATAGTGATAGGATTAGTGGTTCAGTAGTGTAAAACGGGGCTATAAGGGACGGCGGGTTAATAAGGGACACTTTTGTGGGAAATGTTTTAAATGTAATTGTGCTTTTTTTATTTGGAGCAGGACGCTGAGTTGTGTTGTTATTGTCAAATATCCATGAATCCTTCATCAAATCTAGGCGGAAGGAAAATGAAAAAAGCAGAATTACATTTAGAAAAGTGTCCCATATTACCCCGCCGTCCCTTATAGCCCCGTTTTACGGTAGTAAAAGCATTGCCTCCTTGGCGGAGGTAATAAACTGAAGTGTTGGTGTGTCCATCTCCTCCACTGACGGATGCAGATTGGTTAGACAGGTTGGCGTGGGTTTTTATATTATATTGGGGTTGCGCTCCGCAGCAAAACACAATTTAGAGTCTTCCCCGGCAGAGAGGTCGTTTTTACGCAGCGTCTATAGCTGGGCGGGGAATTTGTGGCAAATAATGGGGCGGCTGACTCCTTTCCACATTGAAAGGAGTCAGTTGAGGTGGTATGGGCATCTGATTAGGATGCCTCCTGGACGCCTCCCACTTGAGGTGTTTCAGGCACGTCCCACTGGGAGGAGACCCCGGGGCAGACCCAGGACTCGGTGGAGAGACTATGTCTCCCAGCTAGTCTGGGAACGCCTTGGTATCCCCTCTGAAGAGCTGGAGCAGGTGGCTGGGGAGAGGGAAGTCTGGGCTTCTCTGCTTGAACTGCTGCCTCCGCGACCCGGACCTCCGGAAAAGCGGTAGAAGATGGATGGATGGATGGATGGAATGGGGCGGCGGACAGGTGGCCGTGTCAGGTTTTGCAGCGTGGCGCAAAAGCAGCCACGCTGGCGTGCCCAGGCCAGCAGTGTTTTCCGCGTGCTTTTGTGCCTAAAACGTTGAAGAACGCGGAGTTTGTGTTGGTCAGACACGACAACCAGCGCAATGTGTGCAGCGCCTATGGCTGGCAGAGGCACGCTGGGGGTCCGAGGGCACCAGTGTTTTCCGCATGCTTTTGTGGCTAAAACGTTGAAGAAGGCGGAGTTTGTGTTGGTCAGACACGACGCCCAGCGGCCTCCATTGCGCCTGCGCACATGTTGAAAATGGCCCTATGTCACAGTGTGGAAAAATGCTTTAAAAAAATTCCTGTATCCAGACGGTGAAGCGGATCACCCCCAAAATTTAATCAGTTCTTCCTTGTACCATTTCCAACAACGCCTGAAAGTTTCATGCAAATCCGTCCAAGACTTTTTGAGTTATCTTGCTAACCAACAGACAGACAGACAGACAGACAAACACACAAACCCTGGCAAAAACATAACCTCCTCCTGGCCTTTTCGGCCTGGCGGAGGTAATAAAGTATTACAGTTTTTATATAGCAAGAGGAGTCTATAAATACTACACCGCATTCCAAATTGTTATGCAAATAGGATTTTAGTGTCATAAACATTAAATTTTTTGTTTTTCAATTAAACTCATAGATGATATTGTGTCTCAGGGCTCTTTGGATAAATGATATCAATCTCAGACACCTGTCATAATTAGTTTGCCAGGTGAGCCCAATTAAAGGAAAACTACCTAAGAAGGATGTGTCACGATATGAGCACGGGGGATTCCACCATGCTCAGTCTCTTTGCCTTTTTCCATATTTGTATAGTGTTGCATTTTTGAGTTCTCGTTCCTGTTATTTTATCCTTGGTTGGTTGTCACATATTCTGTATTGTTTCTAAGTGTGACTTATTTTTATGTTCATTGTAATTTTGTTATTTACATATTTGGGTTTACTTGTATTTTTCCTTCAGTCTTTATTTGTCATTGCATTATTTGTATGTTGCCAGTTCCTTCTCTCGCTCTCTCTCTCTCCAGGGTTTCAGCTGTCAGAGGCACTTCCAGGTTTTGCCCTGGTTGTGGGCGGTGCCTCTGTCAAGCTGTCAGCCCTGTCTCCTCTCCTCATGACTCACAGCTGATTGTAATCACTTTCACCCCCAGTCCACTCATGTGATTCACACTGGATGGCATTTGTGATAATTGTTTGCATGCCTACTTAAGGACTATCCGTTTATTCACTCCTTGCCGGAGTCTCATCAAGGAATCCTATTCCTGTTCCCATCAGTGCCCTGTCTTGTTCTGACATTTCATCCATCCTACTCCCTCCCTGTTCTGTCTGTAAGTTTTACTTTGTGCAATGTTAGACTTGTGTTTTTGTCATTAAATTACCACAAACTGCAGTTCAATGCCTGGGTTGATCCTCTCTTCCCCGCAGGGGCCAATTCATGACAGGATGTTCCACATTATTAAGCATGCCACAGGTTTCAAGCAATATGGGAAAGAAAAAGGATCTCTCTGCTGCCAAAAAGCATCAAATAGTGCAATGCCCTGGACAAGGTATGAAAACATTAGATATTTCACGAAAACTTAGGCATGATCATCATACTGTGAAGAAATTTGTGGCTGATTCAGAGCACAGATGGGATCATGCAGATAAAGGCATAATGAGGAAGGTTTCTGCCAGACAAATTCATCAGCTTAAAAGAGCAGCTGCTAAAATGCCATTACAAAGCAGCAAACAGGTATTTGAAGCTGCTGGTGTCTCTGGAGTCCCACGAACCTCAAGATGTAGGATCCTCCAGAGGCTTGCAGCTGTGCATAAACCTACAATTCAGCCACCTTAACCAATGCTCACGAGCAGAAACAGTTTTAGTGGGCCCAGAAATACATGAAGATTAATTTTCAAACAGTCTTGTTTACTGATGAGTGCCGTGCAACCCTGGATGGTCCAGATGGATGGAGTAGTGGATGGTTGGTGGATGGCCACCATGTCCAAACAAGGCTGCGACTTCAGCAAGGAGGTGGCAGAGTCATGTTTTGGGCTGGAATCATGAAGAGAAAGCTGGTAGGCCCCTTTAGGATCCCTGAAGATGTGAAAATGACCTTGGTAAAGTATATAGAGTTTCTGACTGATCACTTTCTCCCATGGTGCCAAAAGAAGAACCGTCCCTTCCACAGCAAAATTATCTTCATGCATGACAATGCACCATCTCATGCTGCAAAGAATACCTCTGTGCCACTGACTGCTATGAGCATAAAAGGAGAGAAACTCATTGTGTGGTCTCCATCCTCCCCTGACCTCAACCCTACTGAGAACCTTTGGAGCATCCTCGAGCAAAAGATCTATGAGGGTGGGAGGCAGTTCACATCAAAACAGCAGCTGTGGGAGGCTATTCTGATATCTTGCAAAGAAATTCAAGCAGAAACTGTCCAAAAACTCACAAGTTCAATGGATGCAAGAATTGTAAAGGTTATATCAAAGAAGGGGTCCTATGTTAACATGTGACTTGGCCTGTTAAAATGTTTTTGATTGAAATAGCTTTTGATTTCAGTAAATATGACCTCCTAATGCTGCAAATTCAACAAAAGACCATTTTCAGTTCTTTACAACCAATAAAATGTTTTGAAACTCTGTTGTGCATAATAATATGGAACAGTGCATTCTGAGGTTCTTTTTTGTATTTTTGCAACAAAATAGTTATCATTGGGAGGTTTGTTCAATAAAATGTGAATTACGCTTTAACGGCTGATGACTTGAAAATTATACTGACTGTCATTTGCATCGAATATTTATGAAAATCAGAGACAAATATCATTTGCATAATAATTTGGAATGTGGTATATACATATATATATATATATATATATATATATATCAAATATGAACAAAGCTCCTTTTGGCAAAGCAAATGTGTTTGGCAGATTAAGGCAAGCAGATATCTCTTCTGCCTGCCAAGCTGCTGGACAGGACAGGTTTAAAAAAAAAAAAAAAAAAAATCGGAGTCTTGTTTTGTTTTTACTGAATATGTTGATGGCAAATAACCCTGGCCTGTGAAACTGTCCTTTTTAAATTAAAAAATTAGTATTTTGGGACTTCCGGTTATGGCTGCCACGTAGGACGGACGTGTCTCGCTCTGCTCTGCTCCTGGAGAAAAAAATCGGCAAATAACTCTCTCATTTGGGACAGAACGTATCCCAGCATTTGAGCGAGGATATGTCGGCGAAGCCTAAGGCTGGAAAACCAGGAAAAGGAAAAAGCGAGCCGCCGAAACAGTCCAAATTAACGGACTTTCAGGTCTGTGACGCAGCAAACAAGGCTCCATATATGGCGGAGGAGGCTGGCGGCGGTGCAATTTCTGCGGGGAATGGCGCAGATGCGCTGATGGCTGCCATGAGTTCAATGAGAGCGGACTTTTCCTCTAGATTTGATGGGATTATGACAGCGTTGGAAGGAATAAGAAAGGAATTGGGTGACTGTGTAGAACGAACGGCGCAGATGGAGCTCCGTCTCGCTAGTGCTGAAGATGACGTCACCCGTCTTCAATTAAAGGTGCGCACTTTGGAAAAAAAAAATAAATCTCTGGAAGATAATATTTTGGATTTGGAATCTCGGTCGAGACAGAATAATTTGAGGCTGGTGGGTCTTCCAGAGGAATCAGAAGGTCGGGACGTATGTTCCTTTCTGGAAAAGTGGATTCCGGAGGTGCTGGGCAGCGAGGAGTTGCAATCAGCAGTGATTCTGGAAAAAGCACATCGTATTGGCCCACGGAGAGATAAGGGACCGCCGAGGACCTTAATTATGAAGTTTCTTAACAACAGAGATAGGATGAAGATCTTCAACGCTGCACGTGCTAAAGGAGAGCTTAAACACCAGGACCAGCAGGTGCGGTTCTACCCAGATTTGGCCACAGGAATCCAGCAATTGAGGAAGCAGTTTGATCCCGTACGTAAGGAGCTGCGCAACCTTGGGATTCGTCATGGTGTAATCTATCCTGCGAGACTGCTGACCACGTATGAGGGCAGAACCCACATCTTCAAGACCCCAGAGGAGGCGCAGGAGTTCATCAAGAAGATCAAAGAAGAAGAAGAGACTGGTGGGAGCTAAGCATGAACAAAATATAAGGTAGAATAATTAAGCATTTGCACAGGCATCTGACTGACTTGAAGTAAATAGTAAGTTTACAAAATATAGATTGTATTATATATTAAAAAAACAAAAATAAAACAAAACAAACAAAAAAAAAACAAAAAAACTATGATGTACAAAGTTGTTAAAAATTTTGGAGTTAAGTTGGAAAACTACAGAGGAGAGTTAATGTTACGTCATTAAAAGCAGTAGAGTTAGGGTGATTGGGAGGATGAAGAAGGAGTGGCTTAGGCTGTTCCCCGTGGGTGTGGAACGGTCGATGGCTATATCGGGAGACAGAATTTTTCTTTTGATTTTGGGGGGTTTGCCACAAGTGTGGGAAGGGGAAATTTGTTTGTGTGTAGTTTGTAGGATGAATGTTCAACCACTCATGTTTTTGCTTCTCTGTATGAGCATGTTTACACTGCAAGGTAATCCCAAACTCTCTATTGATCATGGACCAAAGTGTTAATCTTAATTTAACTTCATGGAATTGCAGAGGTCTACAAAATTTAAAAAAACTTAAACAAGTTATGAATAAAATAAAGGACATGGGTTCAAGAATTGTGTTTTTACAAGAAACTCATCTGATAGAGGAGGATGTTAAAAGAATTAGGAGTAGATGGCAGGGAAGTGTATTCACCTCTTCATTTTCATCCCGAGCCAGGGGAGTTATGACTCTCATACATAAATCAGTTCCTTTTCAAGTGAAAAATGTAATTGGAGACAAATTTGGAAGATATGTAATCATTCAAGGTTCTTTGCTATTAGAAAATATAAATCTTGTGAACTTATATGGTCCCAATATAGATGATCAGAAGTTCTTTGCTAATTTATTTCTCATCTTATCATCACTTACAGGGCAACATATAATAGCAGGGGATTTTAATTGTACATTGAATCCAGGTGTGGATAGATCAACAGGACTGGATTGTACGCACATTGGATGTAGGATGACTATTAATCATTTTATGAAAGAATTGAGATTGTTAGATATATGGAGAGAAATGAAACCACAAGTTAAAGCCTATTCTTGTTATTCCAGTACCTACAAGACATTCTCACGTATTGATTATTTTTTGATTTCCACAGAATTAAGGTCCAAGATTCAAAACTGCTTTTATGATAACATCGTGATCTCTGATCATGCACCCTGTTGTCTAATATATGTAGATAAAAAATTGACAAAGGAATCAGGTAGATGGCAATTTCAGCATAAATGGCTTCAGGATGAGGAATTTGTCAAGTATATAGAAAAACAGATAGACGAGTTCTTTGACATCAATACTACACAAACATCAGCATGTGTAAAGTGGGAGGCTTTCAAAGCTTTTATTAGGGGACATATTATTAGTTATACAGGATCAAAATCTAAGAAGACTCGAGAGGAGAGAGCTAAATTGGAACATAAAATAAAAAATCTTCAGGAAAAAGTGTATGCAGGAAGTGACCCAAGGTTGGAGAATGAATTACTGATTTTGAGAGCTGAATACGACAAAAAATCAGCGAATAGAGCTGCCTCGAGTCTTCTAAGATTGAAACAATCTTTTTATGAACAAGGTGAAAAATCAGGAAAATTATTAGCATGGCAGATTAAACAATTGGAAATTAAAACACCAATTACTAGTATTATAAGTAATGGACAGGTAGTTATAGATCCTTTAGAAATTAATAGAGCCTTTAGAGATTACTATGAAAAATTATATGATACCAAAAATGAACCTGATTTAACAAAACTAAATGGGTTTTTGAACGAACTATCTATACCGTGTATTCCAAATGAAAACAGGGAGATATTGGAGTCTAAAATTAGTCAAGAAGAAGTTGGGCTAGCCATTGATAATATGAAATCAGGAAAAAGTGCAGGACCAGATGGTCTTCCAGTTGACCTTTATAAAAAATTTAAGAATAAATTAATAAAACCTTTTTTGGAAATGGTTTTAGAAGCATTTCAAAATAATAATTTACCATCATACATAAATAATGCCTTAATTATACTGCTGCCAAAACCAGGTAAGCCCTCTAATAAATGTGAAAATATGAGACCAATAAGCCTATTAAACGCCGACCTTAAGATAATCTGTAAAATTTTAGCAAGACGAATACAAGAAATTTTACCAAATATTATTAATCGAGATCAGAATGGCTTTATAAAGGGTAGACAAGGCTTCCATAATGTAAGAAGACTATTTAATATTATTTATTTTAATAAAGAAGCACCGGATACAGCTCTCCTATCATTGGACGCCGAAAAGGCCTTTGATAGAGTTGAATGGCCCTTTCTTTTTGAAGTCCTACAAAGGTTTGGACTTGGAAATAATTTCATAAAATGGGTTCAAATAATATACAATAATGCTACAGCAGAAATCCTAACAAATAACAATATTTCAAAACCAATAAAAATCAATAGAGGATGTCGACAAGGCTGTCCACTTTCACCTTTACTGTTTACTATGGCAATTGAACCTTTAGCGATAGCGATACGTTTACATTCACAAATATATGGAATTAAAGTTGGACCAACAGAACATAAAATCTCCCTGTACGCCGATGATATAATTTTGTTTATGTCGAATCTAAAAAAATCAATTCCAACCTTGTTGAATTTAATAAAGAATTTTGGGGAAATATCAGGATATAAAATAAATAAAACTAAATCTTCAATATTAATGCTAAATGAGACCCAGAGAAATTGCTCAGCCCCTGAGGTAAATCAATTCAATGTTGTAAATCAGTTTAAATATTTAGGAATCCAAATTATGCCTAAGCTAGAGTCAGTCGCCAGTGTCAACTATGAAGCCTTAATGTCAGATATCAGTGAGTTAACTCAGAGATGGATGTCACTACCAATGTCGATGATCGGGAGAATCAATATACTTAAAAGTAATATTTTACCTAAAATACTTTATTTATTTCAATACATTCCCTTATCACCACCTTTAGATCTATTCTCAAGAATAAAAAAAAAGTTAGTGGAATTTATATGGAACAACAGGAGGGCTAGATTATGTTTGTCTTTATTATATTTACCATTTGATCGTGGAGGTCTGAAATGTCCAAATTTTATGTTGTATTATTGGTCGGCACAACTGAGGTCTATGACATATTATTTTTCATCAAATGATCTCCCTCACTGGACTGAAATGGAATCATACAATTTACCTTTACCTCTTCCCATATTCATATACTCAGATTCGGCAAAAAAATTACAAAAACAAGTTAAAAATCCATTTGTAAAGCATATGATCAAAATATGGTGTGAAGCTAAAAACTATTTAAAAGAACCACAGTTATTGTCACAATTTAGTCCAATATGGGGTAATCAATATTTTAAACCAGGGAGAGCGGACGCTGTATTTAAAGTATGGAATTTAAAAGGGATACAAAAGATTCAGGATTTATATTTGCCAGGTGCAGACAACATAATGTCTTTTGAAGAGCTGAGGATCAAATTTAATCTCAATAGAACACATTTTTTTAAATATCTTCAACTTAGAAACTTTATTCGATCAAATCAAAATAAAGCTCTCACTCGACCTATTTATTCATCCTTGGAAAAAATGATGATGAAAGATAGTAAAAGAAAGGGTATTATTTCAGAGTTTTATAACTCATTGACACTATCTTCAAGTGAAAATTCACTGAAAAGATTAAACTACTGGAAAGAAGATCTGCAAATTGAAATTTCAGAGGAACAATGGGAATTGGCTTGTACAGAAGCTCAAACCAAATCAATAAATGCACGCCTTAAATTGATACATTTCAAATGGTTAATGCGGATGTATGTTACACCGGAGGAGTTAAATAGATATAACAAAAATATACCAGATACATGCACAAAATGCATGGAAAGTAAAGGAACCCTATTTCATTGTTTATGGGAATGTAGATTAATAAGAATGTTTTGGGAAGAGGTGAGGGTAACAATTGAAAAAATAATCTCAAAACAAATCATATTGAATCCTAAACTGTTTTTGTTGGGTCTGTACCCAGAAAAGCATAATTTTAATAAAAGTGAAAGAACATTCATAGACCTCAGTTTGCTTAATGCCAAAAAATGTATTGCACTATTATGGAAAAAGACTCATAGACCAGATGTGACTCAGTGGTTAAGACAGATGTTAACAAACCTTCCATTAGAAAGAATAACATATATACTAAAATCAAAGGAAATTGTGTTTGAGAATATATGGAGACCTTTTACTGATTATGTAAAAAATTTAAACATAACTCTTGAAGAAGAAGGTGAATGATGTGTGTGGACCTTGTAAATTCCAAACTGGTGAACATAATATGTATACTAATGTATTGGATTGTCTAGACTAAACAGAGGAGCATTGTTGAAGACTTGATTTTGTTGGTGGTTGTTGGTGTTTTTAGTGCATTTTTTTTTTTTGTAGTACTTTAGTGTTAGTGTTTGATTGTTTGTATCATGTTTGTTAAAAAAAAAAAAAAAGGTTCAATAAAGATATTGTGGAAAAAAAAAAAAATTAGTATTTTGTGATATCGCGAAACATATCATTATCATGAAAATTTACAGAAATATCATGATATCACTTTTTGGCCATATCTCCCACCCTTACTAGTAGCTGCCAAACAGCTATAACTGACTCAGTAGAGGGATACAGTGCATGGCCACTGTGCATTGCTGCACAGCCACACAGATGTTCTTCAGTTGAAAATAGTGCTGAAATAAAGCACTGTCTGACACAAACATGAAGTGGTATAAATAAGTTTGAGATAGTGCTCAAAAGTTGAAGTATTTTTAGATGGTGAAAATTAGCTCTAAAAATTAGTAGAAGACAAGAACCGTTCCTTGGTGGCTTCTATGCTGTCTAAACAACATTTGGACACTTTAATTTCAAAGGCATGCCACAAACTGACAACAGTGGTAGCCAACAAGTAATGTCTCTCCTCACCCAGGGTTCATCTCAAGCCAAGCCTCCAACTGGCTGGATTTGGGAGCATCGGTTCCCTGCAAAACTTTCCCAGTTTCTGTCTGAATCACTTTGACAGGCAGCTCACTCATTTGGCTGCTCTCATCCATGGGCTGCAAAACAAACAAATCACACAAAGAAGAAACATGGATAAATAAAGCTGAACTCGTGTTGATTCAATTCATACAGTTTGATGTTCTTAACATTTTGAACAGGAGGTTAACTGGTGGTGTCCTGGTTTAAATCACCATTGCTATTTCTTGCTATAAGGAAATAAACCCACTCCCTCCTCTTACCTACTGTGTACTCAGAGCTATACTTTCAGTATGTAGCTCCACTGTTCCATCTACAGCATACATGCAGCATTACACCAATATCTAACACTAGCTGCCGGTAACAGATGTATGTTGTCACTTTTGTGAAGGATAAGCTGCTTCACTTTTATCAGCTGCTACTGAGTTGAGTGTGCATGACACCATATAATGAAAAAGACAAACCAAAAGGGGAAAAAAAAAGCTGTAGGATGAATACAGTTCAAGAAAAAGTTAAGAGACCACCACAAAATCTTTACAAAATTAGCATCTCTACATGTATGGCAGCCATTCAATTTGAGTATCTGTTGAGTTCCAACTCAAGAACATGGCAAACTACGTAAGGAGACTGCCATGTAAGTATGGTAAGATGCATGGAAGCTGTGAATAAAAATGTGAGTTATTACACAAATACAGATTTCTGAGTTCTTCCTAAATTCAAACTCTTACTGTATTGTGGTGTTTAAGAGGGAACATGAAGTTGTTTCCGTTGCATTATTTGATCTAAAAGCACATCAAAAATCACATTACAAGCAACATCTTTTTTGTTGTTTTGTCAGGTGTTATTTTCTGTAAATAAATGCTCTAGAGGCCAATATTTTGACTTGGAATTTAGATAAGATAAGATAAGATAAGCCTTTATTAGTCCCACAACGGGGAAATTCCAGGATTGCAACAGCACAGGGATAGCAACACTCAGAGCAACAATCAGAAGGCAAGAAAAAAAAAACAAGCAAGCAAGAGCAGCTAATATACATATGTACATATTACTATAAAATATATATATACACACACACACACAGACACAGTGCAGAGCATTGTAGCTGGATGGAATAAATATATGAATATGTAAACACACAGTGCGGAGCAATGTAGCTAGATGGAATAATATGTAGATATATAAACACACAGTGCGGAGCATTGTAGCTAGATGGAATAAATATGTAAATATATAAACACACACAGTGCAGAGCATTGTTGCTAGATAGGATGAAACAGCACAACCGTCTACTTAGTTATCCTACATGGTAAGATTATGTGCCCATACATATTCTCACTCTCCATAGCGACCGGTATTTTCCTAGTTGTATGCCGGAGGGGACCATTGTGTAAGTCTATTGCATCTTTTGCATTCAAAAAACTATTAGTTTGTTACGTCTTTTTGCTATCTCTGCGAGCAGCCCTGCTTAGGTTGTACAGTCTGACAGCCGTTGGTAGGAAGGACCTGCGAAACCTCTCGGTTGTGCACCTGGGATGATGTAGTCTGCTGCTAAATGAGCTCCTCAGTGCATTCAGTATGTCCTGCATAGGGTGGAACTCGGACTCCAGCAGAGATGACAGTTTAGCCACCGTCCTTCTCTCTCCTATCTCCTCCACCGGATCAAGGCACTGCCCCAGGACAGAGCTAGCTTTCTTGATCAGTTTGTTCAGTCTCTTCCTATCGGCTGCAGTAATGCCACTGCCCCAGCAGACCACTCCAAAAGTGATGGCTGATGCCACCACCGTGTCATAGAATGTCTTCAGCAGTGCGCCTTGTACACCAAAAGACCTGAGTCTCCTCAGCAGGAACAGCCTGCGCTGTCCCTTCTTGTAGAGTGCATCAGTATTGTGTGACCAGTCTAGTTTATTGTTCAGATGAACACCCAGGTACTTATAGGCTGTCACCATCTCCTGTATATTTACTGGTGCTGTGAGGGGTTGTCCTTGCCTGCGGCAGTCCACCACCAGCTCCTTAGTTTTCCTCGCGTTGATCTGGAGGCAGTTCCGATGGCACCAGTCCACGAAGTCCTGGATAAGCCCTCTGTACTCAGCTTCATCTCCATTGGAGATGAGGCCAACGATCGCAGAGTCATCAGAGAACTTCTGTAGATGGCAGTGTGTTGTGTTGTGTGAGAAGTCCGCAGTATAAAGAGTGAACAGGAAGGGAGCCAGCACCGTTCCCTGGGGGGCCCCCGTGCTACTGATGATCGTGTCGGACACACAGTCCCGGGTTCTCACAAACTGAGGCTGGTTCGTGAGGTAGTCCAGGATCCATGATGACAGGTGCTGGTCCACCCCTGCGCGCAGCAGCTTGTCCTTCAGGATCATCGGTTGGATGGTGTTGAAAGCACTGGAGAAGTCAAAGAACATGATCCTCACCATATTCCCGGGTTTCTCCAGGTGGAACAGAGAACGGTTTTTGGTACAGGTACCACACAAGATGTTTTCCACAGCTGTGGTACCCTCCCCAGTTTCAGGCTCATGTTGAAGATATACGTCACAATCCCACACACAGATGAGTTGTTTTCAGTAGGTCAGACAATCAAACAAAATTGTTCCTTTTACTCAAACACATACATATAAATCAGGGGTCCTCAAATGTTTTTGCCAGGGGTCCGCATTTGTTTTTTTCCAGTGGGCCGGAGGACCAGAACAGTGCCAACATACTACATGGGTGGATATTTCATTTCCATGTTGGGAGGGACAATAGATAGGACATTTTCTCCAGGGTAAATATTGAGAGGACACTATAAGTATCACTGTAGTCAGTCAAATTTATGAGAATCAATGTACAAACGTACACTTACGGGGAAAATGCTGCAAGTTTACAAGAAAAAACACATCTTGAGAAAGAAAATTGCAAAATTACAATATATAGTTGCAAATTTATAAAAGGTTAAGTTTACGAGAAAAAAGCTGCAAATTCATGAGAAAAAATATGTAACTTTACAAAAAAAACTCATATCTATTAGAAAAAGGTGGCAAATTTACAAGAAAAAAGTTGCAGATTTAAAACACAAAAACAACAGATTTATGAGGAAAAACTGGAAAATTTAGAAGAAAAAAGTTTTGCATTTACAAATAAATGTAAATTATAATTTAATTAAACATTAAACATGTTTAATCTCCGGCTGTCTCATTAATCATGCAGTCTCCGGCTGCGTCTCCGCAGCCGGAGACGCCCCGCCGGCTGCGCTTAGTATTAAGCGCCGCGGCGACGGGGGCCCCAGGCGGCGGGCCGCGCGCCGGACCTCCGGCGGCGGGGGAGGGAAGGGCGACGGGGGGACTGCTCCCCCAGCCGCGGCGCGAGCCCAGCCCCGCTTCGCACCACAGCCCGACCGACCCAGCCCTTAGAGCCAATCCTTATCCCGAAGTTACGGATCTGACTTGCCGACTTCCCTTAGCTGCCTTGATCTAACATGCCAGAGGCAGTTCACCTTGGAGACCTGCTGCGGATATGGGTACGGTCTGGCGTGAGATTTACACCTTCTCCCCTGGATTAAATATAATTTAATGTTTTTCTCTCGGCGCCACACCAGTCGGCTGCCTTTTGCAACAGCGGCTCGATTCCGAGTCTTTTTCCCTTCCTCTCTCTTTTGATCCGTCTTTTTTTTTCACCCCACTTATATCACGGACACACAGATCGTCCTAAATGTCTCCTGAGCCGGTGGACGGAGCCACTGTTTATAGCAGGATACGATACAGCAGAGAACAGCTGCTAGCATTCAACCGCCACCCGGTCCCATTGGAAAAACTCGACATACCGAGAGAACTGAGGCGAAAACGCCGCGGCTGCCGGGCTGGAGTAAGGCGGAGGACAAAAAATATAAGGTACAGACCCTCCCTTCCATCTGTTGTCATGGGAAATGTAAGGTCGATACTGGGAAAGTTAGATGAGCTAGCGGCTATCTCCCGTTATGATAGCACATACCGGGAGTGCTCTCTCCTTTTGTTTACTGAGACGTGGCTAACTGAACTAGCAGCAGATGCTAACATTGAGCTGGAGGGTTTTCACATGATACGAGCTGACCGAACACCAGACAGTGGCAAGGCTAGGGGCGGTGGAGTGATAATGTATGTTAACAACAACTGGTGCAGACCGGGACATATCACTGTTAAACAACGACACTGCAGCAAAGACATTGAGTTGCTAGCTGTTAGCATGAGGCCTACATATCTCCCGAGAGAACACTCACACGTGATCTGCATTGTTGTTTATGCAAATCCGACGGCGAACGCTGGGACAGCACGTGACGTCATCCATTCAGTAACCAGCAGGCTGCAGACAGAACACCCAGATGCTCTTCTCCTCATCTCAGGCGATTTCAACCATGTTTCACTGTCTCCCATTCTACCCACGTTCACCCAGTATGTCACATGCCACACTAGAGACAATAAAACACTGGATTTATTCTACGCAAACACTAAGGAGGCGTACACCTCATCACAACTCCCCCCACTCGGGAGATCGGATCACAACTTGGTTCATCTCCGGCCGGTGTACAAACCCCGAGTGCACAGACAGCCTCCGGCCATGCACACTGTGGAGTTATGGTCTGAGGAGACAATGGACACCCTAAAGGGCTGTTTTGAAGCCACCGCCTGGAAGCAGCTCTGCGATCCACATGGTGAGGACATCGATGGCCTCATTCACACCTTCACGGGCTACCTCAGCTTCTGTGTGGACAAATCCGTTCCCACCAAGACCATACGGCGTCACTCAAACAACAAACCCTGGATCAACCCTGAGATAAAAACACTTCTGAGAGAGAAGAAGAGGATCTTCAGGTCAGGGAACAGGGAGATGCTGAAGTCCGTACAGAGGGAGCTGAGGAGAAAGATCAGAGAAGGCAAGGACAGCTTCAGGAAGAAGATGGAGGACAAGCTGCAACAGAGCGACATCAGCGGGGTCTGGAGAAACCTCAAAACCATCTCGGGGCTCCAGAATACCTCCCCCCAGGCCACAGGGGGCAGGGAGTGGGCGAACAACCTGAATCTGTTTTTCAATAGATTTGACCAACCGCCCTCCCCCCTGACTGCACAACAACCACTGCTGCCTCTAAAGAAATCAAGTCCTGCTGCCCACTCCCCACTCCACCAACACCCCCCCACTCCCAACACACAGCCCCCCATCCTGACCCTGACCAGGACCCAGGTGAGGACGGAGCTGAGGAAGATCAAGGCGAGGAAGGCGCCGGGACCGGACGGCATCAGCGCAAAGCTCCTCAAGTCCTGTGCAGACCAGCTGTGTGGGATTGTGACGTATATCTTCAACATGAGCCTGAAACTGGGGAGGGTACCACAGCTGTGGAAAACATCTTGTGTGGTACCTGTACCAAAAACTTCCCACCCCAAAGACCTGAACAGCTACAGACCGGTGGCCTTGACGTCCCACTTGATGAAGACCCTGGAGAGACTGCTCCTTGCTCACCTCCGCCCCCTGGTGGAACCAGCGATGGATCCACTCCAGTTCGCCTACCAGCATGGCATTGGGGTGGAGGATGCGGTGATCTTCCTCCTTCACCGTTCTCTGTCCCACCTGGAGAAGCCCGGGAATATGGTGAGGATCATGTTCTTTGACTTCTCCAGTGCTTTCAACACCATCCAACCGATGATCCTGAAGGACAAGCTGCTGCGCGCAGGGGTGGACCAGCACCTGTCATCATGGATCCTGGACTACCTCACGAACCGGCCTCAGTTTGTGAGAACCCGGGACTGTGTGTCCGACACGATCATCAGTAGCACGGGGGCCCCCCAGGGAACGGTGCTGGCTCCCTTCCTGTTCACTCTTTATACTGCGGACTTCTCACACAACACAACACACTGCCATCTACAGAAGTTCTCTGATGACTCTGCGATCGTTGGCCTCATCTCCAATGGAGATGAAGCTGAGTACAGAGGGCTTATCCAGGACTTCGTGGACTGGTGCCATCGGAACTGCCTCCAGATCAACGCGAGGAAAACTAAGGAGCTGGTGGTGGACTGCCGCAGGCATGGGCAGCCCCTCACAGTACCAGTAAATATACAGGGAACAGACATCGAGATGGTGACATCCTATAAGTACCTGGGTATTCATCTGAACAATAAACTAGACTGGTCACACAATACTGATGCACTCTACAAGAAGGGACAGCGCAGGCTGTTCCTGCTGAGGAGACTCAGGTCTTTTGGTGTACAAGGGGCGCTGCTGAAGTCATTCTATGACACGGTGGTGGCATCAGCCATCACTTTTGGAGTGGTCTGCTGGGGCAGTGGCATTACTGCAGCCGATAGGAAGAGACTGAACAAACTGATTAAGAAAGCTAGCTCTGTCCTGGGGCAGCGCCTTGATCCGATGGAGGAGATAGGAGAGAGAAGGACGGTGGCTAAACTGTCATCTCTGCTGGAGTCCGAGTTCCACCCTATGCAGGACATACTGAATGCACTGAGGAGCTCATTTAGCAGCAGACTACATCATCCCAGGTGCACAACCGAGAGGTTTCGTAGGTCCTTCCTACCAACGGCTGTCAGACTGTACAACCTAAGCAGGGCTGCTCGCAGAGATAGCAAAAAGACGTAACAAACTAATAGTTTTTTGAATGCAAAAGATGCAATAGACTTACACAATGGTCCCCTCCGGCATACAACTAGGAACTTACCGGTCGCTATGGAGGGTGAGAATATGTATGGGCACATAATCATACCATGTAGGATAACTAAGTAGACGGTTATGCTGTTTCATTCCATCTAGCAACAATGCTCTGCACTGTGTGTGTTTATATATTTACATATTTATTCCATCTAGCTACAATGCTCAGCACTGAGTGTGTTTATATATTTATATATCTACATATTATTCCATCTAGCTACATTGCTCCGCACTGTGTGTGTTTATATACTTGCATATTTATTCCACCTAGCTGCAATGCTCCGTACTGTGGGTGTTTATATATTTACATATTTATTCCATCTAGCTACAATGCTCTGCACTGTGTGTTCATATATTCATATATTTATTCCATCCAGCTACAATGCTCTGCACTGTGTGTCTGTGTGTGTGTGTATATATATATATTTTATAGTAATACGTACATATGTACATTAGCTGCTCTTGCTTGCTTGTTTTTTTTTTTTGTTTTTTTTTTTCTTGCCTTCTGATTGTTGCTCTGAGTGTTGCTATCCCTGTGCTGTTGCAATCCTGGAATTTCCCCGTTGTGGGACTAATAAAGGCTTATCTTATCTTATCTTATCTTATTATTAAGAAAAGTTACAAATTCATGAGAAAAGCTGCAAATTTTGAAGAAAAAAATTGTCCCCCCTGGATCCCCTTGATTAGCATACTATGTCACCAGGCCGTCCTGCTGTGGGAGTAGCTGGGTGAATGCAGCAACTTTCAGCAGCAGTTAGCTGAACCTTAGTGCACATAATTGCACCAGTGATGGGCGCACCCACACATGGGCAACGAGCGTGCACTTTGAACTACAGTGGCAGCAAGGCCAAGTTGGTAGTAGCGGTCAGGCGGCTGTGCTTGGAACGGAGTGATCGCGAGCACAGGTGTCACTCAATGTGTGTACACAACACCGATTCAGTCACACACAGGCAGCGCAGCAAAGTTGGTGAGGACAAAGAAGCTCATATAGTAAATAAAGGTGAAATAAAATAAACACGTAATGTAGTCCTTGTGTCAAAAATACATAGAATTTATAAACACACTTGTAATAAAGACTGGTAACAACCCTACCGCTGGTCTGACGGTGGCTCCCTGGCTTTTGTTTTTGCATCATGTTTGGATGGTTGGTCCATGGAGTGTGGTGGTGCGGGGTGCTGTGGTGTGGAGCGGGCGGGCGAGGACTCTGATTATCACAGCCGGACTGCGAGCGCCCTTTCCAGGTTGTAATTCTTTGGTTGCCAGCGGCAGTCACGACTGTTTTCCTTCTCTCCTCGGGGCGGGGTGTGCGGTGTGGTTTCATTACCTTCATTTGCCTGCCTTCACTGAGCATTTTGACCTGGTTTGATGGGGCCTCAGACCTCACTCCATCCAGGGCTGTCCTTACGCCATAAAATGTCCAGCTGGCAGCCATTACAACATTTGAGTTCTGCTATTTTCATTCCCTCAAAATGCCATGTTTTGTTTTGTTTTTCTTCAAATGGTATCAAAAGGCTTTGTGGTCCAGATGGGGACCAGAGTCTGCCATTTGAGGAGCTTGGATATAAATAGTAAAACTAGATAAAGTGATAATTTTATAGTGGTCTATTTGGTCTATTAACTTTTTCTGGAGTTGTATTAAATTACTTCATGAATAACAGACTAAATAAACATTATGAAAGATACAATTTTATGGGCAAGGAAAGTGGACTGAATTAAAACTGCTCCTTTTTTTTTACTGACTTTTTACATATGATACAAGGATACTTTGGTAAGTTCATGAAAACAACTCCCCAAACCAGCACCATTTCATTTTCTTAATCTACCATTTACGTATAGATGAAGAACCACTGAGATAATAATGAATTTTTCTTCTATAATTGGCCAAAAATACTCTTCACATCTGTCTGACAAGAGGAAGAGCCAGAGAATGCAATTAAAAGGTGAATGGAGCAAGGAATGAAAGTACTACAGGTGTTTATTTGGTTTTGTTGCATTCCTCACAAGATGTTCGATTTGTCTCTGTTGTGCTATCGCCCACGGTACTGTCTGCTTCTGAAAGGATAATTACGGTTTGTCTGAGCTGATGTTCAGATGTTTCTTTGGATACTGTCAGAGCACATTTTGGGGCCTGAGGTAAATAACAGGTTTGTTTTCAGCAGCACTATTAATAAAAGTATCAGTCAAAGCAAAAGAGCAATAAATATCACTACAGCAATAGTCTCAAATGACAGTTAAAAATTCTGACAAACTTTTAATGGCAATAATCTACATACAGTATATGGGGCAGTGGATGTGGATGTTTTAGATTACGCTTCCTGATGAAGCTGAGTTGACAGTAACACACTTGTTTGATCTTCGCCATGTTGAGAAGGAAGTATCTGGTCTTTGTTTAAATAGATGCCGAACTGAATTTACCAGATTATTTAATATTGACCTAATGTAGGGTTGCACAATTAATCAACTTGCAATTAATCAGTCTCGACCATTATATAATCACACAAAATAGCAATGTAGTTTGAGTGGTATAAATGTTATTTTGTAACCAGTAAAGTACAAACTTTCATTTATTACCTCTGCCAATGAGGTAATATTTTCATCTGTGTCAGTTTGGGGGTTTTTTGGCTGTCAGCAGGATTACGCAACAACTATTGGATGGATTTGGATGAAATTTTCACCAGAGGTGGTCTTTGGCCTACAGAGGAACCCATTACATTTTGGTGAGGATCTGAGAATGCATACCTCTGCCAAGGCTCTTATCTTCTCAGTGTGTTGGCAAGAATACTCCAAGGCTACTGGACAGCGTCTGACGCAGTTTTCACCAGCGGTGGCTCTTGGGCTACACATGAACCCATTACATTTTGGAGGTGATCCATGAGCGCAAAACTCCACCAAGGTCCTATCTTGCAATGTATGGAGGCAAGAAGGCAGTGAGGTACACACAGATGGATGGACAAACAGAAGAAGGGAAGGAGTCTTGGCGGAGGTATGCACTCTCTAATTGGTTTTCTAGTTTTTTTTATGCAACTTAATATTTCAGTTGAAAAACAAACAACTAAAAATGTCAATTTACTCTGCATTGGCCCTTTGTAACAAACCAAGTAGGCTCATAGAACCATCCGTTTATTTAAGCAATATTACCCGAGAATGAGTTTGGTATTGTGAATATACAGTATCTCACAAAAGTGAGTACACCCCTCACATTTCTGTAAATATTTTATTATATCTTTTCATGGGACAACACTGAAGCTATAACACTTTGATACAATGTAAAGTAGTCAGTGTACAGCTTGTACAACAATGTAAATTTGCTGTCCCTTCAAAATAACTCAACACACAGCCATTAATGCCTAAACTGCTGGCAACAAAAGTGAGTACATCCCTAAATGAAAATGTCCAAATTGTGCCCAATTAGCCATTTTCCCTCCCCGGTGTCATGTGACTTGTTAGTGTTACAAGGTCTCAGGTGTGAATGGGGAGCAGGTGTGCTAAATTTGGTGTTATCGCTCTCACACTTTCTCATTCTGGTCACTGGAAGTTCAACATGGCACCTCATGGCAAAGAACTCTCTGAGGATGTGGAAAAAAAAAAAAAGAACTGTTGCTCTACATAAAGATGGTCTAGGCTGTAATTAGATTGCCAACACCCTGAAACTGAGCTGCAGCATAGTGGCTAAGACCACACAGCAGTTTAGGTTCCACTGAGAACAGGCCTCGCCATGGTCGACCAAAGAAGTTGACCGCACGTGCTCAGCATCATATCCAGAGGTTGTCTTTTGAAAATAGACATATGAGTGCTGCCAGCATTGCTGCAGAGGTTGAAGGGGTGGGGGTGGGGGGGTCAGCCTGTCAGTGCTCAGACCATACGTCGCACACTGCATCAAATTGGTCTGCATGGCTGTCGTCCCAGAAGGAAGTCCCTTTTAAAGATGATGCACAAGAAAGCCCGCAAACAGTTTGCTGAAGACAAGCAGACGAAGGACATGGATTACTGGAACCATGTCCTGTGGTCTGATGAGACCAACATACATTTTTTTGGTTCAGATGGTGCCAAGCGTGTGTGGCTGCAACCAGGTGATGAGTACAAAGATAAGTGTGTCTTGCCTACAGTCAAGCATGGTGGTGGGAGTGTCATGGTTTGGGGCTGCATGAGTGCTTCCAGCACTGGGGAGATACAGTTCACTGAAGAAACCATGAATGCCAAAATGTACTGTGACATATTGAAGCAGAGTATGATCCCCTCCCTTAGGAAACTGGACCGCAGGGCAGTATTCCAACATGATAACGACCCCAAACACACCTCCAAGACAACCACTGCCTTGATAAAGAAACTGAGGGTAAAGGTGATGGACTGGCCAAGCATGTCTCCAGACCTAAACAATATTGAGCATCTGTGGGGCATCCTCAAATGGAAGGTGGAGGAGCGCAAGGTCTCTAACATCCACCAGCTCCGTGGTGTCATCATGGAGAAGTGAAAGAGGATTCCAGTGGCAACCTGTGACGCTCTAGTGAACTCCACGCCCAAGAGAATTAAGAGTTAAGTGCTGGAAAATAATGGTGGCCACACAAAATATTGACACTTTGGGCACAATTTGGACATTTTCACTTAGGGGTGTACTCACTTTTGTTGCCAGTGGTTTAGACATTCATGGCTGTGTGTTGAGTTATTTTGAGGGGACAGCAAATATTACACTTAGACCAAGAGCTAGGGGGTGTTTATCTGCAAAGAATGAGAGGTTGTCTCATGGGTATTTCTGAAAAGGGTATCCCATGGGACATCCAAAACTGAGGTGCTGATGAGTCACAGCCGGGGCATCTAGGAGATATTAACCCTTTTCCACGTTTTGGGCCGCGTCACAATTTCCGCACTTTTGTGGGGTAGGGATACTTCAAAATAGAATAACTCGGGCACCCCTCCGGCTATGATGCTGTTCTGTACCTCAAAATATTCACCAGGGAATGCTCTTTCACATGATGTATCAACTTTGCAATTTTAACCCTTTTTCACCTCACCAGAGGTCAAAAGGTCACGTGACCATGAAAAATCATGAAATTTCGACCATTCCTTCTTTGAAATTTATAATCATGGACAATACAGGACCAAATCCAAAAAACTTTATATTTTCTCATTGCCCAGACTTCTAGACAGATTTAGGTAGCATTTGGAGTGATTTCATGAATGTAGGGGAGGGGGACAAGGCTTTGAATGACAGGGACAAAATCAATGAAATTTCATTTAGTTGCATATTTTGTCCACAGATGGCTCTGCCTTACTGAGCCTTCTCTGAGATCATTTAGTGATGCAGTTGGCCCTAATATACGCAGCAGCATTGTCTAGATAGCATGTTACTGATCAACAACCAGATTTTAGCTTCCTCATCTGACAACATGTGATCCTTGGGGTAGGTAAGCCACATGCAAAGATGCAAATTTTATGTTTGAAACTGTGTAATATAATGAACAAATTGAAAGTGAAAGTGACCCCACCCAACATCCCATAGGCACAGGATCATGTATGTATGTATGTATAGAAGGCAGACCATTTTGAGGCCATAGGCAATTTTCCTGTGGGGAGCACACTTAGTTTTGGGACATGATTAGAAGCTGCATAAATGGTTTGCATGACTGTAGGGCATAGCCTACAGTTGCCAGTGGCCCTATACTGCGCTATAGGCGGTCAATATGTTCATGGTGCCTAAAATAGATGGCGCTCGTAATATTTGTTAGTATACCATGTATTCATTTTTGGTCTTATTGCTTTTCAGGTCTATGATGCCAATGATACTTCCCTCATTAAATGGACAGCATGGCTACCCTAAAATGCATCCTGCATACTTTCGATGCAGACCCTACTGAAGAAGTCCAGCCCTTCACCCTCAATGATACCAAGTGGACAAGAGTGAGGACTGCTGCCTCTACACATCTGGAAAAACGAAAGACATTGAAGTATTTGTCTTTATGCCGAAACCTTCCTGATGTCCCAGGACAAGACTCTGGATATCATTACTCTTGCTATCGCAAATTCACTACAGTACCATCTGCAGAAGAACCTGAAACTTCGAAGTCTACTTCAGCCAAGCCAGGACCATTCCGGAGGAGTCAATCGTTAGGTTCATTAGAGACTACTTCGTCTGGTGTGCTGCCAGATATATGTATCTTCTGTAACAAAAAGACTTTGAAGGTGAAGCAACATAAGGTGCCTTTGGTACAGTGTGAGATGGACACAGCTGAATGTTCTATCAAAACGGCTGCTAAAACTCTCAATGATCATAAAATGTTGGCTAAAACAGGTGCCATTGGGTTCCATTCAAAAGAAGTCAAATATCATGAGAAGTGCCGACATGATTATCTGAATTCAGCTCGAGGCTCTCAAACCTCAGACACCAGTGAAAATAGACAGCAACTAGACAATGCTTTGGACTCTTTGTTCAGGTACATTGAAGCCTCTGTTATTGATAATAATCACCCCGAATATCTACAATCACTTCATGAACGCTACATCAACTCCTTAAAGGGGTCAGGCCTAGTATCTGAAAGTGAAAATGTAGGCATTCGAGACGTGCGTACACTTGCTTCAAAAATAAAAGGTCACTTTGGGCAAAGGGTACAGATCGATGCTTCAAGTAGAAAAAAAGGTCTGGTGGCGTTCTCAAGTCGTACCCCTAAAGAAGCTGCATTTGCTATGGCGCAAAAAGGATGATCCTTATGGAAAGATAAAGACATCAGACCCATGTTGTCTGCCTCCATATAGATCTGTCCTAGATGAAAAACTGAAGAGAGTGAATCATGTAGCTTACTTATGGAAGAATCCAAGGAAATCTAAACCAGCAGACTTTGGGAAGTTGAGTGAGAAGGACAACAACAGATTGGACATGGTTTGGTTTCAAGGCCTTCAGATGCCACCAACATTGATCGTGGAAGAATCAGTGGTCGAAGAGGAAGATGAGTCGGAGGAAACCGATGACGAGGTTACAGAAAGCCTGTCGTCAGATGAGGACGACTCTGGAGATGAGTTTGAGTGGGCCAAGCTAGTCTGTATACATCTACTTGACGGACAGTTATCCATGCATTAACTTGACAGAGATGTGGGCAAATGGCCAGTCACCAGTTTTGTTGTATTGTTTCAAAAGGTCTAGCATTGCGGAATGGGTGTGGTGCAAATCTTCAATAGTAGTGAAATGTAGCTACGCAATCTTTACTATTAGGTTTTTGATTTGATAAATTGCCTTCAGTTCAACAGCACAGAGGATCCTTAGCTACAGGGTATTAATACAGTATGGCACATGTACCCCTAAAGAAAGGATCCTCTGAAAATCTCAGGTATTGTACACGCATGACCTTCAAACATGGATATATGACCCATGTTACATTGACCATTACTGAGTAAAACTCTTTAAAAAATGTGTCATTTCCATCCTGAGCAGTGTACAATAGCTGGGATGATGCTTACTTGTCCCTATAAACTGTTGATTTGGTTATGTGAATAGAGCTATCTGTAGACGAAATGTGCAAATAAACGAAATTTCATTGATTTTGTCCCTGTCATTCAAAGCCTTGTCCCCCTCCCCTACATTCATGAAATCACTCCAAATGCTACCTAAATCTGTCTAGAAGTCTGGGCAATGAGAAAATATAAAGTTTTTTGGATTTGGTCCTGTATTGTCCATGATTATAAATTTCAAAGAAGGAAGGGTCGAAATTTCATGATTTTTCATGGTCACGTGACCTTTTGACCTCTGGTGAGGTGAAAAAGGGTTAAAATTGCAAAGAGCATTCCCTGGTGAATATTTTGAGGTACAGAACAGCATCATAGCCGGAGGGGTGCCCGAGTCATTCTATTTTAAAGTATCCCTACCCCACAAAAGTGCAGAAATTGTGACGCGGCCCAAAAAGTGGAAAAGGGTTAATATCTCCTAGATGCCCCGGCTGTGACTCATTAGCACCTCAGTTTTGGATGTCCCATGGGATACCCTTTTCAGAAATACCCATGAGACAACCTCTCATTCTTTGCAGATAAACACCCCCTAGCTCTTGGTCTAACTGTTATACAAGCTCTACACAGACTCAATCAGCATGAAGACATCTATTGTCATTTCACACACATGTAAACAAATTAAATATTGTCAAGTGCAAAAGTAGTAAGTGTTTATAAAACATAAACCTGTTGAACTGTTACTGCAGAAGACCCCAGAGCCAGAAAGGGGGTGCTTTTCAGACATGCAGACATGGTTTTCTCGGCATGACACCTGTCGCCAGAACATCGTAGCTAGCCTGTAGCTAGTAGCTAGCATGCTAGTGATTAGTGCACACTGCTTGCTTTTCTTGGCATTTTCAGATGAAACAGAGTCCACCACTACAAAGGTATTGTGGTTTGTTAATCAAGACAATAAATCAAACTTGAGCACTGCCTATTTTTTTTAAACAGACGTGAAATGGCTTAATGATGGGCTGAAGGAAACGGTTGTTTTCAAAAGGGTGGGACTTCCGGGTCACGGATGTATAATTTCTTTTCAAACAGTGCCTCACTGTGGAAATTAAGGTATCCAGAACAGTACTGCAATTGTCAGAGGCTTGACACTAAATTACTGTTAGTAATTAATGGTTACTAGAACACCTTTCTGTACAGAGGGAGCTGAGGAGGAAGATCAGAGAAGGCAAGGACAGCTTCAGGAAGAAGATGGAGAACAAGCTGCAACAGAGCGACATCAGCGGGGTCTGGAGAAACCTTAAAACCATCTCTGGGCTCCAGAATACCTCCTCCCAGGCCATGGGGGGCAGGGAGTGGGCGAACAATCTGAACCTGTTTTTTAATAGGTTTGACCAACCGCCCTCCCCCCCGACTGCACACCAACCACTGCTGCCTCTAAAGTCATCGAGACCTGCTGCCCACACCCCACTCCACCAACACCCCCCCACTCCCAGCACACAGTCCCCCAATCTGACCCTCACTAAGACCCAGGTGAGGACGGAGCTGAGGAAGATCAAGGCAAGGAAGGCCTCGGGACCGGACAGCATCAGCACGAAGCTCCTCAAGACCTGCGCAGACCAGCTGTGTGGGATTGTGGAGCACATCTTCAACCTGAGCCTGAAGCTGGGGAGGGTACCACAGTTGTGGAAAACATCTTGTGTGGTACCTGTACCAAAGACTTCCCACCCCAAAGACCTGAACAGCTACAGGCCAGTGGCCCTGACGTCTCACATGATGAAGACCCTGGAGAGACTACTCCTTGCTCACCTCCGCCCCCTAGTGGGACCAGTGATGGATCCACTCCAGTTTGCCTACCAGCACGGCATTGGGGTGTAGGATGCAGTGATCTTCCTCCTTCTACGTTCCCTGTCCCACCTGGAGAAGCCCAGGAATGCAGTGAGGATCATGTTCTTTGACTTCTCCAGTGCTTTCAACACCATCCAACCGATGATCCTGAAGGACAAGCTGCTGTGCGCAGGGGTGGGCCAGCACCTGTCATCATGGATCCTGGACTACCTCACTAACCGGCCACAGTTTGTGAGAACCCGGGATTGTGTGTCCGACACAATCATCGGCAGCACGGGGGCCCCCCAGGGTACGGTTTTGGCTCCCTTCCTGTTCACCCTTTATACTGCGGACTTCTCACACAACACAACACACTGCCATCTACAGAAGTTCTCTGACGACTGCGATCGTCGGCCTCATCCCCAACGGAGATGAAGCTGAGTACAGAGGACTTATCCAGGACTTCGTGGACTGGTGCCATCGGAACTGCCTCCAGATCAATGCGAGGAAAACTAAGGAGCTGGTGGTGGACTGCTGCAGGCAAGGACAACTCCTCACAGCACCAGTAAACATCCAGGGAACAGACATTAAGATGGTGACATCCTACAAGTACCTGGGTGTTCATCTGAACAATAAACTAGACTGGTCACACAATTCCGACGCACTCTACAAGAAGGGACAGCGCAGGCTGTTCCTACTGAGGAGGCTCAGGTCTTTTGGTGCACAAGAGGTGCTCTTGAAGACATTCTATGACACGGTGGTGTCATCAGCCATCACTTTTGGAGTGGTCTGCTGGGGCAATGGCATTACAGCAGCCGATAGGAAGAGACTGAACAAACTGATCAGGAAAGCTAGCTCTGTCCTGGGGCAACGCCTTGACCCAGTGGAGGAGATAGGAGAGAGAAGGATGGTGGCTAAACTGTCATCTCTGCTGGAGTCCGAGTCCCACCTTATGCAGGACATACTGGACGCACTGAGGAGCTCATTTAGCAGTAGACTACATCATCCTAGATGCGTGACCGAGAGGTTTTGCAGGTCCTTCCTACCTACGGCTGTCAGACTGTATAACCTAAGCAGGGCTGCTCGCAGAGATAGCAAAAAAAACATGACGACCTAATAGTATTGAATGCAAAAGACGCATCAGACTTACACAAATGGTCCCCTCCAGTATACAACTAGGACAATATCAGTCGCTATGGAGGGTGACAATATGTATGGGTACATATTCATCCCATGAAGGGTAACTAAATAGATGGTTATGCTGTTTAGTCCATCTAGCTACAATGCTCCGCACTGTGTATATATATATTTATATATTTATGTGTACATATGTATATTCACTGCTCTTATTTTCTTATCTTCTAAATTATTGCTCTGAGTGTTGCTATCCCTGTGCTGTTGCAATCCTGGAATTTCCCCATTGTGTTTCTAATAAAGGCTTATCTTATCTTATCTTTGAAGTTGAGTGATACATACCTAATGAAATGTTGGGAGTGCAATTATCATGGATCATAGTAACTCCTGGAATCCCAATTGTCCAATCAAATTGCTCGGTTGGAACTAATTGTTGTATAAATTTATACAACAGTTAGTTAGAAAACCAAATGTGCCCAAGGTACCTATGAGTTAAAGCTTCTGTAGAAATCTGAAGTCAATCCAATCAGAAATGTGGAAGCTGGAGTGGCAACAACATACTGTCAAATGAATGACGATGGGTCAAAAACATTATTATTGTGTATTTTCATTGTGTAAGGTATAATAAATAATTATTACAATATCTGAGATCATAACTTCAATTGCATTTTTCTCAAATTGTGAAGCCCTAGTACAGGGGTCACCAACTGGCAGACTCTGGTCCGGACCCCGACAGCCCTCCCTTCGGACCCTGAAACTTTTTAGTATAATTTGGGGGAAAATGATCCTGTTTTGTTAACCGAATGAAAAAGCGGAAATGAAACGCTGTATTGGCGGCCGCCCCATCATTTTATGGCATGAGACCTTGGACGTTCCCCAGTGGATGCAGTGGGACGCAAAATCCCCACTCGCTATGGGTGTCACATGAGGGGGACAGCCACGCTTCCTTACCGGTGTGCACCCGCGGAATGAAGTGCTGCTGTGAAATTGTATAGCCACCGCCACTCTGACTACCTTTGATGGTATGTGTCCACCCGGGGGTCTGTTGACAGAAGGTCCCCTCACCTCCTCCACACCTTCCCCGGGACCACGTCCCTATTGGGCTGCATGACATTGTTTATGGAGGTAATTTCCATGACCCCCTGACATCACATGAAAACAATAATTTGCTCTGTGTGTTACTGAACATGAAAAGTTCCACACACATCCACCTCCCCTCTCCCTGTGACAGAGTGCTACCCAGATAGACCCAGATGAGGTTAAAAAGATAAGAACACTGCTGACATTAAAAAAAAAAAAAAACTAATGAGGAATTCTGTAGTGTGGAATGAATTATTTCTGTCAATTTTTTAGGCTTACAGTTTGAAACTCCTTTTACATACTGAAAATATAGTATTGAGGTGGACTTTTGTGAGATTTTGTTTTTTAGATAATCTTTTTTTAAATGTATGTAATTTAGTTTGTGTTCTCCTGTAAAACTTTTGATTTTTAGGATTTAAGTTGGAGATTTTAGAATTTCAGAGCCATTTATATGGAGTCTAAAACACATTTTGTGTTCCCCTGTATTATTATGATTAAATTATTGCATGTTTTGTTTGAAACTGAGCAAAGAATTTGAGTTTTCTGTTTAAAAAATAATACAGAACTAACAGCAACTAAAACATCTGCTTAATAAAATAATGTGTAAAAGCAAATAATATTGGCCTGCTGGTGACAGATGTCTTCTGAAAGAATATCCATGAAAAGATGACTGATCTTAAAAGAACATTTTCAGATAAACTTGTCCATGTGACTTGTCACATTTCTCTTCCATTTCTTTCAACAAAAGTTGTTTGAAGTGAATTCATGGGTCATTGCAAACACTTGGCTTTAAAAATACCAAGCTGTCACACAAGGAGAGGAAAAAATCCTGAAAAAAAAGCATCAACAATCGTTTTAGAATCAAATCTGAGACCCTGAATCATAATTGCATCGTGACGTGCCTAAAGATCCCAGCCCTGATTCGGACCTCTAGTAGTTTTAGTTGGTGACCCCTGCCCTAGTATAATGGTTGTTCAAGCATTTTTTTGTCTGGAAACAGTGAAACAATAAGCAGACAGCTCAGTAATCCACAGGTGAGCAACAAATGATAGTGACCAGTCACTTGGCTGCATTTCTTTCACAGTGAGTCCAACAAGTTGTTTTTATGGGAAATAAAACTACATATTGTTAAATGACCAAACTAGACACCCCACCCCCCAAAAAAATCACAAATGAGACAACTGGGTGGTGCCAATGATGCCTCTCAGCCTGTCTGAAGTATTTTTCTTCTTTACTTCTCACGCTGACAATGCTGTTAGAACAAAAAAAACTCCCTCTGGTCGTCACCCTGAAGTCAAGGTCTCGTATTTTCAAACTGGACCGAGGTCTTGACCTGATCCAGATTTGTTGTTCATCTGGTGAACCGAGGCTTCTCCAGTCAAGAACAATTGTGCTAACAAGAAAAGTGTCAATACCACCCACCAGTGCGACAACAGTTAGAAGTATATGCAATAATATAAAGCATAACAATGATGTAGCTTACCTCTCCATCAGGTCCAATGGCACTGGTGCCTTCACCTTCTCCATCCACCTTCTGGAAACATTACGAGCACAGAAATCAATCTGATTATTCTTCATTTCTGATGCTGGCATTTTATATTTAATCAAAGTGCATTCAAAACAGTGACATAATTTTAAAGTAATTACTCAGTAATTACGACTTTATAGTGTTTCCTACATTTCAGCATCTTGGAGAATCACTCTACAGAATGGATTAAAAAAAAAAAAAAATCTGGAAAATTAACAAGCATCTATTTAAGTTCACCCCCTGTGCTGGTACAGCAGAAATCAATCATGACCACAAAAGCTGAAAGTAAAAGCTATTGTACATGTAATGACAAATAATATTTCCACAGCTAAAACAGTATCATGGATGTCATAAACAGATGTTTGTTTCTTTAAAGCTGAGTTCAGAATACACAACTTCAAAGTTACCAGATTGGATGTTCAGGTCACATAATACAACATTCTGACTTGTGACCATGAGTCATGAGAGCGTAATAAGTTCATATTATGTGACTGCGCAGTGACTGGAAGGTTACACACTGCATGATTTTTCACCCCTACTGGTTTCTGGGTCTCCATAACAATGTTCTAATTTGAAAAGCTACAGTAGCATACCAAGCACTGCACTCACAGGTGTATTAATTTGAACACTCCACAAAACAAGCATTGTTGGCTACGATTAGTTTGGAAAAAAAAGTTTGGTGATCCTCTGGTTATTTGTTTGTTTCGACTCAGTCCCTCCATGCCTGGGTTCCCCCTCCTACCCCCGGGGCGGGTTGTTTTTCTTGTTGGAAGGGTCTTCTGTGTGGTGGGGTTCTTTTTTTTTTTTTTTTTTTTTGTGATGTTGCCCTGGGGTGTCTGGGCGCAACCTCTTGGTGGGGGGGAGCACTGTCACGATTTGGGGGCACGAGTGGGTGCCAAGCCCAGTTTCCTGTCTAGTTTAGTGTTTTTCTGTCCATTTGTTTCCTTGTTGTCATGTCTGATGTATTTGGTTCCTGTTTAATTCTTGTCATTTTGTATATGCAGTATTATTATGTACAATTTTGGGGTTCTGTTGTGTTTGTATCATTATGGTTTCCGGTTTGTGTTTTATTTTGACAGCGCTGTGCAGCTTCCGGCTGTCAAACTGTTCAGAGTTGCACAGCAGTTATTAATTCTGTTATTTTATCCGCTCATGTATCCACACCTGTCATTGATTATGCACTGCATTTAAGGGCACGGCAAATCTCTGCAGTTTGTCGTGTCCTTCTACTGTGGCAACCCCCACAACAGACTGGGACAGACAGCTCGCTCTTCTGGTTTTTTCCGCTGCATGCTGTGAAGTAATCTGCCATTCATGCATGGTTTCACTGCTGTGATGTTAATGTCCCACTCATGCATTGTGTTCATGCATCCTGTACTGTCTGTGCCTCTCATATGCAAATGCCCAGATCGACTGCTGTGAATGTCTTTGATGTATTGTCTGAGCTGAGTATATAAGCTGTCTGATTTTCATGTTCATTCTCTCATTCCTGCAACTGCTGCTGACACACTCACTCTTGTGTCTCTTTGCTGGAGAGCCTCCGAGCCGCCCATTAGGGCGAGCTTCGTGACGGCGGTATGATTTAATAAACTTGCTTAAAACCTTCACCAACGCTGCTTTATTCCATGCCGCCGCACTACCATATATACCCGTCCTCAGGAGCAGAGCTATTTGTCCTGAGTGTGTTAGGGTCCTGCTGTCGAGGAAAGTAGGAGAGCTCCGTCCAGGTATGTTTTCCCCTTATTTCCAGCCTTGAGCCCCACTACCTCTGGGAGAGCGCTGGTTGGATTCCATCCCTGGCCTGGCATTCCCTGGCTTCCATCCCCCTGGACGTCAAGCCCCACTCTCCTCCAGCGTTTGTTACTGTGTACTTGTTTGTTAGCGCCTTGCACTCCATGATTTAGTTTTTCTATGTTAACGTTCTTGTCTGTTTTATGTTAATAAATGTGCAAACTTACAAAGAGCAATTGGTGTCCTACTTTCACCCGTCAAACAGGCGATTCATGACACTTATGTCCAGTTGTGCTAGCATTAGCAGTTTCTCTATTGCTATCTTTTTAGTTATTCCTTCACGAGTTAACTAAATATAAGAAGCAGAACTGTGTTCTCCTCTCTATTAAATGATTCCATTTATATATCGTCACTATTGTGTGGAAACTTCATATTGCCATATTTTTTTTTAATTTTGGACACAATTTACATGTTCAGGTTTTTTTCTTTACAAATATCAAACCAATAATAAATATTTTCAGTAAAGTACTATGAATGAATCTCATAACTGCCAAATTATTCAGAAAATACTGAATTTTTCTGATTTTTTTTTTTTTTTTCCGGTTCCAAGGTTGTCATAGCCAGGAGCAGCACTGGGGTTAAGCTCCCAGTGCTCATAAAATGCTCCTTACGGCGTGCGTCTCGAAAAGCCTCTGACAACCAAGTCCAACTCCTAGCCTGCCCGTGTGGTTTAGTCTCTAAGCCCGGCGGAACTGCTTTTACTAATAGGAGAAGGTGCGAGGGCGGATCTCCGGCGCCTTAAAACCAGATGCTTTGGGTAGATGGTGGCTCGTCAACCTGGGAAGGTAGCCCATCTAGGGGAAGGTAAACCCTGATTTCAAACCTCCGCTGCCTTGCGGCACACCCGGTCACGGGAAAGGCTTCGGGAGTCAACCCTGAGGAAAAATCCGGAGTCGGAGCCCCTAAGGCAGTTCTATTGTGCTCAACATCGTTCTGGCAGCTCCTGCGATGGCGCTGGTGCCAAACTATAGCAGCTCTGCTGTTCCTTTGGATTCATCAGTGACGTGGAGAGGGGGGACATGCTGCATGGGTAACATCTTGTCCTCCATATCTTCCTGCCCAGGCTTGAATCCTACCAACGCCCAACGCTGGAAGGTAGAACACCGGTGCGCATTGGCCTGTTCAGCAACAGGCAGTGCTGTTCCAGCAAAGTAGACGTTTAGGATTCTCTTCCATGGTCATCATAGACCGACGGAGGCCGACGACGACTGAATTTTTCTCATTTGTTGAAAAATGTCTGCTTTGGACTTACAAGCCTTGCAACAAGGTTTGCACTTGACAGCACAGATGAAATGTGTGTCATCAAAGTAACAATCCATATCAACTCAAATTTATTACAGTTAATGAAAAAATTATCTTCCAATTTAATGTGGCCGATTAAAAAATGACTTACAAAGTGAAAGCGTTTGCAGCACATTTAACATGCTGTCTTATCAACCACACAAACCACTGATAATTTAATGGTGCAATGAAAGCACCAAGGTGCTGTGCCTCAGTACCTATGGCACGGTAGCATGGGCGACTCTAAAAAAAAAGTGGCACTCCGACCTCTACTGGCCCGGGGTAGTTATTACAATACCTTTTTTCTCTGCGGCATTGACAGAAATGGTGAGTTAAATTTGTGTTTATTTCAAAAACAAAGTGCTATTTCAAAATTCTGGCAAATTAAAAGTCGAGAAAATATGATGATACAATCATACAAGCCTCTAGCTCCACTTAATTTTGACCGGGCAAGGTGAAACAGAGAGACAGACAGACAGATACACACAGCTACAAACAGATGCACTAACCGATGACTGTATGCCTCCATTTCACCGAGGCATAACAAAGGTGTAATAATTAGTGCTACTGAATAGTCACACTTCAAAATGTAAATATTTTCAGTTATCATGGCCATTATTCTCTTCCAAAGCATTTAGGATACAGGAGTTATTTGTGTAATTAGAGTTTGACATATAAAAAAAAACATAAGATAAAATAAAAGATAAGATACGATAAGATAAGATAAGCCTTTATTAGTCCCACAATGGGGAAATTCAAGGATTACAGCAGCAAAGTGATGGCAGCACTCAGAGCAATAGTAAATAAGACAATAAGAACTGGTTAGCCAAAGCAGTAGATGAATATACATATGTACACAGATATACAGTGGTGTGAAAAAGTGTTTGCCCCCTTCCTGATTTCTCACTTTTTTGTATGTTTGTCACACTTAAATGCTTCAGATCATCAAACAAATTTAAATATTAGACAAAGATAAAACAAGTAAACACAAAATGCAGTTTTTAAATTAAGGTGTTTATGATTAAGGGAAAAAAATTCAAACCTACATGGCCCTGCGTGAAAAAGTGATTGCCCCCTAAACCTAATAACTGGTTGGGCCACCCTTAGCAGCAACAACTGCAATTAAGTGTTTGCAATAACTGGCAATGAATCTTTTACAGCGCTGTGGAAGAATTTTGGCCACTCATCTTTGCAGAATTGTTGCAACTCAGCCACACTGGAAGGTTTTCGAGCATGAACCGCCTTTTTAAGGTCAGGCCACAGCATTTCAATCAGATTCAGGTCAGGATTTTGAGCTAGGCCACTCCAAAGTCTTCATTTTTGTTCTTCTTAAGCCATTCAGAGGTGGACTTGCTGGTTTGTTTTCGATCATTGTCTTGCTGCACAACCCAAGTGCGCTTCAGCTTGAGGTCACAAACAGATGACCAGGCATTCTCCTTCAGGATTTTTTTGGTAGACAGCAGAATTCATGGTTCCATTTACCACAGCGAGTCTTCCAGGTCCTGAGGCAGCAAAACAGCCCCAGGCCATCACACTACCACCACCATATTTTACTGCTGGTATGATGTTCCTTTTCTGAAATGCTGTGTTACTTTTACACCAGATGTAATGGGACACACACCTTCCAAAAAGTTCAACTTTTGTCTCGTCAGTCCACAAAGTATTTTCCCAAAAGTCTTGGGGATCATCAAGATGTTTTCTAGCAAAACTGAGACGAGCCTTCATGTTCTTTTTGCTCAGCAGTAGCTTTCTTCTTGGAACTCTGTCTGCCATGCAGGCCATTTTTGCCCAGTCTCTTTCTTATGGTGGAGTCATGAACAATGACCTTAACTGAGGCAAGTGAGGCCTGCAGTTTTTTGGATGTTGCTGTGGGGTCTTTTGTGACCTCTTGGATGAGATGTCACTGCACTCTTGGGGTAGTTTTGGTTGGCCAGCCACTCCTGGGAAGGTTCACCACTGTTCCATGTTTTTGCCATTTGTGGACAATGGCTCTCACTGTGGTTCGCTGGAGTCCCAAAGTTTTAGAAATGGCTAGAAAACTGAACACAGCTTTCCAAAGATGCGATAAACTACAGTTAATTTAAAGGGAGAAGGAAGAAGTTAACACTTATTTACTCCAACTCCTCTTTTCCCTAAATACAACCCATGTGAAATACAGTATATACCTATTACCTCATTTAAGACCCCAAGTAGACAATTAACTATATTTTGTACATATCAACATTGACACCCATCAATTCCAACATACGTACGGTCCTTACATCTAAACCCAGCCCCAAACAACACAGATATACACAGATATGCACAGTAATGTCCCACCTACCCTCCTATAGTGTCCCCGAGTGAGAATCGTACATATTAATACTACCCCTCTAGCATATATCCTTTCAGCAAATAATGTTCATACCTGTTTTTGAATTGATTTCTGTTTGTACATAGTTTTAGTTCCAGCTCCAGACTGTTCCACAAATCCACCCCACAGACAGATATGCACATACTTTTCTTAGTTGTTCGTACCTTAGGTTTTGTAAAATTTAAGTCTCCTCTCAAATTATAATCATTGTCTCTTTTTTTTTTGAATATTTTTTGTGTATTAGTTGGGAGTTGATTATTAATTGCCCTGTACATTACTTGTGCTGTCTTATATTTAACTAAATCCATGAACTTTATGGCATCTGACTTTAAACACAACGAGTTGATATGGTCTCTATATCCTACATTATTTATTATCCTTATAGCTTTTTTTGTAATGTGCATATTGGCTGTAGGTTGGGTCTGTAGGTGTTTCCCCAGACCTCCACACAGTAGTTAAGATATGGTAGAAACAGTGAATTGTACAGTAAGAACAATGATTTATGGTCCAAAATATGTCTTGTTTTCCCCAGTATCCCTATACATTTTGCCAACTTGGCCTGGATGTGACTGATGTGAGGTTTCCAGCAGATTTTATTGTCTAGCGTCACCCCCAGAAACTTATTTTCCTGTACTGTTTCTATTCTGGTGTCATCTATCGTTATCATTATTTCTTGATTTATTTTATAATTTCCAAACAACATAATCTTTGGGGTTTTTTATTTCAGATTTAATTCAATTCAATTCAACTTTATTTATATAGCGCCATTTCACAACAACAGTCATCTCATAGCACTATCAACTGTAGGGGGAACCCCCACAGTTGCAGAAAGACCCCAGCAATCAGGCGATCCCCTGTGAGCAAGCACTTGGTGACGGTGGAGAGGAAAAACTCCCTTTTAACAGGAAGAAACCTCCAGCAGAACCAGGCTCAGGGAGGGGCAGTCATCTGCTGCGACTGGCTGGGGGGTGAGGGGATAGGGAAGAAGAAAAGAACAGACATGTAGAGAGCAAACAGCACGATGGGGACTCAATCTATGGGAGAGAACAAACAAATGTTAATGACCAGCAAAAAAAATATTTCATTGAGAGTGAGAAAAGGAATGAGGCCCAGTGCATTACTGGAGGTCCCCCGGCTGACTAAACCTATTAGCAGCATAACTAAGGGAGGGCTCAGAAACACATGATCCCTCCCTAATTGTAGGCTATATCAAAAAGGTAGGTTTTAGCCCTATTCTTAAAAACAGAGATCGAGTCTGACTCCCGAATCCAGATTGGCAGCTGATTCCACAGGAGAGGAGCTTGATAACTGAAGGTTCTGCCTCCCATTGTACTTTTGGAGATTCTAGGTATTACAAGCGATCCTGCATTTTGGGAGCAATCCTGCATTTTGGGAGCAGGATTTATTTAGAGATAGTTTATTTTTGTTAAACCACTGTGTTAATTTTTTCATTTCAGTTGTGACCACCTCTAAAACCTGCTGCAAATTCTCACCAGTGCAAAGGATATTTGTGTCATCTGCAAACAAAATAAATTTCAGAATTTTTGATACTTGGCATATGTCATTTATATATAAGATAAAGAGTCTGGGTCCCAAAACTGACCCCTGGGGCACACCACAAGAGATGTTCATGAAGGGTGATTTGTGCTCACCAATTTATACAAATTGTTGTCTGTTACTTAAATAACTTTCCACCCAATTCAGTCCAACTCCTCTTACCCCATACTGTTCCATTTTCCTCAGTAAAATTCTGTGGTCAATGGTGTCAAACGCTTTCTTTAAATCTATAAATACTCCTCCAGCAAACTTTTTTTATCTATCCAACTAGTAATTTCTTCTGAGTTCGATCAGTGCCAAAGATGTAGATTTGTCTGCTCTAAAACCATACTGACTGTCTGTAAGGAGGTTGTGTTTTTCAATGAAATCATCCAGTCTCTTAGTGAAGATTTTTTCAAGTGTTTTGGAGAACTGTGAGAGTAAAGAGACCGGCCTGTAATTTGTGAAATGATGACTGTCTCCTCTTTTGTATAGTGGTATTACTTTTGCTATTTTCATTTTGTTTGGAAATTTACCAGTTTGAAATGACTGGTTACAGATGTGGGTGAGTGGTTTAACAATTCCTTCAATTACTTTTTTCACTATTGTCATGCCAATTTCATTCCAGTCAGTTGATTTTTTGTTCTTAAATTTACTCACAGTCTCGATAATTTCCTTTTCAGTTACTGCATTCAAAAAGATTGTGTTTGGATTTCTATCTTCTATTTCATTTACAGGCCCACGATCGTTTGTTTCTGGTGTCACTATTGATTTTGCTAATTCAGGACCAACGTTTACAAAAAATTTATTGAAACCACTAACCACATCCTCCATATTATTTATCAAATTGTCATTTTCAATAAAATATTCTGAATAATTAGCATTCTTTGATCGGTTACTAATAATCCCATTTAGCACTTGCCATATTCCTCTTAAGTTATTCTTATTATCCTCTAATATTCTGTTGTAGTATTCTTTCTTACAAGTCCTCAATATATTAGTTAGCTCGTTACCTCTGCCAAGGAGGTAATGTTTTTATCGGGGTTTGTCTGTCTGTCTGTTTGTCTGTTACCAACATAACTCAGAAACTTATGAACGGATTTTGACGAAATTTTCAGGAAAGGTGTGTAATGGCACGGGGAACAGATGATTAGATTTTGGTGATGATCTGAGAGCGCATACCTCCACCAAGGCCTTTGTTTGTATTTGTGCAGCAGGATTACACAAAAACTACTGGATGGATTTGGATGACATTTTCACCAGAGGTGGTTCTTGGGCTAGAGAGGAACCCATTATATTTTGGTGATGATCTGAGAATGCATACCTCAGCCAAGGCTCTTATCTTCTCACAGTGTGTTAGCAACAATACTCCAAAACTGATGGACAGACTTTGATGCAATTTTCACCACAAGTGGCTATAGGCCTACACACAAACCTATTACATTTTGGAGGTGATCCATGAGAAACGAAAGGAGCCTTGGCGGAGGTATGCGCTCTATGAGTGCTTTCCTAGTTTTTATATCTTTTATATTTGATCTCAGCCTCTACTGTTCTACACATAATGAATTGTTTATATAATGTATTCTTCTTTTTACATGCATTTAGTAACCCCTTGGTGACCCATGGACTGTTTTTGTTTTGTTGTCTGTCCCTGTATTGTTTTATAGGACAGTTTTTATTGTACAATGATTGAAATATTTGTAAAAATTTATCATATGCTTTATTTATCTCATTTTCATCACAAACTATCTTCCAGTCTTGCATTAATAATTCCTTTGCCAGTAAATACATAGATTCTTCATTTCTTATTCTTTTATATTTAATATTTTTGGTATACTTTTTCTTCCTATAATCACATTGATAGACAACAAAAATCAGCAGGTGGTCACTGATATCATTCAATAAAAGCCCACTCACGATATTGTTTTCCATAAAGTTTGTGAATATGTTATTTATTAGTGTGGCACTGCGTGATGTGATTCTGCTAGGTCTGGTAATTGTTGGATGTAAGCCCATACTGTACATTGTGTTGATAAATTCTTCTGTCAAACTGTTGTTTTGAATTCATAACATCTATATTGAAATCCCCACAGATGAACATAACTTTATAAGTAAGTTTTGCATACATTTTTTCCATCCAGTCCTTGAATAAGTCAATATTTGATCCAGGTGTTCTACATACACAGCTCACTACTATAGTCTTCATATTGTCCAAACAGATTTCTATTGTAATACAATCAGATAAATCATCCACAGTCACTGACAAATTTTCAACAACCTTGTATTGCAAGCTCTTGTCAACATAAATTGCAACTCCTCCTCCTTTTTTCACATTTCAATTTATATAATTTAATTCGTAGCCATCCATGGTAAAATCCACTCCTTTCTCTTCACTAAGCCACGTCTCTGATATGGTCACTATGCTGAATGGCTCTTTAAACTGATGTAAATATTCTTTAATGTTATTAAAGTTGGCATACAGACTTCTGCTGTTGAAGAGGATTATTGAAATATTGAAATCAGATATGACCATTGTGTTAAACTGTTCATCCATGTACTAACTACAGTTATTATTGATAGAGGTAAATAAATTGCAGGCAACTGCCTGCACAAGCTCATCCAAGAGATATGGGATGCCCAGAAAGTACCTCAGGACTGGAAGGATGCAAGTATTGTGCCTTTGTTCAAGAAAGGTGACAGGAAAGATTGTGGAAATTACCGAGGTATATCACTGCTAGCCACTGCTGGTAAGATTCTCTCACGTGTACTACTTAACAGACTCAGTGAACACATCTCGCAGAATGTACTACCGGAAACCCAGTGCGGCTTTAGAAGTGGAAGAAGCACAGTGGACATGATTTTCTGCTTGAAACAGGTTCAAGGAAAGTGTATCGAACAGAACATGCCGCTTTATGTAGTCTTCATAGACTTCAGTAAAGCCTTCGATACTGTTCTGCGACAAGGACTTTGGCAGGTACTCAAGAAATATGGTTGTACAGAGAAGTTTTGTCAGCCTGATCGAGGCACTCCATACAGGTATGCAAGCAAACGTGGCAATGAGTGGTTCAGTATCTATAGACTTTTCAGTAAGCAATGGGGTGAAACAAGGGTGTGTGCTGGCACCTACACTCTTCTCGCTATATCTGGCAGCCATGCTTGAGGCGGCCTTCAAAGACACTTCAGAAGGAGTATACATTTAGACAAGGAAAGAAGCAGACTTGTTCAACGTGGCACGGTTTAAAGCCAAGAGTAAGACATCGATAAAGGTAGTAAGAGAAATGCCCTTTGCCGACGACAGTGCTCTAGTTGCACACAGCGTGGAAGACATGCAATCTTTAGTGGAGAAATTTGCAAGAGCAGCTAGCCAATTCAGCCTCCAAATCAACATCAAGAAGACAGAGTGCCTTTATCAACCACCAAAGCTCCAGTTATCAACATCACTTCCAGAAGAGATCAGCACTAGTACAGAGCCACTAGTCAAGTGCAAGACTTTCAAGTACCTAGGGAGTACTGTTTCAGAGAATGCTAGGCTGGAGGATGAACTATCTCTCAGAATGGGAAGAGCGAGCGCTGTGTTTGGAAACTTGAGGGAGAGACTGTGGAACAATCGACATGTGTCTATCCGTGTGAAATGCAAAGTGTACAGAGCGACAGTACTGGCTACTCTATTGTATGGTGCTGAAACTTGGACTGTCTACAGAGTGCAGGTGAAGAAACTCCACGTGTACAAGATGAGACACCTTCGAGCCATAATGAACATCTCATGGAAAGACAAGATAACCAACACAGAAGTGCTGAAACGAGCTGGTCTACCATCAATGGAGGACATGCTAATACAGATGAACCTGAGATGGCTCGGACATGTTGAGAGGATGGACCATTAGCGTCTCCCTCGGCAGTTACTCTACTCACAGTTATGTGAGGGCAAACACAATCAGGGTAGACCAAGGCTCAGATTTAAAGACACTGTAAAAAGAAACTTGAAGAAGGTGGACATAGACAGGAGTTCCTGGCAGCGGAAGGCTAAGGACAGAGCTGTGTGGAGGAATCTGATCAGACCTAAATGAAACAGTCATTGTCGCCCACGACAGACTGCTATGATGATGATGATGATGATGAAATAAATTATTGTCAGGGTCTATGTTATATTCTACGTCCTGTGGGTTGCGATCTGTATATTCAAAAACTTTCAGTTCCTGTTGTTCCTGTTTGTTGATCTTTTGTTTCATGTAGTTATATGTCCTGATGCAGATGAATATAATCCTTCAGTGTCTTACAGTTTTCATTTGTTGCTGTCGACTCCAGTTCATAATGTTCATTGATATCTGTCCAGTTCCATATTTCGGATGTTAATGACCTTGGCTTCTTGAGGTGATCCATTTAATTTGATGTATATTTTACAGTTTGTTGTCCAGGTGTTTTGAATCTTCTTTTGCTTTCTCATGTGTCTTGCTTTTCTGGCTATTTCTGTGTTTTCTTTTGTGAGGTGCACGTTCATGTAAATGTTCGTTCCTTTCAGTTTCCTCCCTTGTTTTAGCAGCGCAGTCTTGTGTTTTCTGTTGACAAACCTCATGATGACAGCTGGTTTGTCGCTGTTTTTCCTGGGCAGAGGGTGGCAGGCCTCAATGGTGTCACAGTCTAGCTGGATTCCTTTGGACTGCAGGAAGGCCGCCACTTGTTGCTCCATGGATTCGGCTTCCAGCTCACTGAGCCTCCCTCCGCTGTCTGCGGCCACCGTCCGAGCATATGATCGGGGTTTAATGTGGAGCCCTGTGGTGATCACGTCGTTCACCCAGGTGTACTGCTCCAGGTCCGACACTCTGCTCTCCAGATAGGCCAGCCTCTTGTCCTTCTCGGCGTTCTGGATCCGCAGCGCTTTCACCTCCTTGAGCAGGCCCAGAATGTTTTTTTGCTGCAGCTTAACAGCAGAAATCTCTTCAGCCAAGAAGTCGAGCAATTTTTTAATATCGTCCACTTCCCCCATCTGCTGAGCTTTTTTGGGACCCATGCTCCCGGACGATTTGTGTTGACAAAACAGCTAATGAACAGCTGTTTAGCTAGCTGAATGGCGGGCCGCTCCGCTCTCGTTTCCCAGTCCGTAAATGTCGCTATCGGCATCTTAAATCAGGCAGGGGTTGAAACTAGGATGTCCAGTTCGTAATCCAAATTCAGTTATCAAAAGCCAAAAAGTTGTCAAAAACTGAGCACCAAAACACAGAAATCCACCGATTGACAGGATATGACAGCAGGTTGACAGGAACAGGAAGTTGATGAAAAACTGCATTTTGTGTTTACTTGTGTTATCTTTGTCTAATCTCTAAATTTGTTTGATGATCTGAAACATTTAAGTGTGACAAACATACAAAAAAATGAGAAATCAGGAAGGGGGCAAACAGTTTTTCACACCACTGTATACACATAATGGACTAAGATGGCCACCTACCTGGAAGCAAACCCTCTTCATGTGTATAAGAACTAGTCTCACGATACAGAAAATACATCAAATTTTAATTAAGAATGACAATATAACAATGAAAAAAATTATAAATTAATGCTGCATTAGATTTCAGAATATAGATTACCCAAAATATTACACTTCTTTTGGCTGTTCCCTTTACTGGTCGCCACAGCAGATCATCTGCCTCCATCTCACCCTATCCCTTGCATCTTCCTCTGTAACACCAACCCTCTCCATGTCCTCCTTCATTACATCCATGAATCTTCTCTATGGTCTCTTTTCCTCCTGCTTGGCAGCTCCAACTTCAGCATCCTTTGTCCAATATATCCACTATCGCGCCTCTGCACATTTCCAAACCATCTCAGCCTTTTCTCTCTTACTTTGTCTTCAAACTGCTCAACCTGAGCTGTCCCTCTGATATACTCATTTCTAATTCTGTTCCTCCTAATCACTCCCAATGAGAATCTTAGCATCTTCAACTCTGCCACCTCCAGCTCCACCTCCTGTCTTTTCATCAGAGCCACCATCCCCAAACCATACATTGTAGCAGGTCTCACTACTGTTACCTGTTTAACCCAAAAAATTACACACTACACCTTTAACAAGCTGTACACATGCCAATACCATGTATGCACTTAATGAAAAATAACCCATACTACCAGTGAACATAAGTAAAAAAGGTGTCTTTAAGTATGGTAAAAGTGAATACTAAATCTAAAAAAAAGAAAAATTCCAACTGAATACTGAAGTAATTGTTGTTATTCGGTCAGTTCAAGTTTTATAGTGATAGTCATTTCTTTCCAGAATAAGGAACCAAAAGAGACTGTCATGCAACCAACAATACAAGAGATTCTCCTAAAACAGGTTGCATATGCATCAACTAAATGTGAAACAGGGAGATCAACCCTCAAAGGCTGCTGCAGACACTACTAGCACCCCACCTGCAAAACAGCAAGTCAGTGCCTGACTGGCTTGCTAAGATCACCGCCACAAGATAGTAGAGAACTGAAGAACACAGCACTCAAGATGAGCAGATGACCAGAAATGATACTGACATCCAGAAGGAGTTACTTTGTCAAATGCTGTGTTTTTATATGATAAGAATATATTAATAATATGTCATGAACTAAAGAGTATTAATGTTGGTGTTGTTGCTGTATTTGTCTTCATGTGTGTCTTCACAGGTAAGAGCAGAGGTGAAGATCTGCATGTGTCTTTCCTCTACTGAAGCCGATGAAGACCTACTAGTATGGTGAAGTGGTCATGCAGAAGAAATGCCTCACCTTTCTTGGGTGGCACAGAAGCTTTTGTGTTTTTTTTTTTGTTTTTTTTTTTTTCTCTCGGCGCCACACGAGTAGGCTGCCTTTTGCAACAGCGGCTCGATTCCGAGTCTTTTTCCCTTCCTCTCTCTTTTGATTCGTCTTTTTTTTTCACCCCACTTATATCACGGACACACAGATCGTCCCAAATGTCTCCTGAGCCGGTGGACGGAGCCATTGTTCATAGCAGGATACGATACAACAGGGAAGAGCTGCTAGCATTCAACCGCCACCCGGTCCCATTGGAAAAACTCGACATACCGAGAGAACTGAGGCGAAAACACCGCGGCTGCCGGGCTGGAGTAAGGCGGAGGACAAAAAATATAAGGTACAGACCCTCCCTTCCATCTGTTGTCATGGGAAATGTACGGTCGATACTGGGAAAGTTAGATGAGCTAGCGGCTATCTCCCGTTATGATAGCACATACCGGGAGTGCTCTCTCCTTTTGTTTACTGAGACGTGGCTAACTGAACTAGCAGCAGATGCTAACATTGAGCTGGAGGGTTTTCACATGATACGAGCTGACCGAACACCAGACAGTGGCAAAACTAGGGGCGGTGGAGTGATAATGTATGTTAACAACAACTGGTGCAGACCGGGACATATCACTGTTAAACAACGACACTGCAGCAAAGACATTGAGTTGCTAGCTGTTAGCATGAGGCCTACATATCTCCCGAGAGAACACTCACACGTGATCTGCATTGTTGTTTATGCAAATCCGACGGCGAACGCTGGGACAGCGCGTGACGTCATCCATTCAGTAACCAGCAGGCTGCAGACAGAACACCCAGATGCTCTTCTCCTCATCTCAGGCGATTTCAACCATGTTTCACTATCTCCCATTCTACCCACGTTCACCCAGTATGTCACATGCCACACTAGAGACAATAAAACACTGGATTTATTCTACGCAAACACTAAGGAGGCGTACACCTCATCACAACTTCCCCCACTCGGGAGATCGGATCACAACTTGGTTCATCTCCGGCCGGTGTACAAACCCCTAGTGCACAGACAACCTCCGGCCATGCACACTGTGGAGTTATGGTCTGAGGAGACAATGGACACTCTAAAGGACTGTTTTGAAGCCACCGCCTGGAAGCAGCTCTGCGATCCACATGGTGAGGACATCGATGGCCTCATTCACACCTTCACGGGCTATCTCAGCTTCTGTGTGGACAAATCCGTTCCCACCAAGACCATACGGCATCACTCAAACAACAAACCCTGGATCAACCCTGAGATAAAAACACTTCTGAGAGAGAAGAAGAGGATCTTCAGGTCGGGGAACAGGGAGATGCTGAAGTCCGTACAGAGGGAGCTGAGGAGAAAGATCAGAGAAGAAAAGGACAGCTTCAGGAAGAAGATGGAGGACAAGCTGCAACAGAGCAACATCAGCGGGGTCTGGAGAAACCTCAAAACCATCTCGGGGCTCCAGAATACCTCCCCCCAGGCCACGGGGGGCAGGGAGTGGGCGAACAACCTGAATCTGTTTTTCAATAGATTTGACCAACCGCCCTCCCCCCTGTCTGCACAACAACCACTGCTGCCTCTAAAGAAATCAAGTCCTGCTGCCCACTCCCCACTCCACCAACACCCCCCCACTCCCAACACACAGCCCCCCATCCTGACCCTGACCGAGACCCAGGTGAGGACGGAGCTGAGGAAGATCAAAGCGAGGAAGGCGCCGGGACCGGACGGCATCAGCGCAAAGCTCCTCAAGTCCTGTGCAGACCAGCTGTGTGGGATTGTGACGTATATCTTCAACATGAGCCTGAAACTGGGGAGGGTACCACAGCTGTGGAAAACATCTTGTGTGGTACCTGTACCAAAAACTTCCCCACCCAAAGACCTGAACAGCTACAGACCGGTGGCCTTGACATCCCACTTGATGAAGACCCTGGAGAGACTGCTCCTTGCTCACCTCCGCCCCCTGGTGGAACCAGCGATGGATCCACTCCAGTTCGCCTACCAGCATGGCATTGGGGTGGAGGATGCGGTGATCTTCCTCCTTCACCGTTCTCTGTCCCACCTGGAGAAGCCCGGGAATATGGTGAGGATCATGTTCTTTGACTTCTCCAGTGCTTTCAACACCATCCAACCGATGATCCTGAAGGACAAGCTGCTACGAGCAGGGGTGGACCAGCACCTGTCATCATGGATCCTGGACTACCTCACGAACCGGCCTCAGTTTGTAAGAACCCGGGACTGTGTGTCCGACACGATCATCAGTAGCACGGGGGCCCCCCAGGGAACGGTGCTGGCTCCCTTCCTGTTCACTCTTTATACTGCAGACTTCTCACACAACACGACACACTGCCATCTACAGAAGTTCTCTGATGACTCTGCGATCGTTGGCCTCATCTCCAATGGAGATGAAGCTGAGTACAGAGGGCTTATCCAGGACTTCGTGGACTGGTGCCATCGGAACTGCCTCCAGATCAACGCGAGGAAAACTAAGGAGCTGGTGGTGGACTGCCGCAGGCATGGGCAGCCCCTCACAGCACCAGTAAATATACAGGGAACAGACATCGAGATGGTGACATCCTATAAGTACCTGGGTGTTCATCTGAACAATAAACTAGACTGGTCACACAATACTGACGCACTCTACAAGAAGGGACAGCGCAGGCTGTTCCTGCTGAGGAGACTCAGGTCTTTTGGTGTACAAGGGGCGCTGCTGAAGTCATTCTATGACACGGTGGTGGCATCAGCCATCACTTTTGGAGTGGTCTGCTGGGGCAGTGGCATTACTGCAGCCGATAGGAAGAGACTGAACAAACTGATTAAGAAAGCTAGCTCTGTCCTGGGGCAGCGCCTTGATCCGATGGAGGAGATAGGAGAGAGAAGGACGGTGGCTAAACTGTCATCTCTGCTGGAGTCCGAGTTCCACCCTATGCAGGACATACTGGATGCACTGAGGAGCTCATTTAGCAGCAGACTACATCATCCCAGGTGTACAACCGAGAGGTTTCGTAGGTCCTTCCTACCAACGGCTGTCAGACTGTACAACCTAAGCAGGGCTGCTCGCAGAGATAGCAAAAAGACGTAACAAACTAATAGTTTTTTGAATGCAAAAGATGCAATAGACTTACACAATGGTCCCCTCCGGCATACAACTAGGAACATACCGGTCGCTATGGAGGGTGAGAATATGTATGGGCACATAATCATACCATGTAGGATAACTAAGTAGACGGTTATGCTGTTTCATCCCATCTAGCAACAATGCTCTGCACTGTGTGTGTTTATATATTTACATATTTATTCCATCTAGCTACAATGCTCCGCACTGTGTTTTTATATATCTACATATTATTCCATCTAGCTACATTGCTCCGCACTGTGTGTGTTTATATACTTGCATATTTATTCCACCTAGCTGCAATGCTCTGTACTGTGGGTGTTTATATATTTACATATTTATTCCATCTAGCTACAATGCTCTGCACTGTGTGTTCACACTGGCTTTTCCCTGCACTGTGTGTTCATATACTCATATATTTATTCCATCCAGCTACAATGCTCTGCACTGTGTGTCTGTGTGTGTGTGTATATATTTATTTTATAGTAATATGTACATATGTATATTAGCCGCTCTTGCTTGCTTGTTTTTTTCTTGCCTTCTGATTGTTGCTCTGAGTGTTGCTATCCCTGTGCTGTTGCAATCCTGGAATTTCCCCGTTGTGGGACTAATAAAGGCTTATCTTATCTTATCTTATCTTATCTTACCTGGAACCAGCATTCCCCTTGAGTAAATTTCTCACACCTCATCAAGTAAAACTTAACCCTGAAAAAGTCAGGGTTAACATTTCTGTACTTTAATTTATCCTGGAAAGGATCCAGTGTTTACACATTTGCCAATTTCCAGGCCAAAAGGCTAGCAATACTGTTTATGCGTATTGCCTGAAAAGTGCCTCAGTGTTTTTCACGTTCCCACCAGGAGCAACTGGAGGTTCAGTGTCTTGCTCAAGGACACTTCAACATCAGACTGCAGACATAGTGGGAATCGAACCACTGACCCACCGATCAGTAGTCAGCCACACTACAACTGCGCCACAGCTGTGGTGAACTGGCCCAAAAGAATTTGTTAATTTTAAGTCCATAGTTCTAGTTGGACTTTCTTGTTGTAATTCCTTTATGGAATTTCATAATATTTTGAAGCAAAATTCACTGTAAAGCGATTCTATTGTTTTTTAGTGACATTTTCAAAGTTTTAAGCATAATTTGATAACTATCACAATAATATAGTTTATCACAAGATGAAATGTTCATATCATCACATGTAAGGTGGATGGACCAACTGACAGACAGACAAACAGATGGATGAACCACAGACACAGCTCCATCACATCTGGTCCTTGTGGCTTTGCCGGAATGAGCTAATCAAGTTAAGGATACAATACATTTGGCAATAAAATACTGTCATTAGGGAACCAGATGGTCAATGACTGAGTAGCTCATTCCGGCCAGACGAAGACAACAAGAGTGCTCAGATCTAGTGGCCATTGACATTGACCTTGAGCACAACCAAGATGCAGACCCACTTGAGGATTATTCCTGCATGAGTTGGCCAAACATTGGAGCGAATGCCTAGGAGGAATGATTTTCATGAAATCATATGTGCCCACATCTCTTAACCTGTAACTTTAACCGCAACCTAGATGCAGACCCACTGGGACAAATGCCTAGAAGGAGTAAAAACTCCTGTGACGTGCGGATGGGCGGACAGACAGAAGCCATGACATCATATTAGCTCCTTTCACCTTTGCCGGAATAAGCTAAAAAGAAAAAAAAAATAAAAGCAGACTATCCACTTCCGGTTATGGCTGCCACGTAAGACGGACGCGTTTCACTCTGCTCTGCTCCTGGAGAAAAAAATCGGCAAATAACTCTCTCATTTGGGACAGAACGTATCCCAGCGTTTGGGCGAGGATATGTCGGCGAAGCCTAAGGCTGGAAAACCAGGTAAAGGAAAAAGCGAGCCGCCGAAACAGTCCAAATTAACGGACTTTCAGGTCTGTGACGCAGCAAACAAAACTCCATATATGGCGGAGGAGGCTGGCAACGGTGCGATATCTGCGGGGAATGGCGCAGATGCGCTGATGGCTGCCATGAGTTCAATGAGAGCGGACTTTTCCTCTAGATTTGATGGGATTATGACAGCGTTGGAAGGAATAAGAAAGGAATTGGGTGGCTGTGTAGAACGAACGGCGCAGATGGAGCTCCGTCTCGCTAGTGCTGAAGATGACGTCACCCGTCTTCAATTAAAGGTGCGCACTTTGGAAAAAAAAAATTAATGTCTAGAAGATAATATTTTGGATTTGGAATCTCGGTCGAGACAGAATAACTTGAGGCTGGTGGGTCTTCCAGAGGAATCAGAAGGTCGGGACGTATATTCCTTTCTGGAAAAGTGGATTCCGGAGGTGCTGGGCAGCGAGGAGTTGCAATCAGCAGTGGTTCTGGAAAAAGCACATCGTATTGGCCCACGGAGAGATAAGGGACCGCCGAGGACCTTAATTATGAAGTTTCTTAGCAACAGAGACAGGATGAAGATCTTCAACGCTGCACGAGCTAAAGGAGAGATTAAACACCAGGATCAGCAGGTGCGGTTCTACCCAGATTTGGCCACAGGAATCCAACAATTGAGGAAGCAGTTTGATCCCATACGTAAGGAGCTGCGCAACCTTGGGATTCGTCATGGTGTAATCTATCCTGCGAGACTGTTGACCACGTATGAGGGCAGAACCCACATCTTCAAGACCCCAGAGGAGGCGCAGGAGTTCATCAAGAAGATCAAAGAAGAAGAAGAGACTGGTGGGAGCTAAGCATGAACAAAATATAAGGTAGAATAATTAAGCATTTGCACAGGCATCTGACTGACTTGAAGTAAACAGCAAGTTTACAAAATATAGATTGTATTATATATTAAAAAAAACAAACAAAAACAAAACAAACAAAAAAAAACTATGATGTACAAAGTTGTTAAAAATTTTGGAGTTAAGTTGGAAAACTACAGAGGAGAGTTAATGTTACGTCATTAAAAGCAGTAGAGTTAGGGTGATTGGGAGGATGAAGAAGGAGTGGCTTAGGCTGTTCCCCGTGGATGTGGAGCGGTCGATGGCTATATCGGGAGACGGAATTTTTCTTTTGATTTTGGGGGGTTCGCCACAAGTGTGGGAAGGGGGAATTTGTTTGTGTGTAGTTTGTAGGATGAATGTTCAACCACTCATGTTTTTGCTTCTCTGTATGAGCATGTTTACACTGCAAGGTAATCCCAAACTCTCTATTGATCATGGACCAAAGTGTTAATCTTAATTTAACTTCATGGAATTGCAGAGGTCTACAAAATTTAAAAAAACTTAAACAAGTTATGAATAAAATAAAAGACATGGGTTCAAAAATTGTGTTTTTACAAGAAACTCATCTAATAGAGGAGGATATAAAAAGAATTAGGAGTAGATGGCAAGGAAGTGTATTCACCTCATCATTTTCATCCCGGGCCAGGGGAGTTATGACTCTCATACATAAATCAGTCCCTTTTCAAGTGAAAAATGTAATTGGAGACAAACTTGGAAGATATGTAATCATTCAAGGTTCTTTGCTATTAGAAAATATAAATCTTGTGAACTTATATGGTCCCAATATAGATGATCAAAAGTTCTTTGCTAATTTATTTCTTATTTTATCATCACTTACAGGGCAACATATAATAGCAGGGGATTTTAATTGTACATTGAATCCAGGTATAGATAGATCAACAGGACTGGATTGTACGCACAATGGATGTAGGATGACTATTAATCATTTTATGAAAGAATTGAGATTGTTAGATATATGGAGAGAAATGAAACCACAAGTTAAAGCCTATTCTTGTTATTCCAGTACCTACAAGACATTCTCACGTATTGATTATTTTTTGATTTCCACAGAATTAAGATCCAAGATTCAAAACTGCTTTTATGATAACATCGTGATCTCTGATCATGCACCCTGTTGTCTAATATATGTAGATAAAAAATTGACAAAGGAATCAGGTAGATGGCAATTTCAGCATAAATGGCTTCAGGATGAGGAATTTGTCAAGTATATAGAAAAACAGATAGACGAGTACTTTGACATCAATACTACACAAACATCAGCATGTGTAAAGTGGGAAGCTTTCAAAGCTTTTATTAGGGGACATATTATTAGTTATACAGGATCAAAATCTAAGAAGACTCGAGAGGAGAGAGCTAAATTGGAACATAAAATGAAAAGTCTTCAGGAAAAAGTGTATGCAGGAAGTGATCCAAGGTTGGAGAATGAATTACTGATTTTGAGAGCTGAATACGACAAAAAATCAGCGAATAGAGCTGCCTCGAGTCTTCTAAGATTGAAACAATCTTTTTATGAACAAGGTGAAAAATCAGGAAAATTATTGGCATGGCAGATTAAACAATCAGAAATTAAAACACCAATTACTAGTATTATAAGTAATGGACAGGTAGTTATAGATCCTTTAGAAATTAACAGAGCCTTTAGAGATTACTATGAAAAATTATATGATACTAAAAATGAATTTGATTTAACAAAACTAAATGGGTTTTTGAACAAACTATCTATACCGTGTATTCCAAATGAAAACAGGGAGATATTGGAGTCTAAAATTAGTCAAGAAGAAGTTGGGCTAGCCATTGATAATATGAAATCAGGAAAAAGTGCAGGACCAGATGGTCTTCCAGTTGACCTTTATAAGAAATTTAAGAATAAATTAATAAAACCTTTTTTGGAAATGGTTTTAGAAGCATTTCAAAATAATAATTTACCATCATACATAAATAATGCCTTAATTATACTGCTGCCAAAACCAGGTAAGCCCTCTAATAAATGTGAAAATATGAGACCAATAAGCCTATTAAACGCCGACCTTAAGATAATCTGTAAAATTTTAGCAAGACGAATACAAGAAATTTTACCAAATATTATTAATCGAGATCAGAATGGCTTTATAAAGGGAAGACAAGGCTTCCATAATGTAAGAAGACTATTTAATATTATTTATTTTAATAAAGAAGCACCGGATACAGCTCTCCTATCACTGGACGCCGAAAAGGCCTTTGATAGAGTTGAATGGCCCTTTCTTTTTGAAGTCCTACAAAGGTTTGGACTTGGAAATAATTTCATAAAATGGGTTCAAATAATATACAATAATGCTACAGCAGAAATCCTAACAAATAACAATATTTCAAAACCAATAAAAATCAATAGAGGATGTCGACAAGGCTGTCCACTTTCACCTTTACTGTTTACTATGGCAATTGAACCTTTAGCGATAGCGATACGTTTACATTCACAAATATATGGAATTAAAGTTGGACCAACAGAACATAAAATCTCCCTGTATGCCGATGACATAATTTTGTTTATGTCGAATCTAAAAAAATCAATTCCAACCTTGTTGAATTTAATAAAGAATTTTGGGGAAATATCAGGATATAAAATAAATAAAACTAAATCTTCAATATTAATGCTAAATGAGACCCAGAGAAATTACCCAGCCCCTGAGGTAAATCAATTCAATGTTGTAAATCAGTTTAAATATTTAGGAATCCAAATTGTGCCTAAGCTAGAATCAGTCGCCAGTGTCAACTATGAAGCCTTAATGACAGATATCAATGAGTTAACTCAGAGATGGATGTCACTACCAATGTCGATGATCGGGAGAATCAATATACTTAAAAGTAATATTTTACCTAAAATACTTTATTTATTTCAATACATTCCCTTATCACCACCTTTAGATTTATTCTCAAGAATAAAAAAAAAGTTAGTGGAATTTATATGGAACAACAGGAGGGCTAGATTACGTCTGTCTTTATTATATTTACCATTTGATCGTGGAGGTCTGAAATGTCCAAATTTTATGTTGTATTATTGGTCGGCACAACTGAGGTCTATGACATACTATTTTTCATCAAATGATCTCCCTCACTGGACTGAAATGGAATCATACAATTTACCTTTACCTCTTCCCATATTCATATACTCAGATTCGGCAAAAAAATTACAAAAACAAGTTAAAAATCCATTTGTAAAGCATATGATCAAAATATGGTGTGAAGCTAAAAACTATTTAAAAGAACCACAGTTACTGTCACAATTTAGTCCAATATGGGGTAATCAATATTTTAAACCAGGGAGAGCGGACGCTGTATTTAAAGTATGGAATTTAAAAGGGATACAAAAGATTCAGGATTTATATTTGCCATGTGCAGATAACATAATGTCTTTTGAAGAGCTGAGGATCAAATTTAATCTCAATAGAACACATTTTTTTAAATATCTTCAACTTAGAAACTTTATTCGATCAAATCAAAATAAAGCTCTCACTCGACCTATTTATTCATCCTTGGAAAAAATGATGATGAAAGATAGTAAAAGAAAGGGTATTATTTCAGAGTTTTATAACTCATTGACACTATCTTCAAGTGAAAATTCACTGAAAAGATTAAACCACTGGAAAGAAGATCTGCAAACTGAAATTTCAGAGGAACAATGGGAATTGGCTTGTACAGAAGCTCAAACCAAATCAATAAATGTACGCCTTAAATTGATACATTTCAAATGGTTAATGCGGATGTATGTTACACCGGAGGAGTTAAATAAATATAACAAAAATATACCAGATACATGCACAAAATGCATGGAAAGTAAAGGAGCTCTATTTCATTGTGTATGGGAATGTAGATTAATAAGAATGTTTTGGGAAGAGGTGAGGGTAACAATTGAAAAAATAATCTCAAAACAAATCATATTGAATCCTAAATTGTTTTTGTTGGGTCTGTACCCAGAAAAGCATAATTTTAATAAAAGTGAAAGAACATTCATAGACCTCAGTTTGCTTAATGCCAAAAAATGTATTGCACTATTATGGAAAAAGACTCATAGACCAGATGTGACTCAGTGGTTAAGACAGATGTTAACAAACCTTCCATTAGAAAGAATAACATATATACTGAAATCAAAGGAAATTGTGTTTGAGAATATATGGAGACCTTTTATTGATTATGTAAAAAATTTAAACATAACTTTTGAAGAAGAAGGTGAATGATGTGTGTGGACCTTGTAAATTCCAAACTGGTGAACATATTATGTATACTTATGTATTGGATTGTCTAGACTAAACAGAGGAGCATTGTTGAAGATTTGATTTTGCTGGTGGTTGTTGGTGTTTTTAGTGCATCCTTTTTTTTTTTTTTTTTTTTGTAGTACTTTAGTGTTAGTGTTTGATTGTTTGTATCATGTTTGTTAAAAAAAAAAAAAGGTTCAATAAAGATATTGTGAAAAAAAAAAAAGCAGACTATCCAAATACCAAATCGGAAAACCAAATGACAATTTAATAAAAGAACATCTAGATAATTACATGTTTGGTAACAGCCCTCACCAACATACACCTGTCAAATGAGCAGAAAAAAACTCTGAACACCAAAAATATGTATATCTACACTACTCAAAAAAAAGTTAGGGATATTCGGCTTTCAGGTAAAATTTCAGGATGCACCTAAAATGCACTACAACCTTTACAGGTGAACTCAATTTGACCTTCTCTAAACTTCTGAATGCACATTTCCAACTGTTCAATATTTTAATACTTTTTGTATAACTTGCTGTTCTCTAACAAGGTGCTTAACGGCAAAATTCACCACAGGTGTTTAATCCATGAATTGACCAATTAGTATTTAAACAGTCCTCTTCATCATGCCTGCGCTGAGTTCTATATTGTCTTGTTGGTTGTATATTGTTTTTGTGCTAGTGTCCTGCTCCTCACTTTTATGTTTTTATGTGTGTCCTTGTTGTGCAGCACTTTGTGTAGTGAGTGTTGCTTTTTAAAGTGCTTTATAAATAAAGTTGATTGATTGATTGATGCTGTTCACATTATGACATCATGAGACCAAGACGACACCTAATAATTGAACAACAGTACCTGGCCATTGCTAGGCATCAAACAGGATGTTCTCAAAAGTGGCCACTGAGCTTAGAGTGTCAGAGTGTCATCAGCAGGCTGCAACAGAGATATAGAGACTGGAAGAGTCACAGAAAGGCAGAGAAGTGGACATCTTTTGGCCACATCCTACACTGATGACCACTTCATTGTGAACAGTGCCCTGTGGAACCGGATGATGAATGCCACTCAACTCCAGGCACATATAAGGGAGGTGAGAGACATCCAAGTTTCACGTCTGACCATTCAAAACAGTTTACATCAGCGTGGTCTGCATGCTAGATGACCTGCAATGGTACCTGACCCCACCACCAGGCACAGGCATCATCATCTTGCATGGGCCAAGGAGTATTTACGCTGGACAAGGGACCAGTGGGCCTCAGTGTTGTTCTCTGATGAAAGTTGATTCATGCTGAGGAGAAATGATGGCCGCCAACGATGATGGAGATGTCAAGGAGAGCACTATGCTTCAGCCACTGCTGTTACCAGACAAGCCTTTGGTGGTGGTGGTGGTGGTGGTGGTACAGTCTGGGCAGGTGTATCTAGTCAATACAGAACTGCCCTAGACCTTGTGAATGGTACAGTGACAAGCCAATACTACCTGAATAACATCATTAATCTAGTCATTGTGCCTGTGGATGAACAACACAGGCCTAATTTCATCTTCATGGACAACAATACTCCAAGATCATCAAGGTCGCATCATTAGGGAATGGCTGCTGGAGGCTGGAGTACCTCAAATGGAGTAACCTGTACTTTATCCAGATCCGAATCTCATAAAAAACCTATGGGATTAGCTGAGTGGCCGTGTAGAGGCTCGAAACACTGCACCCCACAACCTCAATGACCTGAGGGCTGCCCTTCAAGAAGAGTGGAATGCCTACTGACTAGTGAACAGCATGAGACGTCATTGTCAAGCTGTAATTGATGCTCAAGGGGACATGACAAGTTACTGAGACATTGACTTTTTATGTTGTGGTATAACCACCACTGTTGTTGGCTTTTGTTTCAATAAATTGTTTGAGATGACGAAATCACCACTGCATGCTTCTACTTAAATGCCCTACGTTCATGATATAATATCACTGTAACAAACTTTTTACATTTTCCATAAATTTTCACCCGAAAACCAAATATCCCTAACTTTTTGTGAGTAGTGTATATATCATTAACTGTTCAGTCCAGACTGAAAAAGAAATTCTTGGCATGAAAATTATCAGAAGAGGATTCAGATGCATGAGTAGTGTGTTAAATGTGGTACATTGTTGTGGAAAGCTTCGTATTCATTATGATCCTTATGATCCAAAGATGAGGGGTGGTGTTTAAAGCTGCATAATGTCTCTATAATTTGACCAAAAGTTTAAATGATTAGTTTGGTCAAACTTCAAAGAAATTAGATTGAAGAGACACACAGAAGCAGAGACGCAAACACTGAGTAACACCTGATGGAAAAGAAAGTCACAGGAGAGAAGAATAGAATTAAACTTAAAAAGAAACCTTGAAGAAAAACAGCTCTTCAAAGGTAGCGGTTGAAAATCCAATCCACAGGAGGACAAAGCAACATCTTATGAATAAATACGTCTCCACATGCTTCATCCTCCTACCTTCTTTCTCTTCCTTCTCCTCTTCTTCTCCTTGGCAGCTTGAGCAGCTTTGTGTTCATACACCAGGGCAGTGAGATTAGCCACGTATTCATCTGTCTGCTGCAGCAAGTAGGCCAGACGCTTGTCTTTCTTTTGGTCAATAAGTTTTCGGTAGCCTTCCTCATCTTCTGCCTGGTTGGGAGATAGTTACAGGAAAATAGTGGAGAGGGAGAAAAAAGCCAAGAACCTTATGAATAATTACTGTGGTATTTAAAATTAATATTCTTTTTCAGTTTTATGTAATGATACCAGCAAAATTGGTTATTTACTGGTATTTACTGGTGGACACCTATTCACAGTTGTAGTTCCTTCTGACAGCCAAGACAATTTTCATTTTTTGCACAACCAGCTCTACATTTCACCCAAATAGATTAGTATGAATACGAGAGTTCACCTTAATATGAAATAATGCAACATTCTGCTTACTATAACAAGATTATCTAAACACAATTATAATCTTAATATATGGGACTTTTATATATGGGAAAACAAAGTCTATGAAACTACTGAACCAATAAATGAACTCATGCAGTTACATATTACAAAAAACAATTATCATCATCAGTGACCCCGTTTACATGGTCATGAGTAAACCGATTATAATCAGCTTTCTGGAGTTACCCAATTATTCAAACTGTCATGTAAGTACAGTAATCTGATTACCCTTATCAGTTTAAGGCCATTATCGGTTTATGAGAAAATGGATTAACACACCTAGTTTATTTGCCCAATAAACTGTTTACTCGGTGCATGTAAACACCATAAGCCATTTATTACCTTTATTGGTCTACTCCAGTAATCAGTTTACTCGTGACCATGTAAACATGGTCATTATCATCATGAGTTTGGTTATCCAGGAGAGGCTCAGAGCAGAGCCGCTGCTCCTCCACATCAAAAGGAGCCAGTTGAGGTGGTTTGGACATCTGATCAATATGCCTCCCGGACACCTCACACGTGAAGTACTTTGGGCATGTCCCACTGGGAGGAGACTCCAGGGCAGACCTCGGACACACTAGCAAGACTATGTCTCCCAGCTGGCCTGGGAACACCTTGGTATGTTCCCTGTCAAGCTGGAGGAGGTGGCTGGGGAGAGGGAAGTCTGGGTGGGCTTCTCTGCTTAGACTACTGCCCTCGCAACCCAGACCCCTGGATAACTGGTAGAAAATGGATGGATGGAAAAACAGTCATGTCAAGCTGTCCCAAAATACATACCACACAATTTGAAAGCCACTGCTGTTGAGTTCATTGTGCTCTGCGTCTTTATGTAACACTTGTAGAATAAGGTGTCTATGGTATTGGTAAAACTAATTCTTGCAACCATTAAAAGATTCAAGTTATTACATTTTAAGGCTTATAATTTGACAAGGGAAAAATATCTTTTTGGAGATGCTATGTTAGGTGAATAGAAAAGGGATTACACGCTGGGACCACCTCTATCCCTGAGGTTAGAAGCAGAAGTAAGTCATTATTGTGACGCGCCAGCAGGGGCGCCTCTAACATAAGTGAATGGGCTGGCTGTATCACGCACATCTCCTCAGCGTGTAAATGTAAGATGCTATCAATGACAGAAAACAGTGATAGACCAATAATGAGAACTCAATGATCTTGATTCAGACTGACGTTTTTTTCTCCTGGAAATATGAGCCAATAAATACTCAAGTGGTTAATGGGACTGTATATGACAGTGATGTTGATCAATGGCTTTATTTTCCAAGTGTTTACAAGTTTAGCATTTTGCTAATTAGTGCTAAAAGTTCATGGTTGCTAATGAGTATAATTTTAACTAATGCATCTGACACAGGAGTCTCCAACCTGGGGCTCCTGGAATGTTCAGGTTTCTGTGGGAAATTTTCTAATTTCACTTCTTAATTGGTCCAAAGATTTGCAAATAATTTGCTGTTGTTGTGCATGGGTGCAAGGGTGCCTAAAGAACACACGCACAGCAATGACAAATTATTTGCAAATCTTTAGGCCAATTAAGAAGTGAAACTAGAAAATTTCCCACAGAAACCTGAACATTCCGGGAGCCCCAGGTTGGAGCCCCCTGACCTGACATGAAGTGATGATGGTAATCTAAGCCCAACATGTTTGGAAAACAGGAAAACAGGCCTATGCCTGTACATCCAAGGTGTATGCTTTAGCCCCATTCATGGTGGCACAAATGCATCGGTGTGCACGTGAGTGCACAGTGTATGTCAACTAAATTCTGTCACCTTCCATTCCGCAGAGAGTGAGGGCAGACCAAGCACATGCAGCCTGAATTCTGTGACCTGGCACACAGTATTGTTTAGATTGAAATGAGCACCTTTAAATTTTTTGTCCTCATGTCATTGAATTTTGGATGGTCAAATCACTTTGCTGGAGCATCGCTGTAACCTACCATGTGGACATATGGACAGTAGATTACTTTTAATGCATGTGCAAGAAACGCAACTGTGTAGCAGACAGCTTTTGTCTGAAAACAACTTTGAACAGTGCTGTGTATGTAACTGCAGTTCACAGCCTGCATCTGATTTATTTGTGCCGCTGAATCCTGCCTTACACTCCTGTATATTGAGATTCACAATGAGATCAAAACAAACGAGTGCATCATTTTACAGTTTTTACACAAATTCAAGCTTTAAGAAAACATGTGTAGCTTTCAACACAGTTATTACCATAAGCCTCCTCATTCTCTCCTTCTCAATTCTCTCAGTCTCTTTCTTCTGTTCTCGCTCTGTGTTGGTGTGCCATGTGGCGATGGCTCTGGTGAGTTTCTGGATTTTACCGGACACGGAGCGATGGTACTCTTTGAAGTCCTTGGCATGCTGAAGGATGCTGTTGAGATATTCCTGAAAGACAAGTCACACAACTTGCTTTAGAACAAAAAAGCAATTTGGCTTTGTGTTGCCAGACTCCACTTTCTTTGTCAAATTGTTTTCCACCTCAGATTTACAAGACGGGACAGCTCGATTCTGTCGACTTGTTGTCATCTTTCTTATTTCATTTGTTAGCTTGTTTTGACAGTGGACGTCTGTTTTATTACTTTGTCACTTCTTCAAGAAAATTTATCATGACAAAGTTAAAAACACACACAAACAACTTGGCTGCTTCCTATGGATTTTTATGAAGGCTTCTGGTGTATACCTGATGCTTCTGTCGACGCTTCTTTTCCTGTTCGAGTTTCTGCTGCTTCTCCAGCTTCTCTGTCATACGAGCCTCCCTCAGTGTTTGTCGCTTACTGCGTCTGTAAGCCTTTGAGTTGAGGGCTGTCTCCAGGGTTGTGTCTCGCCTCATGCACGCCACCACGTCCTGCCTCAGCTGGAGATAATAAACATTATTACTAGGAGTGGAGCAAAAGACCAAATCGACATAATATCAAGATTCTTAGCACTCATGACGATGCATCGATCCCTAAACAGACACACACAGATATTTAATTTTTTTTTTTTGTTACTTATTTGTACCCGTAGGTAGATTTGGTTTGCAGTCTGGTGACAAGCCACCGGCTGCTGGTCGCTGCGTGCGCGAGCGCCCTAAACCTACATGTTTTTGGTATGTGGGAGGAAACCGAAGAAATCCCGGAGTAAACCCACGCAACACGGGGAGAACATGCAAACTCCACACAGCTCACTGTTGGTCGGGGGCTGGAATCGAACCCACGATCTCATGATCCCCGCGATCCCCCGGCCAAGGGTAAAACTGTGCTGCCACAGTGCTAAACCACTGCGCCACCGTGCAGCCCATAATAATTACATAATAATAATTACATATATATAAGTGCACAAGCCAGTGTACTCTTAGTGCCAGTCCCAAGCCCAGGTGTTGGGAAAAATTGTATATACTGTATGCATATAAACAGTTATCATTTTATTAATGATTCATGAAATGAAGATTGATATTCTTATATGTATGATACTTTTTCTTATTAGTCATAAATACAACTTGTGCTTCTTATAATCACTGTTAGTGACTAAGCTGCATCACCCTTCTGTTATTCATCTGATGTGTGATAAAAGAGTGTTGACATACTGTATATGCTGTATCAAGACTTGTCCCCTGTACACCCTGTGTGTGCAGGGGACATTGCATGAACAGAGTGTTCATACAATTTATCTCCTACACACACTTGAAGACATACGGAGCGTACTTTTTGCTTATGTGGTAATTCTGTTTGTTCTGCTTTTGCTGAGTTTATCACATACTCCATGTATATAAAGAAAGCAACTGCGGACTATTTTTTAGTGTCCCACTTGCCCTGTAAAAGGTATGTGTTGATACTCCTTGTACAAGTAAAAACTTCAAAGGCTCTGCGTGTCTTAAGTCTGATCTCTGATTCAGTCTAATACCTTTTTGTACTCTGTATTTGTGAGGTTATATTTCAGACTTCTGACATAGCTGGTGCCTGAAACCCGGGACAGCTGAGATCCAGGTGGAGCGGGAAGGGATGTGTGTCCTGCAGGTTGAAAACTGGAAACCCGACTTGAGGGAACGCTGCCAGAGACTCTCCTTCTCCCGGCTCTAATCTGGTGACGGCTGTCCTTACTGATAGAGCCTAAAAAGTAAGTTACAAATTTTTCCCTTTTCAGATTGACTGTAGTAGACGTATATGAAGAATAACCGAGCCTCACAATTCACAATTTCCCATTTTTAAAGAACCACGGGTCAGCTGACGAGCGAGTAATGGTAGTACAAGCGGCGTCCTGTACTTTTCCTTGTGGTTAAAAACCGCTGCAGGAATGCAGTGGTCTTAGGAAGTAACGTGACGGCGATTCATGGTTACTGACCGGTCAGGTTTTAAAATAAAGAGGGGTGCAGGAGACAGTGTGACGGCGATTCACAACTGTTTGGTGGTCAGGTTTTAAAATAAGTAGGGTGAAGGAATTCACCCCAAATTGGGCAGTAATAGTGTTAAACAGTCAGCGTACTGTTCAACGTTCCTGACTACGGAACACACCCCAAAAATTGGGTAGTAATACGGTTACGGTGGGCGTACTGTTAACGTCCCTGACCATCTAAAAATGGGGAATTGTGTTAGAAGACCAGATAGGCAGACGAATAAACAGAAGAAAAAACAGGACATAGCGCGCGCAGCTGTAAAAATTACAATAACAGACAAAATGAAAAGGGAAAAATAAAGGATCCAGAAAAATACTTAAATAAATGGAAAAAAGGATTTCTCATTCAAGCCCACGTTGAACGTGGATGAATGCCAGGCATTGTTAACAACCATTGAAAAGACGTCTAATAAACCTGTTAAAACAGGCAAACCCAGTGCGGAGCTCCAATGTGCCATATTGTGGTCACAAGCGGCAGAGGCTTCCCAACGGAAAGCTGATGAAGCCAGAAAACTCCACTATTGGAAAATCCACCCCCATACCCCAAACCGGGACCTAAGGCGGGCCCGTATTCCACTCTTTCACAAGAAGCCCAAGAGGTTGGGAAAAGGAGGAAGCAAATAAAATCATAATTAAATGGCAGCAAAACTGGATAACGTTAAAATGGACAATGAGAACGTTGTTTTATCTATTATCTATTCTGTGTGTGTGTGTGTGTGTGTGTGTGGTTGATCTGTGAAGAAAGTGGTCTAAATATGGGTACTTTTACAAAGTTTTTATTTTTTCAATTTAACTCTGTGGGGTCTTGATTAATGTTGCGTACGTGATAAACTGTTTACATATTTAAAAAAAAAAAAAAAAATTTTGACGCATTACTGACCTTTGTCCTTGACTGAAATATGACAGTGCACTTTATAGGGAAAAAAGGACTGACGTGTGACAATGTGACTACAGGCCATACTATGATCATATTATGATGTCATTTAATAATGCCTAATCACTGAAGATTTTATGTTTACCCTATATCATATGATTTAGAGCACAGAGGATCAAAACAGATTGATAATTAATGTGTCTGTGCATATGATCTGCCAGAGGCTGTGGATTATCAGACAAAGGTCTTGGAGAAAGAATCACTTTTTGAAGCCAAGTATGACTTTGTATGACATTGTAGATAACATAAGGTGTACTGATTCAAATGACTTTGACTTTACAAATGTAATGTTTATATGATTTTATACTGATATTACTCACCACATAATGGTGCGGTAACAATATATTTCAGAAATGTGACAGCAATGAGGGATGTGCTTCTCCTGATTCAGCGGTGGCCAAGCTGGGACAGGGTGAACTACATTGCACTCCATAATTTACCAAGGAATGTATGAAATAGGGACATTCCTTGTAAAACATTAAATCGAATTCTAAATTAGGCAAAACGTCCGCCTTTCCTTTGACTGAAAGAATGTGACACAATATTTCAAATTCAACCCATCTGTGTTCAATTGGACAAACTGATCTTATTTATCAATGCTGAAGCATATCAAAAATGCACAGATAGTTATTGTTTTTCTTAAATGAAATTTGTAAACTATTTCAAGAGATGTCACAAAAAGAAGCTATAATTATTGAGATATTAAGCCTCCATGTATCAAAACAGAGGGTATCAAAGAAATTAATTAGCAAATTAATTAGCAAATAATTAGCAATCCCCAGAAAAATAGATAATGCATAAAAATTATCAATAAATGCAATTTTATTTACATAAGTGCTTTTCATTTCATTTTCTGTAGTGCCCAGGATAAACATATGGCTGCAGTTATAACTCAAATACAGGCTGGGCAATACAGACCACCTTTTTATTATTTATGGGATAATACAAATAATAAGATCACGCCCTCTATTATCCTACACATTTCCCATGTTGTGGAGAAGGGGGCAAACAGCAACTCTCTCCCTCTCTCTACTTAGCAAAGGAAGAAGCGAGCGATAGGCTTGCTCTGTAAAAATAGAAGTGTGCTTATGCTGTAACGGTGTTGTCTGGGGTTAACTTATCTGTATTCTGTACAGATAGTAAATATGCTTATAGCACATGCCACCTGCATAACGCTACTCACTGTGCTGCTATTGGTCTTTTAGGAACCGTCAGTCTTATTAATAATGTTGATGTTTTAAAAGACTGTCAAAATAATATGGACCTTCCTCCTGTTTCATGTGTAAATAATTAGATATACATTTGGCTTGTCTGATGAAAATTTGCTCTGCCACCCACATTATACAGATGAGCTGTCCTGGTGGCACATGGCCAACCATGTGCCAACAGGAGGAAATCAATGATGAGGATGTTGGGAAAAACTGTCCTAATATTTTGAAAGAAGTAACAAAAACATGCCAAAAGTGCATCATTTGTTTATAAAATAATGCTCAAGGAGCAATGGAAAGCTACAATATTGCTTGGTGTTGATTGACACCTCCACAAAGTGGACAGGAATTCATCACACATCCCCAGCAAATGCCGCATCTGTGTGTGTGAAACTCTATTGAATGACGCTCTTTCCGTTTTTGGGGTTCCAGAACTGATTTATGCAGATAATGGAACTCATTTTACAGCACAAACAGTTCAAGACTTAATCCAAGCTGTAAGAAGTAAGATCAAATTTCATAGTATCGGTACAATCAAACAAATGCTGGCAAAAACCACACATGGAAAGGGTGTTACTTGGCCAGAAGCTCTGAAATTAGTCAGACTAACCATTAACTCTATACTAGACCCAAAGACAGGATTATCACCTTTTGAATGTGTTTTTTCGCCATCCTTATGTATTACCTGATCTCTCACCACTAACCACATCTAACAAATACACAGATCTTGGTGAACATCTCAGGGAATGTTTTGATTCTGTCAGAAGCTATGCTCCACAGAAAGAAACGGATCAACCTGGAGACTATGTCTTCATAAGGAACATAAAGAACCACCACCGACAACACTAGACACTCCCACTCCCACTGCAGTACGTATTGCTGAATGACCATCTCGGATTCACCTTTCACACGCTAAAAGACTACGGGTGCCTGTAAGTGAACTAACTAACTTGTTTCCCTGAGTAAGTCCAGTACAAAGGGGGCATGTCCTTTTAAGGACAAGGCCGTCTCAACCCTGGTGAAGAAAGAGGCCCGGAGGGGTGCTCTCTCAGGTGGAAGCATGGCACCAAAACTATTGATGACTCTGTGTTCAGCACTTCTCCTGGCAGTGGGGTGGTAATCTCTTTCTGATTCAAGGACAAGGAACCCACGAAGCACGGACAATGAACAATACGCATAACCTATGGTACCAGACAATGGTGGTTTCGGTGAGAGGACTGGGAATCGATACTTCTTGCTATGTGTGTTCATTGCTACCCCATTTACACAAGACTGCAATACCCATGATTGACTACAATACCCATGATCCCTGTTCCACTGAGTGAAGAGAAAACGCCCGGAGCGACAATAGCGATGAACTCTCGTCTCAGTCTGTTTAATACAAGCAATAATGTTGGACATTGGTTGGTGGGGAATTTGTCAGAAAGGTATCTTAATAGAATGAATGTCACTATTACTGATTACACTGGGTCTAAGATTAGAATATTTAATATTATTGGGATTGGAACTTCTTTGCTTGCAGTTAAGAAGCATTTAATGAAAGTAAATCCTACACTGTTTACTTCACCAATCTGCTTTCACAAAAATTGTAGTAAAAACAGTTTCAACCTGGGTATTTCACAAAGATGCAATGATACTAAGGAAGTGACCTGTGAAGTGTCATATTATGATTCTGTCTGTAGAAATGTATTTCACTTTCCCTATATTGCTGCTGGAAAATTCACCTTAAAGAGGAAAAATTGTACTTTTAACTGTAGCAATAATCCTACTGTTTTTTGGCCAAATGATGTTGGGTATGGATTCTTGGAAAACCAATGGGTACTCTTTTTCCAATGTATGGCAGTGCTCTAGCTATACGCCACATGAATGCTTAATGATGTCAATGTAGGAAATCTTTTGAAGTTACATTATACTGATAATTGCATATGATTAAAAAGATTAATAAAATAATAAACAGGAGGAAAATGTTGGGAAAAATTGTATATACTGTATGCATATAAACAGTTATCATTTTATTAATGATTCATGAAATGAAGATTGATATTCTTATATGTATGATGCTTTTTCTTATTAGTCATAAATACAACTTGTGCTTCTTATAATCACTGTTAGTGACTAAGCTGCATCACCCTTCTGTTATTCATCTGATGTGTGATAAAAGAGTGTTGACATATATGCTGTATCAAGACTTGTCCCCTGTACACCCTGTGTGTGCAGGGGACATTGCATGAACAGAGTGTTCATACAATTTATCTCCTACACACACTTGAAGACATACGGAGCGTACTTTTTGCTTATGTGGTAATTCTGTTTGTTCTGCTTTTGCTGAGTTTATCACATACTCCATGTATATAAAGAAAGCAACTGCGGACTATTTTTTAGTGTCCCACTTGCCCTGTAAAAGGTATGTGTTGATACTCCTTGTACAAGTAAAAACTTCAAAGGCTCTGCGTGTCTTAAGTCTGATCTCTGATTCAGTCTAATACCTTTTTGTACTCTGTATTTGTGAGGTTATATTTCAGACTTCTGACACCAGGTAAATGGGAGAGGGTTGTGCAAGGAAGGGCATCCGACATAAAACCTTTGTCAAATCAAACATGCGGATCACGACGAATGAGACTTATACCGGGATCGGTCAAGGCCCGAGTTAACAACAACCTAACTGACAGGGTGCTGGTGGAAATTGGGCTACTGTTGGTCAAAGATCAAGGAGGAGAGGTGGAAGGCATGTTAGGAGGGAGAGAGAGAAAAGGAAAGGTAGAAATGTGGAGGTGAGAGCAGGGACGTTAAATGTAGGGACTATGACTGGTAAAGGCAGAGAGTTGACTGATATGATGGAGAGAAGAAAGGTAGATACACTGTACGTTCAAGAAACCAGACGAAAGGGAAGCAAGGCTAGGAGAATTGGGGGGGGGGGGTTAAACTGTTCTACCATGGTGTAGATAGGAAGAGAAATGGAGGAGTAATCTTGAAGGAAGAGTCTGTGAAGAGTGTTCAGGATGTAAAGAGGGAGTCAGACAGAATCATGAGTTTGAAGCTAGAAGTCAAAGGTGTGATGCTGAATGTTGTCTGTGCGTATGCCCCATAAGTTGGATGTCAGGAAGAAGAGAAAGAAGAATTCTGGAGTAAGTTGGATGAAGTGGTAGAGAGTTTTCCCAGGGGGGGACAGTGGTGACTGGAGTGGACTTTAATGGGCATGTAGGTGAAGGGAACAGAGGTGATGAGAAGGTCCTGGGTAGGTATAGCCTTAAAGAGGGAAATGTGGAAGGACAGATGGTTGTGGATAGGATGTAAATGGAAATGGCTGTGGTGACCACATACTTTAAGAAGAGAGAGGAACATAGGGTGACTTACAAGAGTGGAGGAAGGTGCACACAGGTGGACTGCAGGAAGTTCCATTTTATATGGTCTTTGGCATGACCCGGCCTCCCGGTTGTGGGGCGGATGCAGATTAGTGGCCAATTAATTGATAATTCAGCAGTCCTTTTCAATAGGAGTTTATTCCATGAAATGTAGTTGCTTCGCTGTCCAGGTGGGGGCGCACGCGGTCACACAATGTCGTATTTCAACCAAAAAAGCAGAAGAAGACGCCAAGCCCCCATAGCGCATGTGCTGTGCAGAGCAAAAAAACTCCTCTCCTCATCAGAGTTCGGAAGCGCCCCGCCCACGTGACCGTCGGTCTGTAGGCAGAGTGACTCTCTAGCGTTGCTGTCCGAGAGAAGCATGAGCTTATTAAAGCGCTTTAAACGTGGAAAAAAGAAGAAGAGGTATGTAAGCAGTGGAGGCATTTATTGTGGTTGTAACCCACTGGTAACGGGAACAATAATGACGAGTCACTTAGCTAACAGTTGTGGTTAGGCTTCATAGGCAGAGAAAGGCAAGAGTAACTGAATCGCTAAGGATTTACTTCACCAGCCACTACAATATTAACTAATTTATGTTAATTATTATGTACCTGGCAAGTTAAGATGACCAAAATTCATGAAGTCAATGACTTTAAACCATAGGCAGCACTTCAGACAAACTAACCGTGCCAACATTTGAATTTCAAAATAAAGGAGGTTTATCCTGCTGTCTGGGTGGTGAGGAGAGTTCTGAAAAACTATAAACATATAGAAATATTATAACAGAAATAAATGCATCTTTGGTAATTTAAATTAATTTATTTCATTAAAGAAAATGTTATAATTTCAATCAACCTTTATTGTCATGATGCTATACATACAACTGTAGTGCAAGCAAGATGAAATTCCGTTTCTCTAGGCATCCATATATATAAAAAGAACATAATTTAAAACACACTCACACACACCCTCACACCCCACCCCAACAGCCATTCACACATCCCTGAGACACATTTGATTTTTACAGTAATATTAATTTATTACAGTTGCAGTTTAAGGTGATAATAACTGCTTATATATAAAATACCAATTAAAATGGCTAAGTGAGTCAAGGTAGCTAAGTGAAGTAAATACTTAAAACTAACTAGAACTATAATATACATATAATATAGTGTACATAATGTCCATAAAGTGCAGTAATATGTATAAAAGATTCCGGATCAACTGTTCAACATCCTAACAGCTTGTGGAAGGAAGCTGTTAACCAGTCTGGTGGTTTTGCCTCTGATGCTCCGGAATCGTTTGCCAGATGGCAGCAGTTCAGAAGTGTTTATACAGAGGGTGAGAGTGGTCCTTAACAATGTTCAGTGCCCTGCTCCTACAATGGCTCTGAAAAAGTTCTTGGACAGAGGGGAGGGAAACTCCAATTATTTTTTTTTTTAAATCAAAGTTAAATTATTGTTCTGTTCTGACTCTGCAAAATTATGGTCAAAAGTATAAATTGTATAAAGAAAAAAAGTCAAAATTTTACCACAATCTGTTTCAAATTTATATTAAAAAAACAGTTATAAAAAAAAAATAGACAAAAAAATAGCTCTAAAAAATAGCTCTAAAATAATCTGTTTTTTATCAAGACCAAAGATCGCTGACTTTGGTCTTGATAAAACACAGTGGACCAACACCAGCAGATGACATCTGTTCAGATAAAAGTAAATTTTGGATTTCATTTGGAAAGCACAGTCCAACAGTCTGGAGAAACAGTGGAGAGGCACAGAATCTAAGTTGCTTGAGGTTTATTTATCTTTTGTTCATATAAAAGACAAAAAATAAAATAGAAAGGAGATGGCTTTACCTTCTTAACATGTTTCGACTGTACACTGCAGCCTTCGTTAGAAGAGTCAGCTGATTGCTGCCAGGTGTCATTTATCAGCTGATTTTCGTAGGCAGGGCCAGCTCAGCAGATCTGTCAGATCCACCAAGCCGGCCCCGCCTCCCGCCGTCAGATGGTCTCTGGAGAATGTGGTCCCAGGTGTGGGAAAGCATAAAGGCTCCCTCATCTCGGTTCATGGTGTCTTTTCCCTACTTCCTGATCTCTATGGCCTCCTTGATCCAGCATTTGTGTCTGTTGCTCTCCGATCCAATAATTTTTGCATTGTCCCAGTCCATGATGTGATTATTTCTTTTGCAGTGATCTGATATTGCTGATTTTAATGTTTCTTGTTCTGCCTTTTCTTTTTGTGATCTTGTGAGTCGTCCTTGTGTTTCCTTCTCACATTCCTTCCGGTGTTCTTTTTTTCTTGTGGTGAATGGTCTTCCAGTTTCTCCAGTGTAGGTTTTGTTGCATGATCTGCATATTTCATATATTACATTGCATTTTTTGTCTTGTTCTATTCTGTCCTTGGGGTGTACTAACAACTGTCTTAATTTTTTGTGTGGTTTGACTGCTGTGTTTATTTTGTATTTTTTCATGATCCTTTGAATTGGTTCCGTGATCCCTCATATGTATGGTATAGTCATGGTGCCCTTGTTTTTGATTTTGGCTTTTGTTCTGTGTCTTATTTCCTGTTTATTTTCTTTGTTTTTGACTTGCTGTTTCCTTTTGTTTACAGCCCATACTGGATATTGGCAGCGTATAAGTGCATGTTTTATGTGGTTTTCCTCCTCCTGTCTGTCTTCTTGGTCTGTGATGATGGTGGCTCGTTCATATAACGTCCTGACGACTGATAGCTTGTGTGCTGTGGGGTGTTCCGATGTCCATAGTAGGTATTGATCTGTGTGGGTTGGTTTCCTGTAGACTGTGATTTTTATGCTGCCGTCATCGTTGTGGTGGATTTTCATGTCCAGAAAGGCTATGGTGCCATTTTTCTCCTCTTCATGTGTGAATTTTATGTTCCCAGTGCTGTCCGTGCTGTTCAGATGGTCAGTGAGTTCTTGTGTGTGTCCTTTCCTTATTTTTTCCAGAATGTCATCCACGTATCTCTTCCAAAGGGTGGGTTTGCATTGTGTAGCTGCTGTGTTAATGGCTTTGTTTTCCAGATCCTCCATGAAAAAACTGCTCATAATGGCTGACAGTGGGTCTCCCATTGCAAATCCTTCTTTTTGTCTGTAAATTTTTCCTCTGAATTGAAAATTGGTGGATTTTGCAACAAACTGTAATAATTTGGATATGTCGTGAACTGTGAGATTGGTGCGTCTTTTTAGAGTACTGTCATTGTTGAGGCGTTCTTGCACTATATGTAGTGTGACGTTAACAGTCTTAGTCTTTGTGAATAATGAGATGACGTCATGTGAAATGAGGATCTCGTCTGATTCTATTTTCATATCTTTGAGTTCTTGTGCCAGCTCTTTTGAGTTTTTGCAGTGGAAATCTGATAGTCCAAGGAGGGGGTTTGATGATTTCAACCAGGGCTTTTGATAAATTGTATGTAACTGATCCATTACTGTCTATTATTGGCTGCAGTGGGATATCCTTTTTATGTATTTTTGGAGTTCCATATATCCAAGGGGTGATGCTGGCTGTGGGTATCAGGTGATCATATGCGTCCTTTGTGATTTTTTTGCTTTCTAATAGAGGTTTGAGAAGGGCTTTTAGCATTTTTTTCTTTTCTTCTGTGGGATTTGTTTTTATGATTTCATATGTGCTACTGTCTTCCAACATGGTTTCCATCTGTTTTTCATATGTTTCCATGTCCAATATTACTGTCGTTCTGCCTTTATCTGCTGGGAGGATTGTGATTGTTTGATCTGTCTTGAGTGAGTTTAATGCTTTTTCTTCTTTTCTTGTAACGTTGCTTTGTGGTAATTTGGCCATTTTTAGGATTCCTGCGACTGCGTTCCGGAGTGATGCTTTTTCTCCTTGGTCCTGGATTTTTTCACATGCCAGTTCTGTTGCGAGGATGTATTCATCATGGGGTATTCTGGCTGGTGTGATGGCGAAGTTCAGTCCTCTACTCAGCACTGTTTTCTCTGTGTCCGTGAGTGTGCATTGTTGAGGGGGCCTTTATGCTTTCCGACACCTGGGACCACATTCTCCAGAGACCATCTGACGGCGGGAGGCGGGGCTGGCTCGGTGGATCTGACAGATCTGCTGAGCTGGCCCCGCCTACGAAAATCAGCTGATAAATGTCACCTGGCAGCAATCAGCTGACTCTTCTGACGAAGGCTGCAGTGTACAGTCGAAACATGTCAAGAAGGTAAAGACATCTCCTTTCTATTTTATTTTTTGTCTTTTATATGAACAAAAGATAAATAATTAAAAGAAGACAAAATGAACCTATTTGCTTGAGGTTTAGTGTGAAGTTTCCAAAGTCAGTGATGACTTGAGGAACCATGTCATCTGCTGGTGTTGGTCCACTGTGTTTTATCAAGACCAAAGTCAGCGTAGTTGTCTACCAGGAAATTTTAGAACACTTCATGCTTCCCTCTACCGACAACCTTTATGGAGAAGCTGATTTCATTTTCCAGCAGGACTTGACACTCCTCCACAATGCCAAAAGTATCAAAACCTGGTTTAATGACAATGGCATCACTGTGTTTGATTGGCCAGCAAACTCTCCTGACCTAAACCCCATAGAGAATCTATGGAGTATTGTCAAGAGGAAGATGAGAGACACCAGACCCAACAATGCAGATGAGCTGAAGGTCACTATCAAAGCACCCTGGACCTTCATAACACCTCAGCAGTGCCACAGGCTGACCACCTCCATGCCACGCCACACTGACACAGTAATTAATCCAAAAGGAGCCCTGAGCAAGCATTGAGTGTGAACATGGACATACTTTTCAGTCAGCCAACATTTCTATTAAAAAACTATTTTTTTTAAAATTAATTTTATGTAATATTCAAATTTTTTGAGAAACTGAATTTGGGGTTTTCATGGACTGTAAGCCATAATCATCAAAATTAAAATACACAAACACTTGAAATATATCAATTTCGGTGTAATGAACCTATATAATACAGGTTTTTTTTTAATTGAATTACCTAAATAAATCAACATTTTGTTGACATTCTAATTTATTGAGATGCACCTGTACAAGAAAAGTCATAATTTTACAAGAAAAAATTACAAAAAAGGAAAATGGTTGCAAATTTAGATAGATTTACAGAGAAAAGTAGAAAACTACAAGAAAATTGTTATAAATTTTGGAGAAAAACCTCAAACCTTCAAGACTGAAGTCATTCCTCAAGTTTTTAAGTGGGTGGTCTTTGTACCCTTAACTCAACTAGAAATTTTTGGTTGTCTACTTTTAATTATTCATTTCAAAGCATTACTTTTACATGAGTAGAATTTGTGGCTACTATACCCACCTCTGATCATATAATTTAAGTATGCATGAGTAAATTAGCAAGGAAAATACTGGGTAGCGATAGCCGGTGCGGTGTTAGCTTTAGCTTAGCTCTTAGCCCACCGCGCTTACCCCTCCTTTGTTTACGATCTTTACGCCGCCTGCGAGCACTTCCAGTCGGCCGGGAAGCCTGCCGAGCGTCGGGAGTTCTCCAGAGCTCCGGGATGAGATGTAGATTCAGACGTAGGTTGCTGATAAAAAGGTCATTATCGTTGCTTTGTAGGGCATTCAAGCTATCTCTGATTATAAGCCCAGCAACTCCATACCTATAGCCATGACTGTGCCCTTTCTCAATGAGCTAAATGACTTCTATGCTCGTTTTGACAAGGACAACAACGAAAAGAACATCAATTTCCCACCCTCTGATGACCTCCACCACCTCACACTCACCCACACCGACGTCCGTAACGCACTGAGTCATGCCAACGTACGTAAGGCTGCTGGCCCTGATGGCATTCCTGGGCGTGTGCTGAGGGCATGCACTGAGCAGCTGGCAGGGGTCTTCACAGACATCTTCAATCTGTCCCTGGCCCAGGCCGTGGTACCAGCGTCCTTCAAGACTACTTCAATAGTACCAGTGCCGAAACATTCAACACCATCGTGCCTAAATGACTATCGCCCTGTGGCACTGACACCCATAGTCATGAAGTGCTTTGAGCGACTGGTCTTGGCACAGCTCAAAAAAGGCCTGCCCCCTACACTGGACCCTCATCAGTTCGCCTACCGGAGCAACAGGAGTACAGAGGATGCAGTTTCTACAGCGCTGCACTATGTACTCTCACACCTGGATGACAAGAACACCTACGCAAGAATGCTGTTTGTTGACTTCAGCTCAGCATTCAACACAGTTATCCCCTCCAAGTTGCTCACTAAACTTGGGGACCTGGGAATCAGTACCTCCACCTGCAACTGGATCATGGATTTTCTGACCAACAGACCCCAGCATGTTAGGTCAGGCCCCAACCGTTCTTCCGTCATCACACTCAACACTGGTGTACCACAGGGCTGTGTGCTCAGCCCATTCCTCTACTCCCTCTACACCCATGACTGCAGGCCTATGTATGGATCCAATTCCATCATAAAGTTCGCAGATGACACCACGGTGATTGGACTCATCAGGGACAACGACGAGTCAGATTACAGGGCAGAGGTTGAGCACTTGGCTACTTGGTGCGCTGACAATAACCTGCTCCTTAACACCAGCAAAACCAAGGAGCTCATAGTGGACTACAGGAAGGAGAGGGAAGAGACACATGACCCCATCCATATCAATGGCATAGCTGTTGAACGTGTCCCCAGCTTCAAATTCCTGGGGACCCACATCTCGGAGGACCTGTCCTGGTCAGTTAACACCACCAGCCTGATCAAGAAGGCCCATCAGCGCCTCTTCTTCTTGAGGACACTGAGGAAGAACCATCTGTCAACTGATATCCTGGGCAACTTCTACCGCTGCGTGATAGAGAGCACCCTGACCAACTGTATCACAGTCTGGTATGGGAGCTGCTCTGTCGCTGACCACAAGGTGCTACAGCAGGTGGTGAAAACCGCCCAACGCATCACAGGGACTCCACTTCCAGTTATAGAGGACGTCTACAGGAAAAGATGTCTGCGCCGGGCACGCAGCATTCTTAGGGACTCCAACCATCCTGCTCATGGACTGTTCCAGCTTCTCCCCTCCAGAAGACGTTTCAGAAGCCTTTGGACTAGAACCAGCAGGTTTAGGAACAGTTTCTTTCCAACAGCTGTCACGTTATTGAACTTAGTTCCCCGCTGACTCTCTTACCAACATCTCTTACCATCCTCACCTGTACATAACTGCATAACTACATAACTACATCTAACTTATTGCACATCATTTGCACATAACAGTACTCTTAACTTTCTGCACTGCTGCATATATTTGCATATATTTGCTTAAATTGCACATACTGTTAATTACCGTATATACTGCACTGCTGTCCTTTGCACTTCTGATTGGATGCTAAACTGTGTTTCGTTACCTTGTATTCATACATGTGTAATGACAATAAAGTTGAATCTAATCTAATCTAATCTAAATTACTATTATGAATGTTTTTTCCCTTCTCTTTCCTACTCGTTCTCAATGGAAAAAAGAAACATTAGAGACTACAATAAAAATACACAAAAAATACACATATTTTTATCATTTATGTAAACCATGACAAAAAAATCCTGCAGGACAAAACGTGACACTTGGTATTTTCTAACCCATTTGTATACTGCCATAGACAAAGAACCAGAATTAGACAGGGCTCAGAGAGTGAAAGATGAGACAGACAAGATGAGCCAAGGAGAGGAAAATATTCAGGCAGAGGGTCCAGGAGAGGTGAGAGCAGAGGAAGGAGAGAAAGATGACACCAGTAAAAAGTCCAAACACAGGATGTCTGGGTGGGACCCCAACTGGCCCAATATTCCAACATTCAAGCCTTGGCTGTACAACACTTCATATAGCAAGTTCCATATGCAAAGTTACTGTGCAAAATTTACAAAAAAAGGAACTAAATAGTATAAAATTAACATATTCCGGTTACAATAGTGTCATGTGTTTCCTGCCCCTCCACCCCAAGGTCTTTAAGCCAGACAAAATACTGCAATGTCTGTCTGAATGAATAATGGACTCACTGTAAGCGCTTTGAGATGTCACTTGACATGTAAAGCACCATATAAATCAAATCCATTATTATTATTATTAAATTTATTTGACTAAATTCTTATCAACAATTAATCGAAAGTCAATCATTAACATCCCTAATTTACAGTCATATGAAACATTGTGTTTTTTGTGTACCTGCCGCTGGAAGTTCAGCAAACGCAGTGCCTTGAGCTCCACAGTGGCTTTAGTTCTTAGGTCTGGAGGCAGAGAGCCTGGCAGACTTTCCAGTTCCTGGATTCGATGTGCAATCCGAGCCTGCAATCTGAAAATGGAAAAGGACAATAACATGGCATGAGGATTTTATGTCCACGTAATCTTCAGGTCCTGTCAGGCACATGCACTGATAGAGCTCATGTAATGCTCAAGCACCACCCCCTTTGCCTTCTGCTGAAGAGCTTTTTTAAAAAGGTATTATTGATAGTCTCCCATGGAAACACCAATTGTCAATCAAATGTGTTTAAATGTCCAATTACTATATTTTGATGCCCAGTTAATTCTGTGTGACCACGCATGAGCCCCAAATGCCTCCTTCCCCCTGCTCCCCTCTGCTGAGCGCCACACACACTCCTGTCCTTCAACCAGGTTAGTGTTTCATTGCTCGAAGCCTCAGCATTTTATGTTACTGTTGTGAAAGTACATGCAGCAGGCGATTTATTTTTTAACATGAGGGATAATGGTTGTGGCCGGATATTCATAAATGTAACAAAGTACAAAAGTATAAATGTAATTTCAGCACAAATCTGCAAGGTCAAAAATATGAAAAAAAAATAGCAAAATTAGCAAGTTCCAATTTACAAGAGTTATATTTTCAGATCAAAGTCTTTTTATTATTTTTAACAGTGACAAATTACCAATATAGAACATAAAACAGAACTAACTCTCCCACCCCCACCCTCCCACAAAACCAGATCAAAGATACAACAGTCAGACATTCTTGACACACACTTGATCATGGAAACAAGTAATACATTACAACATAATGTTCATGTATTAATAACTGAGGGAGCTTCCGGTTATGGCTGCCACGTAAGACGGACGTGTCTCACTCTGCTCTGCTCCTGGAGAAAAAAATCGGCAAATAACTCTCTCATTTGGGACAGAACGTATCCCAGCGTTTGGGCGAGGATATGTCGGCGAAGCCTAAGGCTGGAAAACCAGGTAAAGGAAAAAGCGAGCTGCCGAAACAGTCCAAATTAACGGACTTTCAGGTCTGTGACGCAGCAAATAAAACTCCATATATGGCGGAGGAGGCTGGCAACGGTGCGATATCTGCGGGGAATGGCGCAGATGCGCTGATGGCTGCCATGAGTTCAATGAGAGCGGACTTTTCCTCTAGATTTGATGGGATTATGACAGCGTTGGAAGGAATAAGAAAGGAATTGGGTGACTGTGTAGAACGAACGGCGCAGATGGAGCTCCGTCTCGCTAGTGCTGAAGATGACGTCACCCGTCTTCAATTAAAGGTGCGCACTTTGGAAAAAAAAAAATAAATGTCTAGAAGATAATATTTTGGATTTGGAATCTCGGTCGAGACAGAATAACTTGAGGCTGGTGGGTCTTCCAGAGGAATCAGAAGGTCGGGACGTATATTCCTTTCTGGAAAAGTGGATTCCGGAGGTGCTGGGCAGTGAGGAGTTGCAATCAGCAGTGGTTCTGGAAAAAGCACATCATATTGGCCCACGGAGAGATAAGGGACCGCCGAGGACCTTAATTATGAAGTTTCTTAGCAACAGAGACAGGATGAAGATCTTCAACGCTGCACGAGCTAAAGGAGAGATTAAACACCAGGATCAGCAGGTGCGGTTCTACCCAGATTTGGCCACAGGAATCCAACAATTGAGGAAGCAGTTTGATCCCGTACGTAAGGAGCTGCGCAACCTTGGGATTCGTCATGGTGTAATCTATCCTGCGAGACTGCTGACCACGTATGAGGGCAGAACCCACATCTTCAAGACCCCAGAGGAGGCGCAGGAGTTCATCAAGAAGATCAAAGAAGAAGAAGAGACTGGTGGGAGCTAAGCATGAACAAAATATAAGGTAGAATAATTAAGCATTTGCACAGGCATCTGACTGACTTGAAGTAAATAGCAAGTTTACAAAATATAGATTGTATTATATATTAACAAAAAACAAAAACAAAACAAACAAAAAAAAACTATGATGTACAAAGTTGTTAAAAATTTTGGAGTTAAGTTGGAAAACTACAGAGGAGAGTTAATGTTATGTCATTAAAAGCAGTAGAGTTAGGGTGATTGGGAGGATGAAGAAGGAGTGGCTTAGGTTGTTCCCCGTGGGTGTGGAGCGGTCGATGGCTATATCGGGAGACGGAATTTTTCTTTTGATTTTGGGGGGTTCGCCACAAGTGTGGGAAGGGGGAATTTGTTTGTGTGTAGTTTGTAGGATGAATGTTCAACCACTCATGTTTTTGCTTCTCTGTATGAGCATGTTTACACTGCAAGGTAATCCCAAACTCTCTATTGATCATAAACCAAAGTGTTAATCTTAATTTAACTTCATGGAATTGCAGAGGTCTACAAAATTTAAAAAAACTTAAACAAGTTATGAATAAAATAAAAGACATGGGTTCAAAAATTGTGTTTTTACAAGAAACTCATCTAATAGAGGAGGATATAAAAAGAATTAGGAGTAGATGGCAAGGAAGTGTCTTCACCTCATCATTCTCATCCCGGGCCAGGGGAGTTATGACTGTCATACATAAATCAGTCCCTTTTCAAGTGAAAAATGTAACTGGAGACAAACTTGGAAGATATGTAATCATTCAAGGTTCTTTGCTATTAGAAAATATAAATCTTGTGAACTTATATGGTCCCAATATAGATGACCAAAAGTTCTTTGCTAATTATTTCTTATTTTATCATCACTTACAGGGCAACATATAATAGCAGGGGATTTTAATTGTACATTGAATCCAGGTATAGATAGATCAACAGGACTGGACTGTACGCACAATGGATGTAGGATGACTATTAATCATTTTATGAAAGAATTGAGATTGTTAGATATATGGAGAGAAATGAAACCACAAGTTAAAGCCTATTCTTGTTATTCCAGTACCTACAAGACATTCTCACGTATTGATTATTTTTTGATTTCCACAGAATTAAGATCCAAGATTCAAAACTGCTTTTATGATAACATCGTGATCTCTGATCATGCACCCTGTTGTCTAATATATGTAGATAAAAAATTGACAAAGGAATCAGGTAGATGGCAATTTCAGCATAAATGGCTTCAGGATGAGGAATTTGTCAAGTATATAGAAAAACAGATAGACGAGTACTTTGACATCAATACTACACAAACATCAGCATGTGTAAAGTGGGAGGCTTTCAAAGCTTTTATTAGGGGACATATTATTAGTTATACAGGATCAAAATCTAAGAAGACTCGAGAGGAGAGAGCTAAATTGGAACATAAAATGAAAAGTCTTCAGGAAAAAGTGTATGCAGGAAGTGATCCAAGGTTGGAGAATGAATTACTGATTTTGAGAGCTGAATACGACAAAAAATCAGCGAATAGAGCTGCCTCGAGTCTTCTAAGATTGAAACAATCTTTTTATGAACAAGGTGAAAAATCATGAAAATTATTGGCATGGCAGATTAAACAATTAGAAATTAAAACACTAATTACTAGTATTATAAGTAATGGACAGGTAGTTATAGATCCTTTAGAAATTAACAGAGCCTTTAGAGATTACTATGAAAAATTATATGATACTAAAAATGAATTTGATTTAACAAAACTAAATGGGTTTTTGAACGAACTATCTATACCGTGTATTCCAAATGAAAACAGGGAGATATTGGAGTCTAAAATTAGTCAAGAAGAAGTTGTGCAGGACCAGATGGTCTTCCAGTTGACCTTTATAAAAAATTTAAGAATAAATTAATAAAACCTTTTTTGGAAATGGTTTTAGAAGCATTTCAAAATAATAATTTACCATCATACATAAATAATGCCTTAATTATACTGCTGCCAAAACCAGGTAAGCCCTCTAATAAATGTGAAAATATGAGACCAATAAGCCTATTAAACGCCGACCTTAAGATAATCTGTAAAATTTTAGCAAGACGAATACAAGAAATTTTACCAAATATTATTAATCAAGATCAGAATGGCTTTATAAAGGGAAGACAAGGCTTCCATAATGTAAGAAGACTATTTAATATTATTTATTTTAATAAAGAAGCACCGGATACAGCTCTCCTATCACTGGACGCCGAAAAGGCCTTTGATAGAGTTGAATGGCCCTTTCTTTTTGAAGTCCTACAAAGGTTTGGACTTGGAAATAATTTCATAAAATGGGTTCAAATAATATACAATAATGCTACAGCAGAAATCCTAACAAATAACAATATTTCAAAACCAATAAAAATCAATAGAGGATGTCGACAAGGCTGTCCACTTTCACCTTTACTGTTTACTATGGCAATTGAACCTTTAGCGATAGCGATACATTTACATTCACAAATATATGGAATTAAAGTTGGACCAACAGAACATAAAATCTCCCTGTACGCCGATGACATAATTTTGTTTATGTCGAATCTAAAAAAATCAATTCCAACCTTGTTGAATTTAATAAAGAATTTTGGGGAAATATCAGGATATAAAATAAATAAAACTAAATCTTCAATATTAATGCTAAATGAGACCCAGAGAAATTACCCAGCCCCTGAGGTAAATCAATTCAATGTTGTAAATCAGTTTAAATATTTAGGAATCCAAATTGTGCCTAAGCTAGAATCAGTCGCCAGTGTCAACTATGAAGCCTTAATGTCAGATATCAATGAGTTAACTCAGAGATGGATGTCACTACCAATGTCGATGATCGGGAGAATCAATATACTTAAAAGTAATATTTTACCTAAAATACTTTATTTATTTCAATACATTCCCTTATCACCACCTTTAGATTTATTCTCAAGAATAAAAAAAAAGTTAGTGGAATTTATATGGAACAACAGGAGGGCTAGATTACGTCTGTCTTTATTATATTTACCATTTGATCGTGGAGGTCTGAAATGTCCAAATTTTATGTTGTATTATTGGTCGGCACAACTGAGGTCTATGACATATTATTTTTCATCAAATGATCTCCCTCACTGGACTGAAATGGAATCATACAATTTACCTTTACCTCTTCCCATATTCATATACTCAGATTCGGCAAAAAAATTACAAAAACAAGTTAAAAATCCATTTGTAAAGCATATGATCAAAATATGGTGTGAAGCTAAAAACTATTTAAAAGAACCACAGTTATTGTCACAATTTAGTCCAATATGGGGTAATCAATATTTTAAACCAGGGAGAGCGGACGCTGTATTTAAAGTATGGAATTTAAAAGGGATACAAAAGATTCAGGATTTATATTTGCCATGTGCAGATAACAATGTCTTTTGAAGAGCTGAGGATCAAATTTAATCTCAATAGAACACATTTTTTTAAATATCTTCAACTTAGAAACTTTATTCGATCAAATCAAAATAAAGCTCTCACTCGACCTATTTATTCATCCTTGGAAAAAATGATGATGAAAGATAGTAAAAGAAAGGGTATTATTTCAGAGTTTTATAACTCATTGACACTATCTTCAAGTGAAAATTCACTGAAAAGATTGAACTACTGGAAAGAAGATCTGCAAACTGAAATTTCAGAGGAACAATGGGAATTGGCTTGTACAGAAGCTCAAACCAAATCAATAAATGTACGCCTTAAATTGATACATTTCAAATGGTTAATGCGGATGTATGTTACACCGGAGGAGTTAAATAAATATAACAAAAATATACCAGATACATGCACAAAATGCATGGAAAGTAAAGGAACTCTATTTCATTGTGTATGGGAATGTAGATTAATAAGAATGTTTTGGGAAGAGGTGAGGGTAATAATTGAAAAAATAATCTCAAAACAAATCATATTGAATCCTAAATTGTTTTTGTTGGGTCTGTACCCAGAAAAGCATAATTTTAATAAAAGTGAAAGAACATTCATAGACCTCAGTTTGCTTAATGCCAAAAAATGTATTGCACTATTATGGAAAAAGACTCATAGACCAGATGTGACTCAGTGGTTAAGACAGATGTTAACAAACCTTCCATTAGAAAGAATAACATATATACTGAAATCAAAGGAAATTGTGTTTGAGAATATATGGAGACCTTTTATTGATTATGTAAAAAATTTAAACATAACTTTTGAAGAAGAAGGTGAATGATGTGTGTGGACCTTGTAAATTCCAAACTGGTGAACATAATATGTATACTTATGTATTGGATTGTCTAGACTAAACAGAGGAGCATTGTTGAAGATTTGATTTTGCTGGTGGTTGTTGGTGTTTTTAGTGCATCTTTTTTTTTTTTGTAGTACTTTAGTGTTAGTGTTTGATTGTTTGTATCATGTTTGTTAAAAAAAAAAGGTTCAATAAAGATATTGTGGAAAAAAAAAATAACTGAGGGAGCAAGAGTTACATTTTCATGCAAAAAAACAAAACCTCCAAATGCCAAAAAAACACATATTTCCAAGACAAAAGTCATAAATTTACAACAAAGTCACAAATTTACAAGAAAAAAAAAAAGCCCATTTACGCAAACATTTTATGAGTTTTTTTTTTTTTTTTTACTTTTTTCTCTCGTAAATGTCTCAGCTCTACATCGATGTCAGACAACCAGAATTTTAAAAAAAAACACATTTAAGCTCAGAATGTGCAACTTTTTATTTTATTCCTCTCATTTTTCAAACTGATGGAAATCTGCCACAGTGACAAAAACTTCAATCCCTACCTTCTAGCTGTGAGGTAAGACGGCTAACCACTGTACTACCTTTTCTAGTAGTGCTCTAAACACTATTAAACTTGTTAACTTTTTAGACTTGAAAAGCAGTGAAAACTATAATGTGCAATAGTAAGAAATAATGCAATTTGTGTTTTAAAGGCATTAATGCTCACTTCCTAAGTTTTTAAATGTTTTGTTCATCCCATCTTCTGAATTTTCTTGTCCCCACTTTAGTAAATATTAAAGTGTTCCAAAATTTTAATTCTGGCACTGAAACTGTTGGTCTGTAACCACACCATTTACAAATATCAACATAATATTTTTTTCAGATACAGAACTAATACAGAATGGCTTCTGGTAGTTGTGTGCTCTGTAAGCTGTTTACTTATACTCACTTACATGCTCAGACATTAATACTAAACAGCAAACATTTTGTAGTATTCTCACACACCTTGCCCAACCTCGCAATGACCCCTGAGAAAGTTATCAATAACATCTAAAACTTTTTATCAAACACCTGTCCCGTTGCTTAAGACATTTATTAACAAATTACAATAGCGCATCACTACCAACACCATTTTTTCTACTACTTTCTGAGAGACACTGTGTGTTGACTTGGCTTAAATGGACAAACATGGGGGAGAGATCTGCTTCCTCTGGTCACTAAGCATTTCTTAACCAAAAGAGCTTGTCTACTGTGATCTAAGACATAAAGAGGCGATCATCAAAACATCAGCCTTGAGATCCTAATGAGGGAAAAAAAAAGCTTTGAGGCCAAAACAAGATTAAGGTCTATCAAGACTTCCTCATATCGCCCCCAGCCATCTCTGTTTTTCAAAAATAACGCAGCTAGCAAAAGATAGGAGTGAGCAGTGACTGTGTATGTCTACAGGTCACAGAAACTCCAACACATATTTGGCATCATGCAATAACATGTTAGTATGTGTAAATCCCACGTTTTGTTAGTAAGATGCATTAGTACAAATGAGCTACTCCAGGTTCAACAATAAATTGATGTTCTAAGTGGGTAAACCATCCTAGTAAAAATGGTGAATTCCACCCATGTGTAAGTGCGCACATGTTCAGGAGTATTGAAGGTTTGCATCAATGATGCACTGTTGACAATAGAAGATGTGAAAACTGCTGATGTAACGAACAGATGACAAGTAGAAGTTTTACCCAGAGAGACTTTGGATTATAAGACCACAACTATAAATGTCAGATTCCCCCTGACAAAATATATAAATATTTGTGTTTTTAAGTTGAAAGAATGAAGAGTCATAAATAAATAAAAACCTATGTAATTGCTGGCAATAAAAAAAACTGACTTACTGACAGTTGGTTTGAATATTTGATGAGTCTTCAATCACAACTTTTATGCAAACATATACAAAGTGGTGTGAAAAAGTGTTTGCCCCCTTCCTGATTTCTCATTTTTTGTATGTTTGTCACAAAATGTTTCAGATCATCAAACAAATTTAAATATTAGACAAAGATAATACAAGTAAACACAAAATGCAGTTTTTAAATGAAGGTTATTAAGGGCAAAAAAATCCAAACCTACACGGCCCTGTGTGAAAAAATGATTGCCCCCTAAAACGAATAACTGGTTGGGCCACCCTTAGCACCAACAACTGCAATCAAGCGTTTGCAATAACTGGCAATGACTCTTTTACAGTGCTATGGAGGAATTTTGGCCCATTCATCTTTGCAGAATTGTTGTGATTCAGCCACATTGGAGGGTTTTCGAGCATGAACCGCCTTTTTAAGGTCATGCCACAGCATCTCAATCAGATTCAGGTCAGGACTTTTTTTTTTCTTTTTTTTTTGCAAAATATGCTAGTTGAAATCATGAAGAAGCTACTCCATGCTTCAAATAACCGTGTAGGAGATTTTAAAACTGTAAACTTTTTTTTTTTTTTGGACTTATTTTGTACCCGTAGGTAGATTTGTTCTGCAGTCTGGTGACAAGCCACCAGCTGCCGGTCGCTGTGTGCGCAAGCGCCCCATATCCCTAACCTGCATGTTTTTGGCATGTGGGAGGAAACCGGAGAAATCCCGGAGTAAACCCACGCAACACGGGAGAACATGCAAACTCCACACAGATCACTGTTGGCCGGGGGCAGGGATCAAAACCACGATCTCATGATCCCCGCGATCCCCCGGCCAAGGGTAAACTGTGCTGCCGCAGTGCTAACCACTGCGCCACCGTGCAGCCCACTTTGTATCTGAAATAGAGTAGTTTCAGAGGGAAATATCAGCGAGACCACTTCCTAGTTTCAGGGACGTGGATACCAGAGCTGTTTTACATATCCAGTTTGTTAAGCTACTCGCATGTCTTTGTTATTTATTTCAGCCAATCAGCAGCACATTCAGGTAGGAGCACATGGCTACTTAAGCTTCTTTTGCTTAAGCTTCTTTTGATAACTGATGACTGTAAGGGAGTTGGGGTTCATGCTGTCATGCAAATGACCAGCTTCTGTTACTGCCCCCCACCTGGCTTCCCTGGAAGATGACAATCCTTGGAAACTTTAAACCTAATTTTCTCAGAGAAGTAGTTTGAGAGGTGCTAACATTCAAATGGCCACATATCCTTCAAATCTTTTTGGATTCCCATGTGTTAGACATTGTTGGAAAGCTTAGATTCCACACTTTTAGAATCTGGTAATAACTCAAAATACCCTTCCGGGAGATTTGTTCCTGGTTTTTCCATGGCTGGTCACATATTTTATGTAATCACCTGGTTATACCTATCCCCACACCGCAACCCAATCTCCATGTGATGCCATCCATCCATCTTCTACCGCTTATCTGGAGGCCCGAGTCGTGGAGTCAGCAGTTCAAGCAGAGAAGCCCAGACTTCCCTCTCCCCAGCCACCTGCTCCAGCTCTTCAGAGAGGATACCAAGACATTCCCAGGCCAGCTGGGACACACAGTCTCTCCACCGAGTCCTGGGTCTGCCCCGGGGTCTCCTCCCAGTGGGACGTGCCTGGAACACCTCAAGTGGGAGGCATCCAGGAGGCATCCTAATCAGATGCCCAAACCACCTCAACTGACTCCTTTCAATGTGGAGGAGCAGTGGTTCTACTCTGAACCTCTCCCAGATGACTGAGCTCCTCACCCTACCTCTAAATTTGAGTCCAGCAATCCTATGGATAAAGCTCATTTCAGCCACTTGTATCTGTGATCTCATTCTTTCGGTCATTACCCAAAGCTTATGACCATAGGTGAGCGTAGGAACATAGATTGACTGGTAAATCAACAGCTTTGCGTTAGAGCTCAGCTCCTTCTTCACCACGACAGACCGGTACAACATCCGCATCACTGCAGATGCTGCTCCGATCTGTCAATCTCCCACTCCATTCTCCATTCACTCGTGAATAAGACCCTGAGATACTTAAACTCCTCCACTTGGGGCAGCAGTTCATCCCCAACCCAGAGGGATGAGCTCAGATCAGGTGGCGGGCGAAGGCAGAGACCTTGGCGATCTGATCCCCGGCTTCCCATGCAATGCCTTCTGACAAAAAAATGGATCAGTGGACATGCACCATCAGTATTCTTAACAAAACTCATTTTCTATCTAAATCATATACATGCAGTTTTTGTGCACTACTCCTAGTAGTGATCCAGAGGCCTGACAATTTGTAACCTATTTATTTGTGCGATTAACTGACCGGAGTGGTGACTTAGAGATAGAGTATCCGCTCCATAACCGGGAGGCTGGGGTTCAAGTCTCGGCCAGGTCATGCCAAAGACCATAAAATGGAATTTCCTGCCATCCAGCTTGGTGCTCAGCAAAAATGGAATGAAGGAGGGATGGTTACCCAGCCACAGTGGGTGCAAAGCCAGTGTACTCCCTGTGCCGGTCCCAAGCCCAGATATAAATGGTCAGGGTTGCGACAGGAAGGGCATGCTGCATAAAAACTCTGCTCCAATCTATAAGGCTACGGCAGATAGACTGATGTCTGCCGTAACGATCCGTCCAACCCACTTGGTAGTGGAAAAAAGCCGGACATTAAAAGAATATGTAAAAAAAAACAACAACAACAACAAAAAAATAGGTGGTTACATGTTTTAACATTTATTCATTGCTTATTGCTTTTTTGATGGTCTTATTTATTAACTGTGTTTAATTTAATGGACTGTGATCCTAATTATTGATTACTTTTTCTTAAGTTTGTTAAATCTATTTATTATAATGTATGCAGCACCACTACAATTAAGCCCAAAACTAATTTCCCCACAAGAACAATAAAAGTATATTGTGTCATACTGTACGGTAAAAGTTCTGATGATTATAGAGATAAAAGAAAAATATTCATAACGAAAGAACACATTTTTGTGAAAACTACAAACATGAACTCTCAGACGAACAGCCAATCATAATGTGTTACATCATCAAAGCAACCATACAGCCAATAATATTGTGCAAAGTCATTGGCAGGTGAAGGACTTGGGCAGATCTGACCACATGAGCCCATCTAGTACCTACACGGGTATACTGTAGCTCTTCCCAGTTACATTTTGATACGTCACTAAAACAAAATCTTGCATTCAATGAGACACACAGGAACCATTTTTAATGAGCTGTAAAATAGCACAGGATTGGTTTTTGGTCTTCAAACACACACACACACACACACACTTTTTTCACATATATGCCTGGAAATTGCCAAAAAACGGGACACTTAATAGAATGTGCAGCAAGTTCTCTGAGACACATGAGAAATACCTGTACTCTCTCTCCTGCAAGATTGCCACTGGGTCCAAGCCCTGGGGCTTCTGGATTGGTGTAATGCGGTTCTGCTTCTGCTGCAACATCTGGAGCATTGGGGACACCTGCTGTCCGGGAGGCTGAGGGGTTGCTGAACTGCCTGGCATAGGCCCAGCTGGCAGAGCAGAGGCCTGAGGTGGTGCAGGAGATGGGCGACCGCTGGCAACAGGTGGAAGCTGCTTCTGAGCAATGGCTTGGCTTTCAGCACACTGACCTGGTGACCAACGACATCAACAACAAATGACATAAAAACTAGAAGTTAAAGTCAATATCAATTTAATACACTGTGGTATTAGTCTAAATGTACACTTGCCTTCAGTCCAAGGCTTGGGTCCTGTGCTTTGATTATGTCCTTGCATGGCTGGGGTTGGGCAGGGACTTGACTGGGGACCACCCATAGGTGCCATTGGCATACCTTACAAATATATATATCAAGTTAATTTTTGTTTTGTCATTTGAAAATGTAAAGCTAACATAGAGCCTTGTTTCAATCATAAACAGATCATAGGAACAACAATAAGTACAATTTAATGAAAATAGCACACACTGTGGAAAAGCAAGCCTGGTAAAGGGTAACATCACATAGATCAGGGGTCGGCAACCCACAGCCCTTCAGCCCCCATGCTGCGGCTCCCTGCAGTTATATCTCAAAACTCATGGAAATGAATGAAGTTCATTTTAATTATTTTATTTTTTAAATTATTGTTTATTGCAATTGGATACATTTCTCAACTGAAATGCATACTTTTATGAATGTAAAATATATATAATTTAAAATTATTTATTATGTTGTCAACCATGCGTGACTGCATCACATCTGACTGCGGCTGCACAGAGAACCACTCAGCCTCTCCTCTGTGCATGTGGGGGACAACAGACAGCAGCAGCTTCCCGCCACTCTCGCTAAGACCTGAACAAATCCAGAAAAAGTAAAATGATAGAGGAAAATAGAGTCTAATTCTGTGTGGACAGAATAATTTGCGTTCATGTATGGTTGTTGTGGAGTGAATTTCCCTACAAGAACACAAACAATGAAAAACAGCTGCCTCATTAGTGTCTACAAGTCCATAAAAATTCTTAAATGTGATTTTCTAAAATCAACACCTTAATTATCCTTAAAAATGAGAAACCCAAAACAACTCAACAAAATTATAACACGAAACTATGATCCACTGATGGCAAAAATAAAATCTGATCTAGCAAGATGGAATATGATACCATTCTTGGGTACTGCACAAAGAATTGAAGCAGTCAAAATGAATATACTTTCACGTCTTCTATACCTTTTCCAAACAATACCGGTAGAACCTCCCAAAAAAACATGGCAAGAACTGGACAGAAGGATCTCAAGATTCATATGGCAGGGCAAGAGACCTAGAATCAGATATAGAACCCTACAGCTAAACAAAGACAAAGGTGGGCTCTCGCTGCCAAATATCAGGGACTACTTTAAAGCCGCACAAATTAAAACTTTAGTAGAGATATGTAACCCAGTCTACACTGCACAATGGAAGGAGATGGAATGCCAAATAACCAGTGACATCCCCCTAGAGGCGATAATAGGGAACAATGCCTTACCTAAACTCTTGAATAACACTAACCCGTGGATAGAGACCCCGCTAAAAAGTTGGTTTAAGATAGTCAGAGAGAATCAAACTAAAGAGCCCTATCAATTACTGCAATGGATTTCCTATGATCAGGACTTTACTCCTAATAAAACAGACAGTAGATTTAAAAAGTGGAAAGAGAACGGACTGATAAAATATTACGATTTTTTTAAAGGGCAAATTTTAAGAAGTTTTGAAGATTTGAAAAAACAAGGTCTAATACATCAAGACCTTTACAGGTTCTTTCAGCTTAGACACCACATAAACAATATACTTAAAAAGGAGGATTTGGAAAGGGCCCAGTCAGGTGTTCTGAACGTTTTCTTAATGGCATATAAAGGGATCCCAGGGATCAGATACATTTCTAAAATATACCATGGTCTTCGAGACTTAAAAGGAGACAACACATCATATATAAAAGAGAGATGGAAAAAAGAGGGGAATTTCACTTTACAACTGGAAATATGGGAAAAGCTAAATAAACAGCAATGGAAAAGTACTTCATCCCTGCAGTGGAGAGAATTTGGATGGAAAAATTTGGTAAGATTTTTCAGAACACCTGCACAAAACAAATTTACTTGTAAGGGGTTGAATTGTTGGCGCTTGTGTGGTGAAGAGACTGCAAATCATTTTCATGTGTTTTGGTCATGCCCAGTTATCCACCAATATGAATGAATGAATGAATGAATGAATTTATTTATTTCGGATAGTACATTACAGGTTAAAAGAAACTGTATAATATAACAACAAGGTCAAATTAGACAAAGACTCCTTCTACTATACAATTCCACGTGAGTTATCCGAAATGGGTGATGGCTGAAGCCGCAGCTTATATTGCCCACCCATATTCCATCCAAGAATTCAAAGGAGAAAAAAGAGAAAATAAGACAAGAGCGATTACAATTTAAAACAAGGCTAAGACAAAATATGACTGAGAGAAAAAGAAAACTGAGCTAGTCTAAGTTAAGCGGTTACTATTCAAAAACAAATCTAAGACATAGTGTCACAGAGAAAAAAGAAAAACTAAGCTATAACACAACACAGGCTGGAAATGTCAATCCTTATGTGAGTTTACATGTCGTCTTGTAAATATGTTTGGAGTATTTCTTCCTTTAGTTTTTGTTTAAATTGTCCAAGCTTTGTACATGATTTTAATTCAGGTCCAAAATCGTTCCATAATCTGACACCTTGCACTGAAATACAGTGTTGCTTGGTGGTTGTTCTCACTGTAGGCTTTTGAAATATACATGTTCCTCTGAAGTGATATCGTTTCTCCCTTGTTTGGAACAACTTTTGGATATTTGCGGGCAGTGATAGATTCTTCACTTTGAACATTATTATTGCGGTTTTAAAGTCGATCAGATCTTTCAACTTGAGAGTTTTTTGTTTAAGAAAAAGTGGGTTTGTTGGTTCCCTGTAAGCTGCTTTGTTGATTATTCTAATAGCTCTCTTTTGAAGCATAAAGAGTGGATATATGTTTGTTTTATAGGTATTTCCCCATACTTCATTACAATATGTCATGTATGGGAGTATTAATGAATGATACAAGGTGTATAGTGTGGGTTGATTCAGCAAATTTTTCACTCTGTGTAATATTGTAATTGATTTGGATACTTTACCTTTTATATAATTAATATGTGGCTTCCAACACAGTTTGTTATCAATTATTACTCCAAGGAATTTAGTTTCGGATACCCTTTCAATCTCTACACCATTTACACTGAGTTTGGGTACTGGGTAGTTGTGATGGTTGTTAAAGACTATAAATTTTGTCTTGCTTAAATTGAGCGTTAATTTGTTTGAATCAAACCACAGTTTCAGCTTTCCTAATTCCTTTCCGAGTGTATCCAGAAGTTGTTCCAAATTGTTTCCACTGCATAGCAGGTTAGTGTCATCAGCAAACAATATTAAGTCCATTTTTTCTGAAACTTTACATATATCATTTATATACATATTGAATAATAATGGTCCCAAAACTGAACCCTGTGGGACTCCACAGGTGACCTTCAGTAGCTCTGAGTTTTTGTTGTTAACACATACAAACTGATATCTATTCTTTAAGTAACTTCTTAACCAGGACAGTGCTACCCCTCTAATACCACAATTTTGTAGTTTCTTTAATAATAGATTGTGATCTACTGTATCAAATGCTTTTTTAAGATCCAGGAATACTCCAACTGAATACTCTTTATTTTCAATGGCTGTTGATATTTTTTCTGTAAATTCCATTAAGGCATATGCTGTTGTCCTTTTGTGTCTGAACCCATATTGCTGCTCACACAATAAATCATTCTTCAGTATGAAGTTGTCAATTCTCTCATAGAATATTTTTTCAAGTATCTTGGAAAATTGCGGTAATAGTGAAATTGGTCTGTAGTTGGAGAGTTCCCCTCTGTCGCCTGTCTTGTAAATCAGAATTACTTTAGCTATTTTCATTGCATTGGGAAATATACCTGATTGGAGAGACAGGTTACAGATATACGTCAGTGGTTTCACTATGCATTCGATAACAGTTTTGACTAGTAGCATATCAATACCATCGCAGTCAGTAGATGTTTTACTTTTGAACGATTTAACAATTTCAATGACCTCTCTTTCGTCTGTGTTCTTTATGAAGATGGTGTCTTTTACAGCAGTGTTATTGCATATTGAATCACCTGTTGGCACCGTAGTGGGTATTTCTCGGGCCAGTTTAGGTCCAATGTTAACAAAAAAATTATTAAATTCATCTGCAGGTGAAGCTATATTCACATTCGGAGTCGATTTATTATTTTTTGGAATGTTAGTTGGGTAGCTGGTATTTCTGCTTTTATTTCCAAGGATACTGTTGATTATTGTCCATGTATTTTTAATATTGTCTTTGTTTTTTTCCAGTTCTTTACTGTAATAGTCTCTTTTACTACATCTTATTATATATGTTAACTTATTTTTGTATGTTTTATACCGCTGCTCTGCTTCTTTTGTCCTTTTCTTTATGAAAGCTTTATATAATAAATTTTTCTTTTTACACGCCTTTTGTAGTCCTTTGGTTAGCCATGGTTTGTCAGTAAATTTGTGTTAAAGCTTTTTTTTAACTAATGGGCAGTTTTTTTCATAAAGAGTGGTTACAATGTTTATAAATGTGTCATAGGCTTCATTTACATCTGATACATAGACTTCTGTCCAGTCTTGCTTCAGCAAGTCCTCTTTAAAAGAACTGATTGCGTTCGGTGATTTGTGTCTGAACGATTTTGAGATTTTTTCTGGGTTGGGCCCTGTGTGGCAATGGATAAGTGCAAAGATTGGCAAGTGGTCGCTTATATCATTTATCAATAATCCACTTTCTATTTTCTTGTCTAGAACATTGACAAACAGGTTGTCAATAAGTGTAGCAGAGTGAGCTGTGATTCTACTGGGATGTGTTATTGTGGGATATAGACTCATGCTGTACATAGAGTTCATGAACTCTGTAACTACATTTTGTTGATGTGGATTAAGTAGGTCAATATTGAAATCTCCACAAATTGCTACCATTTTCTTACTAGTAATATTATTGTACAGCTCGACTAATTTATCTCTGAATGTCTCAATGCAAGTTCCCGGCGTTCTGTATATGCAGCTTATGATTAGATTTTTTGTTTTGTCTAGGTCAATCTCAACAGTAACACATTCCAGAATCCCTGGTAGTGCTGAGGACATTTCATTTACAAGCTTACATCTATATAGGTCATCAATATACAGTGCAACACCACCACCCTTTTTTTGAGATCTGTTAATGTTAAACATCTGATATCCCTCTATTGCCATCAGGGGAGCCTGGTCTGCATTAAGCCAGGTTTCAGAGACTGCTATAGCTGTGAATTTTCTGTTTAGCTGTTTTAAATAGTCCTGAATCTGTGAGAAGTTTTTGTTAAGACTTCTGCTATTGAAGTGTATTATTGACAGTTTACCATCTAATTGCACTTGACTTTTGAATTGCTTTTCAGTGTAAGATTCACAGTGGTTATGAATATTATTGAAAAAGTGGTTATCAGGATCAATATCATTCTCCATCTCTTGTGGTTTATGTTCAGCATAGTGGCATATTTTTAGAGTTTGAGTTTCCTCACTCTGTGTTTCATAGTCAGTGTTCATCTGTATTTATCTAAGTCAGTAGCATCTCTGATCATTATACTTTTTGCTTGCTCAGGTGTTCCATTTAGTTGAATCCAAATTCTACAATTTCTTGTCCAGGTTGTCTGTATCTTATTATGTTTCTTTAGCATCCGTGCCTGCCGTGCTAATTCAGCGTTTTTTTTTGTCAGGTGTTCATTTAGGTAAACTTGAGTTTCCTTTAGTTGGACCAATGGACCTATATTGGACCTATGTACAGACAATATTGGGGAAAATATTCAAAATAACAGTTCCCTTTTCTTTTGTAACTTTGTATTTGGGTTTACTACCGGATTCACTGGAAAGACGAGGAGAAAAATACTTATTCACTGTTTTAATATTGGCAAGTAAAAAAGTTCTAACAAAAAAATGGATGTTGAAGGATTGTCCCACACCTGAAGATTGGATTAACGTGATTCAGGACATTTATTCGATGGAAAAGTTGACATTCGCACTGAGACAGGACATGGATGGGTTCTTGAACTTTTGGCAACCCTGGACAGCATGTGTCTTCCATCAGATCTAATCTTTGACAAATACCATTTCAATAATGGCACCTCTCTTTGTTCCAATGCTACTCAGATGCTCTTTTATTTTTTTGCTCTTTTGTTTTTTTTTCTTGTTTTGTTTTTTTGTTTGTTTTTTGTTCTTTTTTTAATTTCTCTTTTTCTTTCACTTAAAAAAAGGGTGTTGTAATAATTATTTTTCCAATGTTGTCAAAAAACAAAAAAAGGGAACTTGATGAAAATGTAAACAATGCAATGCTGTAATGACATGTACATGTATACCCTTTACAAAAACTTAATTTAAAAAAAAAGTGAAACAATCCTTGAATTCCTGCTCAATAACCTGAAAATTAATCGCCTCATTCAGAGACATGACTGAAGTCTACAGTTGAAAGTGCTATGAGATGACTGTTGTTGTGAAATGGCGCTATATAAATAAAGTTGAATTGAATCAGTGTAAATTTATTTTCACCATCACAGCTCAATACTTCCTGAGTGATGTAAAAATAAAAGCCCTCTATAGCGATTCAGTTTTCAGAATGGCTGTTTTTGTTATGTGCTTTTATTATGAAATGACATCAACCAGATATGCTTGTCTGAAATCAGCAATGTACAGCCGACAGTTTTTCCTCACAATCTGTAAAAAAGAAAAAATAGTAAAAGGAGTTCAAATGAGTGAAACGAGAGGAGAGAAGATTCTGTGACAGTGATGTAGAGGTGAGCCTTTTCTTTTAAGGATGTTTTCAGCTTTTTGTCTGTAGGATAACTGCTATAGTTTGTTATCTGATGTTTTTAATGGGGTTTTGGACAGTGAAGTGCAGACTGTCCATCAATGACACATATTTTTTCAAATTATAACCAACATTTAGCTCGGCAGAAGAAGATATATTTTTAAACATTTTTTCCACTCTGCTGTAATTATTTCTAATTGGATTAATTTGCACCAAATGACTTTTAAAGCTATATTATTTAGAAAGTTGCTTAGAATTCTTTTTGGTTTATTCCAAAATAAATAAAGAAGAATTTCAGACATCCAATTATCACACAACTAATCCACTAGTTGTCAAATTGAGAGTCTGAAGAACAGGTGAAGGATACAGATTTATATTATATTAATACATTTGAATAAGGAGCATTATGAGGAAACATACAGTGGGGGAAAAAGTATTTAGTCAGCCACCAATTGTGTAAGTTCTCCCACTTAAAAGATGAGAGAGGTCTCCAATTTTCATCATAGGTATACCTCAACTATGAGAGACAAAATGAGAAAAAAAAAAATCCAGAAAATCACACTGAAGGATTTTTAATGAATTAACTGGTAAATTCCTCGGTAAAATAAGTATTTGGTCAATAACAAAAGTTCATCTCAATACTTTGTTATATACCCTTTGTTGGCAATGACAGAGGTCAAACCTTTTCTGTAAGTCTTCACAAGGTTTTCACACACTGTTGCTGGTATTTTGGCCCATTCCTCCATGCAGATCTCCTTTAGAGCAGTGATGTTTTGAGGCTGTCGCTGGGCAACACAGACTTTCAACTCCCTCCAAAGATTTTTTATGGGGTTGAGATCTGGAGACTGGCTAGGCCACTCCAGGACCTTGAAATGCTTCTTACGAAGCCACTCCTTCGTTGCCCGGGCGGTGTGTTTGGGATCATTGTCATGCTGAAAGATCCAGCCACGTTTCATCTTCAATGCCCTTGCTGATGGAAGGAGGTTTTCACTCAAAATCTCACGAAACACGGCCCCATTCATTCTTTCCTTTACACGGATCAGTCGTCCTGGTCCCTTTGCAGAAAAACAGCCCCAAAGCATGATGTTTCCACCCCCATGCTTCACAGTAGGTATGGTGTTCTTTCTCCTCCAAACACAACAAGTTGAGTTTTTACAATAAAGTTCTAGTTTGGTTTCATCTGACCATATGACATTCTCCCAATCCTCTTCTGGATCATCCAAATGCTCTCGAGCAAACTTCAGACGGGCCTGGACATGTACAGGCTTAAGCAGGGGGACACGTCTGGCACTGCAGGATTTGAGTCCCTGGCGGCGTAGTGTGTTACTGATGGTAGCCTTTGTTACTTTGGTACCAGCTCTCTGCAGGTCATTCACTAGGTCCCCCCGTGTGGTTCTGGGATTTTTGCTCACCGTTCTCGTGATCATTTTGACCCCACGGGATGAGATCTTGCGTGGAGCCCCAGATCGAGGGAGATTATCAGTGGTCTTGTATGTCTTCCATTTTCTAATAATTGCTCCCACAGTTGATTTCTTCACACCAAGCTGCTTACCTATTGCAGATTCAGTCTTCCCAGCCTTGTGCAGGTCTACAATTTTGTTTCTGGTGTCCTTTGACAGCTCTTTGGTCTTGGCCATAGTGGAGTTTGGAGTCTGACTGTTTGAGGTTGTGGACAGGTGTCTTTTATACTGATAACAAGTTCAAACAGGTGCCATTAATACAGGTAATGAGTGGAGGACAGAGGAGCCGCTTAAAGAAGAAGTTATAGGTCTGTGAGAGCCAGAAATCTTGCTTGTTTGTAGGTGACCAAATACTTATTTTACCGAGGAATTTACCAATTAATTCATTAAAAATCCTTCAATGTGATTTTCTGGATTTTTTTTTCTCATTTTGTCTCTCATAGTTGAGGTATACCTATGATGAAAATTGGAGACCTCTCTCATCTTTTAAGTGGGAGAACTTGCACAATTGGTGGCTGACTAAATACTTTTTTCCCCCTGTAAAAAGGATGAAAAGTAGCTTCTTCTAAATAAAACTTTTGTCTCTAATTTATTAAAATATCAGGAAGTAAAGCTGTGTGATCACTGCTGAAAGCAGGAGATGGATGATATTCGTCAGATTTAAACAATTTATGAATGTGCCGATAATTTAAAAAAAAAACACACAAAAAATTATGGTCAGATATTCAGAAATGTATTTTTCAGCACAAAACATTCTGTAATATATTTCATGAATGAAGCGATATATAAAACTTCAGTTTTTTCCACTGTTGTAGTATGAATTCATTAATGCCACATAATACTCAGAGCTATGAATATAAAAAAACCTTTAAAATAAAGACTATGCTGCTTCTAAAGGTCAAATTGCTGTTGCGGCCCTCAGCTACTTCTGTTTTAGTCGGAGACGGGCAAAATGGCTCTTCGGTCAACAAAGGTTGCAGACCCCTGACCTAGATGTTCATTTATTCTACATACTACTTGGGTTAAACTGTAAGCTTGTGATGGAGTAATGACTGGATGAAGAACAGGCATGATAGCTAGACTAGCATTGGCTTGTATGCCAGAATTCCATTCAAGAATAACATTTTCTATATTCTGAAATCACACAAGATGCCAGATTACCTGACCGTTAACCTTGATCTTGAAATTGAGCACCAACTCGATGTATCATTGTGTGTGAGTTTGGTAACCATCAGGGCAATTGCCTAGGAGGAGGAGTGATTCCAGTGAAATGTGGACTGGCTGGCTGACAGATTTAAGCCACCACATTAGCTCCGTTTGGCTTCAGTGGAATAAGCTAACAAAACCACCACACATGGTACATTATAGGTCCGTCCATAATCATTTAACCCCCTACAATATGCACATCTTCAACACAAGCACTGTGTGGAAATAAAAATGTCCTAGCCTTGAAAACTGGAGGAGTTAGCTGGACCAACCATGTACCCTTCTACTGAAATTTCATTCAAAAAAAATGACAAACTTGTAAAACCTGCAATTTTCACAAAAATTATCCACAATCAAAATCCGAGTAACATGCACATCTTCAATACATGTACAAACATCGTGTGAAATAAAAACGTCCCAGCTAGAAAACTGTGAGAGGTGTTCGTCAAACCATGTACCCTGTAATGAAATTATATTTTTTTTGAAAAATGACAAAGTTCTAAAACCTGTAATTAGGGCTGTGCGATATGGCAATATACATCAGACTGATGATATAAAAACGTCTATTGTTTCATAGAATGCTCTATCGTTTATATCGTGATTTAAAATGCACATACTCCTGTTTATTCAGTAAAGCTCCTCACCACTACTTGGCTACGGTCACACTGCAGGTCTTATTGCTCAATTCCGATTTTTTGTTGAGATCCGATTTTTTGTGTGGGCGTTCACATTGTAATTTAAATGCGACCCCCATCAGACTGGAGTATGAACGGTCTCCAGCTATGAAGTGACCCGCATGCGCAGAAGAAAACAGAAGGTCAGACACAGCGCTGTGTCTGCAGAAGTAAATATGAGCCCCAAACAATTGGGGCGGGGGGACACAACTTCTTCACCTTGATGCAGCGCAGCAAAATAAATGTTAAAAACCATTCAAAAATGTTTATGCACAAAATAAATGAGAGCAGCTTCATTCCTCTACACGCCAGATGACCGCTGTGATCAGCTCTGCTTTAACCACTTGCGCTCCGTTGTTCCGCGGGCGGGCAAGTCTCTGCGTCCTATGACGCACGAGGGCGCACGAGAGCGCCCTCGTGCGCGCTTGGACGCATGACGCATGATGGTGGTGATGGTGATGTAGTAGCGTCCAAGCGCCACTCAAAAAAAAACTGCAGAGACAGCCGCGAACAGATTAGTTCAACTGATTGACCTCTCATTCGACTAATAAGAGCCTTGAATTGGGTTTCTGAAACCTTGAGGAGCCAATGAATGAAAATCTAGGAAGGAGGACCCGCCTACTGTGAACGCAGGAGCCAATTGAAGCACAGAAATTCAGGCAGGGTGAAGAGAGATTTACTGTTGCCACAGATGAAAACAAAGGACGCTGGACGAATCTAATACAGACCCAGCAGCATGGAGAACACCCACAAGTGGGACCTGCACTCATTCCAGCAGAATAGACGGAGGCCAACGACAAAAGTCGTAAATCATTCGCCAAAACGGCAATAATGGAATTATGTTGATCGGGATCCACGAGCGGAGCAGCGTCGCGTTCGTCTGACGCGTGGGAAGAGATGTTCGCCACGACTCTGCTGCTTTGAAGAGGTAAGGTGTTATAAGCTAAATTATTATTTATCCCTGAAAACTGTAATCCAAAAATGACTTTTGACCGATCGGTAAGTTACAACTGTACTGCGCACAAAGTACAAAGTGCGTGCGCCGCGATAAACGTTTCATTTGCCGTGTTCGGACCGTGAACGCCCCCCCCCCCCCCCGCTGCAGAAGAGGAGCGGGGGGCGTTCACGGTCCGAATGCCCCCCGGTCCGCGGGGGGAAACATATCAGTCTATTCCATCATGTAGCGATGGCCCTCTTCTGTTGCGGGGGGGGGGGGCGTTCACGGTCCGTTCACGGTTCCCCCCCCCCACACACACACACAGTAGCAAGGGGGGGGGGTCGCTGTGAAAACATGCAAGGAGTGTAATCCGTCTGTTGCGATTGTGTGTGGGCGGGGGGAACGACCCCCCGCCCACACACACACACACACACAGCCCTGAGTGTGACCTTTCATTAGAGCCTAAAATGAAGATTCTACATTGAATTATTCAAAAGTTACAGACGTTTTTCCAAACTGTGCCATTTGGCACAATTTGGCACAGTTCCAAAACGCCTGGGAACAGCCTGAGAACAAAGCTGTGTAAAATATTCATTTTTTGTGGTATTGTTACCAAATTTGGATCTCAGCTGGATAACACTTGGTTCTACATTTCTGTTGCATTTTCCAGCCGGATCGGACAGCTGTGTGTTATTTACAAGCATTTGTATCCAAAAAAACACTGTGTCCAATTTATTTTTCTTCAAGTTCAGTATGTTTAGATGACTGTAACTCAGTGGCCGGAGCACGTAGAGAGATTATGTTTTTTTTGCCAAAAAATTCAAAGTGTTTTCTTTTAAATGAGACCAACCCCATGAAGATGCTGCAAAGGGTTGAATAACAACTTTCGATTTACTTTGGGCACGTTATTTTTTGGCATTTTTAGGAAAATTGCCCGGAGTGCAAGTGGTTAACAGAACTGATCCATTAAACAGCTGTCTTGAAAATGAGATCCCGTGTCTCAAGGGGATTACCTGTATACATAAATAAGGTTAATAATAAATAATCCTAGCGATTGCAATAGGGCTCTCGCCTATTGCTGGTACAGCATGGATCGTACCAGCGGCATAACACCGGTCCTGCACAGGAGCTGTCAGAGACTCCCCTCTCCTGGACTGTGTTTTTGCCCCTATCTGGCCATTCCACTCCACAGTCATTTACATATTACAGTAGCCAGGACTGTGCTGTTTACAGCGCCCAGTAAATGTGCAGTTACTTTTTTTTTAAAAAAATGTGCCATTACTGTGCACCTATAATGTCTGACGGTTTCAGGTCCCCACCCCACCCACAATTTTGAAGTTGTTGTGCCGTGGGAGCCAACAAAATTATGATCCAGTGATAAAGGGAAGAAGACTGATTAAAAAAAGAGAGCACAAATCAGCTGTCTGCCATGCCTGTGGCATCCTCCATAGCAGAATTATAGTGTCTATCTCACTTCAATGAGGAAAAAGTCAGATGGCATGCAACATGACCGTTCAGACTGAGGTCGCTTTGGAAAAATATCAGATACGTATCGGAATTAGGACCACATATGAAAGTGACCTGGGTCTGGTGTGAAAAAAATCAGATATATGCTGTTCAGACTGTCATTAAAAAAATCAGACATGGGTCACATTTGCGCAAAAAAATTGGAATTGAGCATTAAAACCTGCAGTGTGACCGTAGCCCTTGTCAGCGCCCCGTCTCTCCCCCGCAGTGTGTGACTGCGTGCAGAGGAACAGGTGTGTGGTGGGTGGCTAGGCTTCAGTCCGAAGGTTGTTGCTAATGCTAACGTTAACACCATGTCTAATTACAAAATGCTAAATGATGACGCTAAGCTGTGCTAACTGGAAACCGTAGCAGACCGTCGTTTCTTTGGTTTCAATTACTGCTGAGTTTGTTAGTTTTGTCTGAAAAATTTATTAAAGCTGCAAAAGTGCATGATGGTGGCACACACATGCAAAATAAATAATAAAACAAGATGGATCGGGGGAGAAAGTTGGCTCTTAATGTAATTTATTTGATTTCTAATCATTTTAATTAGACAAGTAGCAATAAGGAATAAAGTTAAAGTCATCACATGTATTTTACTACATTATCTTTTGTGTCTTTGATTTTCATATCATGACCAATCTGAAATATTTTTACTAAGAAACAAACACACTTAAATTTTCATTGATTTAAACTAACAGCTAATTTATATCTGTAGATGGCAGCGATGGGTAATTTTCTCATTTTCAGACATATTTTTATGTTATGTGTTTCTTTTTGGGTTTTTTTGTTTTTTGTTATTCTCCTCTGGTTCAGGAAATATTTAACTTACTGATGTTTACTTTTTATTCATATGTGATTTAGAAGAAAAACCTGAAATTTATGAGAATCAAGTCTCAAATGCACATTAAAAAACTTTTATAATACTGCAAAATTATGAGGGGAAAAAGGTACATGTAAAAAAAAGTTTAAAAAAAGGAGATGATCTTTTTTAAGTGATTATCTAAACTGTAGAATTTACAGAAAATGTATATTGTGATATATATCATCATGATATATGATGACTTATATCGTGATATGAAATTTTTGTCATATCGCACAGCCCTACCTGTATTCCTGACAAAAATGATCCAAAATCAAAATCCAAGAAACATGCACATCTTCAAATGAAAATACACTAGCTTGAAAACTGTCAAAGGAGATCGTTGCACAAGTTGTACACACGGATGGACGAACGAACGTCATCATACCATAACACGTTCCATCTTTAGAGATGAGTGTATAAAAATCCTTGAGTTATAGGTATTTTTAGAGAGGATTGAAGTGAGTGGAAATGACAGATTGGGAGAGCAATGCCACCTTAAGCTCATCATGGACAATGAAAAAGACAAATGTTTTTATGACAACCTGGACAGCATTCGCATGCGCACGCAGCGACCAGCAGCTTGGTGATATAGTGCGTGTGTGCGTGTGTGTGTTTTTTGTACTTTTTTACGTTTTTAGAAAATCCTCTGTGTCGTTTCTGCCCTGGAGCGTTGGTGGAATATATGGCGAACAGCTCCCTGGTATCTGCAACATGGATTTCCTGTCATATCTCGCACTACTGCTTTCTGTGCTGTGGCTCTTTGTCTCTGAGGTAAACGCGTTCGGCTCCATGGCGAGCAGAATAGCGGGCAGAATACAATATTCCAGGGACGTGTTGCTGCGCTTTAACACAGCTGGTGCAGAGTCTCTGATTGCGCCCAGATTTCAGCTGCCGGACTTTATTTTGAGAGACGGACACAGCGGTGAAAAAAGAAGCGGCAGAAGGAAGCGTGGAAGACGTGGAGGTGTGAAATTGCGCCTTAGGAGACGTCAGTTTGGTAACATTCCTCTTCCTTCGATCATTTTTGGGAATGCACAGTCTGTGAGAAACAAGGTGGAGGAAATTCAAGGCAACGTACGTTACCAGAAGGATTTTAAGAACTGCTGCGTCATGGCTTTCACTGAATCTTGGCTTACTGCGCATGATCGAGATGCAGACCTGTGGATTGACGGCTTTGGAGCCCCGCTGCGCTCGGATCGGCAGGAAGAGGTAACGGGGAAACGTCAGGGGGGCGGAGTATGTTTATACATTAATAAGCAGTACTGCACATCTGTCACGGTCAGAGAGCGCATCTGTACACCCCATGTGGAGCTGCTGTCTGTGTCGCTTCGCCCCTTTTATTTGCCTCGAGAGTTTCCCCAACTTTTCATCACAGTTGTGTACATTCATCCGAGGGCAGACGCTGACTCCGCCTCCAGCACCATCTCTGACGTGGTGCAGCGGCTGCAGTCAATTTCTCCAGAGGCGCCAAACTTCATTCTTGGGGATTTTAACCATGTTTCTTTAAAGAAGACACTTAAAAACTTTCATCAGTATGTCTCCTGCCCAACCAGGCGAAAAAAGACATTGGACCTGTGCTATGGATCCATAGAGAGGGCCTATAAATCACTCCCCCTTCCTCCTTTAGGATCATCAGATCACAACTGTGTTCATTTGCTGCCCACATATAAAACTGCTCTCAGAAGAGGCAAGGTGGAGATGAGAGACATTGATGTGTGGACAGAAGATTCAGAGCACAGCCTCCAGGAATGCTTTGACTGTACAGACTGGAAGATGTTCATAATGGCCTGCGGGGATGATTTGGACTCTCTGGCTGAGCTCACATGCTCATACATGGCTCACTGTCAAAATAAGTTTGTTCCACGTAAACGTGTCAAAATATATCCCAACAACAAACCATGGGTTACTAAATCAGTTAAATCCTGCTTACAGAGGAAAGCACTTGCCTTTAAACAGGGGTCTGTTTCTGCACTACAGGTTGCCACTAAGGAGCTAAAGGCCGAAATTTTAAGAGCAAAACAGAATTATAAATCAGAATTGGAAAGCAAGATGGCAGCAAATAAACTTGGTTCGGCCTGGGCCAGTATGAAAAAAATTGCAGGCCTTCAGAGCACAGAGCGCAGTAATCGTGTGTTTTTAGATGGTTTTAGTTCAGACACAGAGCTGGCTAATGCTCTTAATTGTTTTTATGGTCGTTTTGACTCCTTTGATTTCAGCACAGAAATCCAAGATTTGAAACAGAAACTCAAAGACAATCAGCACTTTAATATTGAGATGCAGGATGTTGAAAGGGAGTTCCGCGCTGTAAAAGTGAACAAAAGTCAGGGCCCTGATAATATATGTGGACGCCTGGTAAAGTCCTGTGCACATGAACTGAGTCCTATATTTCACTACATTTTCAATAAGTCCTTACAGACACAACATGTGCCTAAGATCTGGAAAGATGCCGTGGTTGTTCCCGTTCCAAAATCCAGCTGTCCTAAAACGGTAAATGACTTTAGACCAGTTGCTTTGACTTCAATTTTAATGAAAATTTTTGAAAAACTGGTCAGATGTGAGGTCCTAAAGCAGACTGAACATGCATTGGATCCTCTGCAGTTTGCCTATAGGCCTCACAGAGGAGTGGAGGATGCCACTGTCACTCTGTTTAACATGCTTTTTAAACATCTGGATTTTAATGGGACACACGCCAGGCTTTTATTTGTGGACTTTTCTTCTGCCTTTAATACAATCCAACCTCATATTTTAGTTGAAAGGCTCCTGCAACAATTTGATTTAAGCAATAATCTGGTGGGTTGGATTCTGGATTTCTTAACCAACAGGACGCAGAGAGTAAGGGTCAATGGTACATTGTCTGACCTAAAGTGCTCTTCTACTGGCTCTCCTCAGGGGTGTGTGTTGTCACCACTACTCTTCATCCTGTACACAAACATGTGTCGGAGCAGACATGACAACAGACACATTATAAAGTATGCTGATGACTCAGTCATTGTCAGTCTCCTCCAGGATGGTGAGAGTGGCCACGGCCCAGTAGTTGATGACTTTGTTCACTGGTGTGAGGATTCCTACCTGCAGCTGAATACAACAAAAACGAAAGATATGATTATTGACTTTAGGAGGAAAACTCCCAGGCACAAAGTCACCATACTAAAAGGCCAGACCACCGAATGTGTACAATCGTACAAATATCTTGGGACGATTATTGATAGTGGATTGAACTTTGAGGTGAACTGTGAAAGGGTGTGCAAAAAGGGTCAGCAAAATTTGCATTGTTTGAGGAAACTTGCACGCTTCCAAATTGACCGAACCATAATGACTATGTTCTATCGGGCTTTTATTGAATCTGTTTTATCCTTTTCTTTAATGTCATGGTTTGGTCAGATAAAACTGAAACAGAGGAAATCCTTGGATCAGGTAGTCAGATGGTCCAGTCGTTTGCTTGGTGAGTCACAGCTGAGCCTGACATCCCTGTACACCAGACAAGTACAGAGGATGGCCGACTCGATTTTAAATGATGACTCCCACCCTTTGCACTGCAACTTTCAGCTTCTTCACTCCAGACGGAGGTTTGCTGTCCCAAAAAGTAGAACCCAGCGCTACAAAAACAGCTTTGTCCCTGCTGCTGTCAAAGAGTTGAACAAGCTATAAAAATTATATTGTACATATTTTATATTTACCTATTTTGTAAGATGTGTGCCTGTGTTTGTGTCTATGTTGAATGTAATTGTGGCTTGTAAATATGGATGTCACCAACTGCAAAACAAATCTACCTACGGGTACAAATAAAGTAACCTGAACCTGAACCTGATTCTACTACTCACCCAACTAGTTCATATTGGCAGAGTCTTTCTCAGCTTCTACAGTGAATTTACCGATGTACCCACAGCTACAGAAAACACCTCATTGGGTGAGCTTGTTTATTAAGTATAAATGTGGTAACTACAAATATCACAAATTCGGCATTTGTGGAGTCGAGCGTTACAGTAGAGCAGCACGGCACTTAACACCGGCCATACCGCTGTCCTTCGCAGGGAAGCAAGCCCACACAGCCCGGCCAACAGGAGACAGGAGTCCCAGCTGCTGCTTCTCCCTGTGTGTTCTTCGTATGCTGGATACACGGGCTGCTACCACTGTCCTTTGCTGGACCGGAAGTCCTCCCGGTGTGAAATTTAAAAGTTAATACCACCATGACTGTGGAGCAGAACGGTCAGATAAGTTGTATATCATATGTGGCCACAAATGCATCGGGGTAACACAAGCACAGTAGAAAGCCACAAAGCCACCAGCAGCTTGGGCTGTCTGTAGCCAGAGAGCAAACATATAGGGTTGGCCAGCCCCACTGATGCTGCTCGTGCATCTTTGGTCTTCTCCGCAATTACTAAATAAGTTGATCCCATATACTCTACTTTAAATTCATTCTGTATATAATCATTTCTGTATGATTTCACCGCATTTTAAACATATTTTACTTTGCCACACTGCATTGGGGCTGAACCTGTCAGACGATTATGTTAACACCACATCCACAAGACACCAACAGTTCCTACTCCCATAATGGAGACACAGTGGGTGAAAGGGCCAAATACAGGAACGGTCCTTGAAAAGTTCCTGACCAAACCTATACACTGTGTAAATGCTGTTAGGAACTGTGATATACTGAAAAGGAAAATTTTCAGATTTCACTTGTGTACAATTTCATTTTTGAAACTCACAAGTTTTCAAGGAATAAAAAAGCAGTTACTAACATAAGCCTGCTTTTTATTTAACAGCATTTTATTGCAAATCCATTGATGTAATTTTAAAAAAAAATATAACCCCACCAACACATCAACACACTGTCCCACTCTGTTGTAACGGTTAGGGTAAACACATACTGATTTGGGAGGCTATGAGAGTACCCACTGATCGGGGGGTGTAGCTCAGTGTAATTTAAAAAGTGGCCTCCGGTGTTTGCCGGGAGCTCTGGGCTCTGGACATCATGCTTTCACCAGGACGCTGTAGACTGGTGGACCTCTCCCTCTCAAGACTCTTTTGAGATTAATTCTTGTTTGTGTCAGACACTTACCATTATTGTTTATTTTAAGATAAAATAAAACTGAACTGTTATCAAGACCAGCGGAGCAGGATGCTCACGGGGATCCAGGCCCGTGCTGGCCGGGAGGCCTCCTTCATACCAAATAAGCTCTCGTGGCCTCCCATTAGCTACACTCCAACATTTCATACATTACCGATACAGTTTCAAGTCCACATCAAGTGCGGACACGGCAGGGGAAGTTATGCTTGGGTCCTAGCGAGCTAATTAACTGAATCCCTAGACAAACTAAGGATGTAATTAGCTGTCGTGCTAGCGTTGTGGTCCTCTTGAGTTGTTTTTGCATTTATGTAGATGCGTTTGTGAGGCAGGACCGGACCTGGATTGTAACATTTTCTTTCAAGCTTACCTCAGCATTTTTTGCAGTGCAGTGGACTTTATTTCTGAGATTAGTCGATTTTTGTACTGAACTGAGAGCCAAAAGCGAATCGAAAATCGGTTTGAATCGAAAACCGATCTTAAATCGAATCATGACCCCAAAAATCGGACTCAAATTGAATTGTGTGAGTTCTAAAGATCCATAGCCTTAGCAGTAGCATTTTCCCCTGTAATCACATATTAATTTGCAGATTCAAATTTCAAATTAATCAAAATATTCAAATATACAAGCACATGTAGAATAACCAACAAGAATAAACCTAGAGAATATTACTGTTCATATTACAGGACCACAGATTTTATAAATTTGAATTAAAAAAAAAAAAAAGTGCAATCTAACCTGGAGGCCTGTTGTAAGGACTAGAACTCGGTGCCTGTTGCTGCTGTGGTTGCTGCTGCTGTGGTTGCTGCTGCTGCTGTTGCATTGTGGGTAGGCTCCTTTTACCCTGAACGGCCAACTGGAGGTTTTCAGGCAGAGGCTGTCCACGGCCCAGGATCTTGTAGGCCAGAATCTGAGCTCTAAGCTGTTGCAGCTGGACCGGACTAAAAGCAGAAGGTCCTCGTGCCTGCTGGCCCATGCTGGGCATGTTGGGCATGCCTCCTTGAGGATCCATGGGCATCATGGGACCTGACTGGGAGGGAGGCATGTGCGGTGGTGTGGGTCCACCTCCACCCCCTGACATGGGACTAGCTGCATGCTCATGGACACCCATAGGGGATGGGTGGGGTGACATGTATCCTGAAACAAACAGAAATTGGTTTAACAAAGTTAAACTTAAGGCCCTTCTTCAAAGCTGAAAATTTTTTTAAAGAGAAAACCAATACATTTATTACCTCCACCAAGGAGGTAATGTAAAGTAATCGGGATGGTTTGTCCGTTTGTCTGTTTGTTAGCAGGATTGCACAAAAATTACTGGATGGATTTTGATGAAATTTTCTCCAGCGGTAGCCCTTGGGCCAAAGACAAACCCATTAAATTTTGGTGGTGATCTGGAGACTGCGTACCACCACCAAGGACCTTGAAGCAGCCTTGGCAGAGGTATGTGCTCTCTGAGTGCTTTTCTCGCTACTATTATTACGATTATTTATATTATTATTACTACTATTACACTGGTCAACACCAAATTTATTGTCTCAGTTTTTTTTTAGCTGATTTTGGACAATTTTGATGTGCTGAATCCAAAAATCACATTGGTTTTGCTCAATCAGGTCAACTTTTTGAATTATGACCACATGTTGTTTTATACGTTTTTGTTTACATGTACGGGTATTTTCGCTTTATATGATGCAAAATTCTTTTTTATGTCTTGAAATTCTCTGAATTTTGAACAATGATGACATAACATTCAATTTACATGTATGTACTGTAAGTACGTGCACAGTACTAAGTACAAAGTAAGTACAGGCTTTTACTTAGCACCTGATAGAGAGAAACGGATGTCATTTTCGGATTCAGCGGTGCAAAATTGTCTTAAATTAGTTGAAAAAACACAGACAACTTTCAAAAAAAATATTTTTGTAACCCTGTGTTATTATCAACATTATAGAATAGGAATGTCCTAAATACAAGTTTTGAAGGGCTCACAACATATGGGAACAATCCCAAGTGATTATCCAAATATCCTAAGATATATTTTAAGTGTCTCTGTGCTTCTCAAGCCCCAAAACACTCTGATGTTGTGCAGATATTCATGGACAACCAATGCAACTGGTAACTTGATAAAATGACTAAAAGACTATCTGAATACCTAATTTGAATAACATAACAAACAAATATCAAGATAATCAAATATTTATACCCCCTTTACACAGGAGTGGAGATCATTGAGAGATCAGTGTGAGATCTGGCCAATTTTTGATCCATCAATGATCTTCAGTGATCGCCACAGTCACCACACTCTCCTCAAAGTTCTGACTCAGTCCAAAACATACAAGGATCTCCCAAATGATCCCAAAGATTAAAAATTCACCCAGTCTCTCAAAGATCACCATGCTGTGTAAAAGGGCTGTTAGGAACTGCAAAATTATTACATAAAGCTAAAAAATATAATTGGCTTCTTTCTTGATTATGGAGTGATTCCATCTCTACTGAACCAGGAATAAGCATGATTTTGTTAAGACATGTACTATACGGTACATTAAAAGTAAGATTCAAGATTCTAAGATTTTATTTGTCAATACTACTATACATACAGGACATACAGGAGAATTGAAATGTCGTTTCTCTCTCTTCAGTGGTGTGTGCAATATAAAAAAAGGAATAAGGCTGGAAAAACAACCACAGCAGTCTATATACAGCAATGCTACCCATAGTGAAAATAATGACAAAGACAAAATCCAGACATCCCTTAGTGCAAATAAAGATAAACGATAAAACCCAGCTATCCCATCCACCTTATTCCTAGGCCCCATGATGTCTTGTGTGAATTATGGTAGCAACTTCAGGTACTAGTTTAGAACTTATGGTTGTCACTGAAATGGGACAATTTTTCTTGTTAAAAAACAATGACTTTGCCATCAGAAATGCGGGAACACGGACTTTTGCAACCTCAAAAAGAGTAATATAATCATAGCGTTTCCCTTGACTATCGAGAGATGAGAAGATGACCTTAAAAAGTGGCCTGACAGACTGTAGCTCCGTTTGTTAGCGCCACTGCTAAGATGCTAACGCTGTAAACAAATGACCTGTGCTGGCAAAATGAGTCACTTTGAGGACATTTTCAAAACTGATGTAACGTTATTTCCATATTGTGTATTGAAAGACCTTCAAAATGATATTTAATTTGTAGGAAGTGCACAAAAATGGACAGAAAAAGACGATTTGTTTATATTTTGGCTAAGTTGAAAACTCACATTCAATCAGTCGGGAGTTGCGTCTTCTGCAAAAACATACACTACCGTTCAAAAGTTTGGGGTCACCCAGACAATTATTTTGTGTTTTCCATGAAAAGTCACACTTATTTACCGCCATGAGTTGTAAAATGAATAGAAAATATAGTCAAGACATTGACAAGGTTAGAAATAATGATTTGTATTTGAAATAATAATTTTTTCCAGATACTCAACCTGCTCAAAGGAAGGTCAGTTTTATAGCTTCTCTAACCAGCTAAACTGTTTTCAGCTGTGCTAACATGATTGCACAAGGGTTTTCTAATCATCCATTAGCCTTCTGACGCAATGAGCAAACACATTGTACCATCAGAACACTGGAGTGATAGTTGCTGGAAATGGGCCTCTATACACCTATGTAGATACTGCACCAAAAACCAGACATTTGCAGCTAGAATAGTCATTTACCACATTAGCAATGCAGTGGTACCTCTACTTACGAACGTCTCTACATACGGAATTTTCAGGTTACGAGACGCCTCAACGGGAAAATATTGCCTCTAGTTATGAACGAAATTTCAGGATACGAAAGGCAAAAAAGTATGCGCTCCTCGCAGCTTCCGTAGTCTACCGAACGTAAACATACCTGTAGCTGCTCTGCCATTGGCTATCGCCTAGCATCTTCCTGGTATCCCATTGGCCACAAAGTTGTTTTTTTTTTCCCAAAACTTTATGCATTTGGTTGATCTCGCCAAAGAATATGGCCGTAATACATCAACGATCAGCACGGTATTAAAACAAAACGAAGCACTTACAAGCCGACAAAAGCAAACGTCCTTGGATCAGAACATGAACCAAAGAAGGCAAAAGGTGACGACGTTTTTTTTTTTTTTTCATCTCAAACGACGTCGACGACGATAGCAGTTAAAGGGTAAATGAACATAATTTTTATTATTCTTTCTCTTTTATTATTCTCTTTTATTATTCTTTCTCTCATTTTAAACTCTCATTTTATGTTTATTGTGCAGTAATCTAATTGTAACATGTATTTGTTACATGTTTTGATGCGTTTTTACGATTTATAAAAAATTTATGCCCGAATTTTGGGGGCTTGGAACGGATTACGGCATTTACATGTAAAACGCGCCTCTACTTACGAATTTTTCACGTTACGAGAATTCTTCTGGAACGAATTAAATTCGTAAGTAGAGGTACCACTGTATATATTAGATATTAGAGTGTATTTCTGATTAGTTTAAAGTTATCTTCATTGAAAAAAACAGTGCTTTTCTTTCAAAAATAAGGACATTTCTAAGTGACTCCAAACTTTTGAACGGTAGTGTATGTATTTTTAGAAAGTACGATTTCTAAGCTTTCCAATGATACCAGGCAATCATGGGGGTTTTCCCAGGACTTGCCGCTTGCAAACAAAGAAAGAGTCATGATTTATGACTTCTCTGCCTGTAGCTCATAATGACACGGTGCACATTCCAACTCATTTTGCCAGCACGGGTCACAATATCAATGTCTCCACTGCAATAAACTCGGCTGCATTTTGTTAAAATATGTTGGACATAATCAGATTTACCTCAGAGCAGACGTAGAATCTTGTCAGAGCCACAAAGAAGCCTCCATTTATACAGTCTATGGCACAACCACGAACACCAGCAACAAGTATCAGAACTATGCCAAAACATTCAAAAAAATACAAAAACTACAAGTGCTGAAATTAGCTGCCACTTGAGTGCAAACGCATATGTGGACTATACATTAAAATGAATTTGAAAAACTTTTAAAACGCTATTTTAAATGCCCTTGCTACTCCACTCTTAATGACTGATTTAACACTACATCAGTCGAAACCAGAAGCTCCACCCATAATCGTTCCTACAGCAGCACCCCCAGGAATAAGGTGGATATACAGAAAATGGTAGAGCAGTAATACTCGTAGTTGCAAAATCGACAAGTAATTCAAGTTGCAAGTAATTCAATCATAAATGCTTCTGCCTGATTGCTTTTAGTTTTCATAGATACCTTGGCTGTGTTGGTCCATGGGACTCTGAGGAGGTCCCATGCCACTGTGGAGGGCTCTCATCCCCACTCCCTTCATGTGACCATAGTGCATTGCCTCTGCCATTGCCTTGTCATTCATCCCCTCCAAGGGCTGAAAATAAAGCAAAAATAGTACTATATATTATACAAACATGCTTCCTCTTCTAAATGGTGAAGAAACTTTAGAAAAAAACATCTGTACCTAACGCACTGAAATTAAAAGTTGCAGATTAACAGAAATCATCATTAAATATCTTAAAACATTTTGAAAAAGAACACTGACAGAAATGTAAGAGTTGCCTACACATATTAACTGAAGGTGGAGAATTTCTGCCTTATTTTACATCAGGAATTTTATATTCAGCTATACTTAAGAAGATGAAGCTACACTATACCTTTAAATTGGATTTTTCTGTTTTAACAATTTGTTAGGTAATCATTTGTGAAGAACCTTAATGTGCAGCAACTGGCATTCAAAGAGCTAACTTATAAAGTTTGATTCATTTGTTGAAATCAAATTTTCCTTCTTCTTCTTCTAGACGTCGCCACAACGGATCATCTGCATCCATTTCACTCCATCCCATGCATTTTCCTTTATACAACCAACACTCTCTCCATGTCCTCCCTCACGACATCCATGAATCTTCTGTGGTCTTCCTCTTTTCCTCCTGCCTGGCAGCTCAACCTTCAACATCCTTTGTCCAATATATCCACTATCCGTCCTCTCCACATGTCCAAACCATCTCAGCCTTTCCTCTCTTACTGTGTCTCCAAACCACTCAAACTAAACCGTCCCTCTGATATACTCATTTCTAATCCTGTAATTCCTAGTCACTCCCAATGAGAATCTTAGCATCTTCTACCACCTCCAGCACCGCCTCATGTTTTGTTTTTGTCAGTGCCACCGTCTCCAAACCATACATCATAGCAGGTCTCACCACCATCTTGTAAATCTTCCCTTTCACTCTAGCTGCTAACCTTCTGTTACAAACTACCCGACACTTGTCTCCACCCACTCCACCCTCCCTGCACTACCTTCTTCACCTCTCTCATGCATTTTCAATTGCATTGGTTGGTTGACCCCAGGTATTTAAACTCATCTACCTTCTCTACTTCTACTCCTCACCACAGATACTACACAGTGTTAGTCTGTAAGCTAACAATAACTTATATGGTTAGTCTTTCTAAAGCCCTTTTCCCACTGGCCATAAATTACAACAAAACTCGCCTGTCGCTGGGTTTTGTCAGCAGTGGAAACACATTCACCAGGTTTTCAATCCCTGATCAAACATCTCTCCAGCAGAAATGGGTTTTTATTGGCTTCATCTTTGATCAGCTTCAATGTGAGCAGTACACACTGGTGAATGTGCAAATTTATGCAGCAAAGTAGGCATTGCATTGGTAACTGAGGACCAAAACAATTAAGCCGTTAGTGAGGAACAAACATTATTTTTCAAAAGTTCAAAACACAAAAAACTACAGGTGACCACTGCCTCACTGACTCCTGAGCTGGATTCTGTTTCAGCACATTTGTGACGGCACCTACATGCTGACGACAAACATGATACTCAAGAGGAAAAAAACAGAAACGCAAGCTTGTCTGCCAGGGATCGGACCGAGTCTGCTGGTGGGAGTAAATGAATGGTGAATACGGTGCACATATCACCTAATAAATAAGCGTTTGTCAAATGATACTTTCTCATCTCTATATATAAATATTAAGTCAAATATTAGACTGAATTCTTTAATATCAGACAAAGGTAGTAGTAAGTTGCATTTACTGAATAACTTTCACAAAATTGTAGTGTACTGATGAAGAAAACCCTGTACTTTTAATTAAGTAAATTTGGTCATGCACTTTGAGTTAACATCTGACTTCACTTAATTTAAATCTGGTTAGGAATATTTTGTTTATACAGTAATAACTTGTGCTGACCAGAAATAACTGCATCTTTTCAAGAATATATAATTTTAACTGAAATTAGTACTGAAATCACTGTTCTATGCTGGTTCAAGAGATATGTTATATCTCATGATGTTAATGTTAACATGTTATGTTAACCAAAAGCTTGTATTTTATAACCTTGAAATTAAGACAATTTCATTTGTTCAAAAGATTAGAAAGAATTAACCTGACCAAAGCTACACACTACTCCACTAACTTTTTAACAGAGAATTTCTTGTGCATGAGTGACTTTTTGGGGGATACTCAAATGATTAATCTTATTAGGCAATGCTACTTTTACTTAGGTTAAAAAAAATTGACTACTCAGTTCACCTTGGCTTAATATACAACTAATGCATTGCCCGTAGAACGCAAGTCTTCCTGTCTGAAACAGGCATCCCAATTAGGCTTTACAGGACCGAATGTAGGCTGTGTTTGAAAGTGGAATAAAAACAGGTGTAGGCTATATGTAGGCAATCACATGTTATACTTTGACAAATATAAAAGGGACTAAATGGCACTAAGATTTATTTGATTGTGTGAATATTAATTACAGAATACCTAAATATTGAAAATGAATGGGACATCCAATATTAGCAACTGTTTCAGATCCCTTGTTTATTTGTTTGTCAGTTCACTTGTATTCAATAGTGTATCTTGCACTTTGGGCAATGGGAGTTGTTCAGTTACCATGATAATTATTTTAGTTTATATCACTGTTCAATGATGGAGTTGAGTCTAATATTGAATTTCTTCTGTGTATCATGAATAAACTCATGCAGTGCTATAACAGGACACGTTTACAAATATCTGAGACCCATTGTAGTGCATCATTTTATATTTTAGCAATATTCTGTTATTAAAAGGTTTTGTAAAACTGTAATGCTAAGATTGAGGTGGTGCTTATATCGTCACGCTGGGACGATACTGAGGCCAAATAATGATCTGAACCTTGAGGGCGTGACTGGCAAAGAGCAACAACGTGAGCACCTCAGCTCTATTGTAAGCAGTTTGCTTTTTATTGATGCAAGATTATTTATTATTATCATCATCATCATTACTAGTCCTCCTAAATGATCACATTTTTCACCCTCTAAACGTTAATCAGAACGCAATTTTTTTTTTCGCACACACTTCAGACCCGGTGAAAAATTTTATAAACTGGAAAAAATATGTGTCCCATGCTGAAAATTTTCAGACATATCCAGCGTATGGTTGATACATCCCGCATTTCCAGAGCAAAGATTGTAGGGAAGTTATGCGTTCATTTACACGTTACTTGTCAGCAACTCATAGTTACTCACAAGTCGAAATACACTGAGATTAATGTCTAGCATACCCAAAAATTATTTCTAACATGAGTAACGCTCTTTGAACCTAAGTGTAACTTACTGAATGGGTTTCTAACTTGGAGCTACCCTATAATGGCATATTTGCAGTGTTGGTTCACAGGAAAAACCTGTACAGAGCTCTGCTCAGTTGCTGCCTGCAGCGCATACACACAGAGCTAAACACACGTACTTGTTTGTATAACGGGACCTGTTGGGGGTGTGTTTGAGCACTTTCAAGCTACAGGAAAAAGATCCAAATTACTGTTTAGCCCTCCCACCCATTTTTTTTTTACCTATGACTGCAGTCTATATCTAGGTTTATTTAATTAGTGGCCCGCGGGCCACATACGGCCCAGAAGCAACCTCTGAGTGGCCCACGGGCCCAGGCCACGCCAAGGAAATATAAATTTAAGAAAAAAATATGAAGGAATGACGATCCGCAAGCACGCACACCAGCGACGCGCATGACCGTCATCCACACGGAGTTCAGAAGCGCCCCGCCCATGTGACCGTTCCAGTCGACAGGCAGTGTCTCGCTAGCGTCACGGTCTGAGAGAAGCATGAGCTTATTAAAGTATTTTAAATGCGGAAAAAAAGCAGAAGATGTATGTAAGTAGTGGAGGCATTTATGGTGGTTTTAACCTTGTGGTAACGGGAACAATAACGAAGAGTCGCTTAGCAAATAGTTGTGGTTAGGCTTCATATGCACGCTTCATACGCAGGGAAAGGCAAGCGTGACTGAATCGCTGAGGATTGACTTCACCAGACACTACAATATTAACTAATTTATGTTCATTATTATGTACTGTACCTGGCAAGTTAAGGTAACAGAAATTCACGAAGTCAGTGACTTTAATCCGTCAACAGCCTTCAGACAAACTAAACGTGCCAACATTTGGATTTCAAAATAAGGGAGGTTTTTTCTGCTGTCTGGGTGGTGAGGAGAGTTCTAAAAAACTATAAATATATAGAAATATTTTAAATGAAATAACTGCATCTTTGGTCATTTAATTTATTCCATTATAATTTTATTAATGATTTTCTTTGAAATCAAGAGTTAAATTATTGTTTTGTTCTGGCTCTGCAAAACTATGGTCAAAAGTATAAACTGTATAAGGAAAAAAAAGTTAAAATTTTACCACAATCTGTTTCAAATTTATAAAAAAAAACCCAATAACTTTATTTTTAAAAAATAGACAAAATTAGCCTTAAAATAATCCACAAATTTATAATAAAGTCTCAAATGTACAAGAAAAGTCCATTTTACAAGAGGAAATTACAAATTTGAGGAAAATGGTTTCAAAGTTAGATAAATTCACAGAGAACAGTAGAAAACTATACCAAAATTGTTATAAATTTTGGAGAAAAACCTCAAACCTTCAAGACTTAAGGCATTACTCAAATTTTTAAGTGGGTGCTTTTTGCATCCTTAACTCTACTAGAAATTCTTGGTTGACTGATATGTGTGTGTAATGGAATGTGTAATTATAAAAAGAGGTTCATACTCACATATGTGATTTAAAACAAAACAAACCACAATAGTGGATGTGCAATGTTTGTTAATGTTATCAATCTTTTCTTGGGGAGTTTGTGCACTGAAGTGTTTGACATTTCATTTTTTACTCAGCTAAATGCACTTTTTGATGTGCCAAGGTCAGTTCTGACCAGGATGTACAGTATAATTCGTTTTAAAAGGGAAACAAATGTTAATGCTACTAACAGTGCACACTGAGTTTTTATGCACTTTGAGATATATGCCTGAGTAAGATGTGACCTAATGGTTATTTACAGAATTTTTTTTTTTCCATTCTATTTATTTAATTGTTGTTCAAGAGGAAAAATATTTCTACTACTTCAAGTTCTGCTCAACCCCAGCACTGTTATTGTGTTTTTATGCACTTTTGATATGCCTTTGTCATGTGCCAAGCACACATTTAAAAACAAGACAATGAATACAAAGTGCATATTTTTTGTCATATTGATCTGTGTTGGTTTGAAATTTGTCATAATCAACAGATTGCTGAACATGAGTGGCCCAGCTACATGTCTTGATTTCAAATTGTGGCCCAACTGATCTTGTAATTGAATAGCCCTGGTCTACACCATCAACTGTCCAATGCTGTTCTGATAGACATGTCAAAATGTCAGAACACCAGAGGAGGTGGATCCAATCAGCTGATCACTCGAAGCGCAAAGAAAAAATCCAAGATGGCGCCGCGGATGGCAGCCACTGGCTTCTGCTCTCTGATGTTTTTGATAATTTTGTGTGTTTTTTTGGACTTCTGCTCTTCTGTCCGAATCACCTATTCAAGGGAGGAACTACTTTCACTCAGACTACCTCCCAATGCAACTTCTCCGCCAGTTACTGCTGCTGATCTGAAGTTTTTTCAGTCCATCTTAGCTGTGGGAGCAGCGGCTATTGGCGCTGGCCAGAAACGAAGGCGGCGTGGTAAACGTGCCGGTGCGTTAGTCAGGCTGAAGAAACGAGGATTTCGCACGCCGCTCCCATCGATCCATCTGGCAAATATCCGCAGTTTGGCGAACAAAATGGATGAACTGCTGCTCCTGACTCACAAAAACCGGGATTTTAGCAGATCTGGCGCCCTTTGTTTCACGGAGTCCTGGCTGAGTGAACACATCCCGGACAGCGCGGTGCGTCTGGACGGATTTCAACTGTTTCGCGCTGATCGCAGCCGAGAATTTTCTGGAAAGACTAAGGGTGGTGGAATCTGCTTCTACATAAACGAAGGTTGGTGTACTGATGTCACAGTGTTGAAGAAGTTTTGTAGCCCTAACCTAGAGTCACTGTTCATAAACTGTAAACCCTTTTATTCACCGCGAGAGTTCTCCTCATTTATTCTGGTCGGAATTTATATCTCGCCTGCTGCTTGTACAACGGAGGCACTGCAGCTCCTCGCTGACCAGATAGCAGAGGTGGAGGAAAAACATCCAGACTCTCTGCTTATCATTCTGGGTGATTTCAATAGAGCTAATCTCACAAATGAGCTTCCTAAATACAGACAGCATATTAAATGTCCCACCAGGGACACAAATACACTTGACCACTGTTACACAGTTTTAAGAAATGCCTATCATGCCGTCCCCCGTGCAGCTCTGGGTTTTTCTGACCACTGCCTGCTCCATCTTATTCCAACATACAGACAGAAACTAAAAACATCCAAGCCTGTTGTAAGGACTGTGAAGAAATGGACTGAGGAATCAAAGCTGAAGTTACAAGCCTGCTTTGACTGCACAGATTGGAGTGTTTTTGAAGCTGCAGCCATTAACCTAAATGAACTCACTGACACTGTGACGTCATACACCTGTTTCTGCGAGGACATGTGTGTGCAGACCAAGACCTTCTGCATATACAACAACAATAAACCCTGGTTCATTCCTAAACTGAAGCAGCTACGTCAGACCAAGGAGGAGGCCTACAGGACTGGTGACTGGACTCTGTACAAGCGGGCCAGAAACATGCTGACGAAGGAGACCAGGCTTGCTAAGAGGAGCTACAGTGTGAAGTTACAAAAAACTTCTCAGCTAACAACTCTGCTTCTGTCTGGAGAGGCCTACGGAATATCACCAACTACAGGAGACCATCCCCCCACCCTGCGGAAAACCTCCAGCTGGCTAATGACCTAAACAGCTTTTACTGCAGGTTTGAAAAGAACCTACAGTTCTCACCTCCCACCCACACAAAATGATTATCTGCAGCCCCAGGAACTCCATCCCTCCTCCACTCTGACCTCCCACCAGCACTAATGATCTGTGAAGAGGAGGTGCGCCGGGTCTTTCAGAGACAAAAGATCAAGAAGGCTGCAGGACCTGATGGTGTGTCTCCGTCCTGCCTGAGAGTCTGCTCCAACGAGTTGGCCCCCATCTTCACCCGGATCTTTAACAGATCACTGGAGCTGCGTGAAGTGCCTTCCTGCTTCAAACGCTCCATCATCATTCCAGTTACCAAGAAACCCTCTATTACAGGATTAAACGACTACAGACCTGTTGCCCTGACCTCTGTGGTCATGAAATCCTTGGAGAGATTGGTGCTGAACCACCTGAAGGTCATCACAGGCCCCCTGATGGACCCACTGCAGTTTGCCTACCGGTCAAACAGGTCAGTGGATGATGCAGTGAATATGGGACTACATTACATCCTGCAACACCTCGACTCCCCAGGGACGTACGCCAGGATCCTGTTTGTCGACTTCAGCTCAGCGTTCAACACCATCATCCCAGGCATTCTTCATCAGAAACTCCTCCAGCTCAAGGTGCCCCCCTCCACCTGCCAGTGGATCTCCAGCTTTCTGACTGACAGGTGGCAACAGGTGAAGCTAGGGAGATTTACATCCAGCTCCCGAAAAATTAGTACTGGCGCCCCCCAAGGATGTGTCCTTTCCCCACTGCTCTTCTCCCTCTACTCCAACGACTGCACCTCAGAGGACCCTTCGGTGAAGCTCCTGAAGTTTGCGGACGACACCACAGTCATCGGTTTGATCCGGGATGATGATGAGTCTGCATACAGGCGGGAGGTGGAGCAGCTGATCCTCTGGTGCAGCCAGAACCATCTTGAACTTAACCCAGCCAAAACGGTGGAGATGACTGTGGATTTCAGGCGACACCCCCCTTCATTCCCCCCACTCACCATCCTCAACAGCACAGTGTCCACTGTGGACTCCTTCAAGTTTCTGGGTACCACAATCTCCCGGAACCTGAAGTGGTCCTCCCATATTGACACTGTCCGGAAAAAGGCCCAGCAGAGGTTGTTTTTTCTGCGTCAGCTCAAGAAGTTTGATTTGCCTCAGGAGCTGCTGGTTGTCTTCTACACCGCCATCATCCAATCTGTCCTCTGCTTTTCCATCACTGTCTGGTTTGGATCTGCCACTAAACAGGACAAGACCAGACTGCAGCGGATCATTAAGTCTGCGGAGAGGATCATTGGTACCGACCTACCCACCATTGAGAACTTATATCGGTCCATAACCAGGAAACGGGCGGGAAACATCTGTGCTGACCCATCACACCCCGGCCACAAACTGTTTGAACTTCTATCTTCTGGTCGTCGTTACAGATCACTGAAGGTCAAAACCACCCGTCACAGGAACAGTTTCTTTCCTCAAGCCATCACTCTGATGAACTCCTAACATTCACCTAGTCCTACCTGTTTGCTGTACTCATGACTTTTCATCCATTATTACATTGCACATAACTCTCACACTGCTTTTTACTTCATTCACATTATATCACTGAATCTGAGTCCACATTGAAATACTGTGTGATTGTATATTTTTTCATATATTTCTGCAAAGTGTGGTTAGTCCGAGTAAATAACTGCATATATTCCTGTATATATTTGCATCCTTTTATAGAAACGTGGACAGACTGTAATTTACTGTACATACTCTGGTTGTCATTGAATCCTTATTTAAATCCTTCACCTGAACAACGAGAGCAAGTTTTTAGCCAAAGTCAAATTCCTTGTATGTGTTGTGCATACTTGGCCAATAAAGCTGATTCTGATTCTGAAAGCTCAGCTGTTTTCCATGATAAATCACTGTCACGACTCGCCGCTCATCAGCGGAGCTAGCTGTGCGCACACCTGCGCCTCGTCAGCGGCGAGGGATTTAAGCCGCCTTGCCCTGGGCTTCGGCCTGAAGCCGTCTGTTCTCATCGGCATCTCTTGCTGCAAGGAACCCCCTTCATCAAGCAAGATACTACGTAAGCATCTCTTACCTTTTCCTCCCAGCCTTCTCCCCTGTGCACAGGTGGATTTCCCGGCGGCGGACAACGTTCCCTTGCCACCATCTCCTCGCTGCTGCTTCAGGCGCTCCAGGTCGCTGTCTACCGGGCTACGCCCTTGTTTAACGCCAGCCACCTGCCCAGACCAAGTAAGCCAGCTGTCACTATCATTATCTCCTGTATTGGTGTGGTGCCCGTTACCCTTCTCCCTCTGCTTCTCCCATAGGGTTGTCCGACTGAACGGCTTCCTGCCCCCGTGCCTGACGCAGACGCCACCACCAATACATTTTCATCTCACAGACATGCAGTCATACACTCTTGTTGTTAATAAAGCTACTGGATCTACCCTGAGCCTGCGTGTGTGTCTCCTGAGCCGTGCATTATATCAGTACGGCTTCAGCAGAGCGGCTCGGCAGACAGCGGGCTCGCACGCCGACTTTCCACCCTCGAGGCTCGGGTGGATCTAATAGCCCACCAACAACAAGTGATCCTCAATCAATTATGCACTATTACTAACCGATTGGACCGTCTGGACCCCCAACAGCCGTTCCCCCCGGCTCGTCTGGGTGGCGCAGCTCCTGCTGCTCCAGCGGCCGTTCAGCCTGCTCCGGGTGCACCGGCACGACTCACACCTATTCCGACCCCCGCCCGCTTTAGCGGTAAGCTCGGTGGAGCGCGGGGGTTTATCATGCAGTGTGAGTCTGTGTTTCACCGCGTCCCCGGAGACTTTCCCTCAGACCATAGCCAGATTGGCTACATAGGAAATCTCTTGGAGGGTCGAGCGCTTACCTGGGCTTACGCCGTAATGGCGAAGCCCAGCTACGCCACCCTCACCTATGGCCAATTCGTGAGACTGTTCCTGGAAGTGTTCGATCATTCGCATACAGAGAGCGTTCAGGTCGATCGTCTTCTCAGCCTCCAGCAGGGAAGCCGATCGGCCGCTGATTACGCGATCGACTTCCGGGTTGCTGCGGAGGAGGTTGGCTGGGGAGAGCGTTCGCTCTGTGGCATCTTCCTTCGCAGTCTCAGCGCTGGTCTGAGGGATGAACTGGCTGGACGGGATATCCCGGAGACATTAGCAGAGCTGACTTCCCTTGCCATCAGCTTGGATAACAGGCTGCACGAGCGTGCCTCGGAGCGGAGGTCTTCTTCTCGCCCTCGAGGGGCCTCGGCTCGCCCGTCCCAAGCTCGCCCCCTGGCGTTGCCGCCACCGGGGTTCTCCGAGGAGTCGGAGCCGATGGTGACAGGCTGGACAAAGCTCCCCCCAGCGGAGAAACAACGCCGCCGTGAGTTGGGCCTCTGCATGTATTGCGGGGGCAGCCAGCACACGGTGGAGCATTGTCCGGAAAAGCCAAATGGGGAGGTCCGCGAGTTACTGTAGGGGGCCTTGCGGACGCTAATCGGTTAACTCCCCTCACTCAATTGACGCTGCCCATCCGATTCTGTCACAATCCCACTGGGCACCTCACCCATGCACTGGTGGATTCAGGCGCGGAGGGTAGCTTCATTTCACAAAGCCTGGCAACCCGATTGGGCATCCGTTGCCACCTTCTCGAGTCTCCTCTCGCCCTAGTAAATCTCTCCCGTGTCTCCCTGGGAAAAGTAACACACCGGACGACTCCTGTCCCAGTAATTATCTCAGGAAATCATCGGGAGGATATCACCTTCTACGTCCTACCATCTTCAGTAACCCCTGTGATTCTTGGATACCCATGGCTCCGCCTCCACAATCCTGTCCTGGACTGGAGGACCAGCAGAGTGTCCGCTTGGAGCTCTTTCTGCATGGGCACCTGCCTCCAATCCGCTGCCTGCGCCCCGTCCTCTCCTCTCACTCCCAAGGACACCGCGCCCCCGGATCTCACCCTGGTGCCCTCGGAGTTCCACGACCTGGGCATGGTCTTCAGCAAATCCAAGGCGATGTCCCTTCCTCCACACCGGCCCTACGACTGCGCTATTAACATCCGCCAGGGGGCACCCCTACCCTCGGGACGTCTCTACAGCCTGTCAGCGCCGGAGAAGGAGGCAATGAACACCTATTTGAAGGAGTCGCTGAGTGCTGGAATCATCCGCCCCTCATCATCTCCATTAGGCACAGGGTTCTTCTTCGTGGGCAAGAAGGATGGCTCCCTTCGTCCTTGTATTGACTACCGTGCCCTCAATGACATCACGGAGAAGGACCGCTACACCTTGCCCCTAATGGACACCACCTTCCACTCCCTCCACGGAGCGACTTGGTTCACCAAGCTGGATCTTCGCAGCGCATACCACCTCGTCCAGATCCGGGAGGGAGACGAGTGGAAGACAGCCTTCCGTACCCTGAACGGTCATTTCGAATACCTGGTAATGCCGTTCGGGTTGACCAACGCTCCAGCCGTCTTTCAGCGCCTTATTAATGACGTCCTCCGGGATTTCATCGGCCTGTTCGTGTTCGTCTACCTGGACGATATCCTCATCTTCTCTAGATCCAGGGACGAGCACCAGGTCCACGTGAGGCGGGTCCTTCAGAGGCTGCTGGAGAACCGGTTATATGTTAAGGCGGAAAAATGTGAATTCTACGCCAAGACTACGTCCTTCCTGGGGTTCGTCATCTCCCATGACCAGGTGCTCCCGGACCTAGCGAAGGTTAAAGCGGTGGTAGAGTGGCCCACTCCTACATCTAGGAAGCAGGTACAACAGTTTATAGGGTTTGCCAATTTCTACCGCCGCTTCGTCCCAAATTTTGGAGCCATCGTCGGTCCCCTGACCCACCTCACCTCCCCTAAGACCCCGTTCCGGTGGACTGAAGAGTCCGCAGCTGCTTTCCAGGTGCTGAAGGCGGAGTTCTCCTCCTCCCGGGTCCTCAGCCAAGTTGACCCCGCGCTGCAATGCATCGTTGAGGTGGATGCTTCGGACACGGGGGTGGGGGCGGTGTTGTCTCAGCGGTCGCCTGTCAACAGGGCCAAACGGCCCTGCACCTTCTTCTCTCGGCGCTTGTCCCCGGCGGAACGTAATTACGACGTGGGGGACAGAGAGCTCCTCGCCATCAAGCTCGCGCTTCAGGAGTGGCGCCACTGGCTGGAGGGGGCTGCCCTGCCGTTCGTGGTACTTACTGATCACAAGAACTTGCAATATTTAAGAACTGCCCAACGTCTGAATGCCCGCCAGGCGCGTTGGTCCTTGTTCTTCGCCAGGTTTCGTTTTAACATCACCTTCAGGCCTGGCTCCAAGAACGGCCTGCCCGACGCCCTCTCTAGGCAATTTGCCCCTAAGGCGTCAGAAGACGCAGTCCACACCATCTTGCCCAGGTCGTGCGTTGTGGGGGCCGTCTCGTGGGACATCGAGAGCAAGATCCGGAATGCGCAGGAACTGGAACCGGACCCTGGCGGCGGACCGGAGGGGAGGCTTTTTGTGCCGTCCACTGTCCGGGGGGAGGTTATCCACTGGCTTCATACATCTAAGCTCACCTGCCATCCTGGGTCCTCCCGGATGATCGACCTCCTCCAACGTTCCTTCTGGTGGCCGGGTCTGCGGAGGGACGCCGCCCGCTACGCCCAGGCCTGCCCCGTCTGTGCCACCAGCAAGTCAGGTAACGCTCCCCCCGCGGGCCTGCTCCAGCCCCTGCCCGTCCCTGGTAGGCCCTGGTCGCATATCGCCCTAGACTTTGTCACCGGTCTCCCTGTCTCCAACACCTTCGACACAGTCCTGACCATCGTTGATCGTTTCTCCAAGGCTGCTCACTTCGTGCATTACGGGGGCTCCCTTCTGCCTTGGAGATGGCGGACCTCCTCATCCAGCACGTGGTCAGGCTGCACGGGATTCCGGTAGACGTGGTCTCGGACCGAGGCCCCCAGTTTGCCTCGGACGTCTGGAGGTCTTTCTGCAACGCCCTAGGAGCCAAGGTAAGCCTCTCCTCCGGCCATCACCCCCAATCCAACGGGCAGTGTGACCGGACCAATCAGGAGCTGGAGGCTGCACTCCGCTGCGTCACTGCATCCAAGCCTGCGTCCTGGAGCACACACCTCCCCTGGGTGGAATACGCCCATAACACCGCCCACTCTTCTGCCACCGGGATGTCCCCATTCAAGGCATCCCTGGGCTACGATCCTCCTCTGTTCCCTACGCAGGAGAGCGAGTTGACTGTCCCCTCAGTCCGGACGCACCTCAGGCGGTGCCGCTCCATTTGGTCTTCGGCGCACGGCGGAGCACAACAAGTCCACGGTGGACCGGCACAGGAGACCTGCCCCTGCCTACCAGGTAGGCCAACGAGTCTACGTGTCCACTCAGGACGTCTGTTTAAAGGGTGAGAGGAGAAAGCTGGCCCAACGGTTCATCGGTCCATTTCCCATCACCAAGATCATCAACCCGGTGGCTGTGCGTGTGGCTATCCCCCCCCTCCCTCCGCATCCATCCCACCTTCCACGTCTCCAAGGTGAAACCGGCGGTCTCCGATCCTCTCTGCCCTCCACCTGCAGCGCAGCCCGCGCCCCGGATGATAGATGGCCATCCGGCCTGGACAGTCTCTACCATCCTGGACTCCCGGCGCCGGGGTCGCGGGTTACAGTACTTAGTGGACTGGGAGGGCTACGGACCTGAATGGAGACAATGGGTGCGCTCCTCGTTTGTGTTGGATCCGTCCCTCATCGCTGAGTTCCACCGAGCGCACCCAGAGAAACCATTGCCAGGAGGCGCTGCTAGAGGGGGGAGTACTGTCACGACTCGCCGCTCATCAGCGGCGCCAGCTGTGCGCACACCTGCGCCTAGTCAGCGGTGAGGGATTTAAGCCGCCTTGCCCTGGGCTTCGGCCTGAAGCCGTCTGTTCTCATCGGCATCTCTTGCTGCAAGGAACCCCCTTCATCAAGCAAGATACTACGTAAGCATCTCTTACCTTTTCCTCCCAGCCTTCTCCCCTGTGCACAGGTGGATTTCCCGGCGGCGGACAACGTTCCCTTGCCACCATCTCCTCGCTGCTGCTTCAGGCGCTCCAGGTCGCTGTCTACTGGGCTACGCCCTTGTTTAACGCCAGCCACCTGCCCAGACCAAGTAAGCCAGCTGTCACTATCATTATCTCCTGTATTGGTGTGGTGCCCGTTACCCTTCTCCCTCTGCTTCTCCCTCAGGGTTGTCCGGCTGAACGGCTTCCTGCCCCCGTGCCTGACGCAGACGCCACCACCAATACATTTTCATCTCACAGACACGCAGTCATACACTCTTGTTGTTAATAAAGCTATTGGATCTACCCTGAGCCTGCGTGTGTGTCTCCTGAGCCGTGCATTATGTCAATCACACTTTGCTGTTGGCATGTTCTGTGTTGATACACCGGTGTTCTTTGTCAGACCCAGTCCAAGCTGACGCTCCGCCCAGTCTACTTGTGTGCCTCGTATTCTCCACATACGGCAAATTACCCTTTAGACCTACTAGTGCATGCCTGTAGAAAGCAAGTATTCCTGTCTGAAACAGGCAGTCCAATCAGGCTTTGCAGGCCCAAACGTAGGCTGTTTGAAAGTGGAATACAGAGGTGTAGCCTATATGTAGGCAAACACACGTTAGACTTTGACAAATATGAAAGGGACTGAACTGAGCTTGATTGTGTGAATATTAATTACAGAATAATTGAAAATGAATAGGACATCCAATATTAGCCAGTTTAAGAACCGCTTGTTTATTTTTTTGTCAGATGACTTATTTGTGTGATCTTTTATGAGTTATATTCATAAATGTTGTATCTTGCACTTTGGGGAATGGGAGTTGTTCAGTCATCATTGTAGTTTAGTTTATATGTGTAGTTTATAATCTATCGTCAATAAAGTCATGCAGTACTATAACGGGACACGTTTACAAATATTTGAGACCCACTGTAGTGCATCCTTTTATATTTTAGCAATATTATAAGTACAAAACACCAAACATTAATATTATTATTATTATTATTATTTTGTATTTGTATCTTGTATACTTTATTGATCCACAGAGGGAAATTCAGGGCATCCACGTATGGCGCCAATCCCTTCACCAGTCTCTCTCTCTCTCGCTCTCTCGCTCTCTCGCACACACGCACACAGAGCAGAATGAGCCATTTAGCTGCAACTTTTGCATCAGTGTTGCATATTTGTCCGTAAATATTTAAATAAAAATGACTTATTTCGTTATTTGGACATTTTTGTGTCTTGCTGTTGTTTAGTCAAAGCACGTGTGGGACGGGACGGGAGTCTAGGCTGCTGCTTTACCCGTGTGCCAGTGATGTCATTTGCGGCACCGTGGGTCCCCGGCAGCAGATCCCCAACAGTGGCCCCCCCGCACCTCGTGTTCTCTATGCCGAATATATCGCAATCACAGCAACTTTATGGTCTATATTTTCAGAGCGACTCCATACTTGTGGATGCACACCTCAGCAGCAAAGCACTTCTAAAATCTTTGTTTATGAAGTGTTGTGGTGACTGACAGGTCCTGATGCTATGTTATCCAATCAGCATGGTCATGATGCCGCATACTGTGCAATCAGCATGGCCGTGATGTGGCGTATTCTCCAATGAGCACGGAGTCAATTCGAAACCCCGTCCACACTTCTTGAAGCCAGGGGATGAAGACAGAGCGGTCACACAGCAGTGGCTAAACGTTTATTGATAAAAATTACATATTTTGACTGAGTGACTCCATATTCGGGGATGCACACCCTCGTAGCTTCAGCAAAGCATGTTTAAAATCTTAGGTCAGTATGACCAGCGGTTTGACAGCTATCTGAGGAGCACACACAAACAGACAGAGATGTCTTGAATTTACAGATAGATGCAATCACGGAAACTTCATGGTATAATTGTTTTTTAAGCATTAAATCTTCATTATTATCATTTTCTAGTCAAATTTGTGCTTTTCACTTCCTTGTTTTGTCCACTGAACACTGTGATGACTGACAGGTCATGATGTCGTACATTATCCAATCAGCATGGTCGTGATGCCGCGTATTATCCAATCAGCATGGCTGTGATACCACATATTATCCAATCAGCATGGTCGTGACGCCATGTATTATCCAATCAGCATGGTTGATGCCAGGTATCATCCAATCAGTATGGTCATGATACTGCGTATTATCCAATCAGCATGGCTGTGATGCCACATATTATCCAATCAGCATGGTCGTGATGCCGCGTATTATCCAGTCAGCATGGTCGTGATGCCGCGTATTATCCAATCAGCAAGGAGTCAATCCGAAATCCCACCCACACTTCCTGAAGCCAGGGCATGAGGAGACAGAATGGTGACAGAGCGGTGGCTAAACTTTTACTGATAAAAATTACATATTTTGACTAAGTGACTCCATACTTGGGGATGCATACCCTCGTGACCTCAGCAAAGCACATATAAAATCTGAGGTCAGTCTGACGAATGGTTCATGAGATATGCGTGGAACAGACACACAGACACACACAGACAGAGATTCCGTGCATTTATAGATAGATGGCGTTCAAAGTAGCTACATAAATAATGGTATATGATAAAAAAAATAGAAGGCTTCGACAGATCTTGTGATTGGTAGTCAGGGCTAGGGATGAGCTGATCCAATCCGCCATATTGGTATCGGGTTCGATCCGGGCAAAATGGCTGGATTGGTATTAGTAAGGAATAAAAGTAATTTACCTATCTGATGCATTAATAATATTAAAATAAAATGAAGGTGCGATCATGCTCTCAGCCGCACTGCGCATGGCTCCTGTACACAGGGGCAGCAAGTGTCACGGGAGCCTGTCTGTGGGACTCGCCTCACTATGTTGCTGTGTGGTACAAGCATTTACAATTTTAACACCAGCAAATTAATAAAACACTTGCAAAAGTATCACGGTAAAGGAGTATGCTGAATTCTATCAACAACCAAGCAGAAGGAAGTGCTTTTCCAGCTTGGAGGCTGGACGCTAAAGGAACCTAATCTAAAGAACAAAACTGAAAGTAAAAACCAGACTGGAGGTGGAAACAAAAGACATAACATGGGCTTACCTTTCGACAGAGAGTTACAGCTGATGAGAGGTAGGTGACAGAAACATAAATAGCAAATTATAACAGTGAACTGGAAGCAGGCTAGAACAATGGGGCTACAGGAAATGGAACAGGAATGACTTCAAAATAAAAGCATAACATCAGAAACACTACTAAATAAACTGAAGACTAGGAGAATACTTACAATGATAATAGTAATAATAATAATAATAATAATAATAATAATAAATGTCAAAAATACAACTTAAAGGGTTAGTTCCTTTATTTTCAGATCTACACCATTTTTTACCTCATGCATAAAGTGGCACTTTGAATTTCATCTGAATATTTACTTAAATACTCAGCTTCAAAGTTTAGCATAAACTTTCACTTAAAACTTCAGAATGCATGTTTACATGGGACTGACCAGTGAAATGCTGCCAACGTTGCAAAGTTTAAAATTTAAAAAACAGCAGTGTTGCTGAACTGAATCAGATTTGTAATATATTCTTTGACTTTTAGATTTATGTTTTTATATTTGTGCAAAATGCAACCAATCATTACCAAAGTATGTTCTGTACTTTTGTTGTTTTAAGTAAGAGAGATGGTATATGGTTTGGATCGGTATCGGATGATACTCAAAGTCACAGTATCAGTATCGGACTTGGGAAAAGTGGTATCAGCTCATCCCTAGTCAAGACCTGTAACAGCAGATACAGATTTTGGCAATCATAGAACATCCTCAAAAATCCTGACTGAAACAGCAATGTCATAGAATTAAATTCTAGTATTTTGTTGGCACTTTTTTTAATTTACGTCTGGCAATAGATAAACTCATAATAATCCTCAATAAGTCACCAGTACACTTATAGACACGAGGGCTGCAACGATCAGTTGATGTTATTGACAATGTCGGTCATAAAAATTTGTCAAAGCAGATTTTTACTGTAAATGAATCGTTTAATTTTACAATGCATGCCGCAGAAATGTTCAGTTTAACTGTTCCAGCCAAGAAGAGGAGCGCATCATGGCAACACAGAAGAGAGAAAATCACAGGGAAGAAGAGGCCAAAACTTTCCAGAGTATGGGAGCATTTTACTGAAAATAAACAAATGAAACAAGTTCTGATGAATGATTGAAGTGGGGACACTTCTGAACGCCGCGCTGGAAAGGTTAGTGAGTAAAGTTGGCGGTTCTTATTTCCAATGAGCGACTGTCTCAGCTTTAGAAAACTGATTAAATTGTTAACATATGCTGCTTATGTTAGTTTACCTGTAAAACAATAATCTCTCTTGGATGATGGCTGCTGATGGCTGAGCTGTTTCAGTTCTGCTAGCTAATGTGTAAAGTGCACTAAATTAGTGAATTACAGGAGTGGCTTACTCTCTTATCTTCCCTCTTTTTGTTTTGGCAATATCAGCCCTCATTCTGAATATTAGTGCATCTCAGTAAATTACAATACCATGAATGTGCAAATTTATGCAGCAAAGGAGGCATTGCGTTGGTAACTGAGGACCAAAACAATTAATCCATTAGTGAGGAACAAATATTATTTTTCATACGTTCATGCTCTTGATTTGTAATTTAATTTATAAAAACCAACCATAATCATCAAAAATAAATTAAAATGGCTTAAACATTTCCCGGTATGTGTAGTGAAGGCTGCCATTCCTGCACTGTAACTTACAGCATTTGCAAACTGTTGTTTTGGACTGGAAGAAGTGACTGATTGAAAAATGGTGTGTCTGTAGGTTTTAACTGTCTCAAAGGTGTCAAGGGGTCATGTAATTAGCCAAAAATTTCCCAAAAAGTCAACTATCTGAAAAAGCACACTGCCTTTATCTCATTTTTCTCTCAGAGAAACTCCCCAAAATGTTTTTTGAATCTTCCAGGTAAATTGTACACGTCAAGTTTTGAAAAAGCCAACCCACTGCCATCCTTGATACCCGCCCACTGCTCTACTATTGGCCCTCCTAGCCGTCCGTCATGTAGATCGAAGTGATGGCTAAAGGTAGTCTATTAGCCCACGAGCTAACACTATTAGCAGGACACTCGCTGTAAGTGTGGCTTATATTGTTATTTTCTTCAGATCTTAGCCACCCTAATAGCCATCACTGACGAAAGATACAGCACTGACTGAGGATCAGTGAACCAGAGCGCTGCTCAACCGAGCTGAAAGGCTAACTGATGTAAGGGGGGGGTAGAGTTGAAATGGTGAAGGGTGGCTCTTAAAGTGACAGGCCTTAAATCAGAGCGTTTATAAAAAGACAGGAAAAATAAAAAAAAATTAATTTGCTTCAATAATTAAAAAGATTACAGAAAATGTGAACAAAATATGTCACAAACATTTAATTGAGACATGTATGAGCTATTAAAATGAAAAAGTGCAATTAATGACTCCTTTAATTTTCACCTGAAGTCTAATTACCTCCGCCAGGCCGCAGGCCAGGAAGTTATGTTTTTGCCAGCGTTTGTCTGTCGGTTGGTTAGCAAGATAACTCAAAAAGTTTTGGATGGATTTCGATGAAACTTTCAGGCGTTGTTGGAAATGGTACAAGGAAGAACTGATTAAATTTTGGGGATGATCCGGATCACCGTCTGGATACAGGAATTTTTTAAAGGATTCTTTAACATTGTGAGATACGGCCATTTTCAACATGTGTGCACGGCCAATGAAGGGCGCTGCTCGTCATGTCTGACGAACACAAACTCCGCCTTCTTCAAAGTTTTAGGCACAAAAGCACGGGGAAAACAGTGGTGGCCAGGGCCCAGAAGCGTGCCGGTGTTTGCGCTACGCTGCAAAAGCTGAGACGGGCAGCTGTCCGGCCCCGGATTATTTGCCAGAAATTCCCCGCCCAGCCATAGGGGCTGTGCAAAAACAAGCTCTCTGCCGGGGAAGCTTCCAAATCCTCTTTTGCCGCGGAGCGCAACCCCAATATAAAACCCACGGCAACCTGTCTACCCAATTTGCATCCGTCAGTGAAGCCCTCAGTGCTGCTTTCAGTGATGTATGAAAACGCTCGCAGCCTGGGACTTTGCAGATGGAGGAGATGGACACAACACCAACACTTCAGTTTATTACCTCCGCCAAGGAGGTAATGCTTTTACTACTGACCCACTAATCCTATCACTGTGAATCCAATTGCTAGTCATATGTTTTCATGGTCAAGGAATCTGAAAATGTACACACAAACACTGTATGGGGGCGAACTGTGGCGCATGGCAGAGGTCTGTGCTCTCCGAGTGCTTTTCTAGTTGAACTTTTAAACTTCCAGACCCAGAAAGATTTTAATAAGATGGATTAGGGCTGTGCGATATGACCAAAATTTCATATCACGATATAAGTAATCTTATTTGATGATAACGATATATATCATGATCTACATTTACTGTAGATTTTATAGTTTAATATATAATAACCAATAAAAAAGAACCATCTCTTTTTCTACATTTTAAATTACATGGTGGTGGAGTGGTTAGCACTCCAGCAGCACAGCAACTCACCCTTGGCCGGGGGATCCTGGGTTCAATCCCAGCCCCCGACCAACAGTGATCTGTGAGGAGTTTGCATGTTCTCCCCGTGTCTGCGTGGGTTTACTCCGGGATTTCTCTGGTTTCCTCCCACATGCCAAAAACATGCAAGTTAGGTTAACTGGCATCAAACTGGGGATTCTAAATTGTCCTTAGGTATGACTGTGAGAGTGAATGGTTGTCTGTCTCTCTGTTTTGGCCCTGCGATGGACTAGCGATCTGTCCAGGGTGTACCCTGCCTCTCACCCTAAGATGCTGGGATAGGCTCCAGCCCCCCCTGCGACCCGAAAAGGATTAAGCGGAACAAAATGGATGGATGGATGGATGGATGGATAGTGAAAAAAATCAATTGTACAAACTCATCTGTCATTAATTTTATCAGTTTTTTTCCCTCTTAATTTTGCAATGTTGGTATAAAATTATTTTTAATGTGCACTTGAGATGAGTTTAACTTTATTCATTATCACTACTTAACTAATTAAAAATTATTAGAAATCAAGTTACGGTACATTAACAGCCTGTTTGTTCCTCCAACACATTTCAATTGATTTATTATTTATTTAGTGTGTATGCAGCTGCTGTCATGCACTTTTGCAGCTTTAGTAGTTTTTTTTCAGACCAAATCAAGAAACTCGGCAGTAATTTAAACCAAAGAAACAATGGTCTAACACACTATTATGCTTTTTATTAGCAACAAGTTAGCATCATCATTTAGCATTTGCTGTTTTAAAATTGGAGAGAGATGGTGTTAATGTTACCTACCTCCAATTAAAACAAGGTTAGAAGACTAATCTCTGTGACGCAGCATGGCGGGAAAATAGTCGTTAGATTAGTTGACTACAAAAATAATCATTAAGCCTTATTCATGCTGCATTTCCCCTCTAGTCCACTTTGGTCCGCGTGCGCTTTGAACGAGCCCGGTGCGCACTCGGTGCTGTACATGCTCACTTTTTTCATCTACCCAGGCCAAGCGGTTAATGCACGCACACAACCATCATTTGTAGGTTCACTCCCGCCCTATAGGTAGTGCCAATGTGCTGACGTGCCAGGATTTTCACCAATGAAGAAACGTGAGAGCAACGCACATCAACATCAATGGCGTTGTTTCACCATCACCGAGAGGAAGAGGAGCTGCTGTTACTATATTTTGTGGCAGAATTACAAAAAGTATGTTTATTCTCATCTTCCGCCTCCTCGTTGTCTTCTTCGTCTACTTTGTCTTTGTATGCTGTGTCGATATCGCCACCTCGTGAATGGGACATTCAGTCTTGAGCACGCGCTGTTAACACGTTCAGGTCGTGGGCAGGCGGCGTGGTCACAAAATTTGGGATGCACGCGGTCGTCCACGGTCAAGCACTCCGGACACTAGCGGACTGGAGACAATGACGTAAATTTTGTCACACGAGGTTTCCAGTTGCACGTATGTGGACAGCAGCATGAATCCAGCTTTAGCTGCAGCCCTAATAGACACAACTAACCCTGACAGACATCACAGTGAAATAAATTAACTACAAGGCTTTCTCGGTGCTACAGTGACACCAACAGACACTTAACAGTGGTGTGCATGTGTTACCTTGTGCATGGGATACATGCTGTCCTGAGAGTAATCACTCTGTCCTGGTCCCTGCATGCCATGTGGTGCATTTGGTGTTCCAGGTCCAGGGCTGGGCCCCATCATGCTGTGAACAGAGCTTGGCGAGGGATCTGGTCCAGGGCTGGGGCCCAAGATGGGCCCTGGGGACAGACCTGCCCCGGGAGAAGGGCCAGGATGGGACATGCCACCTGATGTGTCTGAAGGAGTGGACATCTACTGAGAACCTGGGAGGATACAAGACAGAAAAAATAAAGCATGGTTTTAATAGTACAGTATGAAAATGACACAAAGCCAATGACAAAACATCATCAGAAAATCACCCGCATATATATACATACACACATATACACAGTGGCGATCAAAATTAGAGAACAATGTATTAATAATAATACTTTAGACATAGATTGCACTTTTCAAGACACTCAAAGACGCTTTACATAGGGGAGGGGAGTGTCAACACTTGATTTATTCTGAAATGTGTTACCGTATTTTTTGGACTATAAGGCGCACTTAACATCCTTTAATTTTCTCAAAAATCGACAGTGCACTTTATAATCCAGTGCACCTTATGTATTAATTCTGGTTGTGCTTACTGACCTCGAACCGATTTTATGTGGTACACGGCACTCAAAAATCTGTCAAAAATGTTTTAGTATGACTTTGGTAAGCTACGAAGCCGAACCGCTTGATGGATTGTCGGAGCATTACAGTAGTCAGGAGCCTCGCGGAGTAATATGTGCTTCAACATAATGGCCGGATGGCTTTTTCCACAAATCTCCATCCCTATTGATCTGCCACTCCATGCGCGCCCATCTCACCGATACTGTCAAAACCCAAGTGAAGCAAGCTAATTTGGAGCTTGCCATCATTCCGGGTGGATTAACCAAAGAACTCCAACCGCTATATTGGTGTCAACAGGTCGTTCAAAGTTAAACTGCTAGCGAGTTACGCCACTATCTGCCAATGGATCGTGGATCGAAACTGCTCCTGTTTAGCTGTAATTAACCTCTTGCACTCTGTTGTACTGCGGGCGGGCAAGTACTTGCAAGAGACTTGCCCGCCCTCGTGCACTCTGGGACGCATGACGGAGATGCGTCCAAGCGCACACTGAAAATAAAAGCTGCAGACACAGCCGGGAACAGATTAGTTCATCTGATTGACCTCTCATTCGACTAATAAGAGCCTTGAATTGGGTTTCTGGAACCTTGAAGAACCAATGACTGAAAACCTAGCAAGAAGGACCCGCCTACCAACGCTGCATGCAGCAAGCCAACTGAAGCACAGAAGTTCGCGAGCTGTTTTTTTGTAAGGCTGGGTGAAGACAGACTGCTGGAGCAGATAAAAAAAGGACCCGCAGGAAGAACCGTCACAGACCCAGCAGCATGGAGACCACCCACAAGTGCTACCTGTGTGACAGGGACAGCCATTCGCGCATAGACCTCTTCAGCCACAGGCGGTGCTTTTTTTTTTTTTTTTATTCGAGCAGAATAGACGTTTAGGATTCTCTGCCATGGTCATCATAGACCGACGGAGGCCGACGACGAAGGTCGTAAATCATTCGCCAAAACCGCAATCATGGAATTATGTTTTGACCGGGTCGCGAGACCAGAACCACAAGCGGACCAGCGTCGCGTTCGTCTGACAATGAGGAAGAGAAGTTCGCCAGGACAATGTGGCTGTGAAGAGGTAAGGTGTTATAAGCTAAATTATTCTTTATCCCTGAAAATTGTAATCAAAAATGACTTTTGACCGATCGGTAAATTACAACTGTGCGGCGCACGAAGTCTGAAGTTCGTGCACCACGGTACACGGGTCGTTCGCCCCGTCTGGACCGTGAACGCCCCCACCCCCCCGCTACTCTTCTGTAGCGAGGGGGGGGGAGCCGCGGTGACTGCGCCGTGGTCGCCACGAGTCTATTCCGTCATGTAGTGATGGCCGATGTCCGTCCTCTGTAGCGAGGGGGGGGGAGAACCCCCCCCCCCCACACACACACACACACAACAGCCCTGAGTGTCACCTTTCATTAGAGCCCAAGATCAAGCCTCTATATTGAATCATTCAAAAGTTACAGACGTTTTTCCAAACTGTGCCATTTGGCACAATTTGGCACAGTTCCAAAACGCCTGGGAACTACCTGAGGAAAAAGCTGTGTAATATATTCATTTTTTGTGGTATTGTTACAAAATTTTGACCTCAGCTGGATAACACTTGGTTCTACATTTCTGTTGCATTTTCCAGCCCGGATCTGAAGCTGTGTGTTATTTGCAAGCATTTGTATCCAAAAAAACACCCAGGCCAAATTTATTTTCTTCAAGTTCAGTATGTTTAGATGACTGTAACTCAATGGCCGGAGCACTTAGAGAGATTATGACTGTTTTGCCAAAAAATTCAAAATGTTTTCTTTTAAATGAGACCAACCCCATGAAGATGCTGCAAAGGGTTGAAGAACAGCTTTGGATTTAATTTGGGCACATTATTTTTTGGCGTTTTTAGGGAAATTGACCGGAGTGCAAGGGGTTAATATTCAAAAATGATATTTTCGGGACAAAAGAATTCAAGCGTCCCAGCATTTGTTTGCATTGTTTACTTCTCGGGGCTGCCGCCGGACAGCGAGCCGTATCGAGTACCGAACGAGTACCGAGCGAGTATCCTGGCCACTATAGGGCCTTTTCCACTAGCACGCTTTAGCGCGACACAGGACGGCTCAGCACGCTTTGTACGCTTTTCCACAAGCCCCAACACGGTTTAACAGCCGCGATTCTCAGCCCCGCTGCAGGGCAGGGTACAGCAGTGCTGAGCTGTGCCGTGTTGTGACGTTAACAGACTGATCGCCGCTGATTGGCCAGGTCGTAACCGGCGCTGATTGGTCAGGTTGTAACCGCCCCTCTCCTCCTCCTCATCTACCAAATCTTCACGACCTTCTCAATAAAGTTTTTGAAAAAAAAAAAAAAAAAAAGAATCTTCACGACCGCCTTTACTCAGCACGCAACCACTGTTGGTGGTTCCTTTTCAGTGTATTGCTGTGCTATTTTCATTTATTCTCTATCAAAAATGGCTTCGCGTAATAAGGGTGTTCCATGGACCAATAAGGAGGTGCAGTGTCTGCTCACTGCATTGTCAGACGAACGTATTCAGCGCGAGTTAGAAGGAGCCGCCCGGAATGAAAAAATATACCGGGAGGTCTCGACATCGGAGTCCTTTAACGGTGAGTTTTAATTTTTTTTTTATTGTGCGTTTTTTCGCAAATATATTCGGTAAGACGCTCAGTTTATTTATGCAATAAAAAAGCTGTTCATTTGTGGATGGATCGCTGCTTTATTGCAGCACACTGCGGACTAAAGCTTTTATTGTAATTATTCATGTGAACAATACGCTGAAATAAGCTTATGTATTCTTGTTAAAAACTATTGTCTTTTCTGTATATATTGCACTTTCATGCTGTATTTTATTGTGTGCATTTTCCTTGTAGAATCATCCCACGCGTCCGCCGCGACAGCCCGTCCAGATTAATTCAACCGAGCTTTCCTGAACCAGAGCTGGCAGAGACGCCTTCATTCTACCGAGCCTCAGCACTCAGTGGTCGGCGTGTATAAAATGTCGATTAACCTTCATGTTGTGTTGCAAAGTTTTTTTTTATTTTAATATTTTGTATATAATAAAATGGAATTGTTTTGGAAAGTGTGGTTTGTCTGTTATAACACTGAATAATAAAACAGTATAATTACATAGAAATTCCATTGCCTAGTCTGATCAAAATGATGCTGAGGGTCAACCATTGTAAAGGTAATGTAATTTTTAACTAGACCAAAAAAGAAATCTTTTTGTAAGCTTTCTGTTCTTTTTATTGAAATATCATAAAAAATTAGCACCAAGTCAAAGGTACAAGTATATGTAAATTGAATGTTCTATCGGCATTCCAAATTCAGAGATTTACAATACTTTACAAGGAGTGTAGCATCATCTAAACGGAAAATAATAATACTGTTGTTCCAAACGTTGACCTGAAGGTGAAAAACATGAATTTTTTTAATTCAGTACATCCAAAATGCCCTAGGATGTGGTGTTGGACAGTGTGCCACCGTCTCATTATTTAATACGAATTAAAAACAAGTTTCAGCTCATTATTTCTAGGTCATTTGGCAGTTAATTCAAAACAAAAGTGACTTGTGTTGTTGCAGCTTAATTATGAGATAAAATTAATTGTGAGATAAAACCACAGAGCGAGCAAGGCAATAATCCTTGGATCCTTTTTTGTCTCATGTAAATAAGGACTCAGTCGGGTGCATAACGTCACGGGAGTGTGGCCCCGCCTCGCTGAGAATCTGCTGCTGCCCCGCTTCTAAAACCTCCTAACACAAACCATCACAGCACAAGCACAACACCGTGCTAATGGAGACAGAAGCATTCCGAGCCGTACTGAAGTGAATCGAGCCGTACCGAGGTGTGCTGGGCTAGTGGAAAACAGGCTTTAGGCGATGCAAACAGCCACGGACTAAAAAACGTACATTTGCTCGTGGAGCAGGTCATTCACACTCGCAGACAATCGCGCTATATGTGTCTATAATGACTATAGATAGGATTTTCTTTCCATGCACGCAAAAAAAAAAAAAAGAAATTTCCCAGATCCAACTACCTCGTGAGGTAGTCAATACCCAAAAGCTGATGGTGTATAGAACACGTATATTAGGATTTGTATGTGAAATTTCGGCATCGAAACTGCTCCCGTTTAGCTGTAATTAAATATTCAAAAATGATATTTTTGGGACGAAAGAATTCAAGCGTCCCGGCATATGTTTACTTATCAGGGCCGCCGCCGGAGAGCGAGCCGTATCGAGTACCGAGCAAGTACCCAGCGAGTATCCTGGCCAATATGGCGATGAACAGCCACGGACTAAAAACGTTCCACCTGCTCGTGGAACAGGTCATTCACACTCGCGCTATATGTGTCTATAATGACTATAGATAGGATTTTCTTTCCATGCACGCAAAAAAAATTTTTTCCCGGCTCCGACTACCTCGCTTTAATGCGCCTTATAATCCGCTGCGCCTTATGTATGAAAATAGACCATCAAATAGACTGCTCATTGATAGTGCGCCTTATAATCCGGTGCGCGTTATAGTCCCAAAAATACGGTATTCTTCATTCTTCAGACTTTTAGAGAATATCAGCTGTGGCTATACCACTGCTGTACGAGCATGTTTTTTTAAATAACCAAGGCACTTCAACAAACATTTTGTAAAAAAAAAAAAAAAAAAAGTGAGCAAAACTGTGGTGACCCCCAATAGAGGGAACAGCCAAAAGTGAGTGTGAGAATATAGTATATACAGTGCATCCAGAAAGTATTCACAGCACTTCACTTTTTCCACCTTTTGTTATGTTACAGCCTTATTCCAAAAGGGATTATTTTTCTCAAAATTCTACACACAATACCTCATAAAGACAATGGGAAAAAAGCTTTTTTGAGATTTTTGCAAATTTATTAAAAATAAAAAACTAAGAAATGACATGTACATAAGTATTCACAGCCTTTGCCACGAAGCTCAAAATTGAGCTCAGGTGCATCCTGTTTCCACTGATCATCCTTGAGATGTTTCTACAGCTTAATTGGAGTCCACCTGTGGTAAATTCAGTTGATTGGACATGATATGGAAAGGCACACACCTGTCTATATAAGGTCCCACAGTTGACAGTGCATGTCAGAGCATAAACCAAGCATGAAGTCAAAGAAATTGTCTGTAGACCTCCAAGACAGGATTGTCTTGAGGCACAAATCTATGGAAGGGTACAGAAAGATTTCTGCTGCTTTGAAGATCCCAATGAGTACAGTGGCCACCATCATCTGTAAATTGAAGAAGTTTGGAACCACCAGGACTCTTCCTAGAGCTGGCCGGCCATCTAAACTGAGCGACTGGGGGAGAAGGGCCTTAATCAGAGAGGTGACCAAGAACCCGATGGTCACTCTGTCAGCGCTCCAGCGTTGCTCTGTGAAGAGAGGGGAATCTTCCAGAAGGACAAACATCTCTGCAGCAATCCAACAATTAGGCCTGTATGGTAGAGTGGCCAGATGAAAGCCACTCCTTAGTAAAAGGCTCATGGCAGCCCGCCTGGAGTTTGCCAAAAGGCACCTGAAGGACTCTCAGACCATGAGAAACAAAACTCTCTGGTTTGATGAGACAAAGATTGAACTCTTTGGTGTGAATGCCAGGAGTCATGTTTGGAGGAAAACAGGCACCATTTATAATCACGCCAAAGGTGGTGGCAGCATCATGCTTTGGGGATGTTTTTCAGTGGCAGGAACTGGGAGACTATCAGGATAGAGGGAGAGATGAATGTAGCAATGTACAGAGACATCCTGGACGAAAACCTGCTCCAGAGTGCTCTTGACCGCAGACTGGGGTGACGGTTCATCTATCAGTAGGACAACGACCCTAAGCACACAGCCAAGATATCAAAGGAATGGCTTCAGGACAACTCTGTGAATGTTCTTGAATGGCCCAGCCAGAGCCCAGACTTGAATCCAATTGAACATCTCTGGAGAGATCTGAAAATGGCTGTGCACCGACACTTCCCATCCAACCTGATGGAGCTTGAGAGGTGCTGCAAAGAGGAATGGGCGAAACTGCCCAAAGATAGGTGTGCCAAGCTTGTGGCATCATATTCAAAAAGATTTGAGACTGTAATTGCTATCAAAGGGGCATCAACAAAGTATTGCGCAAAGGCTGTGAATACTTATGTACATGTGATTTCTTAGTTTTCTATTTTTAATAAATTGCAAAAATTTAAAAAAAAAACTTTTTTCACACTGTCATTATAGGGTATTGTGTGTAGAATTTTGAGGAAAAAATTAATTTAATCCCTTTTGGAATAAGGCTGTAACATAAAATGTGGAAAAAGTGAAGTGCTGTGAATACTTTCCGGATGCACTGTACACCCCCCCCCCCCCACACACACACACACACACCTCTCACAAAAAGTTAGGGATAGTCGGCTGTCGGGTGAAATTTCAGGATGCACCTAAAATGTATTATAATCTTTACAGGTGAACTTAATTTGACCTTCTTTAACCTTCTGAATGCACATGTCCAGCTGTTCATTGTTTCAGTACTTTTTGCATAACTTGGTGTTCTCTAACAAGGTGCTTAATGGCAAAATTCATGACAGGTGTTTGATCCATGAATCAACCAATAAATGTTCTGGTTCAATTACAAGACACACAACACACTGCCATCTACAGAAGTTCTCTGACGACTCTGCAATCGTCGGCCTCATCTCCAACGGATATGAAGCTGAGTACAGAGGACTTATCCAAGACTTCGTGGACTGGTGCCATCGAAACTGCCTCCAGATCAACGCGAGGAAAACTAAGGAGCTGGTGGTGGACTGCCGCAGGCAAGGACAACCCCTCACAGCACCAGTAAACATCCAGGGAACAGACACTGAGATGGTGACATCCTACAAGTACCTGGGTGTTCATCTGAACAATAAACTAGACTGGTCACACAATACCGACGCACTCTACAAGAAGGGACAGCGCAGGCTGTTCCTACTGAGGAGGCTCAGGTCTTTTGGTGTACAAGAGGTGCTCTTGAAGACATTCTACAACACGGTGGTGGCATCAGCCATCACTTTTGGAGTGGTCTGCTGGGGCAACGGCATTACAGCAGCCGATAGGAAGAGATTGAACAAACTAATCAAGAAAGCTAGCTCTGTCCTGGGGCAATGCCTTGACCTAGTGGAGAAGATAGGAGAGAGAAGGATGGTGGCTAAACTGTCATCTCTGCTGGAGTCCGAGTCCCACCCCATGCAGGACATACTGAACGCACTGAGGAGCTCATTTAGCAGTAGACTACATCATCCTAGGTGCGCGACCGAGAGGTTTTGCAGGTCCTTCCTACCTACGGCTGTCAGACTGTATAACCTAAGCAGGGCTGCTCACAGAGAGAGCAAAAAAAAAAACATGATGACCTAATAGTATTGAATGCAAAAGACGCAACAGACTTACACAAATGGTCCCCTCCAGTATACAACTAGGACAATATCAGTCGCTATGGAGGGTGACAATATGTATGAGTACATATTCATACCATGTAGGGTAACTAAATAGACGGTTATGCTGTTTATTCCATTTAGCTACAATGCTCCGCACTGTGTATATATATTTATGTGTACATATGTATATTCACTGCTCTTATTTTCTTATCTTCTAAATTATTGCTCTGAGTGTTGCTATCCCTGTGCTGTTGCAATCCTGGAATTTCCCCATTGTGGGACTAATAAAGGCTTATCTTATCTTATGTTAAGTGGTATTTAAACAGTCCTCTTCATCGCGCTGTTCACATTTTGACAACATGAGACCAAGACGACACCTAACAACTGATCAACAGTACCTCACCATTGCGAGGCATCAAACAGGATGTTCTCAGAGGGAAGTAGCCACTGAACTTAGAGTGTTACAGAGTGTCATCAGCAGGTTACAACAAAGATACAGAGAGACTGGAAGAGTCGCAGAAAGGTATAGAAGTGGACTTCCTTTGGCCACATCCCACGCTGATGACCGCTTCATTGTGAACAGTGCCGTGCGGAACCGGATGATGAATGCCACTCAACTCCAAGCACATTTAAGGGAGGTGAGAGGCCCCCAAGTGTCACGTCACACCATTCAAAACTGTTTACTTCAGTGTGGTCTGTGTGGTAGACCAGCGGTCCCCAACCTTTTTTGTACTAGGGACCAGTTTCATGCATGAAAATTTTCCACGGACCGGGTAGAGGTGCGGGGGTTCCAATAACAAAAACCTTTGTCAGTTCAGAGCATGTAATCTGAAATAATTACACTTTATATTTGGCAATTACAATGATTTTACAGCATCATATCAACTCACCATAATCTGTGGGAACTCTGGGCTTGTTTCCTTGCAACTAGAATTTAGTTTTTGGCTCATTTTTTCAAGAGTTAGCTTGTGTCACTGATGCATGAAACGTCACGCCAGAGTCAAGAGCGGCTGTGAGGCGAGGAAGGAAACAGTTGTTTTTCAACATAAAATCTCCGCAAGACTAATGGAAAAAAAGAGCTTTAATATTACCCACAATTTTTTTTCTTTACAGCCTGATACCAAATGATCCACGGACCAGTACCGGTCCGGGGACCGGGGGTTGAGGAACCCTGTGCTAGACGACCTGCAAGGGTACCTGACCACACCACCAGGCACAGGCGTCATCGTCTTGCATGGGTCAAGGAGCATTTACGTTGGACAAGGGACCAGTGGGCCTTAGTGCTGTTCTCTGATGAAAGTCGATTGCTGCTGAGCAGACATGATGGCTGCCAACGATGTTGGAAATGTCAAGGAGAGTGCTATGCATAAGCCACCAAACCTTGGGTGGTGTGCAGTTTGGCCAGGTGTGTCTAGTCAGAACTGCTCTACACCTTGTGAATGGTATAGTGACAAGCCGATACGACCTGAATAACATCATTAATTCAGTCATTGTGCCCCTGGATGAACAATACAACCCTAATCTGATCTTCATGGACAACAATGCTCCAGCTCATCGAGGTTGGATCATTAGGGAATGTCTGCTGGAGGCTGGAGTACCTCCAATGGAGTGGCCTGCACTTTCTACAGACCTGAATCCCATAGAAAACCTATGGGATCATCTGAGTAGCCGTGGAAAGGCTCATAACCCTGCACCCCACAACCTCAATGACCTGAGGGCCACTCTTCAAGAAGAGTGGAATGCCACGCCTCAGCAGACAATAAGTCAACTTGTGAACAGCATCAGGCGTCGTCGTCAAGCTGTAATTGATGCTCAAGTGCACATGACAAGTTAGTGAGATATTGACATTTTTTGTTGTGGTATACCCACCACTGTTGTTGGCTTTTGTTTCAATAAATCGTTTGAGATGAGGACATCACCATTACATGCTTCTACTTAAATGCTCTGCTTTCATGATATAATATCTCTGTAGCGTGAACTTTTTACATTTTCCATACATTTCACCCAAAAGCCAAATATCCCTAACTTTTTGTGAGTAGTGTATGTACAGTGGTGTGAAAAAGTGTTTGTCCCCTTTCTGATTTCTCATTTTTTTTGTATGTTTGTCACACTTAAATGTTTCAGATCATCAAACAAATTTAAGTATTAGACAAAGATAACACAAGTAAACACAAAATGCAGTTTTTAAATGAAGGTGTTTACTATTAAGGGTAAAAAAAAAAGAAAAAAATCAAAATCTACATGGCCCTGTGTGAAAAAGTGATCCCTCCACCCCATTAAAACATAAATTAACTGTGGTTTATCACATCTTTGGAAAGCTGAGTTCAATTTCTCTAGCCACACCCAGGCCCGATTACTACCACACCTGTTCTCAATCAAGAAATCACTTAAATAGGATCTGCCTGACAAAGTGAAGTAGACCAAAAGATCCTCAAAAGCTAGACATCACGCTGCGATCCAAAGAAATTCAGGAACAAATGAGAAACAAAGTAATTGAGATCTATCAGTCTGGAAAAAGTTATAAAGCCATTTCTAAAGCTTTGAGACTCCAGTGAACCACAGTGAGAGCCATTATCCACAAATGGCAAAAACATGGAACTGTGGTGAACCTTCCCAGGAGTGGCCAGCCGACCAAAATAACCCCAAGAGCGCAGCGACGACTCATCCAAGAGGTCACAAAAGACCCCACAACAACATCCAAAGAACTGCAGGCCTCACTTGTCTCAGTTAAGGTCAGTGTTCAAGACTCCACCATAAGAATGAGACTGGGCAAAAATGGTCTGCATGGCAGAGTTCCAAGACGAAAACCACTGCTGAGCAAAAAGAACATAATGACTTTGGAAGGTGTGTTCCCCATTACATCTGGCATAAAAGTAACAGCATTTCAGAAAAGGAACATCATACCAACAGTAAAATATGGCGGTGGTAGTGTGATGGCTTGGGGCTGTTTTGCTGCTTCAGGACCTAGAAGACTTGCTGTGGTAAATGGAACCATAAATTCTGCTGTCTACCAAAAAAATCCTGAAGGAGAATGTCAAGACCATCTGTTTGTGACCTCAAGTTGAAGTGCACTTGGGCTCTGCAGCAGGACAATGATCCAAAACACACCAGCAAGTCCACCTCTGAACGGCTTAAGAAAAACAAAATGAAGACTTTGGAGTGACCTAGTCAAAGTCCTGACCTGAATGTGATCGAGATGTTGTGGCATGACCTTAAAAAGGTGGTTCATGCTTGAAAGCCCTCCAATGTGGCTGAATTACAACAATTCTGCAAAGATGAGTGGGCCAAAATTTCTCCACAGCGCTGTAGAAGACTCATTGTCAGTTATCGCAAATGCTTAACTGCAGTTGTTGCTACTAAGGCTGGCCCAACCAGTTATTACGTTTAAAGGACAATCACTTTTTCACATAAGGCCATGTACGTTTGGATTTTTTTTCCCTTAATAATCAACACCTTCAATTAAAAACTGCATTTTGCGTGACCTTGTGTTATCTTTGTCCAATATTTAAATTTGTTTGATGATCTGAAACATTTAAGTGTGACAGACATACAAAAAAATGAGAAATCAGAAAGGGGGCAAACAGTTTTTCGCACCACTGTATATTATATATATATATATATATATGTGAATGGAATTTGATTTGGGTTTAAGAAAAAAGTGTGTCACATGTCAAAAGATGATAAGAGGGCCAGTAGTTTTGGACCTCAATGCAACAAATAAGTTTTAAATCTGTAAAATGTACATGCTACATAAAACTTTAAGTGAGAGCATAATCACAACTACATGTGTTCATGCCACAACTTTTAATTCTAAGACTACACTGCAAGTATTTTTATTTTGTTTGATGTTCATTAATATTGAATTTGTAGCTAATAGCCGAGTATAATATACAGTGTAATATTTATAACAGAGCAGCAGGGACAGTATTTAGCAAGTGTATGTTACAAAATTCATGTTTAACATACAAAACTGTTCACAAAATACTCTGCACATTTTCACTTTAAATAAATGCCCTGATTTGCCATGCCCCTGGTAAAAAGACATGACTGATTTGTAAATGTTTCTCACCAGAAACAAGTGGTGTAAATATTTTTTTTAAATTTAAACATGAATGATTTGTAAAGGCCAGGAAGCCTTATTGTATATTCTAATTACATCTGTGGTTCAACACAATAGATAACGAAATTATTTTATTATTATTTGACATTTCAATATACGGTATACAAGATTACAATTTCCATACAAATTCACTGTAGGGTTGCACGTTCAAAATAAAACTCAGTGAAATGAAAAATGTATGCTTTTATATGATGGGTGACTGCCATAGACTGTAATAGCGATGACAAGTCAGACAAGTGACTGCAACGTAGTGTCCCATTACCTATATTAGTTATCATTAAATAGTATGTTCGAGAGCATGTGACGGAAAGGTAAGTGGACGGTGGTTTGTGCTCCATTTTGGCTTTCAGTGCACTGCTGTACAGTTACAGAATCGTTAGCTTCACAAACTCTGCTGAATCTGATTGGATCATGGCTTCCCCCAAAAAACTGCTGGCTGTCGCGGATAGGTCATAACACGAAAAATCAAAGTTAAGATGAAAGTCAAGGTCCCGACATGACACTGTCTGCGTGGCAAACGACGTCGTTTGACTGTAGCGATACGATCTGAGACAAGTTGTTTCACAAAACGAACGAATCGAGACGTTCTGCGCTTGACCGTTAGGAACTTAGCCTCGTGCTAACTAGCCGCTAACTGCTAACTAGCTAACGGGTGGTTAGCCTAGCCTGCTAGCTAGGTCCTGCTTTCAGACTCTACCTAGACAAAGTTTAGACAGCAGCGCGGCACAGCAGTTACATACAGTAAGTTGTATCACATATGAAGCGTACTTAGTTGCTTTACCTTCCACCTGAAGTGAATTTGCAGACAACTAGATGGAAATAATATAATAATTCTTCAAAATATGACTGCTGTCCATAAGTTCACTCCCCCTCAGTGTTGTTTTGCTGACATGCATAAGTTGGTCTCGTGTCGCCATTACTGATTTGTCACTGTCAACGGAAATCCCGCCCTACCCCCATGGTGATTGGCTGGGTCGCTGTCAATCCTTTGTTGTTGTTTTTTTTGGGCGTGCAACCACTGCAACTTCTATGGTAATGTTCATGTAACTTGTTTGTCTTAAAAATAATATATAATTGAAGCAGTAATTTAGTAGTGTTTTAAGATAAATAGGTTGTCAAACATGGATACTTTATGGCATGAGAAGCGTCCTGCACTTAGTACCTGCATTTTCTCACTTGTTTGAAAATCTGTGAAAAGAACAATTTATCTGATAGTATTGTTGTCATTTATTTGATTCATGCATGCTAGATTATTTGTAAGCAATGAGACAAAGCGATTCACATATATTTTATATGAGATTTCCCTATGATTTCCAAAAAACGGCAAGATTAAAAAAGAGTTACAGTGGTGTGAAAAAGTGTTTGCCCCCTTCCTGAATTCAGTTCAATTCAACTTTATTTCTATAGTGCCATTTCACAACAACAGTCATCTCATAGCACTTTCAACTGTAGGGAAAACCCCCACAAATGTAGAAAGACCCCAGCAATCAGGTGATCCCCTGTGAGCAAGCACATGGCGAAGGTGGAGAGGAAAAACTCCCTTTTAACAGGAAGAAACCTCCAGCAGAACCAGGCTCAGGGAAGGGCAGTCATCTGCTGCTACTGGCTGGAGGGTGAGGGGATAGAGAAGAAGAAGAAGAAGAAGAAAAGAACAGACATGTAGAGAGTAAACAGCATGACGGGGACTCAATCTATGGGAGAGAACAATCAGATGTTAATGACCAGCAAAAAATAAATATTTCATTGAGAGTGAAGAAAGGAGTGAAGCCCAGTGCATTGTTGGAGGTCCCCTGGCTGTCTAAACCTATTAGCAGCATAACTAAGGGAGGGTTCAGGGGCACATGATCCCTCCCTAATTATAGGCTATATCAAAAAGGAAGGTTTTAAACCTATTCTTAAAAACAGAGATCGAGTCTGACTCCCAAATCCAGATTGGCAGCTGGTTCCACAGGAGAGGAGCTTGATAACTGAAGGCTCTACCCCCCAAGAAGGCATCTCCATTGGAGAATTTGAATGACTACCGACCAGCTGCCCTCACATCTCATGTGATGAAGGTCCTGGAGAGACTGGTCTTAGCCCACCTGAGGCCGCGGGTGAAGACGTGGCTGGACCCTCTGCAGTTTGCATATCAGCCCCATTTAGGAGTTGAAGATGCTGTCATCTACCTGCTGCAACAAGCCCATCTGCACCTGGATGGTGGAGGAGATACTATGAGAATCACTTTTTTTGATTTCTCCAGTGCCTTTAACACCATCCAGCCACTGCTGCTGGGCGAGAAGCTGCGGGTGATGGGGGTTGACAGCTCTGTGATCTCCTGGATTACTGACTACCTGACAGGCAGACCACAGTTTGTCCGGCTGGGCAATGTCTTGTCTGGAGTGGTGGCTAGTGATGCGGGAGTGCCACAGGGGACTGTGCTCTCTCCTTTTCTTTTTACCTTATACACCACTGACTTTCAGTACAACACTGAGTCATGCCACCTACAGAAATTCTCTGATGACTCAGCTGTTGTGGGGTGTATAAGAGGAGGAGAGGAAGGGGAGTACAGGGCACTGGTAGACAGATTTGTGGAGTGGACGGAGCAGAATCATCTGAGGTTGAATGTCAGCAAGACCAGAGAGATGGTGATTGACTTCAGGAAGAGGAAGACTCCTTCTCAGCCACTGCAGATTAGGGGGGAGGATGTGGGAGTGGTTGAGGACTACAAATATCTGGGTGTCAGGATCAGCAGTAGGTTGGACTGGAGATCCAACACCGATGCTGCGCACAAGAAGGGGATGAGCAGACTCTACTTCCTGAGGAAGCTGAGATCCTTCAACGTGTGCAGCAGGATGCTGGAGCTTTTCTACCAGACCATTGTCGCCAGCACCATCTTCTTTGCTGCTGTCTGTTGGGGTAGCAGTATCAGGGCCAGAGATACCAACAGACTTGACAAGATTATCAAGAGGGCTGGCTCTGTAATTGGTCTCAGACTGGAGACCTTTGAGACAGTGGTGGAGAGGAGAACACTAAATAAACTGCGATCCATCATGGACAATCCTGATCACCCCCTCCACCACACACTAGACAGACAGCGAAGCACTTTCTCCAGTAGACTACTACAGCTTCATTGTCAAACAGCCAGGTACAGGAAATCTTTCCTGCCACATGCAATTTCACTGTACAATAACTCACTATGATGTTGTATTCTGGTCATAGCTATGGTGCCACACTGCACCTTACAGACTAACTGGTACCTCACATTTCACTCTGCTCCTGATAGTCCTTCTTTGTGCAATGGGATGATTCATGTGTTTATACGGGTCATCATATATTAAGCTATGATGTATATAGGTTTTTTATAGTCGTGTTGTGGGAATGTGCAATTGATGAGGCAGGTTTGTCTCATGGCAGTTTTATTACACATTCACCAACATCAGCAAAGTAAAAAAAGAGAACATCTCAGAAAAACTCATTCCATATATACCCCAGTCCCCCACAGTTCACAAGTCACATCATTCACATCAAAAGTAACAATGCATTTCCTCTTAAATCCTTTAGCATCCCCGCTCACAGACTTTGGCCCACAAAGGCTCTTCCAAGCAGTCTCTCAGCACACAAAGGATTACGTTTTCACAGCTTCCTGTTATCTCCAAGGGAAACTCTGCACTCTGTTCTATCTAAGATGTGGAGTACACTGTAAGGCATTAAGTAAGACACATGTGTGGCTAGTGTGGCTACACAACCCCCCCAAAACATTTTAGATTGAACAAGAGAATAACAGTATGCATGCCGTGATAGAATCAATAGACATCAGTCCGCATGCTGCTTGGGCTTCAGTCTCCTGCCGTATCTGCTGTAACCAGGATTCAACGTCTCCGCGGCGCAGTCATGCTGGGGAGCTGCTGTCTGGGGGTGAAAACCTTTTGTCATTCCCTGCGGGTGTTCTGGGGGAATATTACTCTGTGAAGCTCCCCGTGGGGGTCTTCCTCGCCTCGGGGCCCTTGCCAACAGCACTTGCTCATCCGCCACCACAAAAGCGGGTTTGAGTCTGTTTATGCCAACTTTTTCTTTCCTACCCCCCAAATCTAGCAAAAAATGCTTGGCCCCTGTTTCCAGCACTCTGAACAGTCCATCATAAGGTGGTCGCAGTGGGGGTCGATGTGCATCGTGTCTGACAAAAACAAACTCTGCGTTTTTCAAAGTTTTAGGCACAAAAACGTGCGGAAAACTGTGGTGAACGGGGCCGGGCAGCGTGCTTGATTCTATGCTACTCTGCAACAGCTGGGACGGGGAGCTGTCCAGCGCAGGGTCATCTGGGAGAAACTCCCCGGGCAGCCGAAGTGGTTGCACAAAAACGAGCTCAGCCGGGGAGGCTTCTAAGTCCTCTTTAGGTGCGGAACGTAACCCCAATAAAATCCACGGTAGCTTGTCTACCCAATTTGCATCCGTCAGTGACACCCTGAGCGCCGCTTTCAATGACCTATGAAAACGTTCGCATAACCCATTAGCCTGCGGATTGTACGCGGTTGAGCGGTGAATTGTGACACCCAGGTTGCGGGCCATTGTCGACCAAAGTTCGGACACAAATTGAGGGCCTCTGTCGGACGTAATGTCCGACGGGACTCCAAAACGCGCCACCCATGCTGTTAAAAACACACGCGCCACCTCCTCGGCCGTGGTTGACGCCAGCGGAACCACTTCCGGCCAGCGCGTAGTGCGGTCCACCTTTGTCAGAAGGTGTGTGCACCCCTGTGACGGCGGAAGGGGGCCCACGAGGTCCACATGAACATGGTCGAACCTCTTGGCCGGGATGTGAAACGGCTCCAAGGGAGCTCTCGTGTGCCTGTGTACCTTGGCTCGTTGACACGCCATGCAGGCTGCTGCCCACTCTTTAACTTGTTTGCGAAGGTTCGGCCACACAAATTTCACTCCTACCATTTTGACCGATGCGCGCACTCCCGGGTGCGCCAAAAAAATGAATCGAGTCAAAAACGCGGCGGCGCCACGCGGCCAGTACTAACGGATGCGGTCGTCCAGTGGAGACATCGCAGATTGGGGGGGCATACCGTCTTGCAGCACCCTGTTCTCCAGCCTTAACCCTGTTGGTCCAGACTGGAGCGCGCGCACATCACTAACCTGCTCCGCGGCCATGGCTGCGTAATCTATCCCTACGCTGACTGGGGCCACCACGGCGCGCGAGAGGCAATCTGCCACTACATTCAGTTTACCCGCCACATGCTGAATATCAGTAGTAAACTCTGAGATAGCGGCCAGCTGTCTCTGCTGCCAGCCTGACCACGGTTCCGAAACCTTGGCCATCGCGAATGTTAGCGGCTTGTGGTCAATGAACGCGGTGAAACAGCGTCCTTCCAGCCAGAACTGAAAGTGGCAGATGGCCAAGTGGAGAGCCAGCAGCTCCCTGTCGAACGCGCTGTATTTACGTTCACTATCGCGCAAAGTTCTGCTGAAAAAGGCGAGGGGCTGCCAAACCCCGGCTACATGCTGCTCCACGACTGCCCCTATGGCCACATCTGATGCGTCAGTAGTGAGCGCTATGCGGGCCGTTGGGTCTGGGTGTGCCAACAACGCAGCATTTGCCAGGGCTGCTTTTACCTCCGAGAACGCTCGCTCCCGCTCCGGGGACCACTCGACCTTATTCGCGGGTTTCTGTTTTTTGAGCGCGGCATAAAGCGGTTGCATGAGTTGCGCTGCGCGGGGGAGGAAACGGTTATAAAAATTCACCATTCCCAAAAACTCCTGTAACGCCCTGACCGTCTGCGGCCGTGGGAAATTTGCTACCGCGCGCACTTTGTCAGGAAGCAGAACCGCTCCTTCGGGGGAGATGCGGTGTCCTAAAAAATCGATCTGCGCCAACCCGAACTGACACTTCGCTGGGTTGATTATTAACCCGTGATCTCCCAACCTCCGGAAAACTGCCGCTAGGTGGTTTTCGTGTTTGTCTTCGGACGCGCTGGCTACCAAAATATCATCCAAGTAGACGAACACGAAAGGGAGATCGCGCAGCACCGCGTCCATCATGCGTTGGAACGTCTGTGCAGCCCCTTTAAGCCCGTATGGCATGTGCAAAAACTCGAATAGGCCAAATGGAGTTATTACCGCTGTTTTGGGTATGTCCTCAGCGCGCACTGGGACTTGGTGGTAACCGCGGACCAAATCTATCTTAGAAAAAACACGCGCCCCTGCCAAATGAACGGAAAAATCTTGGATATGCGGGATTGGGTAGCGGTCATGAGCTGTGGCGTTGTTCAACCTGCGGAAATCCCCGCAAGGTCGCCACGAGCCGTCAGCCTTCGGGACCATGTGTAGCGGGGAAGCCCATGGGCTGTTCGAACGCCTGATGATGCCCAACCTCTCCAGGTTGGCAAACTCCTCGCGCGCTATGGCCAGTTTAGCTGCGTCCAAGCGCCGAGCTTTTGCAAAAACGGGCGGTCCGGTAGTGGTAATAAAATGTTCCACCCCGTGTTTAGCGACGGTTGCCGAAAATGTGGGGACCGTGAGTGCTGGGAACGGAGTGAGCAACGTGTGGAACTTACCGCTTGCAGCTGTGACGTTGGCTTGTGCTGTTGGCCGGGCCGCTCGCACTGTACAGGGAATAGAATCAAAAGAAAGTGCATTAGCCAGGCGCCTGTTAGCGAGATCAACCAACAAACCATGTGAGCACAAAAAATCAGCCCCCAACATAATGAAATTCACCGCTGCTATAACAAAAGTCCACTCAAATGTACGGCCATGTAGAGACAGAAGTAGAGTCCTCTCACCAAAGGTCTTAATCTCTGAGCCGTTCGCTGCTGCCACCCCGGGACCTCTGGAACCTGCCAGCCTGTCAGCGTAGGAAGGTGTGATGAAACTCAACTGGGCGCCGGTGTCCACGAGGAAATGCCTCCCCGAGCGTGCGTCCATCAAGTAGAGCAGCTTGTTCTCCTCCCCAAGGGTCACAGCTGCTACCGACCCCCGGTCTTCGTTTCCCGAACGCTTGAACTGGCACGGTGGTACACATTTGCGTGCCCTCTCTGTAAAGCGGCGGTGGTAGAAACAAAGGGTGTCTCCTCCGCGTTCCCTGGCCCCCGCCGCCGCTGTCGTTGGTGGTTCTGCTACCGCTGCCCCTGGCCGCCTGCCATCTCCGGCCGTCGCACCGAGTTCCGCCGCTGCAGCCGTGGCCGCGCGCTGTCTGCTGGCGTTGACAATTCGATGCGCCTCTTGGGCCAGAATCAGAATCAGAATCAGAATCAGAAAAAGATTTATTGCCAAGTACATTAACAGATCACTGATAACATACGAGAGAATTTGACTTGACACAGAAAATGAACCTGCATTTCCGTGCCGCGGCGTGCGTCTGAAACGCGCCTGTCAGCAGGAGGGTACAGGTAGCATAAGAAATAATACAATAGGAAGGAGCAAAAAAATCATTGATTCAGAATACTGGTCACATGATCAATAAGCCCTCAATGCACATCAGCGGACCAAGATTTCACAGGACACAAAGAGAGCAGTGAGTGAATCTTATTTGTCAGTTTGTGGATCAATATGAGTGCACTGTTGAAGCAAGTGTTGTATCAGTAAGAACAACAAGGACACTTTGGCAGGAGATGTTTTGTCTGGCTACTGGCAATCGTCCTTGGCAATTGTCCGAGCAGCTGCTGTCCAAGGCCTTGTGCTCAGTGTTTTGAAAAAACAGACTGCAGACAATCAGGAGGAATTTTTGTAGGGAAATTGAGCCAAATAGAACTGATCACAGAGAAGGAACTTTATTTTCTTCTGTAGATTCAGTACTTAATCCTTCATTGCGGGGCGTTGAGTCCGTCGTGGATAGACCTAAGCGTAATCATGATGTAATCCACCTTCCGAGACAGTTCTCCATTTGTCGCTATCAGGGTCTTCTCCAATTTTTCAATTTGATGGATGCACCTCGCCTGGCCAGCATTTTGATAGGTTGTATCCATCTTCAGCAATTTGCGGTACACCAGGACAATCCCAGTTCCAATCAGAACGATCCCAATCACCATTATTACGAAGACATACAAATCTTCAATATCTTCGATAGAGAGATTAGTCAGGCACAAGATCCTCCAATTACTTGTCTCCCGTAAATAGCCCGCTGGAGCCGTCCCTGCGGGGCAAACAGCTTCCCCCGGAGCACTTTTCCTTGTTGAAAAAATAGTGTCAATTGCGTTCAAAGCCCAGCTTATTAATTCCATAATTTCTTTCGACGGTCAGCAGTTAGACGCAAACAGACAACAGCAAGCTGGGATCCAGTTAGTTGGGGGGGGAGGAAAAAAGTCAGAAGCAAGAGAGAAGCAAAAAGGCGTCTGCTCTCTTTGGAGGCGGAAGTGAAGTGAGGCCTGGCCAGCGCGTGATAGTCCCGCTGGGCCAACAACGGCGAACTGGCCAGGGTCGCTCTCGTCGCTGACGGTAGGGTCCTGAGGAAAAGGTGGGTAAAGACGAAGTGGTCATTGTCCGAGCCTTTCAACCTCAGCATTTTTTCCATCAGGTCAACGGGCATGCCATCTCCCAACTCGGTCAGCGCCAGGAGTCCCTCTGCTCTCTCCTCAACCGAGAGAGTGTAGTGCTGGATGAGTGCAGCCTTCAACGCGCCGTATTTGTTGCTGACTGGCGGCTGCTCCAGAAGGTTCTCCACATGCTGAGCTGTGTGGTTATCAAGTTTTGCGACCACATGGTAGAATTTTGTGTCATCTACTGATATCCCCCGGAGGTTGAACTGTGCCTCAACCAAGTGGAACCAGGAGCGCGGGTTGTTTTGCCAAAAGTCCGGTAGCTGGACCATAGCGGCATTCGTTTGGCTGGGGGCTCCTGATGAGGCTGGCCCCAGGGCATTCTCTTCTTGCTGCATGCTACGTCTTGGGTCACCAGTGTGGGAATGTGCAATTGATGAGGCAGGTTTGTCTCATGGCAGTTTTATTACACATTCACCAACATCAGCAAAGTAAAAAAAGAGAACATCTCAGAAAAACTCGTTCCATATATACCCCAGTCCCCCACAGTTCACAAGTCACATAATTCACATCAAAAGTAACAATGCATTTCCTCTTAAATCCTTTAGCATCCCCGCTCACAGACTTTGGCCCACAAAGGCTCTTCCAAGCAGTCTCTCAGCACACAAAGGATTACGTTTTCACAGCTTCCTGTTATCTCCAAGGGAAACTCTGCACTCTGTTCTATCTAAGATGTGGAGTACACTGTAAGGCATTAAGTAAGACACATGTGTGGCTAGTGTGGCTACAGTGTCAGTTTTACTTTCCATGGGTAATCCCTTTGTCTGTCATGTGTGTGTTTCTGTTGTTTAGTTGTCTACTGTCATGCTGCTGTTACACTGTAATTTCCCAGTTTGGGATCAATAAATTACATCTATCTATCTATCTATCATTGTACTTTTGGAGATTCTAGGTATTACAAGTAATCCTGCATTTTGGGAGCGTAGTGCTCTGTTAGGATAATAGGGTAGTATCAGATCTTTTAAATAAAAAGGGGCCTGATTATGTAGAGCTTTGTAATTGAGAAGAGAGATTTTAAACTTAATTCTAAACTCTGTGGGAAGCCAATGAAGGGAGGCCAGAACCGGAGAGATATGATCGCTCTTGCTAGTACCTGTTAAAACTCTTGCTGCAGCATTTACATCAACTGAAGACTTTTTAAAGATGTTTTAGGACAACCTGATAATAAAGAATTACAATAATCTATTCTAGAGCTAACAAAAGAGTGGATCAGTTTCTCAGCATCGCTCTGAGACAAGATGCTCCTAATCTTGGCAATATTACGCAAATGATAGAAGGCAGTCTTAGAAACAAGTTTAATATGTGAATTACAAAACAGATCTTTATCAAAAATAGCTCCAAGGTTCCTCACAGAACTATTAAGAGAAAGAGTAACCACATCCAAACTAAGAGTTTGATTTGGGAAGGTATTTCTAAGGTTTTTTGGACCAACTACAATAACTTCAGTCTTATCTAAATTTAATTGCAGGAAATTACAAGTCATCCAAGCTTTGATTTCCTTAAGACACGTCTCTAACTTGGCTAATTGATTACTATCCCCTGGCTTCATTGACAGGTATAATTGTGGGTCATCTACATAACAATGAAAATGTATACAGTGCTTTCTAATAATGTTGCCTAGTGGAAGCATGTATAAACTAAAAAGAATAGGGCCGACTTCCGGTTATGGCGGCCACGTAGGAAGACGTGTTTCACACTGCTCTGCTCCTAAAAATAAAAAGTTTGCTTAAACTCTCTTAATTGGAACAAAAACCCATCCCAGCGCTTAGGCGCGGATATGGTAAAGACCAAGGCTGGGAAATCAGGTGGCAGAAAAAGCAATTCGACAAAACAAGCCAAGCTAACAGACTTCCACGCTCGAGGCGAAGCACAAAAAACTTCAGAGACTGTGGTGGAGGATGGAGCCAGCGGCAGAGTGGGAACGGCTGGGAGGGGACTAACACAGTGCTCACTGCCATCAACTCTATGAGAGCAGAGTTTTTGTCTAAATTTGATGGGATTATAGCAGCGATAGAAGGAATGAGAAAGGAAATAAGTGACTGTATGGAACGAGTATCGCAGGTGGAGCTCCGAATTTCAAGCGCTGAAGATGACGTCACCAGCCTACAATTAAAGGTGCAAACATTGGAATCAAAATGGAAACGTCTGGAAGATAACGTCCTGGATTTGGAGTCCCGTTCGAGACGGAATAATTTGAGGCTGGTGGGCCTCCCGGAGGTAGCGGAGGGACAAGACTCATGTTCCTTTTTGGAAAAGTGGATTCCAGAAGCGCTGAACAACGCGGATCTGCAGTCATCGGTCGTCTTAGAGAGCGCTTGCGGCGGCATGAAATAAAGCGGCGTTGGTGAAGGTTTTAAGCAGGTTTATTAAATCACACCGCCGTCACAGGAACTCCGCTCCAGCCTTTAGTGTGAGCAGGCTGGAGCGGGATTCCTCAGGCTCTCAGAGAGGGGACACAGAGTGTGTGTGTCCAGCAGCAGATGCAGGAGTGAGAGGGAGATTTACAGAACAGTGCAGCATATATACCCAACTCAGACAATACATCAAAGACATTCACAGCAGTCGATCTGGGCATTTGCATATGAGAGGCACAGACAGTACAGGATGCATGAACACAATGCATGAATGGCACATTAGCATCACAGAAGCGAAACAATGCATGAATGGCACATTACTTCACAGCAGTACAGCGGAAAAAACCAGAAGTAGCGAGCTGTCTGTCCCAAACTGTTGTGGGGGTTGCCACACCGCCCCCCCCCCCCAGAGGGCACGGCAGGTGGCCGAGACCTCGATAGTCCATCTTTGGGAGCGAGCTGTGGGGGAAACTCGCTGCAGGAGGAGGGGGGTGGGAGGGGTGTAGTAAGTGCCGGCCAGGGACGGTGAAATCGTCCGAGCCGCGCAAAAATTGCTTGTTGGTCCGCGACGTCGAGGGGCTGTCCCGTTGAACGTGCAGAGGTCCACAAAAAGAAAAATTAGTCACTGACTCCTCCCGCGATTAAGTCCTGCAAGGATTAACAGTGGCCATGAAGAAAAGCAGGAGCGGCTGTAAGAGAAACATAAAAGCAGAAGCAAAGGGACTTGGCATGTTGACTTTTAGGTGCGGGCACAACCTTAAAAGCCCTCGGGAACCGCTGACGGCTGGAATCCCTCTGTGCGCCGTGGCTAAGACCGTTAGAAAATCCAGTGGGCGAGCTGCGTGCTTGCTTCAGGTGAACGAGCAGCCCTGAAGTTCTGTGTGCAGCGGCGAAGGACGATGGCGGTCTCTGGAGCCGTTATTGTCCCGTGCGTGATGCGCCGTCCTCGTAACTCCCCAGTGCGTGCGCCGGGGCTCGTGCGTGGGTGGGCCAGCTGGAGAGGAGACAGGGTCAGGGAGCTTAATCATCCCTGTTCAGTGTGTTGGAGCGGTGAAGGGAAGTAGACGCTCTGTCACTCGTTCGGTCACGGTGCATTCAGGTCCACGTGTGCTCCGTCGGCCGTGGGAAGTCGCCGTCGCGGAGAAAGGACAAGGTGCATGAGCTCTCATTTGGAGGAGCTGCGAGCGCGACCAGTCCAGCGTGGATGTGCCGATGTAGGCGTGCAGATCTCACCATGAAGTTGCTGCGGCTTTCCCGGTCGTGAGTGATGTCCGGAGAGTTCCCTGAAGCAGAAAGGAGCTGCTGCGTTCACTTGTCGTCGGAGCATCACCACCGGGTGCTGCGTTCGCCGGCAGTGTGTTTTTTTCAGCGTCGGGTCGCCAGCGTGGCTGTCCAGACCAGAAGGTTGCGTTGCACAAAGCGTGTGCATTCTCGGGGTCACCAGCGTAACTGTCCAGACCAGAAGGTTGTGTCGCACAAAACGTGTGCTTTCTATCGGGGTCACCAGTGCGGCGGCATGAAATAAAGCGGCATTGGTGAAGGTTTCAAGAAGGTTTATTAAATCACACCGCCGTCACAGGAGCTCCGCTCCAGCCTTTAGTGTGAGCAGGTTGGAGCGGGATTCCTCAGGCTCTCAGAGAGGGGACACAGAGTGTGTGTGTCCAGCAGCAGATGCAGGAGTGAGAGGGAGATTTACAGAACAGTGCAGCATATATACCCAACTCAGACAATACATCAAAGACATTCACAGCAGTCGATCTGGGCATTTGCATATGAGAGGCACAGACAGTACAGGATGCATGAACACAATGCATGAATGGCACATTAGCATCACAGAAGCGAAACAATGCATGAATGGCACATTACTTCACAGCAGTGCAGCGGAAAAAACCAGAAGTAGCGAGCTGTCTGTCCCAAACTGTTGTGGGGGTTGCCACACACTCACCGAATCAGCCCACCGAGAGATAATAAGACACCACCGAGGACGCTGATTATGAAGTTCCTCAGCTACAGAGATAAGATGACGGTCACCAACGCGGCGCGAGTTAAAGGGGAAATTAAATACCAGGATCAACAGGTGCGGTTCTACCCAGATTTGGCCACAGGAATACAACAATTAAGGAGGCAGTTCGACCCCACCCGTAAAGAGCTGCGCAACCTCGGGATTCGTCACGGAGTGATTCACCCGGCAAGACTGCTGGTCACATATAAGGGGAGAACCCATATCTTCAAGACCCCTCAAGAGGCGCAGGAGCTCATTAAGCAGATCCAAGAAGAGACTGGTGGGAGCTAAGCATGAACAAGATAAAGGTAGAACATTCATTTGTACAGGCATTTGTACAGGCATCTGATTGATCTGAAACATAACATGTCTACAAAATACAGTCTGTATTACATAAAAAAAAGCTATGATGCACAAAGTTGCTATAAAACTTTGAAGTTATGTTGAAAAAGCTACAGAAGAGAGTTAATGTCATTAAAAATAGTAGTAGAGTCAGGGTGATTGAGAGAAGAAAGACAGAGTGGTTTTGACTGATCCTCGCAGGTGTGGAACAGTCACTAGCTATAACGGGAGATGGAATTTTTTTTGATTTTGGGGGGATGACCACGAATGTGGGGAAGGGGAATTTGTTTTTGTGTAGTTTGTAGGATGAATGTTCAACCATCCATGTTTTTGCTTCTCTGTATGAGCATGTTCATATTGCAAGGTAATCTCAAACTCCTTATTGATCATATATCAAAGCGTTAATCTTAATTTAACTTCATAGAATTGCAGAGGTCTACAAAATCTAAAAAAAACTTAAACAAGTTATGAATAAAATAAAAGATATAGATTCAAAAATTGTATTTTTTACAAGAAACTCATCTAATAGAGGAGGATGTAAAAAGAATTCGGAGAAGATGGCAGGGAAATGTGTTCACCTCATCATTTTCATCCCAAGCTAGGGGAGTTATGACTCTCATACACAAAACAGTCCCGTTTCAAGTGAAAAATGTAATTGGAGACAAATTTGGAAGATATCTAATCATCCAAGGATCTTTGTTATTAGAAAATATAAATCTGGTGAACTTACATGGCCCCAATATTGATGATCAAAACTTCTTTGTCAATTTATTTCTTACTTTATCATCACTTACAGGGCAACATATAATAGCAGGGGATTTTAATTGTACATTGAATCCCAGTATAGACAGGTCAACAGGACTGGACTGTACACACAATGGATGCAGGATGACCATTAATCATTTTATGAAAGAATTGAGATTGCTAGATATATGGAGAGAAATGAAACCACAAGTCAAAGCCTATACTTGTTATTCTAATACCTATAAGACATTCTCACGTATTGACTACTTTTTGATCTCTGCAGAATTAAGGTCCAAGATTCAAAACTGTTTCTATGATAACATTGTGATCTCTGATCATGCACCCTGCTGTCTAATATATGTAGATAAGAAATTGACAAAGGATCCAGGTAGGTGGCATTTTCAGCATAAATGGCTTCAGGATGAGGAATTTGTTAAGTACATAGAAAAACAGATAGATGAGTTCTTTGATGTTAATACTACACAAACATCAGCATGTATAAAGTGGGAGGCTTTCAAAGCTTTTATTAGGGGGCATATTATTAGTTATACAGGTTCAAAATCTAAGAAGAGGAGAGAGGAGAGAGTCCAATTGGAACGTAAAATAAAAATTCTTCAAGAAAAGGTGTATGCAGGAAGTAACCCACAGTTAGAGAACGAATTACTGATTCTGAGAGCTGAATATGATAAAAAAAAAAATCAGTGAATAGAGCTGCCTCGAGTCTTCTAAGATTGAAGCAAACTTTTTATGAACAAGGTGAAAAATCAGGAAAATTATTGGCATGGCAGATTAAACAATTAGAATCTAAAACACCAATTACCAGTATTATAAGTAACGGACAGGTAGTTATAGATCCTTTAGAAATTAATAGTGCCTTTAGAGATTACTATGAAAAACTATATGATACAAAAAATGAAACTGACTTAACAAAACTAAATGGGTTTTTGGGAGGATTATCTATACCGTGTATTCCAAATGAAAAAGGAGATACTGGAGTCTAAAATTAGTCAAGAAGAAGTTGGGCAAGCCATTGATAATATGAAATCAGGAAAAAGTGCAGGACCAGATGGTCTTCCAGTTGACCTCTATAAAAAAATTTAAGAATAAATTAATAAAACCACTTTTGGAAATGGTTTTAGAAGCATTTCAAAATGGTAATTTACCACCATACATAAGTCATAAGATAAGATAAGATAAGCCTTTATTAGTCCCACAACGGGGAAATTCCAGGAATGCAACAGCACAGGGATAGCAACACTCAGAGCAACAATCAGAAGGCAAGAACAAAAAGCAAGCAAGCAAGAGCAGCTAATATACATATGTACATATTACTATATATATATATATAATATATATATATATATATATATATACACACAGACACACAGTGCAGAGCATTGTAGCTGGATGGGATAAATATATGAGTATATAAACACACAGTGTGGAGCATTGTAGCTAGATGGAATAAATATGTAGATATATAAACACCCACAGTACGGAGCATTGCAGCTAGGTGGAATAAATATGTAAATATATAAACACACACAGTGCGGAGCAATGTAGCTAGATGGAATAATATGTAGATATATAAACACACAGTGCGGCGCATTGTAGCTAGATGGAATGAATATATAGATATATAAATATAAACATAAACATAAACACACAGTGCAGAGCATTGTTGCTAGATGGGATGAAACAGCACAACCATCTACTACCGTCTACATGAATAATGCCTTAATTATACTGTTGCCAAAACCAGGTAAAACCCCTAATAAATGGGAAAACATGAGACCAATAAGCCTATTGAATGCCGATCTTAAGATAATCTGTAAAATTTTAGTAAAACGACTACAAGAAATATTACCAAATATTATTAACCGAGATCAGAATGGCTTTATAATGGGAAGACAAGGCTTCCATAATGTAAGAAGACTATTTAATATTATTTATTCCAATAAAGAAGCACCGGATACAGCTCTCCTATCATTGGACGCTGAAAAAGCCTTTGATAGGGTCAAATGGCCCTATCTTTTTGAAGTCCTACAAAGGTTTGGACTTGGAAATAATTTCATAAAATGGGTCCAGATAATATACAATAATGCTACAGCAGAAATCCTAACAAACAGCAATATCTCAAAATCAATAAAAATCAACAGAGGATGTAGACAAGGCTGTCCACTTTCACCTTTATTGTTTACTATGGCAATTGAACCTTTAGCGATGGCAGTACGTTTACATCCACGAACATATGGAATTAAAGTAGGATCAACAGAACATAAAATCTCCCTGTATGCCGATGACATAATTTTGTTTATGTCGAATTTTAAAAAAATCAATTCCGACCTTGTTAAATTTAATAAAGAACTTTGGGGAAATATCAGGATATAAAATAAATAAAACAAAATCTTCAATATTAATGCTAAATGAGACCCAGAGAAATCACCCAGCTCCTGAGGTAAATCAATTCAATGTTGTAAACCAGTTTAAATATTTAGGAATTCAAATTTTGCCTAAGCTAGAATCAGTCGCCAGTGCCAACTATGAAGCCTTAATGACAGATATTAATGAGTTACTTCAGAGATGGATGTCACTACCAATGTCGATGATCGGGAGAATTAATATACTTAAAAGTAATATCTTACCAAAAATACTTTATTTATTTCAAAACATTCCTTTACCACCACCTTCAGATCTATTCTCAAGAATTAAAAAAAAGTTAGTGGAATTTATATGGAACAATAGGAAGGCTAGATTACGTTTGTCCTTACTATATTTACCATTTGATCGTGGAGGTCTGAAATGCCCAAACTTTATGTTGTATTACTGGTCAGCACAACTGAGGTCCATGACATATTATTTTTCATCAAATGATCCTCCTCACTGGACTGAAATGGAATCATACAATTTACCTTTACCTCTTTCCTTATTCATATATTCAGACTCGGCTAAAAAATTACAGAAACAAGTTAAAAATCCAATTGTAAAGCACATGATCAAAATATGGTGTGAAACCAAAAAATATTTAAAAGAACCACACTCGACTTCCGGTCTGGACGCCATGGTGATAGCAACCTAACGCTGAAACTCCCAGACTCAATCCAAGGAAAAATCCTCAAAATCAGACCTAACGGATTTTTGGAAGATTAAAAATCAAAAGACAATAACACCATGCCTAACCACAAGCAGAAGAAACTGACATTCCCCAGGTCAGGACGCACAGCGGCTGCAGAATCTGAACCAGAGGACCTCCGTTCAGAAGACGAGGGCCTGGGCCTAGCTAACAAAAGGATTAGCTTGAAATCGCTATTTGACGAAATACGACGATTTCGGGCCGAATTTCTTGAATTCAGAGAGGATCTAAAAAGGGCGAACAGCAGAATGGACCAGGCCGAAAACCGAATCTTGGAAGCTGAAGAAAGAGTAAAAGTGCTTGAAGATTCTGTGCTGGATTTACACAGAAAACAGTCAAGGCTGGAGGCTAAGCTAACCAACCAAGAAGGAAGACAGAGACGAGATAACATCAGAATTCACGGTCTGAAAGAAGGAGCTGAAGATAGTTTCAACACAGTGGCGGAATGCGTGGAATCCTTATTGAGAGAGAAGTTGGATATTCCACAAACCACCGATTTGAAGATAGAAAAAGCCCATCGTACATTAGCCACAAAGCCAGCCCCGGAAGCGCCCCCACGTTCTGTGGTGGTAAGATTCGCCAATTTCAAAATAAAACAAGAGGTTGTAAGACGGGCTTGGCAGAAAAAAGGATTTATGCATCATGAGAGAAAAGTCTTCGTGGAGCACGATTACGCCCCTGAGGTTCTTAAAAAACGACGGGAATATAACGACGCCAAAAAGGTTCTACGGGAACAGAATCTACGCTTTCAGACGCCATTTCCGGCGAAGCTAAGGGTCTTTTACGGGGAAGAGTCATGTCTCTATAATTCAGCGGAAGAAGCAACAACTGACATGGCAAGAAGAGGACTCCCGGTAATGGTGTTTAAACCCGCAGCGGATCTGAGCGAGAAGATCAGAGCTCAAACGTGGTCCACTCAGAGACCTTCAAAATCCACGGGCCAGCAGCGGGAAACCCAGCCCCAGAGCTACAAAGATAAGCTTTCCAGTTCCAGGAAGGAATAGCGACCTTTTTGGTTTTTTTTTTTCTTTTCAGTCACTCTGCACTTCCACCCCCCCTTCTACAAGGTAACAAACATTAAAGGAGATGCAGAATCAGCATGTGGTAAAACCTTTCATGGAGAAGTTATAGCATTAGAAACAAATGTCTTCTTAATTTAAAGGGGAAAAAAAAAATCATGTTAAAATAGAAACGTAACAATGACCCACATGTTTTCTCCATACTAACAAATACTGTATTAGAGTGAATGTTTGCTGTGATGGGGGTGGGAGGGTGCACACAATCTCATAGGGTATAGGCATAAAAAAAAAAAAAAATCATTACAAATTCGAATTGGGATCTGAAATTCACGTTAAAAACATGGGACAACTTACAGGGGTAAGAGAGGGCCCTCAACACGTAACAGAGTTTGAGGAATTTCCCTCAGAGCCTACACTCCATCAGGGCTCTTACAGGGTCTTTAAAGAGACCCCAGCTCAGGAAGTTTTTTTAACAGTTTTTTGTTTTAAAGTTTCGTACACTATGTTCTTAATGTTTTTTATGTTCTTAATGTTCTTTCAGTTTCTGAGTAGCAAAAAAGAGGGCCACCACACTGTTATACTAAATAAGAAAATACAATGGAGAAACAGGGTGTAACCAAAATAGCCTCATATAATGTAAAAGGGATCCTGAATCCAGTGAAAAGATCCAAGATTCTACGCAAAATGAAAAAAGACAAAGCAGAAATAATATTTTTACAAGAAACCCACCTAACAGACGTGGAACACACTAAACTCAATAGACAAGGGTTTAAAATGATCTCTTCATCTTCATATAAATCAGGGAGGAGGAGGGGAGTAGCGACATTGATATCAACCAAAATTACATTTGAAAAAAAATCAGAACACAAAGATAAAGAAGGGAGGTACAGTTTGGTAACTGGGCGGCTAGAGGGAGAAGATATCACCCTGCTGAATGTATATGCACCACCAGGGGCTAAATGGAAATTTTATAAAAATGTATTCGACCTAATGATAACTAAAGCCCAAGGTTTAGTGATATGTGGTGGAGACTTCAATCTAAGACTGAATCCATACTGGGATGCGACAGGTAATTCTTCACATCAAAATAACACCCAAAATAAGAATACTCGGATGCTACTAAAAGAAATGGGAATCTGTGACGTATGGAGGGAATTCAACCCCAGTGTAAAAGATTATACTTTTTATTCAACGCCACATTCATCTTACTCAAGGATTGATTACTTTTTTATGTTTAATAGGGACATTGGAAGAGTAAAAACATGTAAAATAGGACTGATGGATCTCTCCGACCACAGTCCGATCTATATGGACTTATACATCCAAAAATACACAAATAATACATTTTCCTGGAGGTTGAATTCAAATGTCCTGAAAGGACCACTGAAAGATGAATTGGAATCAGATATTCTCAGATATTTGGAAGAAAACGATAATGGAGAAGTATCTCCTTTAATACTGTGGGATGCGTGCAAAGCTGTAATAAGGGGAAAAATTATTGCAAAACTGGCAACCCAAAAGAAACTGAGACAAGAAAAACTAATCACACTAGAGTCAGAACTCAAGAACCTAGAAAAAGAACACAAAGACAACACTCATTCTAATGGCTCGCTCAAGATTAAAGAAATTAAAAACCAAATAAATGAGATCTACACAATAGAAATCCAGAAGAAACTTACATTTCTGAAACAAAAACACTATGAAGCAGGCAGTAAATCGGCAAAATTACTAGCCTATATATTGAGGAAACAACAAACGGAAAGAGCAATCTACAAAATCAGAGACCCAGTATCAAAGGAAATAAAATTCAGAATTCAGGATATTCTTAAAAGCTTCGAGAATTACTACAAGAACTTATACTCCCACAAAAAACATAAAAACGCATCCGAGACATTACTAAACACATTAAACCTTCCCCAACTTACGGAATCACAAAATAAAACCCTACTGTCAGAAATACAACCTAAAGAATTGGAAAAAGCAATTATGAAACTTAAAGCTAACAAATCCCCAGGAGCAGATGGCTATACAGCAGAATGGTACAAAACCTTTAAACAGCAACTATCTCCTCTCCTCCTGAAAACATTTAACTACGTCCTCCACACAAGGGAAATCCCCCCCTCCTGGAGAGAAGGGGTCATTGCAGTTATACCTAAACCTGAAAAGGATAAACTAGAATGCTCCAACTACAGACCAATCAGTGTATTAAATCAGGACTATAAGCTTTTTACCACTATCCTTGTCAAAAGGTTAGAAAACATACTGACAGACTTAATTCACTTAGACCAAACAGGTTTTATAAGACAAAGACAGACACAAGACAACATTCGACGCACTTTACACATAATTCATCATATAAAAAAATATAACTTAAATGCAGTCATATTGGGATTAGATGCTGAAAAAGCGTTCGATTCGGTTGACTGGTCTTTCCTATATAGAATCTTATCCAGTTTCAATTTTCATAACAACTTCATTAGAACTATACAGGCATTATATAAAAAACCAACAGCTAAAATAAGGATTAACGGTAATTTATCATCATCTTTTGAGCTGGAAAGAGGATGTCGTCAAGGCTGCCCCCTGTCTCCACTGCTCTTTGCAATCTTCATAGAACCTCTGAGCCAATGGATAAAACAAAATCAAGAAATTCAAGGTATTCCACTTGGTCAGAAGGAACATAAAATAGCACTCTTTGCTGATGACATTTTAATATACCTAGGGCAGCCAGACACTTCTCTACCAGAACTAATCTCAGTTTTTTCAGACTATGGAGATTTATCGGGGTACAAATTAAACATGCATAAAACCCAAGTCTTAACATTCAACTATGACCCAAATCATTTTTCACTAAATGAACTCAAAACTAACTGGGAGTTGGAATCTATGAAATATCTGGGGGTCAATATCCCGAAACAACTCGACAAAATTATAACACTAAACTATGATCCACTGGTGACAAAAATAAAATCTGACCTAGCAAGATGGATTGCTCAGAGAGACTCCAGCAGCAGTTCACTGCTAATGATTCGGCTTCCGTGTGGAGAGGACTGAGGCAGATCACCAACTATCGGCCTCAGGCTCCTAAAGGTCAGGATGACAAAGCCCTTTGTCAGAGACTGTCCCAACACTATGCCCGTTTTGACACCTCGTCATCTGTGTCCAACTCCCCCCCTCCCTCCAGCTCCACAGCCTCCACATTCCCTACTTCATTTAAGGCACCCCCCCCCCCCACCTCCCCCCCTCCCCTTATCATCAGTGAGCAGGATGTGCTCAAACAGTTCTCCAGACTGAACCCGCGCAAGGCCCCCGGCCCAGACGGCGTGTCTCCCTCCACCCTGAGACTCTGTGCGAAACAGCTGGCTCCTGTATTCACAGACATTTTTAACACCTCCCTTAAGTTATGCCACGTGCCATCCTGCCTCAAATCCTCCACCATCATCCCTGTCCCCAAGAAGCCACGGATCACTGGACTTAATGACTACAGACCTGTAGCGCTCACCTCTGTAGTCATGAAGTCCTTTGAGCGCCTGGTCCTGTCCCACCTCAAGTCCATCACCACCCCTCTCCTGGACCCGCTGCAGTTTGCCTACCGAGCCAACAGGTCTGTAGACGATGCAGTCAACCTGGCCCTCCACTCCATCCTGCAGCACCTGGACTCCCCGGGAACCTACGCCAGGATCCTGTATGTGGACTTCAGCTCCGCATTCAACACCATCCGCCCCGCTCTGCTCCGGGACAAGCTGTCCCTGCTCAACGTGCCTGACTCCCTCTGCAGGTGGATCATCGACTTCCTGACGGACCGGAGGCAGCATGTGCGGCTGGGAAAGACTGTCTCAGACTATACTAGCATCAGCACCGGATCACCCCAGGGCTGTGTACTTTCCCCCCTACTCTTCTCCCTTTACACCAACTCCTGCACCTCCAGCCACCAGTCTGTCAAGTTGATCAAGTTTGCGGACGACACCACCCTCATCGGGCTCATCTCCAACGGCGACGAGTCCGCCTACAGGAGAGAGGTGGCCCAGCTGGCGTCCTGGTGCAGCAATAACAACCTGCAGCTGAACGCTCTGAAGACAGTGGAGATGATTGTAGACTTCAGGAAAGTCACTACTCCTCTGCCCCCCCTCACCCTCTCAGGCTCTCCCATCACCACTGCTGATTCCTTCCGCTTCCTAGGCACTACCATCACCAGGGACCTCAAATGGGAGCTGACCATCAGCTCACTCATCAAAAAAGCCCAGCAGAGGATGTTCTTCCTGCGGCAGCTGAGGAAGCTCAAGCTACCCACCAAGATGTTAGTGCAGTTCTACACAGCCATCATCGAGTCCATCCTCACCACCTCCATAACCGTGTGGTACGCAGGAGCCACTGCCAGGGACAGACTAAGGCTGCAGCGCGTCGTGCGCACTGCTGAGAAGGTGATCGGCTGCAAGCTCCCATCTCTCCAGGATCTGTACATCTCCAGGACCCGGAGGCGTGCTGGCCGGATCATAGCCGATCCCTCACACCCTGGTCATGTACTGTTTGCCCCCCTCCCCTCTGGTAGAAGACTTCGGTCCATCCAGACTAAAACCTCCCGTCACATGAACAGCTTCTTCCCCTCTGCCATTAGACTGCTGAACACTAAGTGACTCTCGTGCACCATGTACAGCAGCTCAACCAGACTCATGTCAATCATCACTGTTTTCTTCCTGCATTACCGACTGCACTATATAGTTCTCCACAGTATCTGCTGCTGGCTAATATATATTTTAACTGTTGACCAGTATCACTTAATCTTATCCTACACTTTATTACATGTATAGTTTATTTCTCTTATCTTATCATGTTTAATGTTGCAGCATTGTACCGAGACAAATTCCTAGTTTGTGTACTACATGAACAATGGCAATAAACCTGATTCTGATTCTGATTCTGATTCTGGAATATGATACCATTCTTAGGTACCGCACAAAGAATTGAAGCAGTCAAAATGAATATACTTCCACGTCTTCTATACCTTTTCCAAACAATACCGGTAGAACCTCCCAAAAAAACATGGCAGGAGCTGGACAGAAGGATCTCAAGATTCATATGGCAGGGTAAGAGACCTAGAATCAGATATAGAACCCTACAGCTAAACAAAGACAAAGGTGGGCTCGCGCTGCCAAATATCAGGGACTATTTTATAGCTGCACAAATTAAAACTTTAGTAGAGATATGTAACCCAGTCTACACTGCACAATGGAAGGAGATGGAATGCCAAATAACAAGTGACATCCCCCTACAGGCGATAATAGGGAACAATGCCTTAACTAAACTCTTGAATAACACCAACCCGTGGATAGAGACCCCGCTAAAAATTTGGTTTAAGATAGTCAGAGAGAATCAAGCTAAAGAGCCCTATCGACTTCTGCAATGGATTGCCTATGATCAAGACTTTACCCCCAATAAAACAGACACTAGATTTAAAGAGTGGAAAGAGAAAGGGCTGATAAAATATTACGATTTTTTTAAGGGGCAAACTTTAAGAAGTTTTGAAGATTTGAAAAAACAAGGTCTAATAAATCAAGATCTTTACAGGTTCTTTCAGCTTAGACACCACATAAACAATATACTTAAAAAGGAGGATTTGGAAAGGGCCCAGTCAGGTGTTCTGAAGGTCTTCTTAATGGCATATAAAGGGATCCCAGGGATCAGATACATTTCTAAAATATACCAAGGTCTTCAAGACTTAAAAGGAGACAACACATCATATATAAAAGAGAGATGGGAAAAAGAGGGGAATTTCACTTTACAATTGGAAATATGGGAAAAGCTAAATAAACAGCAATGGAAAAGTACCTCATCCCTGCAGTGGAGAGAATTTGGATGGAAAAACTTGGTAAGATTTTTCAGAACACCTGCACAAAACAAATTTACCCATAAGGGGTTGAACTGTTGGCGCTTGTGTGGTGAAAAGACTGCAAATCATTTTCATGTGTTTTGGTCATGCCCAGTTATCCACCAATATTGGACCAACGTACAGACAATATTGGGGAAAATATTCAAAATAACAGTTCCCTTTTCTTTTGTAACTTTGTATTTGGGTTTGCTACCGGACTCACTGGAAAGACGAGGAGATAAATACTTATTCAATGTTTTAATATTGGCAAGTAAAAAAGCCCTAACTAAAAAATGGATGCTGAAGGACTGTCCTACACCTGAAGATTGGATTAATGTGATTCAAGACATTTACTCGATGGAAAAGTTGACATTTGCACTGAGATAGGACATGGATGGGTTCATGAACTTTTGGCAACCCTGGATCGCATATGTGTCTTCCATTAGATCTAATCTTTGACAAATACCATTTCAATAATGGTCCCGCTCTTTGTTCCAAAGCTACTCAGATGCTCTTTTACTTTTAATTACTTAATTTTCTGTTTGTTTGTTTTTTGCTGTTCTGTTTGTTTGTTTATTCGTTTGGTTTTTTTTGTTTTTATTTAATTCTCCTTAATTTCACTTTTTCTTTCACTTTAAAAAAAAGGGGGGGTGTTGTAATAACTATCCTACCAATGTTGTCAAATAGCAAAAAATAAGGGAACATGTGATGAAAATGTAAACAATGCAATGCTGTAATGACCTGTATACCCTTTACAAAAACTTTAATAAAAAAAAAAAAAATTCTAAAAAAAAAAAAAAAGAACCACACTCACTGTCACAATTTAGCCCAATATGGGGTAATCAATATTTTACACCAGGGAGAGCGGATGCTGTATTTAAAGTATGGAATTTAAAAGGGATTCAAAATATTCAAGATTTATATTTGTCACATTCAGATAACATAATGTCCTTTGAAGAACTGAGGATTAAATTCAATCTTAAGAGAACACATTTTTTTAAATATCTTCAGCTTAGAAATTTTATTCGATCAAATCAAAATAATGCTCTCACTCGACCTACTTATTCATCCTTGGAAAAATTTTTGACTAAAGATAGTAAGAGAAAGGGTATTATTTCAGAGTTTTATAACTCATTGACACTATTCTCAAGTGAAAACTCACAGAAAAGACTGAATTATTGGAAAGAAGACCTGCAAATTGAAATTTCAGAGGAACAATGGAAAATGGCTTGTGCAGAAGCTCAAACCAAATCAATAAATGTACATCTTAAAATGATACATTTTAAATGGTTAATGCGGATGTATGTTACACCAGTGGAGTTAAATAGATATAACAAAAACATACCAGATACATGCACAAAATGTATGGAAAGTAAAGGAACCCTATTTCACTGTTTATGGGAATGTAGAAAAATCAGAATGTTTTGGGAAGAGGTGAGGATAACAATTGAAAAAATAATTTCAAAACAATTCACATTGAACCCTAAACTGTTTTTGTTGGGTCTGTATCCAGAAAAACATAACTTTAATAAGAGTGAAAGAGCATTCATAGACCTCGGTTTGCTTAATGCCAAAAAATGTATTGCACTACTGTGGAAAAAGACTCATAGACCAGATGTGACTCAGTGGTTAAGACAGATGTTAACAAACCTTCCACTAGAAAAAATAACATACATACTGAAATCAAAGGAAAATGTGTTTGAGAATATATGGAGACCTTTCATTGATTATGTAAAGAAATTAAACATAACTTCTGAAGAAGAAGGTGAATGATATGTGTGGACCTTGCAAATTCCAAACTGGTGAACCTATATTATGTATACTTATGTAATAGATTACCTAGACTAAACAGAGGAGCATTGTTGTTGATTTGCTTTTGTTAATGGTTGTTGTTTTTAAGTAATTTTTTTTGTTGTTGTTAGTGGGTTTTTTTTTTTAATTTTTAAATTACTTTAGTGTTAGTGTTTGACTGTCTGTGCCATGTGTGTATAAAAAAAAAGGTTCAATAAAAAATATTGTGGAAAAAAAAAAGAATAGGGCCTAGCACAGATCCCAGTGGAACTCCATGACTGAGCTTTGAGTTGGAAGAAAACTCATTATTGACATGAACAAACTGGAACCTATCAGATAAATAAGATCTAAACCAGTGCAACGAAGTTCCATTAAGTCCAACATGGTGTTCCAATCTATTAAATAGAATATTATGATCAATAGTATCAAAAGCTGCACTAAGGTCCAAAAGGACAAGTACAGAAAGAAGTCCATTATCAGATGTGATAAGGAGGTCATTAGTAACCTTCACTAAGGCTGTTTCAGTACTATGATGGATTCTAAATCCAGATTGAAACTCTTGAAATAAACCATTTCCCTGCTAGTGGTCAAATAATTGCGTAGCAACATCTCTTTCTAGGATTTTTGAAATGAAAGGGAGATTAGAGATTGGTCTATAGTTAGCTAAAACTCCTGGATCCAGCGTTGGCTTTTTGAGTAAGGGTTTAATTACAGTAGTTTTAAAAGCCTGTGGAACATGGCCTAATGTTAATGAAGAATTGATTATTTGAAAAATAGATCTACCAATAAATGGGAAGACTTCTTTAAATAACCTGGTAGGAATAGGGTCTAAAAGACAAGTTGAAGGCTTGGATGAGGAAATTATTTTATCTAACTCTAAAAGGTCAATTGGAGTAAACTCATTCAAACAGATATCAGTTGAAGGAGTTATAGTAGTTATTGTATTAGTTAATGGTGGGAAGAATCTGACTGATTTTATCTCTGATAGATGAAATTTTATTATTGAAAAAGTTCATAAAGTCCTGATTAGTAAGCTCTAAGGGAATGTTAGGCTTGACAGAGTCCTGACTCTTTGTCAGCCTGGCTACAGTGTTGAAAAGAAACCTGGGATTATTCTTGTTCTCTTCTATTAATGCGAAATAATAACTTGTTCTAGCTTTCCTAAGAGATTTTTTTTTATAAATTAGAAGATGATTTCTCCAAGCTAAATAGATTTCATCTAATTTAGTGGTGTGCCATTTTCTTTCTAATTCACAAGTCTTCTGTTTTAAGCTACAAGTTTCTGTGTTGAAGCAAGGAGTTAGAAATCTCTGATTAGACTTTTTCTTTTTTAAAGGGGCCACCATGTCGGGCAGTGCGGTGACGCAGTGGTTAGCACTGTGGCAGCACAGCAACTCACCCTTGGCCGTGGGATCCGGGGTTCGATCCCACCCCTGACCAACAGTGATCTGTGTGGAGTTTGCATGTTCTCCCTGTGTCTGCGTGGGTTTACTCCGGGATTTCTCCGGTTTCCTCCCACAGGCCAAAAACATGCAGGTTAGGTTAACTGGAGACTCTAAAGTGGCCCTAGGTGTGAATGTGTGTGTGAATGGTGAAGGGATAGTGCTGTACCGTGGCTGTTTCATCCATCCAGGTGGATGCCCTGAATTTCCCCTCTTGGGATCAATAACGTACCCCCCCCACCAAAAAAAAAAAAAAAAAAATGTCTCGAGTCCAGTGCAGAGAAGCTGTAACACTATCTACCATGCTATCAATTACAGAAGGAGCAAGCTGTCTATAGCTGATCTCTGTTGTGTTGACACATGGCATAGAGGAAACAATCTACATAAATTTGGTAACAGCATCATCTGAGAGGAATCTACTGTAGTAATATTTTTCATCAGGAGCCAAATAGTCAGAAATAGTAAAATCAAAGGTTAACAGACAATGGTCTGACAGTACAGGATTATGAGAAGACACTACCAGATTTTCTATTTCTATGCCATATGTCAGCACAAGGTCCAACGTGTGGTGGAGATAATCGGTAGAATGTCAAGAGAGGAATGATCAGGCGAGGCGGTCTGGAGCAGATCAGACTTTATTAATCTCTCTCTAACATTAACAAGAATCAGAAGCCTCAAACCAGGTCACAAGTACCTTTCTTTTTATACCATACAACTCGCCCGGCGACCTGTGGTGTTTGCATTAACATGCATACATTTACCATGACAATTCCCTTTGTCACTGTCTGAGTAGAGAACGTACTGACTGCCCGCCCCCCCCAGAAACTCAGACTGAACCTTAACCCTCATATCCTTTGGGCTTCAGCTTACGTCCATAGCGGCTGTAACGGGGGGATCGGCGGCTCGGAGGTGCTGCTGTGCCGGTGGGGCGCTCCTGGAGGCGCGTCCGTCCGTGGGGGGACATTGGGGGGGAGGGGGGCATCTTCAGCATGCCATTGTGACTGATCTGACGAGTCATTTACCTGGGGAGTTCTCAGTGGAGGTCGTCTGCACCGAGGAGCTCGGGCCAACACCACCTGCTCGTCTGCTAAAACGAAGGCGGGCTTAAGCCTGTCTATACAGATTGTTTCTCTGCGTCCCCCCAAGTCTAACACAAAATGCTTCTCCCCAGGTTCCAACACTCTGAACGGGCCATCGTAGGGCGGGTGCAACAGAGTCTGGTGCGTGCCTGACAAACACGAACGACGCGTCCTTCAAGGTCTTTGGCACAAAAGCACGGGGAAAATAGTGGTGGGCTGGGCCAGGTACCATCCCTGCCTCTGCGCTATGCAGTGAAAGCGGGGATGGATCGGTGTTCGGCGCGGGGTTGTCCGGCAAATATTCTCCGGGGAGCCGCAGCAGCTGGGAAAAAAACAGCTCTGCTGGGGAGGCCACCAAATCCTCTTTCGGTGCTGAACGCAACCCTAATAGAACCCACGGCAACTGGTCCACCCAATTTGCATCCGTAAGCAAAGCCCTGAGCGCTGCTTTAAGTGACCTATGGAAACGCTCGCATAACCCATTAGCCTGGAGGTTGTACGCGGTCGTGCGATGAATTGTGACACCCAGGCTCTGGGCCATCGTGGACCAGAGGTCGGAAACAAACTGCGGGCCCCGGTCGGACGTGATATCCAAATGGGTGCCGAAACGTGCCACCGATGTCGTCAAAAAAGCGTGTGCAACTTCTGCGGACGCGGTGGAAGCTAGCAGGACTGCCTTGGGCCAGCGCGTGGTGCGGTCCATCACTGTCAGGAGGTGCATGAACCCCTGCGATGGCGGGAGGGGGCCTATGAGGTCCACGTGAACGTGGTCGAACCTCTTAGCCGGGACATGGAACGGCTCAAGGGGAGCCTTTGTGTGCCTGTGCACCTTGGCTCGTTGGCATGCTACGCAGTGCACCTTGGCTCGTTGGCATGCTACGCAGGCTGCAGCCCACTCTTTCACCTGTTTGTGCAGGCTCGGCCAGATGAACTTTGCTGCCACCATTTTGACTGACGCGCGCACTCCTGGGTGCGCCAGGGAGTGAACTGACTCAAAAACGCAGCGGCGCCAAGAGTGTGGGACCACCGGGCGCTGGTGGCCCGTGGAGACGTCACAGATATGGGGGGGGGGGCATCTTGCAGTACTCTGCTCTCCAGCCTTCACCCTGTTGGTCCAGACTGGAGTGCGAAAATGTCCGCATCACCAATCTGCTCGGCGGCCATGGCCGTGTAATCTATCCCTATGTAGACTGGGGCCACTAATGCGCGTGGGAAGCAGTCTGCCACCACGTTGAGTTTACCGGCCACATGCTGAATGTCGGTCGTAAACTCCGAGATCACGGACAGCTGTCTCTGCTGCCAGGTCAACCATGGTTCTGAAACCTTGGCCATAGCATACGTTAGCGGCTTGTGGTCCACAAACGCAGTGAAGGTGCGCCCTTCCAGCCAGAACTGGAAGTGGCGTATGGCCAGGTGGAGAGCCAGTAACTCCCTGTCGAACGTGCTGTATTTACGCTCATTGTCGCGCAAAGACCTGCTAAAAAAAAGGCGAGCGGCTGCCAAGAACCGGCGACGCACTGCTCCACGACGGCCCCTATGGCCACATCCGATGCGTCGGTAGTGAACACTATCCAAGCTGGCGGGTCCAGGTGTGCCAGTAGTGCGGCGTTCGCCAGAGCTGTTATAACCTCAGAAAACGCCTGCTCTCGCTCAGGAGTCCAGTCGACTCTGTCTGCCGGTTTCCGTTTCTTAAGCGCGGTGTACAACGGCTGCATTAGCTGGGCTGCGTGAGGGAGGAAACGGTTGTAGAAGTTAACCATCCCCAAAAACCCCTGCAGCACCCTGACCGTCTGAGGTCGGGGAAAATCTGCCACTGCGTGCACTTTGTCCAGTAAGGGTATCGCGCCCTCCGGTGAGATGCGGTGGCCCAAAAAATCGATTCCCATCACCCTGAACTGGCACTTTGCCGGGTTGATTATTAACCTGTGCTCCTCCAACCTCTGGAAAACTGTCCTGAGGTGGGCTACATGTTCGTCCTCAGACGCGCTGGCCACCAGGATGTCGTCCAGGTAGACAAACACAAATGGCAGATCACGCAGCACCGCATCCATCATGCGTTGGAATGTCTGCGCTGCGCCTTTTAACCCGAAAGGCATGCATAAGAACTCAAAAAGACCAAACGGGGTTATTACTGCCATTTTAGGTATGTCTTCCACACACACCGGGACCTGGTGGTAACCGCGGACCAGGTCTATCTTGGAAAAAATGCGTGCCCCGGTGAGGTGAACGAAAAAATCTTGAATATGGGGGATTGGGTAGCGATTGTGTACTGTGGCGTTGTTTAATCTGTGGAAATCTCCGCATGGTTGCCACGATCCCTCGGCTTTAGGAACCATATGTAGCGGGGATGCCCATGGGGTGTTTGAGTTCCTGATGATGCCCAACCTTTCCAAGTTGGCAAACTCCCCGCGCGCACTGGCCAGTTTAGCTGTGTCCAGGCGCCGAGGTTGTGCGAAAACGGGTGGCCCCGTGGTGGTAATGAAGTGCTCCACCCCATGTTTAGTGATGGCTGCCAAAAACATCAGAACCATGAGTGCTGGGAACTGGGTGAGTAGTGTGTGGAACTTACTCCCTGGAGCTGTGACGTTGGCTAGTGTTGTGGACCCGGCTCCTCTAGCTGTACAGGGCAGAGAATCAAAAGACATTGCGTTAATCAGGCGTCTGTTAGCCACATTGACTAATAGTCTGTGTGCACACAAAAAATCAGTGCCCAAAATGGGGAAGTTACATGCCACTATGACGAATGTCCATTGGTATGTACGGCCATGCAAGGATATAGTCAGTGTCCTCTCACCAAAAGTCTTAATGTCTGAGCCGTTTGCGGCCACCAGCTTGGGGCCGCTACTTCCTGCCAGCCGGTCTGCGTAGGATGGCAGGATGAGGCTCTTTTGGGAGCTGGAGTCCACGAGAAACCGTCTCCCAGAGCGTGAGTCTGTCACATAGAGCACATTGTTTGTGTCACCAGCGGTCGCAGCTGCTACCGACTGCTGGCCCTGGCGTTTCCCGAGCGCTTGAATTGGCTCAGTCGCACGCATTAGCATGTGTCTTCTCCAAAACGGCAGTGGTAGAAACAGACCGTGTCTCTCCGGTGCTTCTTGACCTCCGCTGCGACCACCGTCATTGGCTCCTTGCCTCCACTGGCCGTCTCGCTGGGTTCTGATGCCGCTGCGTTCACAGCGAAGACTCTGGCGGTGGGGATAATCTGATCTGCCTCTTGTGCTAGTGCCCGGTAGTTGCATGTGGCCAGCAGCGGTGAATTGGCAAGGACCGCTCTGGCCGCTGTCGGGAGGTTCCGGAGGAAAAGGTGGGCAAAGAGGAAATGCCCGTCATCTGTGCCCATCAATGCCAACAGCTTATCCAGGACTTCGTGGACTGGTGCCATCGGAACTGCCTCCAGATCAACGCGAGGAAAACTAAGGAGCTGGTGGTGGACTGCCGCAGGCATGGACAACCCCTCACAGCACCAGTAAATATACAGGGAACAGACATTGAGATGGTGACATCCTACAAGTACCTGGGTGTTCATCTGAACAATAAACTAGACTGGTCACACAATACTGACACACTCTACAAGAAGGGACAGCGCAGGCTGTTCCTACTGAGGAGACTCGGGTCTTTTGGTGTACAAGGGGCGCTGCTGAAGACATTCTATGACACGGTAGTGGCATCAGCCATCACTTTTGGAGTGGTCTGCTGGGGCAGTGGCATTACTGCAGCTGATAGGAAGAGACTGAACAAACTGATCAAGAAAGCTAGCTCTGTCCTGGGGCAGCGCCTTGATCCAGTGGAGGAGATAGGAGAGAGAAGGATGGTGGCTAAACTGTCATCTCTGCTGGAGTCCGAGTTCCACCCTATGCAGGACATACTGAATGCACTGAGGAGCTCATTTAGCAGCAGACTACATCATCCCAGGTGCACAACCGAGAGATTTCGCAGGTCCTTCCTACCAACGGCTGTCAGACTGTACAACCTAAGCAGGGCTGCTCGCAGAGATAGCAAAAAGACGTAACAATTCAATTTCAATTCAATTCAATTCAACTTTATTTATATAGCACCATTTCACAACAACAGTCATCTCATAGCACTATCAACTGTAGGGGGGACCCCCACAGTTGCAGAAAGACCCCAGCAATCAGGCGATCCCCTGTGAGCAAGCACTTGGCGACGGTGGAGAGGAAAAACTCCCTTTTAACAGGAAGAAACCTCCAGCAGAACCAGGCTCAGGGAGGGGCAGTCATCTGCTGCGACTGGCTGGGGGGTGAGGGGATAGAGAAGAAGAAAAGAACAGACATGTAGAGAGCAAACAGCACGATGGGGACTCAATCTATGGGAGAGAACAAACAAATGTTAATGACCAGCAAAAAAAATATTTCATTGAGAGTGAGAAAAGGAGTGAGGCCCAGTGCATTACTGGAGGTCCCCTGGCTGAATAAACCTATTAGCAGCATAACTAAGGGAGGGTTCAGAAACACATGATCCCTCCCTAATTGTAGGCTATATCAAAAAGGTAGGTTTTAGCCCTATTCTTAAAAACAGAGATCGAGTCTGACTCCCGAATCCAGATTGGCAGCTGATTCCACAGGAGAGGAGCTTGATAACTGAAGGCTCTGCCTCCCATTGTACTTTTGGAGATTCTAGGTATTACAAGTAATCCTGCATTTTGGGAGCGTAGTGCTCTGTTAGGATAATACGGTAGTATCAGGTCTTTTAAATAAAAAGGAGCCTGATTGTTTAGAGCTTTGTAAGTGAGAAGAAGGATTTTAAACTTAATTCTAAACTCTATGGGAAGCCAATGAAGGGAGGCCAGAACCGGAGCGATATGATCTCTCTTTCTAGTACTTGTTAAAACTCTTGCTGCAGCATTTTGGATCAGCTGAAGACTTTTTAAAGATGTTTTAGGACAGCCTGATAATAAAGAATTACAATAATCTAATCTCGAGCTAACAAAAGCGTGGATCAGTTTCTCAGCATCACTCTGAGACAAGATGCTCCTAATCTTGGCAATATTACGCAAATGATAGAAGGCAGTCTTAGAAACAAATTTAATATGTGAATTGAAGGACAAATCCTGATCAAAAATAACTCCAAGGTTCCTCACAGAGCTATTAAGAGAAAGAGTAACTGCATCCAAACTGAAAGTTTGATTTGGAAAGGAATTTCTAAGGTTTTTTGGACCAACAAGAATGACTTCAGTCTTATCTGAATTTAATAGCAGGAAATTACAAGTCATCCAAGCTTTGATTTCCTTAAGACAGGCTTCTAACTTGGCTAATTGATTACTATCATCTGGCTTCATTGACAGGTATAATTGTGTGTCATCAGCATAACAATGAAAATGTATACAGTGCTTTCTAATAATATTGCCTAACGGAAGCATATATAAACTAAAAAGAGTCGGGCCTAGCACAGATCCCTGTGGAACTCCATGACTGAGCTTTGAGTTGAAAGAAAACTCATTATTTACATGAACAAACTGGAACCTATCAGATAAATAAGATCTAAACCACTGCAACGAAGTTCCATTAAGTCCAACATAGTGTTCTAATCTATCAAGTAGAATATTATGATCGATAGTATCAAAAGCTGCACTAAGGTCTAAAAGGACAAGTACAGAAACTAGTCCATTATCAGATGCAATGAGGAGGTCGTTAGTGACCTTCGCTAAGGCTGTTTCAGTACTATGATGGACTCTAAACCCAGATTGAAACTCTTCAAGTAAACCATTTCCCTGCAGGTGGTCAAATAATTGCGTAGCAACAACTCTTTCTAAGATTTTTGAAATGAAAGGGAGATTAGAGATTGGTCTATAGTTAGCTAAAGCTCCTGGATCTAGCGTTGGCTTTTTGAGTAAGGGTTTAATTACAGTCGTTTTAAAAGCCTGTGGTACATGGCCTAAAGTTAATGAAGAATTGATTATATGAAGAATAAGGCTACCAATAAGTGGGAAGACTTCTTTAAATAACCTGGTAGGAATAGGGTCTAAAAGACAAGTTGAAGGTTTGGATGAGGAAACTATTTTGTCTAACTCACAAAGGTCGATTGGAGTAAACTCATCAAGACAGACATCAACAGAAGGAGTTGTAGTAGTTACAGTATTTAAGTTAACTGTGGGAAGAATCTGATTGATTTTATCTCTGATGGATGAAATTTTATTATTGAAAAAGTTCATAAAGTCCTGACTAGTAAGCTCTAAGGGAATGCTAGGATTGACAGAGTCCTGACTCTTTGTCAACCTGGCTACAGTACTGAAAAGAAACCTGGGATTATTCTTGTTCTCTTCTATTAATGCAGAGTAATAACTCGTTCTAGCTTTTCTAATAGATTTTTTATAAATTAAAAGATGATTTCTCCAAGCTAAATAGATTTCATCTAAATTAGTGGAGCGCCATTTTCTTTCTAATTGACGAGTCTTCTGTTTTAAAGTACGAGTTTCTGTGTTGAACCAAGGAGTTAGAAATCTCTGATTAGACTTTTTCTTTTTTAAGGGGGCCACCAAGTCTAGAGTCTGATGCAGAGAAGCTGAAACACTATCCACCATGTTATCAATTACAGAAGGAGCAAGCTGTCTATAGCTTATTTCCGTTGTGTTGACACATGGCATAGAGGAAACAATCTGCATAAATTTGGAAACAGCATCATCTGAGAGGCATCTACTGTAATAATATTTTTCTTTAGGAGCCAAATAGTCAGAAATAGTAAAATCAAAGGTTAACAGACAATGGTCTGACAGTACAGGGTTATGAGGAGACACTACAAGATTTTCTATTTCTATGCCATATGTCAGAACAAGGTCCAATGTATGGTGGAGGTAATGAGTAGAATTTCCTACTTTCTGAGAAAACCCAATCGAGTCTAATATTGAATTAAATGCCACATTAAGGCAGTCACTATCTACATCCACATGTATATTAAAGTCCCCTACTATAATTATTCTATCAGATTTCAGCACTAAATCAGCTAAGAAATCAGCAAATTCGGATAAAAATTCTGAGTAGGTTGATGGGGGACGATAAACTATGGCAAATAAAACTGGGTTTAACCTAAAATTGCTAAAGTGCCCAACACTGAGGACCAGGCCCTCAAAAGAATTATAACATGTTTTTTGCTTTACATTAACTAGTAATTTGGAATGGTAAATTGTTGCTACTCCTCCTCCACGACCAGAACTTCTGGGATTTTGACAGTTTAAATAACCAGAGGGAGTTGATTCATTTAAACCAACATAATCATCTTGCCCTAACCAAGTCTCTGTAAGGGAAATTAAATCAATCTGATGATCAATTAACAGATCATGGACTAACAGAGACTTGGGAGTTAGAGACCTAATATTTAATAAACCACATTTAATTTTTAAATTATGAGGAGGAACAGAGGCCAATTCATTCAATTTAGAGGCTTTATGTTTAATTTGAGTTTTACCAATATTTTGCTTTATCACTTTGGGATGCTTATGCATTATATTTTTTATTTACTTTGGAGGGAGCAGACAACGATTCTCTGATGGGGAAGACAGGGGCTAAGCTGAGGGGTGGCAGATGAAGAGGAGCTGCAGAGAGGCGTGTAAGACTGCGACTCTGCTTCCTGGTCCCAACTCTGAATAGTCAGGGTTTTGGAAATTTGCATAAAAAAGATGCCAGATTGTTAGATAAATGAGAAGCACCATCCAAAGTGGGATGAATGCTGTCTCGTCTCATAAGACCAGGTTTTCCCCAAAAAGAGCTCCAATTGTCAATGTAGCCCACGTCATTTTTAGGACACCACACAGACATCCAGCGGTTCAAGGATGACGAGCGGCTAAACATGTCATCACTGGTCAGAATCAGAATCAGAATCAGAAAAGATTTATTGCCAAGTACATTAACAGATCACTGATAACATACGAGAGAATTTGACTTGACACAGAAAATGAAACTGCATTTCCAGTGACACGGCTGCATCGGGGACGCGCCTGCCAACAGGATAGAGGGTACAGGTAGCATAAGAATAAGAATAATACGAGGAACAATAGGAAGGAGCAAAAAAAACATTGATTCAGAATACTGGTTGCATAATCAATCAATATTATGATTACAAGGAAAAAAAAAGCTCTCGATGCACATATGCAAGACAGGATTCACAGGACACAAGACACAAGAGAGCAGTGTGTGTATCTTTATTCAGTTCATGGATCAATGTGTGTGCGCTGTTGAAGCAATGTTGATGATAATAAGAGAACAACAAGGGCACTTGGCAGGAGATGTTTTGTCTGGCTGCCGCCGATCGTCCTTGCGATTATCTGGGCAGGCTGTCCAGATGGCTGTCCAAGGCCTTGTGCTCGATGATTTTGAAAACACAGACTGCAGACAGCCAGGAGGAATTTTCATGGGGAAATTGAGCCAAATCGGACTGATCACAGAGAAGGCTTTTTATTTCTTCTGTAGATTCAGTACTTAATCCTTCATTGCGGGGCTTTAAGTCCATCGTGGAAAGACCTAAGCGAGTCAGATTGGGGAGGGGCCCAGAGAATACTACAGTGGCAGACATCGTTTTTGCAAACTCACACACCGATTCTATATTAAGTTTCGTGACTTCCGACTGCCGGAGACGGATGTCATTAATGCCAGCGTGAATAACAATTGTGGAATATTTACAGTTACTTTTAGCCAGCATTTTCAAATTTGACTCGATGTCGCCTGCTCTGGCCCCAGGAATGCATTGAACTATGGCCGCTGGAGTCTCTAGGTTCACGTTTCTGACTACAGAGTCGCCAATGATCAGAGTTTTTTCCTCAGCGGGTGTGTCGCTGAGCGGGGAAAAACGATTAGAAACGTGAACAGGTTGGTGGTGTACCGGGGCTTTGCGACTAGGCTTCCTTCTCACCGTCACCCACCCAGTCTCCTCGCTGCTGAGGAGAGCTGGGGAACCGCTGACAGGGGGGCCTAAGCTAGCTAGCTCCGCTGCAGCTAAGGGGTGTCCGTCGAGATTAACTGGCGCAGACGGTGTTTCAATGCAGCGGAGCCGGGATTCCAAATCAGACAACCTCGCCTCGAGCGCCTCAAAAAGACAACATTTATTACATTTACCATTATCACTAAAAGAGGCAGAGGTGTAGCTAAACATCTGACAGAGAGATACACCAGAGGAGGAGAGGAAAGAGAGCTAGTAGCCATAGCTAGTGGCTGGAGAGCAAACCACACAGGCAGACAGCAAAACAGGAAGTGACGATACGTTACCACAAGGAAGTGACGATCCCAGATCCTCACACCTCCCAGATCCTCCCAGATCCTCACATTCAAAAACTTAATAGTTTTTTGAATGCAAAAGATGCAATAGACTTACACAATGGTCCCCTCCGGCATACAACTAGGAAAATACCGGTCGCTATGGAGGGTGAGAATATGTATGGGAACATAATCATACCATGTAGGATAACTAAGTAGACGGTTGTGCTGTTTCATCCCATCTAGCAACAATGCTCTGCACTGTGTGTGTTTATATATTTACATATTTATTCCATCTAGCTACAATGCTCCGCACTGGGTGTGTTTATATATCTATATATTTATTCCATCTAGCTACAATGCTCCGCACTGTGTGTTTATATATCTACATATTATTCCATCTAGCTACATTGCTCCGCACTGTGTGTGTTTATATATTTACATATTTATTCCACCTAGCTGCAATGCTCCGTACTGTGGGTGTTTATATATCTACATATTTATTCCATCTAGCTACAATGCTCCGCACTGTGTGCTTATATACTCATATATTTATTCCATCCAGCTACAATGCTCTGCACTGTGTGTCTGTGTGTATATTATATATATTTATAGTAATATGTACATATGTATATTAGCTGCTCTTGCTTGCTTGCTTTTTTTCTTGCCTTCTGATTGTTGCTCTGAGTGTTGCTATCCCTGTGCTGTTGCAATCCTGGAATTTCCCCATTGTGGGACTAATAAAGGATTATCTTATCTTATCTTATCTTATCTTATCTTCTCCATTAATTCAACCGCTGACCCGTCTCCCAACTCGGAGCGCGTCAGGAGCCTTTCTGCTCTCTCGCAGTCTGAGAGCGTGTAGCGCCGAGTCAGCATGGTTTTGAGAGTGTCGTATTTGTCGTGGGCTGGGGGCTGTTGGAGCAGGCTCGCCACCTGCTGTGTTGTGCGTGTGTCCAATGCTGCAACCATGTAGTAGTATTTGGTGTCATCCGCTGTCACTCCCCAGAGCGCGAACTGGACCTTGGTGTGGAGGAACTAAGACTTCGGGTCATGTAGCCAAAAGTCTGGGAGTTTGACCAAAACGGCACACACGGTGCTGGCACCTCCAGTCTGGGTTGTCTCCGGGGTGTTCGCCTCGAGTTCCATTGTGCGTCAAGGGTCACCAGTGTCGAGAGAGGAATGATCAGGCGAGGCGGTCTGGAGCAGAGCAGACTTTATTAATCTCTGTCTAATAATCAAATCAAATCAAACTTTATTGTCATATTGCTGTACATACAACTGTAGTGCAGGCAAGATGAAATTGTGTTTCTCTCGGCATCCATATAAATAGAAGCAGCATGATTTAAGACACACTCCCACATAGCTTCACCCCCCCCCCCCCACCCCCACCCCTCCATCCATTCACACATCCCTGAGACATACTTGGGAAAAAACTAACTAACTATAATATACAAATAATATACAAAATGTCCGTAGGTGCAGTAGTGTGTATGAGAGATTCCGGGTCAACTGTTCAGCATCCTGACAGCTTGTGGAAGGAAGCTGTTGATCAGTCTGGTGGTTCTGCCTCTGATGCTCCGGAATCGTTTACCAGATGGAAGAAGTTCAGAGTGTTTATGCAGAGGGTGAGAACGGTCCTTGACAATGTTTTATTTATTTATTTTTATTTTATTTGTTTATTTGTCAGGGACAGTGCAATAACCATAGACAAAAAAGAAAATCTGATGTGTTGCACAGAGCGTGTATAGCATTAAACTAGTTTGCAACTCTTGTCCCTGGATGGGCTTTAGAGAAAAGAAACAGATAAAAAGAGAAAAAGATAAAGAAAAAACAAAATGAAAACAGTATAAACATTCAGTGCCCTGCTCCTACAACGGTTCTGAAAAAGTTCTTGGACAGAGTGGAGGGAGACTCCAATTACCCTCTCAGCCCCCTTGACTATCCTCTGCAGGGCTTTTTTGTCTGACATACTGCAGCTGGAATACCATGTAGCAATGCAGTACATCAGAACACTCTCCACCACACCTCTGTAGAAGGTCCTGAGGATGCAGATGGGGAGAGAGGCCTGTTTGAGTTTCCTCAAGAAGTGCAGTCTCTGCTGAGCCCGCTTCCTGATCCCCAAGGAATTCTTGCTCCAGGTCAGGTCCTGTGAGATCTGCACTCCGAGGAACTTGATGTTCTCCACTCTCTCCACTAAACGGCTGCCGATGCTAAGGGGGACGTGCTCAGGCTGTGACCGCTGGAAGTCAATAATCATCTCCTTCGTTTTGTCCACGTTGAGCACCAGATTGTTCTCCCTGCACCAGCCCTCCAGGTCTCTCACTTCTTCCCTGTACATTGATTCCTCATCCCTCTGAATAAGTCCCACCACCGTGGTGTCGTCTGCAAACTTAATAATCTGGTTCCCCTCGTGTCTGGATACACAGTCATGTGTTAGAAGTGTAAACAACAGTGGACTGAGTACACAGCCTTGAGGGGATCCGGTGCTCAGCGTGACAGAGTTGGAGATGTTGTTTCCAACCCGGACAGACTGAGGTCTCTCAGTCAGGAAATCCAGGATCCAGACACATGTGGCGGTGTTCAGACCGAGAAGCAGTAATTTCTCCATCAGTCTCTGGGGAATAATGGTGTTGAATGCTGAACTGAAATCAATGTACAGGAGTCTGGCGTAGGTGTCTTTCTGGTCCAGGTGGGTGATGACAGAGTGTAGGGTGGTGACTATAGCATCCTCCGTGGAGCGGTTTGAACGATATGCAAACTGGAGCGGGTCATGTGATGCAGGGAGGCAGGCTGTAATGTGTGGTTTGACATGCCGTTGAAAACACTTCATCACAATTGGTGTCAGTGCAACAGGACGATAGTCATTCAAACAGGACACAACTGGTTTCTTTGCCACCGGTACAATGATAGAGGTCTTGAAGCATCTGGGAACGATGGCCTAACTCAGGGAGATGTTATAAATGTCAGTCAGGACATCTGCCAACTCGCTCGCGCAGTCTCGGAGCACACGTCCCGGAATGTTGTCCGGACCTGCAGTAATATTAACAAGAATCAGAAGCCTCAAACCAGGTCGCGGGCACCTCTCTTTTTATACCATACAACTCGCCCGGCGACCTGTGGTGTTTGCATTAACATGCATATATTTACCATGACAGTTCCCTTTGTCACTGTTTGCATTAACACACATACATCCACAATGACAATTACCTTTGTCACCCAGCCTGTCGGCGCATTATTATGCAGACCGGAGGAGAATGCTTTCTGAGAAAACCCCATCGAGTCTAATATTGAATTAAATGCCATATTAACCTGTTGAACTCCGGGATTCCGCGGGCGGTCACGTCTCTGCGTCATAGTGCGTCTCAGTGTGCACTGAAAAAAAAAAGCTGCATTTCCGTTCTTCCAGTACAGACACAGCTGTGAACAGAAAGCCAAAGGAGTGTTTGATTGGTTTAGATTTGATTGACCTCTCATTCGACTAATAAGAGCCTTGAATTGGGTTTCTGAAACCTTGAAGAACCAATGACTGAAAACCTAGCAAGAAGGACCTGCCTACCAATGACCGCAAATACAACGAGCCAATTGAAGCAGAGAAGTTCGATGATTGCAACGCGTGCATCCCGTGCGTAAGATCTTTTTTGTCTAAGCTGCTGGGTGACACACATTGAGACCTGTGTGTAACGGTAGCATTCGCCACTCTCAGCTGTTAGCCAGTCTTTTTTTATTGCTACTGTTCTTATTTGTTTTGAAAAATGGTTTGTAAAAACCGCAATCATGGAAGTGGAGATGGTTTGACCGGGTCGGGTGACCAGAACCACGAGTCCGTAACAACCGGATCAGCTTCATGTTCGTCTGACAATGAGGAACAGATGTTCGCCAACAACACTGCTGTTGTGGACAACAGGTAAGTGTTATAAGCTAAATTATTCTTTATCAATGAAAATAGTAATAAAAATGACTTTTGACCGATCGGAAATTACAACGGTCCGTCATGGCCACAAGTTTTTTTGTGCGCTGAGCTCCTCTGTAGCGGGGGGGGGGGGGGTTTGTTATCCTCTACATTGCAGATATTTTAGTATAATTTTTATTGCACTGTAGGTTATTTTTTCTTGTAAAAAAAGGCCACACTTTTTTTTACGTGGCATGTTTCTTTGTGTGTGGGGGGCTTGTTTGTTCATTCATTCATTCATGAATGAACAAACAAGCCCTCCTCACACACACACACACACACACACACACACACACACACACACACACACACACACACACACAGCCCTGAGTGTCACCTTTCATTAGAGCCCAAGATGAAGCTTCTATGTTGAAGCATTCGAAAGTTATAGATGTTTTTCCAAACTGTGCCATTTGGCACAATTTGGCACAGTTCAAAAACACCTGGGAACAACCTGAGAAAAAAGCTGTGTAATATATTCATTCTTTGTGGTATTATTACAAAATTTTGACCTCAGCTTGATAACACTTGGTTCTACATTTCTGTTGCATTTTCCAGCCAGTATCTGACAGCTGTGTGTTATTTGCAAGCATTTGTATCTAAAAAAAACCACCCAGGCGAACTTTATTTTCTTCAAATTCAGTGTGTTTAGATGACTGTTACTCAGTGGCAGGAGCACTTAGAGAGATTATGACTGTTTTGCTAAAAAATTCAAAGTGTTTTCTTTTAAATGAGACCAACCCCATGAAGATGCTGCAAAGGGTTGAAGAACAGCTTTTGATTTACTTTGGATATGTTATTTTTAGGCGTTTTTAGGGAAATTGACCACAGTTCAAGGGGTTAAGGCAATCACTATCTACATTTACGTGTATATTAAAGTCCCCTACTATAATTATTCTATCTGATTTCAGCATTAAATCTGCTAGGAATTCGGCAAATTTGGATAAAAATTCTGAGTAGGCTGAGGGAGGACTATAAACTATGGCAAATAAAATTGGGTTTAACCTAAAATTGTTAAAATGTCCAATACTGAGGACCAGGCCCTAAAAGGAATTATAACATGTTTTTTGCTTTACATTAACTAGTAATTCGGAATGGTAAATTATTGCTATTCCTCCTCCACGACCAGAACTTCTGGGATTTTGACAGTTTAAATAACCAGAAGGAGTTGATTCATTTAAACCAACATAATCCTCTTGCCCTAACAAAGTCTCTGTAAGGGATATTAAATCAATCTGATGATCAATTAACAAATGATGGACTACCAGAGACTTGAGAGTTAGAGACCTAATATTAACAAACCACATTTAATTTTTAAATTATGAGAAGGAACAGAGGCCAAGTCATTAAATTTAGAGGCTTCATATTTAATTTGAGTTTTACGAACTTTTTGTTTTATCACTTTGGGATGCTTATACATTTTATTTTATTTACTTCAGAGGGAGCAGACAATGATTCTCTGATGGGGAAGACAGGGGCTAAGTTGAGGGGGGGTGGATGAAGAGGAACTGCAGAGAGGCGTGTAAGACTGCGACTCTGCTTCCTGGTCCTAACTCTGAGTTGTCAAGGTTTTGGAAATTTGGATAAAAACGATGCCAGATTATTAGTTAAAAGAGACACACCATCCAAAGTGGGATGGACACTGTCTTGTCTAATAAGACCAGGTTTTCCCCAAAATGAGTTCCAGTTGTTTATGTAGCCTACATCATTTGCAGGACACCACACAGACAGCCAACGGCTGAAGGATGACATGCGGCTAAACATGTCATCACTGGTCAGACTGAGGAGGGCCCCAGAAAATACTACAGAGGCAGACATCGTTTTGGCAAAGTTACACACCGATTCCACACTAAGTTTTGTGACTTCCGACTGCCAGAGTTGAATGTTGTTAATGCCGGTGTGGATAACAGTTGTGGAGTATTTACAGTTACTTTTAGCCAGCATTTTCAAATTTGACTCGATGTTGCCTGCTCTGGCCCCAGGAATGCATTGGACTATAAACCAGGGGCTTGCGACTATGCTTCCTTTTCACCGTCACCCACCCATTCTCTCCCGGCTGCTTAGGAGAGGTGGAAGCCAGGGGACGGCTAGCAGACCCTCTGCTAGGGTGCTCCGCTGCAGCTAAGGGGCATCCGTCATTATTAACTGGTGCTGACTGTGTTTCATTGCAGCTGAGCCGGGATTGGAAACCGCACAACCTCACCTCGAGCGCCTCAAAAAGACAACATTTATTACATTTACCATTATCACTAAAAGAGGCAGAGGTGTAGCTAAACGTCTGACACAAAGAGCATACCAGAGGAGAAGGGGAAGGAGTGACATAACGTTCGGCTCAGGAGACGCACACACACAGGTTCAGAGTAGTTCAAACTGTTTATTAACAGCAGGGGTGTATGGGTGTGTGTCAGTGGAATGTTAATGTATTGGTGGTGGCGTCTGCTTCGGGCACAGAGGCAGGAGACCGTTCAGCCGGCAACCCTATGGGAGAGAACAGACACAGGGTGACAGGCACACACCAATACAGGAGGAGAATAGACGAGGGAGAGAAGCTTACTTGAGTTTGACAGATGGCAGGCACTACAAGGACGGAACCCCGGGAGACAGTCACCTGCAGGACTCGGTGCAGCAGCGAGGAAGGACGAGGGACGGAGTTGTCCGCCGCCGAGGAATCCACCTGTGCACAGGGGAGCAGACTGGGAGAGGTAAGGAAAGGAATCTTCTTACCACTAGCTTGACGCTGAAGAGAGGGTTGACGCTTCGCATTGAAGGCGATGAAGTCTAACGGCTTCAGGCCGAAGCTCAGGGCGAGGCGGCTTTTATCCCTCGCCGCTGACGAGTAGCAGGTGCGTGAGCAGGTGGCGCCGCTGATGAATGGCGCGGCGTGACAAGGAGAGTTAGTAGCCATAGCTAGTGGCTAACCCGACAGTAACACAAACACCGATGAAAGGTGAACAGAAGGCTAAAGAGGGTGATTAGGTGACACTGAGTGCGCACACAGGTGCAAGAGGCTTGTTAGAGGCTTTTTCTTATTTTCTTTGTATGTTTGTAACACTTTAATGTTTCAGATCATCAAACAAATTTAAATATTTGACAAAGATAACACAAGTAAACACAAAATGCTTTTTTAAATTGAAGGTGTTTATTATTAAGGGTAAAAAAAAATCCAAACCTACATGGTCCTGTGTGAAAAAGTGAGTGACCCCCCATTAAAACATAAATAAACTGTGGTTTACCACATCTTTGGAAAGCTGTGTTCAATTTTCTAGCCATTTCTAAAGCTTTGGGACTATAGTGATCCACAGTGAGAGACATTATCCACAAATGGCAAAAACATGGAACAGTGGTGAACCTTCCCAGGAGTGGCCAGCTGACCAAAACTACCCCAAGAGCGCAGCGACAACTCATCCAAGAGGTAACAAAAGACCCCACAACAACATCCAAAAAACTGCAGGCCTCACTTGCCTCAGTTAAGGTCAGTGTTCATGACTCCACCATAAGAAAGAGACTGGGCAAAAATGACCTGCATGACAGAGTTCCAAGATGAAAACCACTGCTGAGCAAAAAGAACATAAAAGCTTGTCTCAGTTTTGCCAGAAAACATCTTGATGATCCCCAAGACTTTTGGGAAAATACTGACGAGACAAAAGTTGAACTTTTTGGAAAGAGTGTGTCCCATTACATCCGGCATAAAAGTAACACAGCATTTCAGACAAAGAACATCATACCAACAATAAAATATGGTAGTGGTAGTGTGATGGTTTGGGGCTGTTTTGCTGCTACAGGACCTGCAAGACTTGCTGTGGTAAATGGAACCATGAATTCTGCTGTCTACCAAAAAATCCTGAAGGAGAATGTCTGGCCATCTGTTTGTGACCTCAAGCTGAAGTGCACTTGGGTTCTGCAGCAGGACAATGATCGAAAACAAACCAGCAAGTCCACCTCAGGATGGCTCAAGAAAAACAAAATGAAGACTCTGGAGTGGTCTGGTCAAAGTCCTGACCTGAATCCCATTGAAATGTTGTGAAAATGGTAAATGAAAACCTTAAAAAGAGGTTCATACTCTAAAACCCTCCAATGTGGCTGAATTACAACAATTCTGCAAAGCTGAGGGGGCCAAAATTCCTCCACAGCACTGTAAAAGACTCATTGCCAGTTATTGCAAAGACTTGATTGCAATTGTTGCTGCTAAGGGTGGCCCAACCAGTTATTCGGTTTAGGGGGCAATCACTTTTTCACACAGGGCCATGTAGGTTTGGATTTTTTTCCCTCTTAATCATAAACACCTTTATTTAAAAACTGCATTTTGTGTTTACTTGTGTTATCTTTGTATAATATTTAAATTTGCTTGATGATCTGAAACATTTATAGTCGTGGACAAAATTGTTGGTACCCCTCTGTTAATGAAAGAAAAACCCACAATGGTCACAGAAATAACTTGAATCTGACAAAAGTGGTAATAAATAAAAATTCTGTGAAAATTTACCAATGAAACTAAGACAGTGCTTTTGAATTGTGGCTCAACAGAATTATTTTAAAAAACAAACTCATGAAACAGGCCTGGACAAAAATGATGGTATCCTTAACTTAATATTTTGTTGCACAACCTTTTGAGGCAATCCCTGCAATCAAATGATTTCTGTAACTGTAAATGAGACTTCTGCACCTCTCAGCAGGTATTTTGGCCCACTCCTCATGAGCAAACTGCTCCAGTTGTCTCAGGTTTGAAGGGTGCCTTCTCCAGACGGCATGTTTCAGCTCCTTCCACAGATGTTCAATAGGATTTAGATCAGGGCTCATAGAAGACCACTTTAGAATAGTCCAGTGTTTGGCTCTTAGCCATTCTTGGGTGTTTTTAGCTGTGTGTTTTGGGTCATTATCCTGTTGCAAGACCCATGACCTGCAACTGAGACCAAGCTGTCTGACACTGGGCAGCACATTTCTTTCTAGAATACCTTGATAGTCTTGAGATTTCATTGTACCCTGCACAGATTCAAGACACCTGTGCCAGATGCAGCAAAGCAGCCCCAGAACATAACAGAACCTCCTCCATGCTTCACTTTTCTTGGTATGCTTCATTTTTGCGTCTGTGAACATAGAGCTGATGTGCCTTGCCAAAAAGTTGCAGTTTTGTCTCGTGTGTCCATAGGACATTCTCCCAGAAGCTTTGTGGCTTGTCAACATGCAGTTTGGCAAATTCCAGTCTGGCTTTTTTATGATTTGTTTTCAACAGTGGTGTCCTCCTTGGTCATCTCCCATGAAGTCCACTTTGGCTCAAACAACGACGGCTGGTGCGATTTGACACTGATGTACCTTGACATTGGAGTTCACCATGAATGTGTTTAGAGGTTGTTCTGGGCTCTTTTGTTACCATTCTTATTATCCGTCTCTTCCATTTTTCATCAAGTTTCCTCCTGCGGCCACGTCCAGGGAGGTTAGCTACAGTCCCGTGGATCTTAAATTTCTGAATAATATGTGCAACTGTAGTCACAGGAACATCAAGCTGCTTGAAGATGGTCTTATAGCCTTTACCTTTAACATGCTTGTCTATATTTTCTTTCTAATCTCCTGAGACAACTCTCTCCTTTGCTTCCTCTGGTCCATGTTTAGTGTGGTACACACCATGTCACCAAACAGCACAGTGACTACTTGTCACCCTTTAAATAGGCCGACTGACTGATTACAAGTTTGTAGACACCCGTGATTTTAATTAGAGGACACATCTTGGTTGAACATGTCCCTATGGTCACATTATTTTCAATCTTTTCTAGGGGTACCATCATTTTTGTCCAGGCCTGTTACATGAGTTTGTTTTTTAAAATAATTCTGTTGAACCACAATTCAAAAGCATTGTCTGATTTTCATTGGTTAATTTTCATAGACTTTTTATTTATTACCACTTTTGTCAGATTCAAGTTATTTCTGTGACCATTGTAGGTTTTTCTTTCATTAACAGAGGGGTACCAACAATTTTGTTCACGTGTGTAAGTGTGACAAACATACAAAAAAAATGAGAAGTCAGGAAGGGGGCAAACACTTTTTTCACACCAGTGTATTATTGTTTGAGCAAATGACCCAAAGCAATAGGACAGTGAACAAGCGAGAGGAAGAAGAGTGTAGAGTGGGCAGAAGAGCATGTCAGAAATTTTGATAGCCGCAAACGTGAAAGGGAAGGTGAACCTCCCAAGAAAAAGCCATAATTTAGATGTATAAATCAGGTCCGTCGGTCCAAGCCTTAATTTAGCCCACAAATACATGTTGAAAATTTGGCTGTGTTTAGTCCCTCTAATACAGATCATATTTAACCCAAAAATAACTGCTGAAAATTTTGCAAACTGTCGAAATTCTCGTGTGGCTCGTTCGCCACACGAGTTGGCTGCCTTTTGCAACTGCCATTTTTTTTTTTTTTTTTAAATCTTCCTTCTTCTTTCTACACCTTTCACTCTATGTATATCATGGACACACAGATCGCCCCAAAGGTCTCTCGAGTCGGCGGACGGAGCCACTGTTTACAGCAGGAGACGATACAGCAGGGAAGAGCTAGCTAGCACTCAACCGCCACCCGGTGCTAACGGAGAAACTCGACATACCGGGGAACTGAAGCAAAAATGACGCGGGTGCCGGGCTGGAGTTTAGGCGGCGTGCAAGAAATATAAGACAGAATAATAAAGAGCGATGGCAAGAACCAAGCAGACCGCCCGTAAATCTACTGGAGGAAAAGCCCCCAGGAAGCAGCTGGCCACCAAGGCTGCTCGGAAAAGCGCTCCGGCCACCGGCGGAGTGAAGAAGCCTCACCATTACAGGCCCGGTACCGTGGCTCTGAGAGAGATCCGTTGCTACCAGAAATCCACGGAGCTGCTCATCCATAAGCTGCCCTTCCAGCACCTGGTGAGGGAGATCGCTCAGGACTTCAAGACCGACCTGCGCTTCCAGAGCTCCGCCGTCATGGCTCTGCAGGAGGCCAGCGAGGCCTACCTGGTGGGTCTCTTCGAGGACACCAACTTGTGCGCCATCCACGCCAAGAGGGTCACCATCATGCCCAAAGACATCGAGCTGGCCCGCCGCATCCGCGGAGAGAGAGCTTAGACTTTCTGCTGCACATCCACCAACCACAATGCTCCGCACTGTGTGTCTATATATATATATATATACATATATTTATAGTAATATGTACATATGTATACTTGCTGCTCTTGTTTTTTCTTGCCTTCTGATTGTTGCTCTGAGTGTTGCTATCCCTGTGCTGTTGCAATCCTGGAACTTCCCCATTGTGGGACTAATAAAGGCTTATCTTATCTTAAATTCCCTGGTTTTCTGTATTTATTAATCATAAAATGTGATCTGATCTTTGATGCACACACATTATTAAGGGGAAGTTTGTATTGTACACTTAAGATACGATAAGCCTTTATTAGTCCCACAATGGGGAAATTCCAGGATTACAGCAGCAAAGGGATGGCTGCACTCAGAGCAGTAGTTAATAAGATAATAAGAACTGGTTAGCCAAAGCAGTAAATGAATATACATACAGTATGTATACAGATATATACACAGTTCAGAAGCATTGCAACTAGATGGAATAAACAGCATTACAGTTTCTTAAGTTACCCTGCAGAATATGAATTTGTACCCAGACAGTATTTTTAATATTTGAATCAACAGTGTTGTTGCCATCCTCAGTTATGATTGATATCATTAATAATAGTAGTGCTTAATAATCACTGTTTAAATACAAGTTTGTTTTGCAAATTTCTCTTTGTGTTTTGTCTCTTTATTGATGTTCACCTTGGGCTCCAGGCATCCCTAGACTTCCAGTTCTGGTCCACCATTACCACCATACCATCCTAAACGCCCCTGATCTCATCTGATCTTCGAAGCCAATCAGGGTTAGTACTTGTGTGATAGTTGGCCTATTGTGGCTGGAGGCACAGTAGTACAAATGACCTAGTAACAGCAACAAACCCGAAATCTGACTAGCAACACAGACAAGTTTAAAATGGCACCTTTTATGCTGTGTGGTGTCACCAGGTCTAACCCTGGACAAAACCATAAGTGGGACAATTTAAATAACCATAAATGATAATTGCAATTTTAATATAAATATGCTGCTTTTTCTTACTGCTTACTACAGGGGTGGCTGCGGCGCAGGTGTAGTGTAGCTGACTACTAATCGGAGGGTCAGGGGTTTGATTCCCGCTCTGTCTGCAGTCTGCATGTCGAAGTGTCCTTTGAGCAAGACACTGAAACCCCAGTTGCTCCTGGTGGGTCAGGCCAGCGCCTTGCATGGTGGTTCCACCACCATCAGTGTGTGAATGGGTGAATAGCAGGATCTATAAAGTGCTTTGGCCACCCAGAGATGAGTAAAAAGTGCTATATAAGTGAACACCATTACACACCCCAAAGCAAATAACCCTAAACAAAATATGCATATTCAAACTTCTCTACCAAGCACCCTCTTCTTATCCTACCAGATAGTCCCTAACGGAACCATTATTAAGGTAACTGTATTGCAGAAGAATCATTCGACCAGACACTCTGGAGCAAACAAAAGACAAGACGGGTAAGTGCTTATGCAAACAATTTAAATTCTAAGCTAACTTAACATACTAAACATTGTCACAATTTCTGCTTCCATCCTTCCGGACTGCCAGTTGCAGTAAACAAAGTGGATGTGTCCCCTTGCACTCCATGCAGTTTGGGATCTAACATAAACAAAGTCACTGCTGTACCTGTATTCTACCTGCACGCCGCAACTATAAATACCACCTCGTAGCCTACATCTGGTCTCTTTGATCTTCTTGCGGTTAGCCTGATGAACTCTGCAGGTTAATTGCTTAGTAGATCCATGTTCTGGTTCTGTACTTTTGCAGGTCAAGGAGAGGTAAGAGTTTGTTGGGTAAGTAGCGTTTGTCTTCCTACCTGTGACTTATTGTTGGTGTGCAAAGGGTTGCCCTCTAAGGCTGAAGTTGACAAAATTCCCTTCCCGCTGTTTCTTTTATTTTTGCACTAACTTGTTAACAGGTAGTTAGCTAATCAATTATCCTGAATAGTTAAGGTTACAGAGCCAGCTGTAATTGTTCTGGCTGTCTGACTTTTTCTTTTATTTGCGTGTTATGTATGGAAAATACCTGTGCAAAGGATGAGACAAGATGAGTTGGTGAACACAGCTTTATTGGTGAACTGGAATAGCGGTTACACAGCAGGCACCTGGCGAAGAGCACCGGTCAACATGGTCACCTATCCCTTATATAGGGCAGTGCGCTGATGTGACGGGAAGTGCACATCACCACACTACATGAAACAATAAAGTGCCGTTTCCTATATATCACAGTGTGGCCCAGGCTAGCACCATGCTGGGTTATTCCAGCTGGCTAGTATTGGACATTTTGGTTGCATTAAGATAAGATAAGATAAGATAAGCCTTTATTAGTCCCACAATGGGGAAATTCCAGGATTGCAACAGCACAGGGATAGCAACACTCAGAGCAACAATCAGAAGGCAAGAAAAAACAACATCTAGCAAACATATGTCCATATTACTAACCCAACTAAGTTTTAGAAGTATCTATAAGATAAGATAAGAGGAGATAAGTCTTTATTAGTCCCACAATGGGGAAATTCCAGGATTGTAACAGCACAGGGATAGCAACACTCAGAGCAATAATTAAGAAGATACGGAAGATATAAATAAGAGCAGTGGATATACATACATACACATCAATATATAAATATATATACAAAGTGCGGAGCATTGTAGCGAGATGGAATAAACAGCATAACCATCTACTTAGTTATCCTACATAGTATGAACATGTACCCATACATATTGTCACCCTCCGTAGCGACCAATACTGTCCTAGTTGTATATACTTGAGGGGACCATTGTGTAAGTCTATTGCGTCTTTTGCATTCAGTACTATTAAATCGTCACGTTTTTTTTGCTATCTCTGTGAGCAGCCCTGCTTAGGTTATACAGTCTGACTGCCGTAGGTAGGAAGGACCTGCGAAACCTCTCGGTTGCGCACCTAGGATGATGTAGTTTGCTGCTAAATGAACTCCTCAGTGCATTCAGTATGTCCTGCATAGGGTGGGACTCGGACTCCAGCAGAGATGACAGTTTAGCCACCATCCTTCTCTCTCCTATCTCCTCCACTGGGTCAGGGCGCTGCCCCAGGACAGAGCTAGCTTTCTTGATCAGTTTGTTCAGTCTCTTCCTATCGGCCGCTGTAATGCCACTGCCCCAGCAGACCACTCCAAAAGTGATGGCTGATGCCACCACCGTGTTATAGAATGTCTTCAGCAGCGCCCCTTGTACACCAAAAGACCCGAGTCTCCTCAGTAGGAACAGCCTGCGCTGTCCCTTCTTGTAGAGTGCGTCGGTATTGTGTGACCAGTCTCGTTTATTGTTCAGATGAACACCCAGGTACTTGTAGGATGTCACCATCTCGATGTCTGTTACCTGTATGTTTACTGGTGCTGTAAGGGGTTGTCCTTGCCTGCGGCAGTCCACCACCAGCTCCTTAGTTTTCCTCGCATTGATCTGGAGGCAGTTCCTATGGCACCAGTCCACGAAGTCCTGGATAAGTCCTCTGTACTCAGCTTCATCTCCGTTGGAGATGAGGCCGACGATTGCAGAGTCGTCAGTGAACTTCTGTAGATGGCAGTGTTTTGTGTTGTGTGAGAAGTCCGCAGTATAAAGGGTAAACAGGAAGGCAGCCAAAACCGTTCCCTGGGGGGCCCCCGTGCTACCGATGATCGTGTCGGACACACAGTCCCAGGTTCTCACAAACTGTGGCTGGTTAGTGAGGTAGTCCAGGATCCATGATGACAGGTGCTGGTCCACCCCTGCGCACAGCAGCTTGTCCTTCAGGATCATCGGTTGGATGGTGTTGAAAGCACTGGAGAAGTCAAAGAACATGATCCTCACCGCATTCCCGGGCTTCTCCAGGTGGGACAGAGAACGGTGAAGGAGGAAGATCACTGCATCCTCCACCCCAATGCCATGCTGGTAGGCGAACTGGAGTGGATCCATCGCTGGTCCCACCAGGGGGCGGAGGTGAGCAAGGAGCAGTCTCTCCAGGGTCTTCATCATGTGGGACGTCAGGGCCACTGGTCTGTAGCTGTTCAGGTCTTTGGGGCGGGAGGTCTTTGGTACAGGTACCACACAAGATGTTTTCCACAACTGTGGTACCCTCCCCAGCTTCAGGCTCAGGTTGAAGATGAGCTCCACAATCCCACATAGCTGATCTACACAGGACTTGAGGAGCTTTGCGCTGATGCCGTCCGGTCCCGACGCCTTCCTTGCCTTGATCTTTCTCAGCTCCGTCCTCACCTGGGTCTTAGTGAGGGTCATATTGGGGGGCTGTGTGTTGGGAGTGGGGGGGTGTTGGTGGAGTGGGGAGTGGGCAGCAGGACTTGATGTCTTTAGAGGCAGCAGTGGTTGTTGTGCAGTCGGGGGGGAGGGCGGTTGGTCAAACCTATTAAAAAACAGGTTCAGATTGTTCGCCCACTCCCTGCCCCCCATGGCCTGGGAGGAGGTATTCTGGAGCCCAGAGATGGTTTTAAGGTTTCTCCAGACCCCACCAATGTCGCTCTTTTGCAGCTTGTCCTCCATCTTCTTCCTGAAGCTGTCCTTGCCTTCTCTGATCTTCCTCCTCAGCTCCCTCTGTACGGACTTCAGCATCTCCCTGTTCCCCGACCTGAAGATCCTCTTCTTCTCTCTCAGAAGTGTTTTTATCTCAGGGTTGATCCAGGGTTTGTTGTTCGAGCAACACCGTATGGTCTTGGTGGGTACGGTGTTGTCCACACAGAAGCTGATGTAGTCCGTGATGGTGTGAGTGAGGCCATCGATGTCCTCACCATGTGGATCGCAGAGCTGCTCCAAAGCAGTGGTTTCAAAGCAGTCCTTTAGAGCGTCCACTGCCTCCTCAGACCATAACTTCACTGTGCGCATGACCGGAGGTTGTCTGTGCACTAGGGGCTTGTACACCGCACTAGGGGTTTGTACACTATCAAGTAGTACTCAGGGGTGGGCTAGCATCAGGTTGGCATAGCCTGACTATATCTAGCTGTCTGGCTGCCACAACAGAAGAAAAGAAGATGAGTTGCTGGAAGCAAGTCACCCTTTAAAGTTGTCAGTTGTTGTATAATAAAAGAGTAATATTTAGTTTTTGTGAAACCGCTTAGGGGACTACATCCCCTATTGGACCACCTCCAAAACGTAATGGGTTTGTGTGTAGGTCTAGAGCCACTTGTGAAAATTGCATCAAAGTCTGTCCATTAGTTTTGGAGTATTGTTGCTAAGACACTGTGAGAAGATAAGAGCCTTGGCTGAGGTATGCATTCTCAGATCATCGTCAAAATGTAATGGGTTTGTCTGTAGCCCAAGAACCACCTCTGGTGAACATTTCATCCAAATCCATCCAGTACTGCACAAATACAAACAAAGCCCTTGGTGGAGGTATACATTCTCAGATCATCACCAAAATGTAATAGGTTCCTCTGTAGCCCAAGAACCACCTCTGGTGAAAATTACATCCAAATCCATTCAGAAGTTTTGGAGTATTGTTACTAACACTGTGAGAAGTTAAGAGCCTTGGTGGAGGTATGCATTCTCAGATCATCACCACAATGTAATGGGTTCCTCTTTAGCCCAAGAACCACCTCTGGTGAAAATTTCATCCAAATCCATCCAGTAGTTTTTGTATAATCATGCTGCACAAATACAAACAAAGCCCTTGGTGGAGGTATGCACTCTCAGATCATGAGATCATTCAGTTCACACTGAAATACTGTGTGACTGTATATTTTTTCATATATTTCTGCAAAATGTGGATAGTCTGAGTAAATAACTGCATATATTCCTGTATATATTTGCATCCTTTTATAGAAATGTGGACAGACTGTAATTTACTGTACATACTCTGTTGTCATTGAATCCTTATTTAAATCTTATTTAAATCCTCCACCTGAACAACGAGAGCAAGTTTTTAGCCAAAGTCAAATTCCTTGTATGGGTTGTGCATACTTGGCCAATAAAGCTGATTCTGATTCTGATTCTGATGACTAAAATCTAATCATCTGTTCCCCGTGCCATTACACCTTTCATGAAAATTTAATCAAAATCAGTTCATAACTTTTTGAGTTATGTTGCTAACAGACAAACCAACCAACAAACCAACCAACGCCACTGAAAACATTACCTCTTTCCTTGGCGGAGGTAATAATATTTATGGTGATCAAAATGTCATTCAAAATATAATACAAATAATTATTCTTAACCAAAATGACAATGTCTATATGATGACATCTTCAACAACCTGAAAGAGATGGCTTTTCATCTTTCACTTTTCAACCAAATCCAGACATTTTTTTAATATGGTTGGCAAAGCCATCTTTTAAACATTTTTTCAACCAGTTTGTGCTGGGAGGGTACATTCTAAAGCATGTAGGGGCATCCTTTATAGCCCTACAACATGATATCCACTGAAAGGGCACTTCACCATTTGGGTAAAACCTAACTGGGCACTTCACCATGTTTTCTCACCAGTAAGAGTACAATAAACAGATCCAATTTTCTCTTTAGGGCACCTTTTGGGACAACCAGAGGCAGCATGGAGGGCACTTCATTGTGGCATAATTTTCCAATGGAAGGGCACCTTAGTTATATTTTCTCCACATTTTCTCCGCTTTAAGGGCGTCCATTAAACTATATCATCAGACATCTTTCTCAAGATGACACATCATAATATATTGCACAAAGGGCTATCATAGAGGGCCCATGATTATTTTTCTCAACCAGTAGGGAAGTTCTTCTTTTTTTTTAGAAACTCTTGAGGGCACTTTGTTAAGGAAGGCACTCTGGAGTCCACCACTGGCCTTTAATCTAAAATCCAGATATCTTCTTTTGCAATAAGTAAAGTGAACACCAGATGGAAGCAGCAACCAGCATTTGCCTCAGTAAATGGGCTTCTGCAGCTCTGCTTGTAATAGAAGCACCTGTGAAATAGCCACGAGGGCCATTGTCGGGTTCTGACAGATGTGGTCTTCAGTCTTGTGCTGTTTAGCAACACCATTTATAACCTAAGATGTGCTACACATTAGTTTTTAAAGCAGTACTATGTGACTTTGAAGAAAGAAGAAAAGCAAAACTATAAGGTGATGGAGGCACGAAAAAGTATGAAAACGTGCAAGAAAGTCAGGATGGCATGCAGACAAGATAAAAAAACCCCCAATACATTGACAACAAATGTCAAGCCATTGAAGAGCATAAGAAGGCAAACAGTAGAAGCATACATCATGGTAGACAGCGAAAATATTGAAAACGTACAAAACTTTACACAAGCTGAGATCCTTCAATGTGTGCAGCGAGGAGCTGGAGCTTTTCTACCAGACCATAGTTTCCAGCACCATCTTCTTTGCTGCTGTTTGTTGAGGTAGCAACAGGTTCTCAGAGTTCTGAAGCAGGTTAACCCTCGCAAAGCTGTGGGACCCGACCATGTGGCACCAAGAGTCCTGAAGGCATGTGCAGAACAGTTGGCAGAGGTGTACACAGACATCTTCAGCATCTCCCTCTCACAGGAAACAGTCTCACGCATCTTGGTGCGTGAATCAAAAGAAACTTGGAGTTATTTTTGATCAGAATTTGTCCTTCAATTCACATATTAAATTTGTTTCTAAGACTGCCTTCTATCATTTGCGTAATATTGCCAAGATTAGGAGCATCTTGTCTCAGAGTGATGCTGAGAAACTGATCCACGCTTTTGTTAGCTCGAGATTAGATTATTGTAATTCTTTATTATCAGGCTGTCCTAAAACATCTTTAAAAAGTCTTCAGCTGATCCAAAATGCTGCAGCAAGAGTTTTAACAGGTACTAGAAAGAGAGATCATATCTCTCCGGTTCTGGCCTCCCTTCATTGGCTTCCCATAGAGTTTAGAATTAAGTTTAAAATCCTTCTTCTTGCTTACAAAGCTCTAAACAATCAGGCTCCTTTTTATTTAAAAGATCTGATACTACCGTATTATCCTAACAGAGCACTACGCTCCCAAAATGCAGGATTACTTGTAATACCTAGAATCTCCAAAAGTACAATGGGAGGCAGAGCCTTCAGTTATCAAGCTCCTCTCCTGTGGAATCAGCTGCCAATCTGGATTCGGGAGTCAGACTCGATCTCTGTTTTTAAGAATAGGGCTAAAACCTACCTTTTTGATATAGCCTACAATTAGGGAGGGATCATGTGTTTCTGAACCCTCCCTTAGTTATGCTGCTGATAGGTTTAGTCAGCCGGGGGACCTCCAGTAATGCACTGGGCCTCACTCCTTTCCTCACTCTCTATGAAATATTTTTTTTTGCTGGTCATTAACATTTGTTTGTTCTCTCCCATAGATTGAGTCCCCATCGTGCTGTTTGCTCTCTACATGTCTGTTCTTTTCTTTTTCTCTATCCCCTCACCCCCCAGCCAGTCGCAGCAGATGACTGCCCCTCCCTGAGCCTGGTTCTGCTGGAGGTTTCTTCCTGTTAAAAGGGAGTTTTTCCTCTCCACCGTTGCCAAGTGCTTGCTCACAGGGGATCGCCTGATTGCTGGGGTCTTTCTGCAACTGTGGGGGTTCCCCCCTACAGTTGATAGTGCTATGAGATGACTGTTGTTGTGAAATGGCGCTATATAAATAAAGTTGAATTGAATTGAATTGAATTGAATTGAATCTTTAAGTCCTCTATAATAGTACCAGTCCCTAAAAAAACAAACATTTCCACAATGAATGATCTTAGACCCGTGACACTTACACTGGCTGTCATGAAGTATCTGGAAAAGCTGGTTCTAAGTCACATAAACTCTATGGTTCCAGACACAGTGGACCCTCATTAGTTTGCCTACTGCCCCAACAGGTCAGTGGATGATGCGGTGGCTCTGGCACTTCACTTCACACTCCAACATTTGGAAACTCACAACACATATGCACGGCTACTGTTCCTGGATTACAGCTCCACCTTTAATACGATCAGGCCGATGAAGCTGACCGCTAAGCTGGCAGGCCTGGGAGTACCAACACCCACCTAGAATTGGATTCTGGACTTCCTCACAGACAGACCACAGGTGGTGAGGATGGGAAGGAGGGTTTCTGCTGAGCTTACAGTGAGCACAGGAACCCCGCAAGGCTGCTGCTTCAGCCCCAATCTCTTCTCTCTCTACACACACGACTGCACCTCTACCCATGACAATAATATTATCATCAAGTACGCCAATGGCACGACCATCCTTGGCCTCATCAGGAAAGGGGACGAGTCATCATACAGGGACCTGGTTCAAAAGGTTACCGTCTATGGAGAGGACAACGACCTTGTCCTCAAGATAAGCAAAACAAAAGAACTCATTGTGGATTTCAGGAGAAGAGGCCCACCAATGCAGTCGCTCACCATCAAGGGGACTGAGGTGGAGCGGACCGACAGCCACAAGTTCCTTGGTCTCCAACTTACAGAGAACCTCAGTTGGGCTAAAAACACTGCAACTACAGTGAAAAGAGCTCAGCAGAGGCTGTACTTCATCAGGCAGCTGAAGAAGGCCGGACTTAAATGTCAGCCCCTCACCCAGGCCTACAGAGGACTCATTGAAAGCATCCTCACCAGCGGTATCACAGTATGGTATGGCAATACCACCCTGGCAGAGAGGAAAAAGCTACAGCGGGTCATCAAATCTGCAGAGAGGCTCATTGGCTCCATCCTCCCTTCCATGGATACCATGTACACACAGCGCTGTAGGAGAAGGGCACAGAGCATCCTCAGGGACAAACACCACCCAGCCCACGCTCTGTTTCAGTGAGTGGACTCAGGTCACAACCTCAGGCACCGCAGACCTGAGAGTATCAGCACTCACAGGGCCCGCTTCTACAACAGCTTTTTTCCAGCTGCTGTCAGGCTAGTGGCACAGGACATTAAAGACAGAAAACATCCATAATCCATTCATACGCTGGACAATTACCCCTTCACTGACCCTCCCTCACATACACATAACTGTCCACCCACCCCACACATACACATAACTTTCCATCCATTCCATAATACTGTGTGCAATAGCAAAACTACCTCTACACCACCTACCGCATTTGCAATAAATTAAAAATCTCAGGACATTCCTATCTCTTAGTATTGCTGTTATATAGCTTTTTAACTAAAATGTATATGTATATTCTTACATGATTGCACCTTTTATCTAGTCAGTGTTTATTCTGACTTTGTTCCTTTTACCTTTTCATTATTACTACTGTTATAACTGACTCAGAGAGACACACACAAGAATTCCAATGTACCTGTTTTTTACTTGTACAAATGGCAATAAACTTTAACTTTAACTTTAGCAACACCAGCAGACTTGACAAGATTATCAAGAAGGCTAGCTCTGTAATTGGACTCAGGCTGGAGACTTTTGAGACTGTGGTGGACAGGAGGCACTGAACAAACTGTTATCCATCATGGACAATCCTGATCACCCCCTCCACCACACACTGGACAGACAGCGGAGCACTTTCTCCAGCAGACTGATCTGCCGAACAGTCAGGTACAGGAACTCTTTCCTGCCACAAGCCATGTCATTGTACAATAACACACTCTAATGTTGAATTTTGGTCATAGCAATGCTACCATATTGCACCTTACAGTCAAACTGGTACCTCACATTTCACTCTGTGCCTTATAATCGTTGTGCATAGATTCATAAGGATCATCATCTATTTAACCTAGTAGAAGCCTATGTAGTATACAAAGTTATCTAAGCATTTGTACTTCCCTGGGTTACTCCTTTTCTATTATACTGTGTGTATTTCTATTGGTCTGAGTCATCTACTGTGTCATGCTGCTGTTACACTGTAATTTCCCAGTTTGGGATCAATAAAGTACATCTATTTATCTATCCAGAATAGAATAGAATAGAACTTCATTTTCCATCAAGTGGAAATTTGTCTTCAGTTCTCCACATTCACATCACAATGCATGCTAAAATCGTAAAAATTACAACCATCATCAAAACATACATCTACAAAACTATGTAGTGGATTTAGACTAATAGGTTTATAGGTGCTTTATTTTTGGTACAAGTATTAAAATATGGATGTGAGTAGGAATGAAGATTTCTTTTCATTACACTCATATCCTCGTATAGCACCAGTCCAGGAAATGGAGAATTTTATTAACAATTATTTATATGTACCAGTTATGAATCAGTCTCAAAAAAACATTGTGAGCTCTTGTCTGCTGATAATCAAGAAGATGGACATGAAGTCAAACCATAACTCCCATATGTCTTTCAATAGTTTAATAAGAAATGTCAGAATAGGTTAACATATTTGGATAACTTTAAAACAGAGAATTCAACATGTATCATGGGCACAATAGACTATTACTGAGTTACTTGTGAATCAAACATTTGTGGAACCAAATAAAACACAGTTTAACTTGTCAGTATACTGGAAATTGGAAAACCATAAAATTGCATTGGTCAAGAAAAGTGGATGCAATTTTATGAAGAAAATGATGATTAAACTATTTATAAAAATGGAAAATTGGTGTTAAAAGAACACAGATTAATGAAAGGACAAAATGCATTTTGAAATTCTGATGGGAGTTTGCATGAAATTAAGTTTAAAGAACTTATACCAGGAATATTCTGAAGAATTAACTTTAAACAACAGACCGTCAGCCAAGTAGAATCATTGTATCCCAGTAGGTAGCAGGCAGTCCACTGGATTCTGTTTCAACTGGACCGGTGTGGGTTCTGTTGAAAGACTGGAAGACAGGCTCCTTACCATGGTTATGGCCTACTCCCAAGATCACAAAAGGGCTGGTTCTTCAGCAGGCTGGCTGCGGTCTTCTCTTATGCACTGAAGAAGGAATTGGTTTATTGTACAAAGTCCCATCAGAAATTCAAATTGAGGCAAAAACACAGCACAAATCCACTTCTTCCAATGTTTGTGGTTTAAATGAGTTGGTTTAAGCTTAAAAAAACAAACAAAAAAAAATCTTCTTACACTGTAATTTAAAGAAAAAGATTAAAATAAGAAGAGTGAACTTCAAAGAAAAAAAAATCACAGAGCATTGAAGATTCTGGGCCTACTTGGAAGATAGAAAAAAAATGGGAGAGCACAGAAGTCTTCTTACAGTTTGACCAACGCCCCAAAAAAACTGAACAAAGGGAAGATTTTTTTCAGATGTGGCAGAATTTCACTGATTTTCATGAAACCTGAGCTGGCCCAATTACATTGCTTCTTTTTCCAGCAGAAGTCATAAACTCAGCCTATAAAGGAGATGCAAGGGATCCTGGAGGCCCATTGGTCATTTTAAAGTTCAGGGCTTTGTGGGTCTCCCAGCAGAAAGAGGAGGGGGAAAGACATTTGATATGAGAAGTGAGACCGCCCCCCCCCCAAGACACATACGTTGCTGAATAAAACATAAATTCCTTAAACTTTAGTGACTAAGATATTCTACTCAATATAAGGGAACATACAATGTCTCTACATTGTAACTGTAATTAATTTGTGATAGTAAGCATGCAAAAATTAACTTCTTCCTGAAAATAAAGCAACACATATCAAATCATATCAATAAAAGCATTTGAAACCACATTGTCCATCCCAAGAGTTCAACCATGTCTTCAGTAGCGGATACTGGTTTGAGTGAAAGAGTATGAATTAACCCCTTGAACTCTGGTCAATTTCCCTAAAAACGCCTAAAAATAACATACCCAAAGTAAATCAAAAGCTGTTCTTCAACCCTTTGCAGCATCTTCATGGGGTTGGTCTCATTTAAAAGAAAACACTTTGAATTTTTTGGCAAAACAGTCAGAATTTCTCTAAGTGCTCCTGCCACTGAGTAACAGTCATCTAAACATACTGAACTTGAAGAAAATAAAGTTTGCTTGGGTGTTTTTTTTTTAGATACAAATGCTTGCAAATAACACACAGCTGCCAGATACTGGCTGGAAAATGCAACAGAAATGTAGAACCAAGTGTTATCAAGCTGAGGTCAAAATTTTGTAACAATACCACAAAAAATGAATATAGTACACAGCTTTTTTCTCAGGTTGTTCCGAGGCGTTTTTGAACTGTGCCAAGCTGTGCCAAATGGCACAGTTTGGAAAAATGTCTATAACTTTTGAATGCTTCAACATAGAAGCTTGATCTTGGGCTCTAATGAAAGGTGACACTTAGGGCTGTGTGTGTGTGTGTGGGGGGGGTTGTTTGTTCATTCATGAATGAATGAATGAACCAACAAGCCCCCCCACACACAAAGAAACATGCCATGTAAAAAATGTGTGGCCTTTTTTTACAAGAAAAAATAACCTACAGTGCAATAAAAATTATACTAAAATATCTGCAATGTAGAGGATAACAACCCCCCTCCTCCCGCTACAGAGGAGCTCGGCACACAAAAAAACTTGTGGCCATGACGGACCGTTGTAATTTCTGATCGGTCAAAAGTCATTTTTATTACTATTTTCATTGATAAAGAATAATTTAGCTTATAACACTTACCTGTCCACAACAGCAGTGTTGTTGGCGAACATCTGTTCCTCATTGTCAGACGAACATGAAGCTGATCCGGTTGTTACGGACTCGTGGTTCTGGTCACTCGACCTGGTCAAACCATCTCCGCTTCCATGATTGCGGTTTTTGAGAACCATTTTTCAAAACAAATAAAAACAGTAGTAATAAAAAAAGACTTGCTAACTGCTGAGAGTGGCTAATGCTACCGTTACACACAGGTCTCAATGTGTGTCACCCAGCGACTTAGACAAAAAAGATTTTACGCACGGTGACGACGCGTTTCAATCGTCGAACTTCTCTGCTTCAATTGGCTCGTTGTATTCGCGGTCGTTGGTAGGCAGGTCCTTCTTGCTAGGTTTTCAGTCATTGGTTCTTCAAGGTTTCAGAAACCCAATTCAAGGCTCTTATTAGTCAAATGAGAGGCCAATCAAATCTAAACCAATCAAACACTCCTTTGACTTTCTGTTCGCGGCTGTGTCTGTACTGGAAGAACGGAAATACAGCATTTTTTTTTCAGTGCGCACTGAGACGCACTATGACGCAGAGACGTGACCGCCAGCGGAATCCTGGAGTTCAACTGGTTAATTTATTTGTCCATAATGCATAAATTCCACTGCAAAGAGAAAAAAATTAAATATTCCTGATTCGTCCACCAGATGGCATTGTAAAACTGTCTGGTTGTTTACTGGAGAATCTTAACTCCCAAGTCTGGATTATATCAACAATAAATCTGTCGATTTGGGCATTCCTTTCTGGAGAAGGGATTAACTTCTACTTTATGGCTGATGGGTAGTGTTACAGCACTGGTCCTTAGGTGAGAGAAGCAGTTCATAACCAGACTTTTGAGTTGAAACATTTTTTCTTCAGCAAAGAATGATTTTATAGATTGGAACCCAAGGTCAACACTACAACTATACAGTGCATCCAGAAAGTATTCTAAGAGCTTCACTTTTTCCACATTTTGTTATGTTACAGCCTTATTCCAAAATGGATTAAATTCATTTTTTCCCCTCAAAATTCTACACACAGTACCTCATAATGACAATGTGAATTTTTTTTTTTTTCAAATTTATTAAAAATAAAAAACTAAGAAATGGACTTCCGGTTATGGCGGCCACGTAGGAAGACGTGTTTCACACTGCTCTGCTCCTAAAAATAAAAAGTTTACTAAAACTCTCTTAATTGGAACAAAAACCCATCCCAGCATTTAGGCGTGGATATGGTAAAGACCAAGGCTGGGAAATTAGGTGGAGGAAAAAGCAATTCGACAAAACAACCCAAGCTAACAGACTTCCACGCTCGAGGCGAAACAGAAAAAACTCCAGAGACGATGGCGGAGGATGGAGCCAGCGGTGAAGTGGGAGCTGCTGAAGAGGGGACAAACGCAGTGCTCACTGCCATCAACTCCATGAGAACAGAGTTTTCGTCTAAATTTGATGGAATTATAGCAGCGATAGAAGGAATGAGAAAGGAAATAAATGACTGTTTAGAGCGAGTATCACAGGCGGAGCTCCAAATTTCAAGCACTGAAGATGACGTCACCAGCCTACAATCAAAGTTGCAAACACTGGAATTAAAATGGAAACGTCTGGAAGATAGCGTCCTGGACTTGGAATCCCGCTCGCGACGGAATAATTTGAGGCTGGTGGGCCTCTCGGAGGGAGCAGAGGGACGGGACCCATGTTCCTTTTTGGAAAAGTGGATTCCAGAAGCGCTGAACAACGCGGATCTGCAGTCATCGGTCGTCTTAGAGAGCGCTCACCGAATCAGCCCACCGAGAGATAATAAGACACCACCGAAGACGCTGATTATGAAGTTCCTCAACTACAGAGACAAGATGACGGTCACCAATGCTGCTCGAGCTAAAGGGGGAATTAAATACCAGGAGCAACAGGTGCGGTTCTACCCAGACTTGGGCAAAGGAATTCAACAATTAAGGAGGCAGTTCGACCCCGCCTGCAAAAAGCTGTGCGACCTCGGGATTCGTCACGGAGTGATTCATCCGGCAAGACTGCTGGTCACATATAAGGGGAGAACCCACATCTTCAAGACACCTCAAGAGGTACAGGAGCTCATCAAACAAATCCAAAAGGAGACTGGTGGGAGCTAAGCATGAACATGACAAAGGTAGAACATTTAAGCATATGTACAGACATCTGATTGATCTGAAACATATAACATGTCTACAAAATACAGACTGTATTAAAAAAAAGCTATGATGTACAAAGTTGCTATAAAACTTTGAAGTTATGTTGAATAAACTATAGAAGAGAGTTAATGTCATAAAAATAGTAGAGTCAGGGTGATTGAGAGGAGAAGAGAGAGAGTGGTTTGACTGATCCTCGCAGGTGTGGAACAGTCACTAGCTATAACGGGAGACAGAATTTTTTTTGATTTTGGGGGGATTACCACGAATGTGGGGAAGGGGAATTTGTTTTTGTTTTTGTTTGGTTTGTAGGATGAATGTTCCATCATCCATGTTTTTGCTTCTCTGTAAGAGTATGTTCATATTGCAAGGTAATCTCAAACTCCTTACTGATCATAGATCAAAGCGTTAATCTTAATTTAACTTCATGGAATTGCAGAGGTCTACAAAACCTTAAAAAACTTAAACAAGTTATGAATAAAATAAAAGACATAGATTCAAAAATTGTATTTTTTACAAGAAACTCATCTATTAGAGGAGGATGTAAAAAGAATTAGGAGAAGATGGCAAGGGAATTTGTTCACCTCATCATTTTCATCCCGAGCTAGGGGAGTTATGACTCTCATACATAAAACAGTCCCATTTCAAATGAAAAATGTAATTAGAGACAAATTTGGAAGATATCTAATCATCCAAGGATCTTTGTGATTAGAAAATATAAATCTGGTGAACTTATACGGCCCCAATAGTGATGATCAAAACTTTTTTGTTAATTTATTCCTCACTTTATCATCACTTACAGGGCAACATATAATAGCAGGGGATTTTAATTGTACATTGAATCCCAGTATAGATAGATCAACAGGACTGGACTGTACGCACAATGGATGTAGGATGACCATTAATCATTTTATGAAAGAACTGAGATTGCTAGATATATGGAGAGAAATGAAACCACAAGTCAAAGCTTATTCTTGTTATTCTAATACCTATAAGACATTCTCACGTATTGACTATTTTTTGATCTCTACAGAATTAAGGTCCAAGATTCAAAACTGTTTCTATGATAATATTGTGATCTCTGATCATGCACCCTGCTGTCTAATATATGTAGATAAGAAACTGACAAAGGACCCAGTTAGGTGGCATTTTCAACATAAATGGCTTCAGGATGAGGAATTTGTTAAGTACATAGAAAAACAGATAGATGAGTTCTTTGATATCAATACTACACAAACAACGGCATATATAAAGTGGGAGGCTTTCAAAGCTTTTATTAGGGGGCATATTATTAGTTATACAGGTTCAAAATCTAAGAAGACCCAAGAGGAGAGAGTCCAATTGGAACGTAAAATAAAAATCCTTCAAGAAAAGGTGTATGCAGGAAGCAACCCACAGTTAGAGAACAAATTACTGATTCTGAGAGCTGAATATGACAAAAAATCAGCGAATAGAGCTGCCTTGAGTCTTCTAAGATTGAAGCAAACTTTTTACGAACAAGGTGAAAAATCAGGAAAATTATTGGCATGGCAGATTAAACAATTAGAATCTAAAACACCAATTACCAGTATTATAAGTAACGGACAGGTAGTTATGGATCCTTTAAAAATTAATAGTGCTTTTAGAGATTATTATGAAAAACTATAAGATATTAAAAATGAAACTGACTTAACAAAATTAAATGGGTTTTTGGGTGGATTATCTATACCATGTATTCCAAATGAAAACAGGGAGATACTGGAGTCTAAAATTAGTCAAGAAGAAGTTGGGCAAGCCATTGATAATATGAAATCAGGGAAAAGAGCAGGACCAGATGGTCTTCCAGTTGACCTCTATAAAAAAATTAAGCCTAAATTAATAAAACCACTGTTGGAAATGGTTTTAGAAGCATTTCAAAATGGTAATTTACCACCATACATGAATAATGCCTTAATTATACTGTTACCAAAACCAGGTAAACCCCCTAATAAATGTGAAAACACGAGACCAATAAGCCTATTAAATGCTGATCTTAAAATAATCTGTAAAATTTTAGCAAAATGACTACAAGAAATATTACCAAATATTATTAACCAAGATCAGAATGGCTTTGTAATGGGAAGACAAGGCTTCCATAATGTAAGAAGACTATTTAATATTATTTATTCCAATAAAGAAGCACCAGATACAGCTCTCTTATCATTGGACGCCGAAAAGGCCTTTGATAGGGTCGAATGGCCCTATCTTTTTGAAGTCCTACAAAGGTTTGGACTTGGAAATAATTTCATAAAATGGGTCCAGATAATATACAATAATGCTACAGCAGAAATCCTAACAAACAGCAATATCTCAAAATCAATAAAAATCAATAGAGGATGTCGACAAGGCTGTCCACTTTCACCCTTATTGTTTACTATGGCAATTGAACCTTTAGCGATGGCAGTACGTTTACATCCACAAATATATGGAATTAAAGTAGGACCAACAGAACATAAAATCTCCCTGTATGCTGATGACATAATTTTGTTTATGTCGAATTTTAAAAAATCAATTCCGACCTTGTTAAATTTAATAAAGAACTTTGGGGAAATATCAGGATATAAAATAAACAAAACAAAATCTTCAATATTAATGCTAAATGAGACTCAGAGAAATCACCCAGCTCCTGAGGTAAACCAATTCAATGTTGTAAATCAGTTTAAATATTTAGGAATTCAAATTTTGCCTAAGCTAGAATCAGTCGCCAATGCCAACTATGAAGTCTTAATGACAGATATTAATGAGTTACTTCAGAGATGGATGTCACTACCAATGTCGATGATCGGGATAATTAATATACTTAAAAGTAATATCTTACCAAAAATACTTTATTTATTTCAAAACATTCCTTTACCACCACCTTCAGATCTATTTTCAAGAATTAAAAAACAGTTAGTGGAATTTATATGGAACAATAGGAAGGCTAGATTACGTTTGTCCTTACTATATTTACCATTTGATCGTGGAGGTCTGAAATGTCCAAACTTTATGTTGTATTACTGGTCAGCACAACTGAGGTCTATGACATATTATTTTTCATCAAATGATCTTCCTCACTGGACTGAAATGGAATCATACAATTTACCTTTACCTCTTCCCTTATTCATATACTCAGACTCGGCTAAAAAACTACAGAAACAAATTAAAACTCCAATTGTAAAGCACATGATCAAAATATGGTGTGAAACCAAAAAATATTTAAAAGAACCATACTCACTGTCACAATTTAGCCCAATATGGGGTAATCAATATTTTACACCAGGGAGAGCGGATACTGTATTTAAAATATGGAATATAAAAGGGATTCAAAAGATTCAAGACTTATATTTGTCACGCTCAGATAACAATGTCTTTTGAAGAACTGAGAATTAAATTCAATCTTAATAGAATGTGGGCGACACACATTGTGGGCTCACATTTCCACAGAGATATGACTGCATGCGTATTGGGGGTTTCACGTCTGGAAGGACAAAGGACTCGAATCTGCAGAAGATAACGAGGAGGTGTGAGATTGGTCTTTTTGTCCCACAGAAGATGCCCTGGAGGGATTTCCGGTTCATCAAGAAATGAGAGACAATGGTGAAGGTTCAAAGGGATGCTTTGTGACTGTATGTTTGCTGAAAACACCATGTGACTTGAATTCTGATGCTGGAAACATATAAAAGGGTGATGTGATATTATTCTTTCTCTTTTCCTGCTTTGAGAATGCTAGACGATGTGTTCTGTCAATAAAGCTGACTTAAGAACTAAACTCAGCCTCATCATTCGAGCACATCCTCTACACTGGCGACCTACGACAAAGAATGAGCAGACAGAATTCTCCCGAGCGGGGCTCGGCGGAAGCCAGCCTGACGGCCGCCTCCACAATCCAGCTGCCCGATTTCTGCCAGCACAGCCCGCGCTCATGGTTTAGCGCAGTCGAGGTGCAGTTCAACCTCCGGAGAATCTCCAACGACGACACAAGATTCTACCATGTGGTAGCGAAGCTGGACAGCAACACGGTCCAGAGAGTGGAAGATCTGGTTAATCATCCACCAGACAGCGAAGTACAGCGCATTGAAGGACGCGCTGATCAGCCATTTCACCCCTTCGGTCCAACAGTGAGCAGAGGGGCTCCTGACGTTGACGGAGTCAGAGAACGATAGACCTGCGGACCTGATGGTGAAGATGCTGAGGCTCAAAGACTCTGAGGATGGCGAATTCATTTTCGCCCACCTTTTCCTTCGGACCCTGCCGCCAGCAGTGAGAGTGGCCCTGGCAGAGTCGCCCCGATTGGCCAGGCGAGACTATCATGGGCTGAGCAAAGAGGCGCAGCGGCTTGTCGATGCCCACAAGCAGAACGTGGTTTCGGCCACGGCAGCTAGCCCAGGAACGGCGTTTGGAGACAGCGCAGGTCCAGCGGCCACGGCGCCAGACGCACCAACGACGGCGGCGATGGGGGCCAGGCGACGCGGAGCGGAGGACGGCCGGTGTTTCTACCACCGCCGTTTTGCAGAGAGAGCGCACAGGTGCGTCCCGCCGTGCAACTTCAAGCGCCAGGGAAACGCCAAGACCGAGGGCCGGTAGCAGCTGCGACCCTCGGCGACGAGAACAAGCTGCTTTACCTGACGGATGCACACTCGGGGAAACAGTTCCTTGTGGACACAGGCTCCCAGCTGAGTTTCGTCACACCCACCTACGCGGAACGGCTGATGCCGTCTAAAGCTCCCTGGGTGTCAGTATCAGCAGTGAACGGCTCCGCGATTAAAACGTTCGGTGAGAGGACCATGCTTCTGTCCTTACAGGGCCGTTCATTTGAGTGGACATTTATTGTAGCAGCAGTCAGTTTCAACATGTTAGGGGCTGATTTTTTGTGCTCACATGGTTTATTGGTTGACCTTGCTAATAGACGTCTGATTAATGCACTGTCCTTTCATTCTATTCCCTGCACAGCTCGGGTGGCCCCGCCGACTGCACACGCCAGCGTCTCAGCTGCGGGTGGTAAGTTTCACACATGGCTCGCTCAGTTCCCAGCACTCACAGTCCCCACGTTTTCGGCGACGGTGGCTAAACATGGGGTGGAGCATTTTATCACCACCACCGGGCCTCCCGTTTTTGCAAAAGCTCGGCGTTTGGACCCAGCTAAACTGGCCATCGAGCGCGAGGAGTTCACTAATCTGGAAAAACTGGGCATTGTTAGACGCTCCCAAAGCCCCTGGGCTTCGCCGTTACACATGGTCCCAAAGGCTGACGGCTCGTGGCGACCTTGCGGCGATTTCCGCAGGTTGAACAACGTTTCAGCTCATGACCGCTACCCGATTCCGCACATTCAGGATTTTTCTGTTCATTTGGCGGGGGCGCGCATTTTTTCTAAAATAGACTTGGTGCGCGGTTACCACCAGGTTCCAGTGCGCGCACAGGATGTACCCAAAACAGCGGTCATAACTCCTTTCGGCCTTTTTGAGTTTTTGCGCATGCCTTTTGGCCTCAAGGGGGCCGCGCAGACTTTCCAACGCATGATGGATGCAGTTTTACGCGACCTCCCTTTCGTGTTCATTTATTTGGACGATATTTTAGTAGCCAGCGCGTCCGAGGGCGAGCACGAAAAACACCTCACAGCAGTTTTTCGGAGGATGGCAGAGCACGGGTTAATAGTTAACCCAGCGAAGTGCCAGTTTGGGGTGGTGCAGATTGATTTTTTGGGGCATCGCGTTTCGGCAGAAGGAGCTGTTCCTCTGCCAGATAAGGTGCGTGCCATAACAGATTTTCCGCAACCTCAAACGGTCAAGGCGCTTCAGGGGTTTCTAGGGATGGTTAATTTTTACAACTGGATCCTCCCAAGCGCAGCACGGCTCATGCAGCCATTGTACACCGTGTTAAAAAACCAAAAGCCCACAAATAAAGTTGAATGGTCTCCGGAGCGGGAGCGCGCTTTTGCCCAGGTCAAATCAGCCCTGGCAAACGCAGTTTTGTTAGCGCACCCAATTCCAACGGCCCGCATGGCGCTCACCACTGACGCTTCCGATGTAGCGGTGGGGGCGGTAGTTGAACAGTTTGTGGCAGGTACCTGGCAACCTTTCGCGTTTTTCAGCAGGACTTTGCGCGATAGTGAACGGAAATACAGTGCATTTGACAGGGAGCTTTTGGCCCTACACTTGGCCATCCACCATTTTCAGTTCTGGTTGGAGGGGCGACGTTTCACCACGTTTGTGGATCATAAACTGTTAACGTTTGCGATGGCCAAAATTTCAGAACCCTGGTCAGGCCGACAACAAAGGCAACTAACCGCAATATCGGAGTTCACCACTGATATTCAGCATGTCGCGGGTAAACACAATGTTGTGGCAGACTGTCTCTCGCGCGCGGTAGCAACACCAAGCCCCATGGGGGCAGACTCTGTAGCCGTGGCCACGGGCCCGGGCAGCGACGCGGGAGCGCGCGCAGCCCCGGTCTGTGTAGGGTTAGATTATGCAGCCATGGCTGCGGAGCAGGTTAACGACGCGGACGTGCGCGCGCTCCAGTCTGGACCAACAGGGTTAAGGCTGGAGCACAGGGAGCAACAAAGTGGTATGCCCCCACTAATCTGCGATGTCTCCACGGGACGGCCCCGCCCCGTGGTGCCAGCCGCGTGGTGCCAGCCGCGTGGCGTCGCCGCGTTTTTGACTCGATCCATTCTCTCGCGCACCCGGGGGTGCGCGCATCGATTAAGTTGGTGGGGGAGAAATTTGTTTGGCCCGGGTTGCACAAACAGGTCAAGGAATGGGCGGCAGCCTGCGTAGCGTGTCAGCGAGCCAAAATACACAGACACACTAAGGCTCCGATGGAACCTTTTCACATCCTCGCTAAGCGTTTTGATCACTTGCATGTTGACTTGGTGGGCCCGCTCCCACCATCACACGGGCACACACATCTTTTGACGATGGTGGATCGCACCACGCGTTGGCCAGAGGCGATTCCTCTGACATCAACCACAGCGGAAGAAGTTGCGCGAGCATTTTTAGCAGCGTGGGTTGCGCGTTTCGGTGTACCGTTGGACATAACGTCCGACAGGGGTCCCCAATTTATTTCCAAACTATGGTCATTGGGCTGCACGGTGGCGCAGTGGTTAGCACTGCGGCAGCACAGTTTACCCTTGGCCGGGGGATTGTGGGGATCGTGGGATCGTGGGTTCGATCCCAGCCCCTGACCAACAGTGATCTGTGTGGAGTTTGCATGTTCTTCCCGTGTTGCGTGGGTTTACTCCGGGATTTCTCCGGTTTCCTCCCACATGCCAAAAACATGCATGTTAGGTTAATTGGCTGTTCTAAATTGTCCCTAGATATCTGTTTCCTATAGGCCCTTAGAATAGAGGGTTGGTATTAATGAAAGCGCTTTGAGTGGTCTTTGTGACTAGAAAAGCGCTATATAAGCGCAGGTTAGTTAGTTAGTTAGTTAGTCATTGATGGCCCGCAGCTTGGGGGTGAAGATTCATCGCACCACCGCGTATAACCCCCAGGCTAATGGTTTATGCGAACGCTTTCACAGGTCATTGAAAGCAGCCCTCAGAGCGTCGCTGACGGATACAAATTGGGTGGACAAACTTCCATGGGTTTTATTGGGGTTGCGTTCTGCACCTAAGGAAGATTTGCATGCTTCCCCGGCTGAATTAGTTTTTGCACAACCTCTCCGTTTGCCGGGGGAATTTCTCCCTGATAACCCCGCACCAAATGGCCCCCCTGCTCAGCTGTGGCAGAGCGACTCGGGAGCAAACACGCTCCCTGGCCCGGTCCATCACAGTTTCCCACACGTTTTTGTGCCAAAGGCTTTAAAAAATGCAGAGTTTGTTTTTGTTAGACATGATGCTCAGTGTCCAAGTTTGCGGCCGTTTTATGACGGACCGTTCAGAGATGCTGAAGACCGGGCAGAAGCATTTTCTGCTAGATTTAGGGGGCAGAAGGGAGTTGATTTGCATAAACAGGCTCAAACCCGCTTTTGTTTTGGCTGATGAGGAAGTGCAGCTCGCGAGGCCCCCCCGCCGTGGCAGGCCGCCGAAAGGACATTCTCCAGAATCTTCACAGAAAGGTGCTAACAGCTTTAATCCACAGATGCAGAGAGATGTTGCAGGGGCAGCAAAGCCAGGTTGCAGCAGATTCGGCAGAAGGTTAAAACCCAGGCAGTTGGTGGATTGATTAGCGATATATGGAGTGTTTTGTGTTTTTCTTTTTTTATGCCATGCAGGTTTTGCCCTTACTAGACGTTTGGGGGGGGGGTAGTGTGGGCGACACACATTGTGGGCTCACATTTCCACAGAGATATGACTGCATGCGTATTGGGGGTTTCACGTCTGGAAGGACAAAGGACTCGAATCTGCAGAAGATAACGAGAAGGTGTGAGATTGGTCTTTTTGTCCCACAGAAGATGCCCTGGAGGGATTTCTGGTTCATCAAGAAATGAGAGACAATGGTGAAGGTTCAAAGGGATGCTTTGTGACTGTATGTTTGCTGAAAACACCATGTGACTTGAATTCTGATGCTGGAAACATATAAAAGGGTGATGTGATATGATTCTTTCTCTTTTCCTGCTTTGAGAATGCTAGACGATGTGTTCTGTCAATAAAGCTGACTTAAGAACTAAACTCAGCCTCATCATTAGAGCACATCCTCTACATAGAACACACTTTTTAAAATATCTTCAGCTTAGAAATTTTATTCGATCAAATCAAAAATAATGCTCTCACCCGACCTACTTATTCATTTTTGGAAAAAATTTTGATGAAAGATAGTAAGAGAAAGGGTATTATTTCAGAGTTTTACAACTCATTGACACTATTCTCAAGTGAAAACTCACAGAAAAGACTGAATTACTGGAAAGAGGACCTGCAAGTTGAAATTTCAGAGGAACAATGGGAAATGGCTTGTGCAGGAGCTCAAACCAAATCAATAAATGTACGTCTTAAACTGATACATTTTAAATGGTTAATGCGGATGTATGTTACGCCAGTGGAATTAAATAGATATAACAAAAACATACCAGATACATGCACAAAATGTATGGAAAGTAAAGGAACCCTATTTCACTGTTTATGGGAATGTAGAAAAATCAGAATGTTTTGGGAAGAGGTGAGGGTAACAATTGAAAAAATAATCTCAGAACAAATCATATTTAACCCTAAACTGTTTTTGTTGGGTCTGTATCCAGAAAAACATAACTTTAATAAGAGTGAAAAAGCATTCATAGATCTCAGTTTGCTTAATGCCAAAAAATGTATTGCACTACTGTGGAAAACGATTCATAAACCAGATGTGACTCAGTGGTTAAGACAAATGTTAACAAACCTTCCACTAGAAAGAATAACATATATACTGAAATCAAAGGAAAATGTGTTTGAGAATATATGGAGACCTTTCATTGATTATGTAAAGAATTTAAACATAACGTCTGAAGAAGAAGGTGAATGATATGTGTGGACCTTGCAAATTCCAAGCTGTTGAATGTATATTATGTATTCTTATGTAATAGATTACCTAGACTAAACAGAGGAGCATTGTTGCTGACTTTTGTTTGTTAATGGTTGTTGTTGTTGTTTTTATTACACTTTTTTTGTTATTGTTCTTTTTAATTTTTAAATTACTTTTGTGTTAGTGTCTGAAAGTTTGTGCCATGTTTGTATAAAAAAAGGTTCAATAAAAAATATTGTGGAAAAAAACAACAACTAAGAAATGACATGTACATAAGTATTCACAGCCTTTGCCATGAAACTCAAAATTGAGCTCAGGTGCATCCTGTTTCCACTGATCATCTTTGAGCTGTTTCTACAGCTTAATTGGAGTCCACCTGTGCTAAATTCAGTTGAACGGACATGATTTGGAAAGGCACACACCTGTCTATATAAGGTCCCACAGTTGATGGTGCATGTCAGATCACAAACCAAGCATGAAGTCAAAGGAATTGGTTGTAGACTTCCAAAACAGGATTGTCTTGAGGCGCAAATCTGGGGAAGGGTACAGAAGAAGTTCTGCTGCTTTGAAGGTCCCAGTGAGCACAGTGGCCTCCATCATCCGTAAATGGAAGAAGTTTGGAACCACCAGGACTCTTCCTAGAATTGACCGGCTGTCTAAACTGAGAGATCGGGGGGAGGAGAGCCTTAGAGAGGTGACCAAGATCCTGATGGCCACTCTGTCAGAGCTCCAGCATTCCTCTGTGGAGAGAGGAGAACCTTCCAGAAGGACAACCATCTCTGCAACAGTTCACCAATCAGGCCTGTACTTTAGAGTGGCCAGACGGAAGCCGCTCCTTAGTAAAAGGCACATGACAGCCTGCCTGGAGTTTGCCAAAAGGCACCTGAAGGTCTCTCAGACCACGAGAAACAAAATTCTCTGGTCTGATGAGACAAAGATTGAACTGTTTGGCATGAATGGCAGGTGTCATGTTTGGAGGAAACCAGGCACCGCTTATCACCAGGCCAATACCATCCCTACAGTGAAGCATGGTGGTGGCAGCATCATGCTGTGGGGATGTTTTTCAGCGGCAGGAGCTGGGAGACTAGTCAGGATAGAGGGAAAGATGAATGCAGCAATGTATAGAGATATCCTGGATGAAAACCTTCTTCAGAGCGCTCAATGTCAGACGGTGGCAACGATTCATCTTTCAGCAGGACAATGACCCTAAGCACACAACCAAGATATCAAAGGAGTGGCTTCAGGACAACTCTGTGAATGTCCTTGAGTGGCCCAGCCAGAGCCCAGACTTGAATCCAATTGAACATTTCTGGAGAGATCTGAAAATTGCTGTGCACAAACGCTTCCCATCCAACCCGATGGAGCTTGAGAGGTGCTGCAAAGAGGAATGGGCGAAACTGGCTCCTTTTTATTTAAAAGATCTGAGCGTAGTGCTCTGTTAGGATAATACGGTAGTATTATCCTAACAGAGCACTACGCTCCCAAAATGCAGGATTACTTGTAATACCTAGAATCTCCAAAAGTACAATGGGAGGCAGAGCCTTCAGTTATCAAGCTCCTCTCCTGTGGAATCAGCTGCCAATCTGGATTCGGGAGTCAGACTCGATCTCTGTTTTTAAGAATAGGGCTAAAACCTACCTTTTTGATATAGCCTACAATTAGGGAGGGATCATGTGTTTCTGAACCCTCCCTTAGTTATGCTGCTAATAGGTTTAGTCAGCCGGGGGACCTCCAGTAATGCACTGGGCCTCACTCCTTTCCTCACTCTCTATGAAATATTTTTTTTTTGCTGGTCATTAACATTTGTTTGTTCCCTCCCATAGATTGAGTTCCCCATCGTGCTGTTTGCTCTCTACATGTCTGTTCTTTTCTTCTTCTCTATCCCCTCACCCCCCAGCCAGTCGCAGCAGATGACTGCCCCTCCCTGAGCCTGGTTCTGCTGGAGGTTTCTTCCTGTTAAAAGGGAGTTTTTCCTCTCCACCGTCGCCAAGTGCTTGCTCACAGGGGATCGCCTGATTGCTGGGGTCTTTCTGCAACTGTGCCCCCCCCCCCCCACAGTTGATAGTGCTATGAGATGACTGTTGTTGTGAAATGGCGCTATGTAAATAAAGTTGAATTGAATTGAATTGAATTGAATTGATGTGCTTGGCATAAGCACTGCAGAAGCAGGAAGATGAGTGCATGATAGGGAGGTTTATAGAAGATTCGTTATGGGCATGACGTCCAAATAGATATGCAGAAACTGACTATGTAACTTTCTTGTTCCTAGGAACACTGAAAAGACTGCAACTATAAATGCTATGACCTCAGTTCCAGTAACCAGTCACATGGTGTGTCTCAATTCATGGGCTGCAGCCTTGTAGACTGCGGCCCAGGAGGCCAGACCACACAAAGGTCAGGTAGACTGCATCTACAGGCTGATTTATGGCTGTTAAATGAGATGGTCTAGTCTTTGGAGGACATACGTTTGTGTGACTGAGCACTACCCTGCCACCATTACAGCATCAGTGGAGAGATTTCTTTTGCTGGCATATTTGACAACGATGGAACTTTATTATTTTTCTTCTTTTTTTATTATTGCATTTTCTTTACCTTTTACTGGAGAATTTTCACCAGACTGAGAGAAGACCATGACCAGATAAAATAAGACTTTTAATTCATGTTGAAGTCAGCAAGTAAACAAATTAAGATAAATTAATACTACAAAATAGATAAATTACTTTTAATTATTTTTAATATGTAGAACAGCAAGACTGAATGAATTATTACATATATTGTTAATTACATGGTCACTGGAAAATCTGACAGTGTACAGTAATTATTAATGATCATTTATTACCATGATGTACAGTGCATCTGGAAAGCATTCACAGCACTTTTTCCACATTTTATGTTCCAGCCTTATTCCAAAATGGATTAAATTAATTTTTTCCTCAAAATTCTACACACAATACCCCCATAATGACAACATGAAAAGTTTTTCTGAGATTTTTGCATATTTATTAAAAATTAAAAACAAAAAAATCACATGTACATAAGTATTCACAGCCTTTGCCATGAAGCTCAAAATTGAGCTCAGGTGCATCCTGTTTCCACTGATCATCCTTGAGATGTTTCTACAGCTTTATTGGAGTCCACCTGTGGTAAATTCAACTGATTTGACATGATTTAGAAAGGCACACACCTGTCTATATAAGAGTACAAACCAAGCATGAAGTCAAAGGAATTGTTTGTAGACTTCCGAGACAGGATTGTCTTGAGGCAAAAAACTGGGGAAGGGTACAAAAAAATTGTTGCTTTGAAGGTCCCAATTAGCACAGTGGCCTCCATCATCCGTAAATTGAAGAAGTTTGGAACCACCAAGACTCTTCCTAGAGCTGGCCAGCCGTTTAAACTGAGTGATTGGGGAGAAGGGCCTTAGTCAGGGAGGTGACCAAGAACCCAATGGTCACTCTGTTAGAGCTGACTGTTTTGATCAGTCTGTTCAATCTCTTCCTGTCAGCTGCCGTGATGCCGCTGCCCCAGCAGACCACTCCATATGTGATGGCTGATGCCACCACCAAATCGTAGAAGGTCTTCAGCAGTGCCCCTTGCACTCCAAAAGACCTGAGTCTCCTCAGTAGGTACAATCTGCGCTGCCCCTCCTTCTAGATGTCTGTTCCCTGGATGTTAACCGGCGTCGTGGGGGGGTTGTCCACGCCTGCGGCAGTCCATCACCATTTCCTTAGTTTTCCCCGCGTTGATCTGGAGGCAGTTCCGCAGGCACCAGTCAACAAAGTCTTGGATAAGAAGGGGGATGCTTTCCATGTTTTTTTTTTTTTTTCTTTCATGCATTTCTCGGGCAGACATGCATTTCTTAGCACAACACTGGCCTTGCAGCATCCGCTACTAGTGGGCGGGAATCTGGGTGGAGCTAATTAGATTATTCATCTAATTATCCACACATACTTAAGTAGGTGGAAGATGTAAAAGCTCTTTCCAAGCATTTCGAAGGCAATGAAAGTTTGTGTGTGTGTGTGTGTGTGTGCGCGCGCGCGCGTGCGTGTGTGTGCGTGTGTAAAATTCCACAATATACCATTTTGGGCAATACACATTTGTTTTTGAGGTGGTTTTAGAGCTGCGGGAGTGCGTCTTTAAAAGAAAAGTGGAAACCTATAACCTTAAACCTCTCAAGTATTTAACCTTTTTGCTGTTTTTGTTGCTTCCTTTTTGTAAATAAATCATCACTTTAAAGTAGGGATGAGCCAATCTGATCCGCTGTATCGGTATCAGGTTCAGTCCAGGCAAAATGGCTGGATCAGTATTGGTAAGGAATAAAAGTATTCTACCAATCTGATACATTAATAGTATTAAAATAAAATGACGGTGTGATCACATTCTCTTCTGTAAACAGAAGCAACAAGTGTCACTGGAGCTTGTTTGTAGGACTCGCCACAGTATGTTGCTGTGTGGTACCAACATTTACAATTTTCTTCTTTCTTTCTTCATCGGAACGTCAACACCAGCAAATTGATAAAACATTTGCAAAAGCATCATGGTAAAGGAGGATGCTGAATTCAGTCAAGAACCAAGCAGAAGGAAGTTCCTTTCCAGCTCGGAGGCTGGACGCTAAAAGTGAAACCTAAGCAAAAGAACAAAACTGAAAATAAAAAACAGACTTGAGTATGGAAACGAAGATATAGCATGGGCTTATCTTTCGACAGGAAGTTACAGCTGATAAGTTTTAAGTTTAATGTTTATTTGAAAGGGACATTACATACTAATGAACATTAATAAAAATGTATGTCAGATTTAGCAATACTGCTAATTTGCATCTGTAGTCCCCCGGTGGGTCACAAAAACACACAAACAAAAAATCATACACAAGCAGAACAACTGCAGTAAAGCTGTACAAAGTAGATATGCTAAAGTACAAGCGTTAAGGTGCTACAAAACAAAACAATCAAATGTCATACGAGTGAAGTGCTGTGTATGTGTACACACACATGCACCCAAGCACCTCACAGCAACAGCAAACAGCAACAAACAAGAGGTGGAGCATATGTGTGTGATGCACAGGCACATACAGTATACAGTATGTATGCATATGCTGCAGAGCAACCACTAGTTATGGGTACAGTTTTGGTTGTTTAAAAGCCAATTTTTACAATGCGTCTTAAAGGTGTTTAGTGTGCTATGTTCTCTGATTGCACGTGGTGTATTATTCCAGATCTTTCTGCCCCTCACTGATAGCACAGATTGAACAGATGCGGTCCGTCTGTGAGGGACCTCACAGTCTCCTCTAGTGATTGCTCTGGTGGTTGTATCAGTTTAACATATTCTTCCGGGGGATGGGGGGCGGGGTTGCATAGCCATTTAATATTTTATAAATTGAACAGGCAAATTTGAAAGTTTCATAATTTTCAAAAGACAGAAAATTGTATTTCTTGTACATACAGTAAATGTGACAGCAGTGATACAGTATGTGGGATCTTTTTTTTATCAAAGATTTTTATGGCTTTTTTGTATAAAGATTCAGTGGGTTTGATTATGGTTACACCAGTGAGTGACCAGTTGGTAAAACAGTAATTGATGTGTGAGAAGATCATTGCATGCAGAAACATTTTGGCTGCACTAACTGTCAGCAATGGTCTAATTTGTTTAAAATTTCTCAGATTGAATTTGATTATGTTTGAGATTTTTTTGATGTGTTTTTTAAAGGTTAATGAGGAGTCTAAACTCACACCGAGGTACTTAAATTCCTCGACTAGTTGCAGCTCCTCCCCTTTTAAGAAAAAGTTTAAGTTTGTAATATTTGATCATTGTTTAGTAAACATCATGCAAACAGTTTTTTTAGTGTTTAATAGGAGACAAATTATTCAGCCAGTCATGGATTTGGGTCATCGCTGTTGTGAGAATACAGGCCGCCCAGGCCAAGTATGGAGCCTTGTGGGACACCCATTTGACATTTCAAATATGGAGATTTGACACTGTTGACCATTATATATTGCTGTCTGTCAGTTAAATAGGATTTCATCCATTTGATAGCGTGTTCTGAAAAATTAAACTGAATAAGTTTGGTTAAAAGGGTGTTGTGGTCAACGGTGTCAGATGCCTTCTTCAGATCTAAAAACACAGCACCTACACAATTTCACAGATTTAGTTTTCTCTAAAAACAAGTTTATTGCAGACTGTTGAATGGTGGGCACAGAACCCAAACTGTGCATGATGCAGGGGTTGTTCCTACAATTCAGATGTTCACATAATAATGTGGCCGCCCATTTTTCAATTATTTTTGGAGATGACAAGTAAGATGCTGATTGGGCTGTAGTTGTTGAAATCAGTTTTACTCCCTGTTTTGAAAATTGGTCTGAGCACTCCTACCTTCCAAACAGTTTGGCTGACAGCATGTTTGATTGACAGACTGATTAAATGAGTAAATGGACAAATGAGAGATTCTTTATTTTCTTTTAAAAACTTTGGTGTTAAAGCCATGTTCATCTGTTGCTTTTGAGCTATTCAATGAGTTGATGATATTTGCAACTTCATTTTCAATTATTTCTAATACAGTGGTGTGAAAAAGTGTTTGCTCTCTTCCTGATTTCTCATTTTTTTGTATGTTTGTCACACTTAAATGTTTCAGATCATCAATCGAATTTAAATATTAGACAAAGATAACACAAGTAAACACAAAATGTGGTTTTTAAATGAAGGTGTTTATTAATTCAATTCAATTTCAATTCAGCTTTATTTATACTGCGCCACATCACAACAAAAGCCGTCTCGTGGCACCACAGTGCAGAAAAAAAAACACACAGTCTCAGAAAAACCCAGCAATCAGACGATCCCCTATGAGCAAGCACTAAGCAACAGTGGAGAAGGAAAAACTTCCATTTGGCAGGAAGAAACCTCTAGCAGAACCAGGCTCAGGGAGGGGCAGTCATCTGCTGCAACTTGCCGGGGGTGAGGGGATAGGGAGGATGGAGAGGACAGACATAAAGAACATATTGTAGCGAACTCAATATGAGCACCCTACTTGGCTTGCCAAGTGGGTTGACCCTATTGGCGACACAGGTAGGGTGCGGGACTCCGGAGCGGGAGGCGTGAGTTCGAATCTCCCGGTGGGACGTCGCCATGTCGAGCAGCACGTTACAATATTAAGCATGCATTATTAAGGGCAAAAAGCATGCATTATTAAGGGCAAAAAAAAAAAATCCAAACCCACATGGCCCTGTGTGAAAAAGTGATTGCCCCCCCGTTAAAACATAAATTAATGTCATGAATTGCCTCTTAAGGCAGAGAATTGAGACCCACATGCCAACTGTGACTGTGGGTAATTTATTGGAAACAAAATAACTAACACACAATTCAACAGAACGATCAAAACACAAAGTAAAACAAGTGAGGAAAAACTTACTTTAGAAATCAGGTTCAGGTTCAGGTTCAGGTTACTTTATTTGTACCCGTAGGTAGATTTGTTTTGCAGTTGGTGACATCCATATTTACAAGCCACTAATTACATTCAACATAGACACAAACACAGGCACACATCTTACAAAATAGGTAAATATAAAATATGTACAATATAATTTTTATAGCTTGTTCAACTCTTTGACAGCAGCAGGGACAAAGCTGTTTTTGTAGCGCTGGGTTCTACTTTTTGGGACAGCAAACCTCCGTCTGGAGGGAAGAAGCTGAAAGTTGCAGTGCAAAGGGTGGGAGTCATCATTTAAAATCGAGTCGGCCATCCTCTGTACTTGTCTGGTGTACAGGGATGTCAGGCTCAGCTGTGACTCACCAAGCAAACGACTGGACCATCTGACTACCTGATCCAAGGATTTCCTCTGTTTCAGTTTTATCTGACCAAACCATGACATTAAAGAAAAGGATAAAACAGATTCAATAAAAGCCCGATAGAACATTGTCATTATGGTTCGGTCAATTTGGAAGCGTGCAAGTTTCCTCAAACAATGCAAATTTTGCTGACCCTTTTTGCACACCCTTTCACAGTTCACCTCAAAGTTCAATCCACTATCAATAATTGTCCCAAGATATTTGTACGATTGTACACATTCGGTGGTCTGGCCTTTTAGTATGGTGACTTTGTGCCTGGGAGTTTTCCTCCTAAAGTCAATAATCATATCTTTCGTTTTTGTTGTATTCAGCTGCAGGTAGGAATCCTCACACCAGTGAACAAAGTCATCAACTACTGGGCCGTGGCCACTCTCACCATCCTGGAGGAGACTGACAATGACTGAGTCATCAGCATACTTTATAATGTGTCTGTTGTCATGTCTGCTCCGACACATGTTTGTGTACAGGATGAAGAGTAGTGGTGACAACACACACCCCTGAGGAGAGCCAGTAGAAGAGCACTTTAGGTCAGACAATGTGCCATTGACCCTTACTCTCTGCGTCCTGTTGGTTAAGAAATCCAGAATCCAACCCACCAGATTATTGCTTAAATCAAATTGTTGCAGGAGCCTTTCAACTAAAATATGAGGTTGGATTGTATTAAAGGCAGAAGAAAAGTCCACAAATAAAAGTCTGGCGTGTGTCCCATTAAAATCCAGATGTTTAAAAAGCATGTCAAACAGAGTGACAGTGGCATCCTCCACTCCTCTGTGAGGCCTATAGGCAAACTGCAGAGGATCCAATGCATGTTCAGTCTGCCTTAGGACCTCACGTCTGACCAGTTTTTCAAAAATTTTCATTAAAATTGAAGTCAAAGCAACTGGTCTAAAGTCGTTTACCGTTTTAGGACAGCTGGATTTTGGAACGGGAACAACCACGGCATCTTTCCAGATCTTAGGCACATGTTGTGTCTGTAAGGACTTATTGAAAATATAATGAAATATAGGACTCAGTTCATGTGCACAGGACTTTACCAGGCGTCCACATATATTATCAGGGCCCTGACTTTTGTTCACTTTTACAGCGCGGAACTCCCTTTTAACATCTTGCATCTCAATATTAAAGTGCTGATTGTCTTTGAGTTTCTGTTTCAAATCTTGGATTTCTGTGCTAAAATCAAAGGAGTCAAAACGACCATAAAAACAATTAAGAGCATTAGCCAGCTCTGTGTCTGAACTAAAACCATCTAAAAACACACGATTACTGCGCTCTGTGCTCTGAAGGCCTGCAATAGTTTTCATACTGGCCCAGGCCGAACCAAGTTTATTTGCTGCCATCTTGCTTTCCAACTCTGATTTATAATTCTGTTTTGCTCTTAAAATTTCGGCCTTCAGCTCCTTGGTGGCAACCTGTAGCGCAGAAACAGACCCCTGTTTAAAGGCAAGAGCTTTCCTCTGTAAGCAGGATTTAACTGATTTAGTTTGGTTTGTTGTTGGGGTATATTTCGACACGTTTACGTGGAACAAACTTATTTTGACAGTAAGCCATGTATGAGCATGTGAGCTCAGCCAGAGAGTCCAAATCATCCCCGCAGGCCATTATGAACATCTTCCAGTCTGTACAGTCAAAGCATTCCTGGAGGCTGTGCTCTGAATCCTCTGTCCACACATCAATGTCTCTGGTCTCCACCTTGCCTCTTCTGAGAGCAGTTTTATATGTGGGCAGCAAATGTACACAGTTGTGATCTGATGATCCTAAAGGAGGAAGGGGGAGTGATTTATAGGCCCTCTCTATGGATCCATAGCACAGGTCCAATGTCTTTTTTCGCCTGGTTGGGCAGGAGACATACTGATGAAAGTTTTTAAGTGTCTTCTTTAAAGAAACATGGTTAAAATCCCCAAGAATGAAGTTTGGCGCCTCTGGAGAAATTGACTGCAGCCGCTGCACCACATCAGAGATGGTGCTGGAGGCGGAGTCAGCGTCTGCCCTCGGATGAATATACACAACCGTGATGAAAAGTTGGGGAAACTCTCGAGGCAAATAAAAGGGGCGTAGTGACACAGACAGCAGCTCCACATGGGGTGTACAGATGCGCTCTCTGACCGTGACAGATGTGCAGTACTGCTTATTAATGTATAAACATACTCCGCCCCCCTGACGTTTCCCCGTTACCTCTTCCTGCCGATCCGAGCGCAGCGGAGCTCCAAAGCCGTCAATCCACAGGTCTGCATCTCGATCTTGCGCAGTAAACCAAGATTCAGTGAAAGCCATGACGCAGCAGTTCTTAAAATCCTTCTGGTAACGTACGTTGCCTTGAATTTCCTCCACCTTGTTTCTCACAGACTGTGCATTCCCAAAAATGATCGAAGGAAGAGGAATGTTACCAAACTGACGTCTCCTAAGGCGCAATTTCACACCTCCACGTCTTCCACGCTTCCTCCTGCCGCTTCTTTTTTCACCGCTGTGTCCGTCTCTCAAAATAAAGTCCGGCAGCTGAAATTTGGGCGCAATCAGAGACTCTGCACCAGCTGTGTTAAAGCGCAGCAACATGTCCCTGGAATATTGTATTCTGCCCGCTATTCTGCTCGTCATGGAGCCGAACGCGTTTACCTCAGAGACAAAGAGCCAGAACACAGAAAGCAGCAGTGCGAGATATGAGAGGAAATCCATGTTGCAGATACCAGGGAGCTGTTCGCCATATATTCCACAAACGCTCCAGGGCAGAAACGACACAGAGGATTTTCTAAAAACGTAAAAAAGTACAAAAAACACACACACGCACACACGCACTATATCACCAAGCTGCTGGTCGCTGCGTGCGCATGCACCCCGAAATGCGCACCAGAGCGACGCTGAGCTCTGGTGAAGACGAAGAGAAGATTACCAATTCAGCGGCAAGGAACAAATGAAAATACAGCCCTTATTTATGGAGCAAAACCCATAAACATGATAAACAACAGGTGTGGGTATCTGAACGGGCAGGAGAAAGCAGTGATACAAAAATGTAATTAGCTGTGGCCGTGAGAGGGAGGCAAAGCCAACTGACAGCTGACAGGGCACGCCCACACAAGCTTCACGCCCCTGACAGCTGTCAACAGAAAAAGAAAACACTAGAGAAATACGGAATAAAAATCACATGCTAAATAAATATAAATAATTACAGAAGTAAAAATATGACACTAACACAAACAGAAAAATAACAAAAACATATAAACCCAAAAGGCATAAGATGCAACAGACGAATGATTAGACAGAAGAAGTCATGAGACCGAGTCTGGCAGAAAACTCCAGCACTCGGCTCATGACAATTAACTGTGGTTTATCACATCTTTGGAAAGCTGAGTTCAGTTTCTCTAGCCACACCCATTGCGCCACGTCACCCATTGCATCAATGGCTGGAACCCCCCCCACCACCGCCATGTTGTAACGTCATCGACGGAACACAGCGCTTGGCTGCCCTTTGTATACACAGGATGGAAGCAGTTGAAAACATTGACCATGGTTCCAGCACATGCAGTCTGGAATTGGTTTGTGTTGTCCAGTCTTCAGATGATTATAGTTCCGAAGAACAGGATGACAATGAAGAATCTGGGGGCATCAAACCACATAGGTTTGAGCCGTGCCAAGCGGGCATTGTGCCTAGCGAGAAACAATTTACCTGCTAGCCCCCCACCTGGGTTGGGCTCGTCTTCCTGTGCCTTAATTGCCCCAGGAGAGGGCGCCTATGACACACGATGAGGGGAGGATAGGATGCTCGGTCAGCTCTGCCGCCTCCGGGGCAAACTGTTGGGACAGGGCGTCCGGCTTAGTATTCTAAGACCCGGGGTGGTAGGTAATGCTGAAATCAAAATGTCCAAAAAACAGGGACCAGCAGGCCTGGCATGCGTTCAGACGCTTGGCCGTCCGGAGGTACTCTAGGTTTTTATGATCAGTCCAGATGACGAACGGGTGGGAGGCCCCCTCCAGCCAGTGATGCCACTCCTCCAGTGCAAGCTTGACAGCCAAGAGCTCTCTGTCACCGATGTCATAATTACGCTCAACTGGGGATAGGTGATGGGAGAAGAACGCACAGGGCTGTATCCTGCCATCAGCCGGGGATCGCTGGGATAAGATGGCCTCAACTCCTGAGTCCGTCGCGTCCACCTCCACCAGGCATTGGAGAGCGGGATTTACCTGCGCCAATATAGGAGAGGATGAGAACTTGTCCTTCAGATCTGCAAAGGCTGCAGCCGCCTCCTCCGTCCACTGAAAAGGCACCTTGGGGGAAGTCAGATGGGTCAAGGGAAGAGCAATGAGACTGTAATTTTGGATGAAGCGGGGGTAGAAGTTAGCAAACCCCAGGAACTGCTGGAGCTGCTTCCTTGAGGACAGAGTGGGCCAATCTACCACCGCTTTTACCTTATCGGGGTCTGGGATGAGCTCGTTGTGGGAGATTGTGAATCCGAGAAAGGATGTTCTGGAGGTATGGAACTCACACTTCTCGGCTTTAATGAAGAGCTTATTCTCCAACAACCGCTGCAGTACCCACCTCACATGCACTCAATGCTCCTCCAGGGACTGAGAAAAGATGAGAATATCATCCAGGTAGACAAATACAAATGTACCCAAAAAGTCCCTCAGTACATCATTAATCAGCCACTGGAAGACAGCGGGGGCATTGGTCAGCCCGAACGGCATGACCAGGTACTCAAAATGCCCACCAGGCGTCTGGAAAGCCGTCTTCCATTCATCGCCCTCCCGGATCCACACCAGGTGGTAGGCGTTGCAGAGGTCCAACTTGGTAAACCAGGAGGCCCCCTGGAGGGAATCAAACGCAGAATTAATGAGTGGGAGAGTGTATTTATCCTTAATGGTAATATTGTTCAGCTCCCGAAAGCCAATACACAGCCTTAGCGAGCCATCCTTCTTGCCAACGAAGAAAAACCCCGCCCCCACCGCCGAGGATGACGGCCGGATTATGCCCGAGCTCAATGACTCCTTGATGTACGTCTCTGTGACTTCCAGCTCCGGAGCAGACAGGTTGTAAAGCCGGCTAGACGGTAGTGGGGCTCTGGCGCGGAGATTGATAGCACAGTCATACAGGTGGTGAGGGGGAAGAGAAAGGGCTTAGGTTTTACTGAAGGTGGCCCCTAAGTCGTGGTATTTGGGAGGGACTTTGGACAAATCGGGAGGGAGGGTGATGGGGACACCCAGGGGCACGGATGGCGAGCACGCAGGGGACTGCAAACAGGCACTCAGGCAGAAAGAACTCCATGCTACCACACTCCCGGAACGCCAGTCAATGGATGGATTATGGAGACGAAGCCAGGGATAGCCAAGGATGACCGGCGAGGAAGAAACAGGCAACACGAACAATCTCAGCTCTTCCCGATGGTTGCTTGACACAATCACTGACACCGGGGCAGTCCGGTGGGAAACCGTGGCTAAGGGGGCTTTAGACAGGGCAATAAGTCTTAGGGGGGTCTCAAGTAATTGAACGGGAAGCCCCAGCCGGGTTGCCAGTTCCCCCAAAATAAAGCTCTGCTCTGCCCCTGAGTCAGTCAGTGCATGTGTAGTTATTTCCCTGTGATCATGAATGAAGCGAATGGGAATAAGAAACCGAGAGAGGGGATTTAATTGAGTCCGTGAGTCCCCCTACTGCGACGCACGGAGTACCCCTTTTGGCCGAATGGGACATGAATCTACCTCATGCTCCTCACTCCCACAGTAGAGGCACAACCCCAACTCATGGCAGCGCTGTTTCTCTGCCAACGACAACTTGAACCCACCCATCACCATAGGTTCCAGAGCATCATGGAATCAGAGGAGGGTAGAGCCAATGGCGGGGGGGGGGGGGGGTGGCTAATCGCCAGTGAAATCAACTCAGTTATAGTGGGCTTGTCTAGGTGGGCTAACTCGTCCCGTAGGCTAGGATTAAGGCTCCTAATGAAGATGCTACATAACGAGGCATCCTCCCACCCCACCTCCGTAGCCACCACCCAGACGTCTACAGCATAATCGGCTACGAGTCCAGCCCCTTGCTTCAGATTTAAATCAGAATGGCGGCACGCATGGACACTGCGGCCCCTCTAGGCATCAGTGAGTGTGAGAGTTTTGAGTGTTTTAATCATCCCAGATGTACAACTTACAACCGAGAGACCTTATTAAGCATCAAGGTAATGTACGCTGCAAGAATTGTGGCGTTCGGGTGCGATTTGGACATTCTACGCCAGCATGGAATACTATCGGGGGTTTTGCTGGCAGCTACCCGGGAGAGGAGGAAGTGTAAGCGGCGCGAACACAAACAAAGGAGAGGAAAGAGGGCCAGAATTTACGCTAGGCTAAAGACTAACCCCTCCAGACCTCAGTACCGTCACTCCTACTTTCAGAATCAGAATCAGAATCAGAATCAGATTTATTGCCATTGTTCATGTTGTACACAAACTAGGAATTTGTCTCGGTGCAATGCTGCAACATTAAACATGATAAAATAAAAGAATAAAAAACTATACATGCAATAAAGTGTAGAATAAGAATGAGTAATACTAGTCAAAGCAGTTTTTAAATATATTAGCGAGCAGCAGATATTGTGGAGTACCACATAGTGCAGTCGGTAATGCAAAAAGAAAACAGTGATGATTGACATGAGTCTGGTTGAGCTGCTGTACATAGTGCACAAGAGTCAATAAGTCCCTTAGTGTTCAGAAGTCTGATGGAAGAGGGGAAGAAGCTGTTCATGTGACGGGAGGTTTTAGTCTGAATGGACCGAAGTCTTCTACCTGAGGGGAGGGGGGCAAACAGTACGTGACCAGGGTGTGAAGGATCGGCTATGATCCGGCCTGCACGCCTCCGGGTCCTGGAGATGTACAGGTCCTGGAGAGATGGGAGCTTGCAGCCGATCACCTTCTCAGCAGTGCGCACGACACGCTGCAGCCTTAGTCTGTCCCTGGCAGTGGCTCCTGCGTACCACACGGTTATGGAGGTGGTGAGGATGGACTCGATGATGGCCGTGTAGAACTGCACTAACATCTTGGTGGGTAGCTTGAGCTTCCTCAGCTGCCGCAGGAAGAACATCCTCTGCTGGACCTTTTTGATGAGGGAGCTGATGGTCGGCTCCCACTTGAGGTCCCGGGTGATGGTGGTGCCCAGGAAGCGGAAGGAATCTGCAGTGGTGATGGGAGAGCCTGTGAGGGTGAGGGGGGGCAGAGGGGTTGTGACTTTCCTGAAGTCCACAATCATCTCCACTGTCTTCAGAGCGTTCAACTGCAGGTTGTTGTGGCTGCACCAGGACGCCAGCTGGGCCACCTCTCTCCTGTAGATGGACTCGTCGCCGTTGGAGATGAGCCCGATGAGGGTGGTGTCGTCCGCAAACTTGATTAGCTTGACAGACTGGTGGCTGGAGGTGCAGGAGTTGGTATAAAGGGAGAAGAGTAGGGGGGAAAGTACACAGCCCTGGGGTGATGCTAACAGAGTCTGAGACAGTCTTTCCCAGCCGCACATGCTGCCTCCGGTCCGTCAGGAAGTCGGTGATCCACCTGCAGAGGGAGTCAGGCACGTTGAGCAGGGGCAGCTTGTCCCAGAGCAGAGCGGGGCAGATGGTGTTGAATGCAGAGCTGAACTCCACAAACAGGATCCTGGCGTAGGTTCCCGGGGTTTCCAGGTGCTGCAGGATGGAGTGGAGGGCCAGGTTGACTGCGTCGTCCACAGACCTGTTGGCTCGGTAGGCAAACTGCAGCGGGTCCAGGAGGGGAGTGGTGATGGACTTGAGGTGGGGCAGGACCAGGCGCTCAAAGGACTTCGTGACTACAGAGGTGAGCGCTACAGGTCTGTAGTCATTAAGTCCAGTGATCCGTGGCTTCTTGGGGACAGGGATGATGGTGGAGGATTTGAGGCAGGTCGGCACGTGGCATAGCTTAAGGGAGGTGTTAAAAATGTCTGTGAAGACAAGAGTCAGCTCTTTCACACAGTGTCTCAGGGTGGAGGGAGACACGCCGTCCGGACCGGGGGCCTTGCGCGGGTTCAGTCTGGAGAACTGTCTGTGCACGTCCTGCTAACTGATGACAAGGGCAGGGAGGGAGGGGGGGCGCCTTTGCTGAAGTAGGGACCGTGGAGGCAGTGGAGCTGGGGGGAGGGGGGGAGATGGACACAGCTGACAAGGTGTCAAAACGGGCATAATGTTGGGACAGTCTTTGACAAAGGGCTTTGTCATCCTGACCTTTAGAAGCCTGAGGCCGATAGTTGGTGATTTGCCTCAGTCCTCTCCACACAGAAGCCGAGTCGTTAGCAGTGAACTGCTGCTGGAGTCTCTCAGAATACACAGATTTAGCTCTCCTCAGCTCTCTCCTAAACCGGTATTTAACCTCTCTGTAGCAGTCCCTGTCTCCACTTTTCAACGCTGCTTCCTTCTCCTTCCTGATCTGTCTGAGCTTAGCAGTGAACCAGGGCTTATCATTAGAGTACCTCACCCTGGTGCGCGATGGAAGAATGCTCTCCTCACAAAAGTGGATATATGAGTTCACAGTGTCCGTGTACTCATCCAGATCATGCGTGGCTCCTTTAAACATGCCCCAGTCAGTTATTTCCATGCACGTGCTCAGCTTCTCCCCAGCTTCACTGGTCCATTTCTTCGTAGTGCTCACAACAGGTTTAGTGAGCTTCAGTCTCTGTCTGTATGTGGGAATGAGGTGGACCATCACGTGATCAGATAGTCCGAGCGCAGCGCGGGGAACAGCGCGATACGTGTCCTTCACTGTGGTGTAACAGTGATCCAGCGTGTTCTTTCCTCTGGATGGACATTTAATAAACTGTTTGTATTGGGGGAGATCGTGGCTTCGGTTGCTCTGGTTAAAGTCGCCAACCACAATAACCAGAGAGTCTGGAAAAGTCCGCTCCGTATGTTGAATGTGATCTGCGAGCGCGCGCTGAGCCTCGCGCGCGTCCGCGTCGGGCGGGACGTAAACAGCGGCCAGGATGAATGAAGCGAACTCCCGCGGGGAATAAAATGGCTTGCAGTTGATGAATAGATATTCCAGAGCGGGAGAACAGTGTTGGGAGAGCACCGTTACATCAGAGCACCAGCTGCTGTTAATGTAAAAGCAGACTCCTCCTCCTGAGGACTTACCGGAGAGCTCTGTGTCACGATCAGCACGAAACAGCTGAAATCCCTCGAGGAGGAGCGCGCTGTCTGGTGTATTTTCCCTGAGCCAGGTCTCAGTAAAACAGAGGGCAGACGAGGAAGAGAGGTCCTTAAATCGCATCAGCAGTCTCAGTTCATCTACCTTGTTAGAGAGAGAATTGGCATTGGAGAGAAATATGCCAGGCAAAGCAATGCGCGTGCCTCTCCTGCGAAGCCGCACGAGAGCGCCCGCTCGCCTTCCTTTCTTTTGCCGTCTCACTTTTTGAGCTAAACAGTGAACCAGATCGGCGGCAGGAGCTAAAAAAACTGGGAGTAGGTCCGTGGGAGTGAAAGTCCTGATATTTAGTAGCTCTTCACGGGTGTAAGAGCAGGCAGACACACAATTGACAAACAAAAACATACAAAGAAGGGTGCAGCAAAACACCATGGCGGCCACTGTGGGCACCATCTTGGATCAAAAATGTGTACAAATTTCCCAAATTCCAGTGTCCGCTCCCTTGACAACAAGCTGGATGAGCTGCGTCTGCTGAGAGAAACCCGCAGAGAGTGGAGGGACTGCTGAGTGTTTGCGTTCATGGAGACATGGCTCCACAACAACATCCCTGACACGGCCATTCAGCTGGAAGGGATGACATCGTTCCGGGTGGACAGGGAGGCTGCTATCTCCGGTAAGAACTGAGGGGGGGGGGGGGGCCTATGTATCTACACTACCGTTCAAAAGTTTGGGGTCACCCAGACAATTATTTTGTGTTTTCCATGAAAAGTCACACTTATTTACCACCATGAGTTGTAAAATGAATAGAAAATATAGTCAAGACATTGACAAGGTTAGAAATAATGATTTGTATTTGAAATAATAATTTTTTTCCAGATACTCAACCTGCTCAAAGGAAGGTCAGTTTTATAGCTTCTCTAACCAGCTAAACTGTTTTCAGCTGTGCTAACATGATTGCACAAGGGTTTTCTAATCATCCATTAGCCTTCTGACGCAATGAGCAAACACATTGTACCATTAGAACACTGGAGTGATAGTTGCTGGAAATGGGCTTCTATACACCTATGTAGATATTGCACCAAAAACCAGACATTTGCAGCTAGAATAGTCATTTACCACATTAGCAATGTATATTAGATATTAGAGTGTATTTCTGATTAGTTTAAAGTTATCTTCATTGAAAAAAAACAGTGCTTTTCTTTCAAAAATAAGGAAATTTCTAAGTGACCCCAAACTTTTGAACGGTAGTGTATATTAACAAGAACTGGTGTGTTAATGCCACGTTAGCAACTAAACACTGGTTTCTGTTGGCGGAGTTCCTTATCGTGAACTGCCAGCCATTCTATCTGCTGAGGGAATTCACCAACGTGTTTGTAGTTGTTGTTTACATAGCTCCAAGCGCTAATGCTAAAGCTAATGCTAACGAGGCACTCGGAGAGCTGCGTGATGCTATCAGTGGATTTCAAACTTCACACCCGGACAGTTTTGTGATGGTTGCAGGGGATTTTAATCACACCAGTCTAAAGACTGTGCTCCCCAAGTTCAAACAATGTGTGGACTTTTAGACCAGAGGAGAGAATATGTTAGACTTGGTGTACACAAATTTCCCAAATACATACAAGGCAATATCTCGCCCCCACCTCGGCCATTCTGACCACCTATCCGTGATGCTGGTGCCTGCCTACAAACCCTTACTGAAGCGCAGCAGGCCAGTAGGGAAACAAATCAGGACTTGGCCAGAGGGTGCAGCCTCGGCACTTCAGGACTGTTTTCTGCATACAGACTGGCAGGTTTTCAAAATAGCAACCTCACAGGGAGACAGGACAGATGTGGAGGAGTATGCTGAAATGGTCACCAGCTACATCGCGAAGAGCACAGAAGATGTCACTATATTGAAGACCTTCACTGCACGGGGCAACCATAAGCCCTGGATGACTGCAGAGGTGCGCTCGCTGCTCACAGCCAGAGATGCAGCCTTTAGAGCAAAGGACAGGATTGCCCTCCGCTCAGCCAGGTCTGTGCTCGCAAAGGGAATTAAGACAGCGAAATGGGCCTACACGGACAAAATCCAGGGACATTTCTGTGACACAGGGAACACCAAACAGATGTGGCATGGAGTATGGGCGTTGGCATCAAACCCGACAATCAGAGGGAGGGCTGGCCCATCTTCACCATCTGTGGGGCCAGCTATCACCATCAATGCAGCAGACACACGGAGGACCCTAATCAGGGTCAACCCATGTAAAGCTGAAGGTCCGGACAACATCCCGGGACGTGTGCTCCGAGTCTGCGCGAGTGAGTTGGCGGATGTCCTGACTGACATATATAACATTTCCCTGAGTCAGGCCATCGTCCCTAGATGCTTTAAGACCTCTATCATAGTACCGGTGGCAAAGAAAGCGGTTGTGTCCTGTCTGAATGACTATCATTCTGTCGCACTGACACCAATTGTGATGACGTGTTTTGAATGGCTTGTTAAACCACACATCACAGCCTGCCTCCCTGCATCACATGACCTGCTCCAGTTTGCATATCCTTCAAATCGCTCCACAGAGGATGCTATAGTCACCACCCTGCACTCTGTCATTACCCACCTGGATCAGAAAGACACCTATGCCAGACTCCTGTACATTGATTTCAGTTCAGCATTTAACACCATTATTCCCCAGAGACTGATGGAGAAATTACTCCATCTCGGTTTGAACACCGCCACATGTCTCTGGATCCTGGACTTCCTGACCGAGAGACCTCAGTCTGTCTGGGTTGGAAACAACATCTCCAACTCCATCACGCTAAGCACTGGATCCCCTCAAGGCTGCGTACTCAGTCCACTGTTGTTTACACTTTTAACACATGACTGTGCGTCCAGACATCCACTGAAGATGCTATTGCTATAGCTCTCCACTCGGCATTCAGCCATTTACCAGACTGACACCACCAGACTGATTAACAGCTTCCTTCCACAAGCTGTTAGGATGCTGAACAGTTGATCCAGAATCTCTCATACACACTACTGCACCTATGGACATTATGTACATATATTATTTGTACATTATAGTTCTGGTTAGTTTTTCAAGTATGTCTCAGGGATGTGTGAATGGATGTGGTGGGGTTTGGGGGTGAAGATATGTGTGAGTGTGTCTTAAATCATGTTCTTTTACTTATATGGATGCCGAGAGAAACACAATTTCATCTTGCCTGCACTACAGTTGTATGTACAGCACTATGACAATAAAGGTTGATTTGATTTGATTTTTGATTTAGAAGACAAGGGGAGCTATGTAAGAATGTTGTTTGTGGACTATAGCTCGGCATTTAATACAATTATTCCCAACATTCTCATCACTAAATTGCTTCAGCTTGGTCTGCCTACTCACACTTGCAGCTGGATTAAGGACTTCCTAACAAACCGAACACAGACTGTTAGACTCGGACCCCATTCCTCCTCTACAGTCATGCTTAACACAGGCTCGCCACAGGGCTGTGTGTTGAGCCCCACTTTGTATTCATTGTACACATATGACTGCATACCTGTTCATCCCGCAAACATTATAGTGAAGTTTGCAGATGACACAACAGTAGTGGGGCTCATATCAGGAGATGAGTCCGCATACAGAGATGAGGTACAGAAACTGGTGAGATGGTGCTCAGATAATAATCTGCTACTGAATACAAAAAAACCCCAAAAGAACTCATTACTGGTTTTAGGAAGCATAGCAGTGAGCTGCCTCCTCTGTATATAGGCAAGGAGTGTGTGGAGAGGGTGGAGGCTTTTAAGTTTCTGGGTGTTCATATTTCTCACAACCTTACCTGGGCAGTTAACACCATAGCTACGATAAAAAAAAGGCTCAACAACGTCTACACTTTCTGAGGCTCCTCAAGAAGAATGGCCTGAATGCACAGTTGCTAGTTTTATGTTATTGTTCTGCTATTGAGAGCATTTTGTCATATGGCATCACGGTTTGGTATGAGGGCTGTTCAGCTGCAGACCGCAAAGCCTTCCGGAGAGTGATGGAGACTGTGCAAAAAATCACTGGCTGTTCTCTCCCTTCTCTGGAAGAGATTTCCAGGTCTCGGTACCTCAACAGAGCTACTTCCATCATTAAAGACTGCACTCATCCAGGCCATGATTTCTTTCACTTGCTCTCCTCGGGAAGCGGTACAGATCCCATAAAACCCGGACTACCAGGTTTAATCATAGTTTTTTCCCAGCAGCAGTACGTATTTTGAACGGATTTATGTAACACATACAGACTGCTGATATTATATTATGTTATTTTATGTTATTTTGTGACAATAACCCTGTGTGTATAAGCTGGTCTTATATATTTATCGCTCAGCATGTTTTTATTATTGCTATGTACATATTGTATTCAACTTTTAGGTAATATTGTTTCAAGCACTATTTATTGTTGTAATTATGAGAATGTTAATTGCATGAGTGAACTGTGAGTGTGATAGTTTGTTTTTAGGGAGCAGTATCTCAATTTCGTTACATTGTTTATTAGCAATGGAATGACAATAAAGACACTTTGACTTTGACTTTGAACCAGATTATTAAGTTTGCGGATGACACCACAGTGGTGGGACTTATTCAGAGGGATGAGGAATCAATGTACAGGGAAGAAGTTAGAGACCTGGAGGGCTGGTGCAGGGAGAACAATCTGGTGCTCAATGTGGACAAAACGAAGGAGATGATTATCGACTTCCGGCAGTCACGGCCTGAACACGTCCCTCTCTGCATCAGCGGCCGTTCGGTGGAGAGAGTGGAGAACATTAAGTTCCTTGGAGTGCAGATCTCGCAGGACCTGACCTGGAGCAAGAATTCCTTGGGGATCAGGAAGCGGGCCCAGCAGAAACTGCACTTCTTGAGGAATCTCAAACAGGCCTCTCTCCCCCTCTGCATCCTCAGGACCTTCTACAGAGGTGTGGTGGAGAGTGTTCTCACGTACTGCATTGCAACATGGTACTCCAGTTGCAGTTCGTCAGACAAAAAAGCTCTGCAGAGGATAGTCAAGGGAGCGGAGAAGGTAATAGGAGTTTCCCTCCCCTCTGTTCAAGAACTTTTTCAGACCCGTTGTAGGACCAGGGCACTGAACATTGTTAAGGACCACTCTCACCCTCTGCACAAACACTTTGAACTGCTGCCATCTGGCAAACGATTCCGGAGCATCAGAGGCAGAACCACCAGACTGATCAACAGCTTCCCTTCCACAAGCTGTTAGGATGCTGAACAGTTGATCCGGAATCTTTTATACATATTACTGCACTTTATGGACATTATGTATATTATATGTATGTACAGTATATTATAGTTTTAGTCAGTTTTAAGTATTTATTTCTCTTAGCTACTTAGATTCATTTTGCCATTTTAATTGTTTTACATATACATAGGCAGTTATTATCATTTTAATTGCAACTGTAATAAGTTAACATCACTGTAATATCCACATGTGTCTCAGGGATATGTGAATGGCTGTCGGGGTGGGGGGGGTGAGTGTGTTTTTAAATTATGTTTTTTTTACAAATGGGTGCCTAGAGAAACGCAATTTCATCTTGCTTGCACTACAGTTGTATGCATAGCATCATGACAATAAAGGTTGATTAATTGATTGATTGATTGATTGATTTAACAGCCGGGAGGTAAGCACACTATCCGGTTGGAGTGGTCAAACACCTCATTAAACTCGCTGACAAACTGTGTGTAGGTTAAAGAAGCATAATTAGCCCTAGCCATAACAGCGTACACCCAGGCTGATGCCCGCCCTTCTAACAGATTCACTACGTAACCTATTCGGCTATGATCTGTGGGAAAATCCCCCGGGACCCACTGAAACACAATATCACATTGCATGATGAATCCCCTAGCCTCCCCTAATTTACCACTAAAGCGGGTGGGAGTTGGGACGGGGGTAAGCTGGGACGGGGGGCCCTGTGTAGCTTGATTAGCTGGCGTGCTAGCGGGAGCAGAGGAACTAATGGGAGCTGAAAGGGAGGCCTGTGGACTACCCAGGCCGTCCAAACGGTCAGTTATACGAGCCAGCTGGGTGAGAATAGTCTGCTGTTGGTAAGCTAACTGGTCAACTCGAGCCTCCAGGTTGTTAATTTTGCATGCTAGCGCGCTGTCTGCTGGGTCATTATGGCGGAGTTGTACTGACATGGTTTTAGACCCAAAGAGCAGACACGACTCGAGAATAACACAATTAACTCTTTATTGAAGATAATGTATGTGTGTGTGTGTGTGTGTGTGTGTGTGTGTGTGTGTGTGTGTGTGTGTGCGTGCGTGCGTATCTGTGTAGAAGTGTATTGCATGAATGTATCCGCTGGGGTGAGCAGAGCACCATGCAACCTGGCAACCCTATGGACACACAAACAGAGGGAGAGTTAGAGGCTAACCTCACAGGAGACGCACACAATAGTACTGTGCTTACTGTTTGCGGTGTGGAGGTGGAACACAGGTTTAGCTCAGTGGCTGCAGCCAGGAGGACAGTGCCCGCAGTCCCAATGGTGGTGGAATGAACAGGTGAAGCAGTGTAGTTTAGTCCGCCGCCAGGAAAGAGAGAAGTCCGCTGTCATGGATCTCCACCTGTGCACAGGGGACTCAGAGTGGTAAAGGAGTAGATGTAGGCTTACTTGGATGAAGGAAAAGGTAGGTTCTGGTGTCGACGAGCAGGACTGGAGAATAGGTGAGGCTTGGAAGCTCAGCTTTGGAGATTTGGCAAGAGCAGGTCTCGGGGTATGGAGACAGACGACTCCACGCTGATCTCAGGGCCTCACGGTTTAAATAGCCAGGCTGGGATGGAGAGTAGGTGTGCACGCAGCTGATGATGATTGGCAGCCATGACAGTGAGCAGCTAGTGGGAGTGTCTGGGGAAGAGGAGGGCACATGTGTCAAAAACCCAAAATATATGCAGAAACTGACAACATAATAATAACAGACATACAATACTCTGAAATAAATTGAGAGTCTGAGTTCAGAGAGAACACTGAGCTCAGACTCATGACAGAGCCCCCCCTTTAAGGGGTGGAGTCCAGACACCCCCAGGTAACACCCAAAAAGACCCCCCCCCCCAAGAGAAAAAGATGCAGCAAAAAACCACCCTGGGTGGGAGGTGGAGGAAACAGGTTGGGGGAAGCAAAAATATGGAGCTCGCTCAAGACCCACACCCACACTATGCCAGGCCTCTGGGCCCCCTAGGCCAAAGAACTCAGCTGTTTAGGTGGCCGGCCGAAATCCCAGGCCAGACAGACAGCAAAGTGGTATGAGTCAGGTGGCCTTCCAGAGAATATGGTCCATCCAACCCAGCGGCTCAGTTTATTGGGCGGCCGGCCAGAGTTCTTAAGCCACCACGACCGGAGTGATGACCAAGGAGATGGTTCCCCCATGGGAAGGCCCGATGAAGGGCCAAGGGGGGGGGACCACGGCATTGTCTGATAGCGGGAGAGGACCCATGATGGCGTCAGGCAGTGGAGGGGGAACCATGACGGTGTCAGGCAGAGGAAAGGCCTCGACGCCCTCGGTGGTCCTGGGCTGAGGAAAGGTTGCACCCACAGGGGTCCTGGACTGGGACGTAGCTGCACCTGCGGCAGCTCTGGGCTGAAGCAAGGCAGCACCCGCAGTGGCTCCGGACTGGAGCATTGTAGCACCCGCATTGGCTCTGGCTGGAGCATAGCTGCACCCATGGTGGGCTCGGACTGGTCCAATGCTGCACCCTCGCGGGTTTTTTTTGGACCCAGGCTTGACCAACACTGCACCCTCGGTGGACCTGGACTGGGTCAATGCTGCACCCTTGGTGGACCTGGATTGGGCCAGTGCTGCACCCTCGGTGGACCCCGGGCTGGGGTGTAGCGCCCATGGCAGGCCCATACTGGAATGCAGCACCCATGTTGGATTTATGCTGGGGCGCAGCACCCACGAGGGTCCCCGACCAGGACGTAACACCCACGGAGACTCGGACCGAGGAGGAGGGACCCAGATGACAGCCTCAGGCAGAGGATGAGCTGCACCCACGGAGGTCCCAGGCTGGGATGGAGCACCCGCAACCACCTCAGCAGGGGGAGCTGGACCCACGACGACCTCAGGTGGCGAGCCTGGACCCACGGAGACATCTGGCAAAAATGGATCTTCCCCGGCGACCCTAGGAAAAGGCTCAGAAAACAGAGGCAGAGGAACAGGGTCAGGGTCACTGGCAGTGGCGGAGCCCAGCGAGGTGAGCTCAGGTGCGGCTGGTGGCTGCACCCAACTCTCCTCACCAAGAGTCAGACAAGATTTCTCCAGAACAGATAAGAGAAAAACAAGGGAGAACTTTTGCCTAAGCTCCAGTTCCACCGCTGTCCAGAACTCCGTTAATCCAACCATGGCGTCTCGGGCCCAGTCTCTTGGAGGTCCAGCTCTGCAGTTAACTCTGCTGCGGTGGCCTCCACAGCAGGCATGATAGTAGATGCAGTCTCGGTCTCCCTAGGCGAAGTGGCCCACGCTGGTGGCTCGTCTGGCGTGGCGGCTGGGAGTCGGCTCACTGTTGGCACGGGAACTGGGTTGTCCAGGGCTAAAGGCTCTTTGTGCATCTGGCAGCAAAATCCCGGGGTCGGCAAACACCCAGGGTCCACAGGAGAGGACACAGAGAGGGCTGGTGAGCAATTAATTACTGCAGCAGGTGGTGAGGGCTCAGGAGACTGCATTTCCTGAGCCTCTCTACCAGGAATGAAGCAAGGCATATCATATCATCATAAATTGAAATAGAATAAAATGAAACTTGCCCGTTTTCCCGGTGTTTGATGTTGTCTGCTGCAGCAGGTGTAACGTCATCCCTCTCTGTGGCTATGGTGAGCGTGGGCCCCCCTGAGGATTGTGGAGGAGCTGCCCCTGGTGTCACGGAGATGGATGTAGCTGGGAAACAAAGGGAGGACCTCTTGGCAGCAGGAGAGGATGCCGAAGTGGAGCGGGGAACAGCAGCTACAGGCCCGGAGAAGGCTGGGGATTCAGCCAGAGAGAGAGGAAGGCTGTACTGCTGAGGAGGGCTTCAGTTCTGGCGTCAGAGAAATGGCTGTTGGAGAAGCAGGAGGATCCCTCTGGCAGTCCGGAGTGGGATGACAGTTTCACCATGGAGCTGATGGAGCAGGTGGGGCAGAAAGGGGCTCACTGGAGGCAAAGCAGGATGTCTTTTGTGGAGCGCGTTTCCGTGTGGGCGTCGGGTTCACCGGAGGCGGCGAAGAGGAGGCTGATGGCAGAGGTGGTAATGGAGGCAGGGACAGACCAAGCACCCAGGATGGAAGCGCACGCTGGGTCTGACCTCCAGCAGATTAGCCACTCCACCCCAATACAGCATCTCATCTTTTCGGGATAAGCAGCTCCAAGTGCCAGCTGCCATGTCCTTGATCATGGCCACAAACTCCAGCTCGTCCTGACTCCACCTTTTCCTCCTCCTGACTGATTCACCTGCTGAATCCATAATGAGCTTCCACAGACAGGGGAGTGAAAAAACACAAAAAAGAGTGAAAATGCACAACTACAGCAACTGCGCCTTAAATCTGGCGGAAGTTTTCTGTCATAAATGGCCCCTCCGGGGCAGAAAGACAGACCCACTTGCTGAACTGTAGTTGTGACTTTTAATAACAAAAATTCCAAAACAGTGCAAAAACACAAAAATACAAACAAGGATAACTTACAGAAGAGACACTCCAGAGCTGGAATTGCTCTGGAGGAGATGAGGAGAAAACTTCCAATGGCATCAGGTAGGTTAACATCAAGACTGCCACAAACAAACAATGAACAGACAGTGCTTAAATACCAGACAGACAAATGAGCAGAAGGTGTGGGCAGCTGAGCAAGCAGGTGACCTAATTAGACAACTACTCACAGCTGAGATGACTGGGGAGCAGACTGTGAGCAGCTAGTGGGAGTGTCTGGGGAAGAGGAGGGCACATGCGTCAAAAACCCAAAATATATGCAGAAACTGACAACATAATAATAACAGACATACAATACTCAAAATAAATTGAGAGTCTGAGTTCAGAGAGAACACTGAGCTCAGATACATGGCATTTTGAGGTGCAAAAGGCCATGTTCCTGCATTTTTTTCCTGCATAATGTAATCCATTAATTAAATTATTTTGCTATGTGTGCAAGATGATTTAAGTATGCACTTAAAAGTAATGTGAAAGTTACTTTTCCAGGTAACATGTAGGTTTAGGGCGCTCGCGCACGCAGCAACCAGCAGCCGGTGGCTTGTCACCAGACTGCAAACCAAGTCTACCTACGGGTACAAATAAGTAACAAAAAAAAACAAAAAACAAAAAACAAAAAAACTAATTACTTTAATCATGGAGTAATTTGTAAAGTAACTCAGTTACTTTTGAAAAGAAGTAACTAGTAACTGTAATTAGTTACTATTTTTTAGTAACTTTCCCAACACTGATAATCACGCTCTCATATGGCCTCGTCTTGGAATGGGCGCAGGTGTTAATCAGCGGCCCAAATTATCCCAGCTTTTCTTACCATCGTTTTGTCCTCAAGTTTGAAAAGGTTTTCGGCCACTCAAATCCTAAGGGGAATGCTTCCAGCTGCCTTTTGGAGCTCTACCAGGGCACCTTATCAATGGTTGATTTTTCTATCCACTTCCGCATTATTGCTGCTGAGTTGGGCTGGAACGACGTCGCACTCCGGGGTGCGTTTATGCGGGACCTCAAGTCAACCCTTAGAGACAAATTAGCATTTCGCGATGAACCTCCTTCACTGGACGCGTTGACCTCATCTTCCTGGTCCTGCCCTCAGTGACCACACAATTGGTGTTAGGCTTCTCCTGGTTACTCCTGCACAACCACTTAATTGACTGGTCGCAGGGTAACGTTTCTTCATGGAGTAATTTCTGTCTGTCCTCCTGCCTTCCCTCAGCCCTATGTTCACCCTCACTGCCTGCGTCCCCCTCTGCGGAGGGCCCCCCTGACTTATCTCTAGTCTCCAGTGAATTCCATGACCCAGCTCCAGTGTTCAGTAAAGCCTTATTCATGCTGCATTTCCCCTCTGGTCTGCTTTGGTACACGTGCGCTTTAGACAAGCCCGGCGCACGCGCGGCATTGTACATGCTCACTTTTTTCGTCTACCAGGCTAAGCAGTTGACACATGTGCACAACTGTTATTTGTAGTTTCGCCCCAGCCCTATAGGGAGCACAAATGCGCTAACACGCCAGTTTGTTCACCGGCTATAAAACACGAGAGTGACTCACATTTTTTTTTTGTAGCAACAACAATGACATTGTTTCAAGGAAAAGGAGGAATACCGTTTTCCAGTGCTCTTCTCCACCCAAGCTGCTGCTGCAAAGGATTCATGTATGTTTATTCTCATCTTATGCCTCATTGTCTTCCTTGTCTACTTTGTCTTTGCATGCTGTGTTGGTAGTGCCACCTCGTGAATGGGACGTTCAGTCTTGCGCATGCTCTGTCAGTGCGTTCAGATCGTGGGCAGGCTGCACGGTCACAAAATTTGGGCTGCACACGGTCGTCCGCCATAGAGCCCTGTGTACACTAGCAGAGTGGAGACGATGACATAAATTTCATCACACAAGGTTTCCGGTTGCACGTACATGGACAGCTGAGGTGCAGCATGAATCCAACTTAAGGCCAGAGCCCTGTCACTACCACCACATAGACCATACAACTGTGCCATCAACCTCCAGGGGGGGGGGGGGGGGGGGGGGGCCTCCCTTCCAGCAGGTTATATAGCTTGTCTGGCCCTGAGAGGTAGGCCATGGAGAAACATTTAAAAGAATCCCTCCAAGCGGGAATCAATAGACCATCCTCCTCTCCAGTTGGAGCTGGGTTCTTTTTTGTCGGCAAGAAGGATGGAACCCTAAGACCTTGCATTGACTACTGTGAGCTAAACAATATAACCATCAAGGATAAATATCCCCTGCCTCTGATCAAATCTGCATTTGATCTCCGCCAGGGCACCACCGTTGTCACCAAGTTAGACTTAAGAAACGCACACCATCTCATCCGCATTAAAGAGGGGCATGAATGGATGACTGAGTTCCATACCCCTTAGGCAATTTTGAATAGCTGGCTATGCCATTCGGGCTCACAAACGCCCCTGCAGTTTTCCAGAGACTAATTAATAATGTCCTACGTGATTTTCTAAACGTCTTTGTGTTTGTCTGCCTAGATGAAATCTTGGTGTTTTCGCTCTCCCTGGAGGAGCACAGGATCCATGTCAGGAGGGTGCTGCAGCGGTTGCTGGAAAACAGGCTCTATGTCAAAGCCAAGAAATGCGAGTTCTTCACCAACACTACTTCATTTCTGGGTTTCATCATCGCGAAGGGACAACTAAAGCCTGGCCCTGCCAAAATACAAGCGGTCACCAAGTGGCCCACTCCATCTAACTGCAAACAGCTCCAGCACTTTCTGGGCTTTGCCAACTTCCATAGGAGGTTCATTATCGGGTCATCATATATTAAGCTATGATGTGCATAGGTTCTGTAGTCGTGTTAGTTTCTTTTTTACTTTCCATGGGTAATCCCTTTGTCTGTCGTGTGTGTTTCTGTTGTTTGGCTGTCAACTGTCATGCTGCTGTTACACTGTAATTTCCCAGTTTGGGATCAATAAAGTACATCTATCTATCTATCTATCTATCTATCTATCTATCTATCTATCTATCTATCTATCTATCTATCTATTAAGAACTACATCCGCATTACAGCCCCCCCGACACAGCTCATGTCCACCAAGACTCCCTTCAAGTGGTCTGACCTCGCCAAGGCAGCCTTCGCCAAGCTGAAGGCGCGGTTTTCTGAGGCCCCAATCCTCTTCTAGGTGGACCCCTCATTGCAGTTCGTGGTGTTGGTGGATGCTTCAGATTGTGGTGTGGGGGCCATTCTGTCCCAATGGTCTTCTGCTGATGGGAAGATGCACCCCTGTGCTTTATTTTCTCGCTTTTTAAATCCAACAGAGAGGAACTATGACGTGGGTAACCGGGAGCCCCTGGCAGTTATAGTTATAGTTTATTGGTTTATTTGTCAGGGACCATGTACAGAAGAAAAACCTTAAACACAGGGTAAAGATGCTCTGTACCAGATTATAGCATTCTCACAAATTTCCATCTATGAGTCAAGTCAATTGCCAGTCAAGCTGGCACTCAAGGAGTGGCGTCACTGGCTGGAGGGGGCAGTGCAGCCTTTCGTCGTCTTTACAGATGACCGGAACCTAGAGTGCCTAAGGTCTGCCATGTACCTCAACCCATGCCAGCCCTGGTGGGCTCTGTTTTTTGGCAGATTTAATTTCACCCTGACATACTGGCCTGGCTGAAGAACGCCAAGGCCGACGCTCTCTATTGGCAGTACTCCCTGGAGATGGCTTCCTTCTCCAGTGAACCCATCTTGTCCCCTTCGTGTGTTGTGGGGGCCATCTCCCTAGAGATTGAGAGGAAGGTACGGGCCGCTCATCTGACAGAATCAGACCTGGTAGGAGGCCCCCGGGGCAGACTGTATGTTCCATCAACTGTGCAGGGCGAGGTCATCCACTGGGTACACACCGCTTGGTTCACTTGCCACCTGGGAGTAAACCACACCATTCACCACCTCCACTGAGCCTTCTGGTGGCCTTCATTCAGCTCAGATGCCCGGGAGTACATTCGGGTCTGCAATGTCTGTGCTGCTGGGAAGTTCTCCAACTCACCACCAGCTGGTCTTCTGCAGCCCCTTCCCATCCCCAGCCATCCCTGGTCACACATCGCGGTGGACTTTGTTACTGGGCCACCGCATGCAAATGTACAATTTTAGATGGGTGGAAAGTGTTGATTAGTTTTGTTTTTTACATCAGTTTTTACATCAGGATGCTCTTTGTCGACTACAGCTCTGCCTTCAACACCACCATCCCCCACAAACTCACCTACAAATTGTCTTTACTTGGCCTGCACCCCACCCTTTGTGACTGGCTACTGGACTTTCTGACTGGCAGGCCTCAGTCTGTCAGGATGGGTAAAAGGACCTCAGCCAGCATCATCACAAACACAGGTATCCCACAGGGTTGTGTTCTCAGCCCCATCCTCTACAGCCTCTTCATCCATGACTGTGTCACCTCCCACAAGGACAATGTCATCTTAAAGTTTGCGGATGACACAGCAGTGACAGGACGCATTACTGGTGGTAATGAAGCATCCTACAGGAGGGAGGTGGCCAGCCTGGTGCCATGGTGTGAGGACAACAACCTCACCCTCAACACGGACAAGATGAAGGAGATGATAGTGGACATGAGGAAGGGCAGGAGACCTCATTGGCCGCTGTTCATCCGGGAGCTTGAGGTGGAGAGGGTGAGCAGCTTTAAATACCTGGGCATCCACATCAGCGAGGACCTTACATGGGCACTTAACACCACAGAGCTGGTTAAGAGAGCTCAACAGCGGCTGTACTTTCTGAGGAGGCTGAGGAAGTTTGGCATGTCCACCAAGATCCTCAACAACTTCTACAGCTGCATCATCGAGAGCATCTTGACCAACTGCATCACTGCGTGGTACTGCAGCACTACTGCTTTGGACTGCAAACGCCTGCAGAGAATGGTGTAGACAGCGGAGAAGATCATCAGAACTCCACCCCCCTCTCTGCAGAGGATCTATCACCGCAGAGTCCAAAGGAGAGCTGCCTCCATCCTCCAGGACCCCACCCACTTCCAGCACAGAATGTTCACATTTCTATCCTCAGGCCTGAGGTACAGAAGTGTGAAATGCAGGACATCCAGACTAAAAAACTCCTTCTTTCTCACTGCCATCAGACTCCTGAATAAATAACAAAACTCCGGACGGAGCTTTGCAAGTAGGAATTCACACACTGGATGCTAAAACTGCACATTGCTCATTTGCACATTGTACAAAGTCTCACCCCGTCTCATGTCCATATCATCTCTGCTGCTAAATTATCATTGTACAGTCTACTGGGTATTATCAGGGCACACGGCTTTACACAGAGAAATTCTCACACTGGGTGCTAATTTGTACATTGCTTATTTACACATTGTACATAGTCTCCTGCCATCTCAGGTTCATATCCTCTTTGATATTTGTACAGTCTATTGGGTATTATCAGAGGTGAGTCATACTCATTCAGTGAATTTTTACTTACTCAGGGTCATGTTGTAGTCATCCAGTGAATTTTACATTTTCATTGTTCTTGTTTCCTCTAGTTTTAACTGCTTTAACTGTCCTAATTGCTTTTAATGTGTATTTATTAGTTTTTATTAGTATTTAGCATTAAGGTGTGTTTAATACCTTTATTAGCATTGATGTGTATTTATTACTTTGGCATTTGTTCAGAGAGCAGAATAAGAATTTCATTGCTCAGGAACTGTTGCATTTCTTAACTGTGCACATGATAATAAAACCTTTGAATCTTTACTGAGATGGGGTTGGAATGAAAGATTGTTAGGAGGATTTGATCCTGGCTCTTCAGCATACTAGACAATTGCCTTAACCACTACATCCCACAACTCCTTTGGGTCACACACTGACTGTCTCATATACTGACATAATGTTCCGCTGATAGATATTTCATGAAGATGACTTTTGGCACATGAACAGAATTGCATGAAATGTGGTGTTTTGCTGAAGAATACTATTATGATTGTGAAGTTTCATCAAGTCTGGATCAGTACATCAGAAAATAAATCAACAAATGTATGCCAAAGAGAAACTACAACTTAATTGACTTAACTTTATGTTTATACGTATTACAGTTTTTGCTCCTCATGCATTTTTAGCAAGGAGAAGAAAAATTACAGTCGATTTCCCACAGCAGCACTGCTTGGAACTCTAATTACCACACATCAGCTCTAAACAAACACGACATGTGTACAGTGATTGATTGCCATAGCCCAAATTTACATACACCAACTTAGTGAGTCTGATGATAGCATTGTGGAGTTTCAAAGGCAACTCATGCAAATGATGCACGGGTTTAGCAAAGCTTCATTTGCATTCTATTGATATCAGAAACTCTGTTTTGTTTTCATTATGACAAGATAAAGCTGTTTGTACTGCGCATTTATTTGTTTAAACTCGGAGATATTATTTTTTCTGCTCTTGTTTTTTCTGCAAGGTACAGTTCATAAATTCTATTTACATCCAAGTGTATCCTATCCAAATTAATTTAAATAACGATTAACTTCACCCTGATAACGTATTTAAATTGTTACTATGTCCCAGACTTGTTTTTTCATTCAACTGTTAGAATTTCAAATCAGTCCAGGGAATGAATTATTTTCACAAATTTTTACTGAAAACACTGTATTATGAGAAAATGTTTTTGGTAAACTTCCACATCAACAATAAAAAAAAAAAACGCATCTTTCTTTCTCTGAGTATGTCATGAACCTTGGTTTGGCTTCCAAACACGATTCTGACTTATTGTTATGTTTTGCCCTAGTTTCCACCTGGCACTTCAGGGAAGCTATTTGGCCTCTGCTCCCTGACAGCTTGGGCACGTCCCCTCCTCCTGTCAAGTGCCACCAGCTGTACGGTAATGGGTGTTCCCACACACATACACATGCGCACACACACACTCCATTCATTCTCATTCACACGCGCAGACACTCATGCACAGCTGAGGTTCATTAGTCCAGCCCACGCTTTCCCACACCGGCAATCTCTTTCCTCGTTTAGGTTATTATTTAAATGAGGAGTTAGTAGGAAGAGATCGCCGCAGCATTCACCCTCGTTCATGGCAGCTAGTTCTCCACAGATGTTGAACAACTTCCTTCACGCATTCAGCCTGACATTTTCAGACGTTCCTTCCTGGATGTTAGCAGCTGACCCAGCTTGTTTTCTCCCATCCTCCAGACTACACGGGTAGCCCCGGATCGCTCCAGTTCGGTGAGTCCTTGCCTTTCCTCCCGTGCTGACAGCTATTTAGTGGCACTAGGCTTCCCCGTCGCCGGGTTGTAGAGCATCCGGGCGACGCCCTGTATGTCTGGTGGCCATTTTACTCATCGTAACAATTCTCTGTATTTGTGGACATTTCTGGACTGGTTACTTTCATGAGTATTGTTAATAAAAGTGCACATTCTACTCCTGCTATTGGGTTTCTCATTTCCTTCCCACACGCATGGGGATTTATGACAGAATGCTGCAGCCCGACAAAAGAAACCCAGCGGAGTAGAAGTGTTTTTTCTTTATCTTTTTCCATACTTTTTTCTCTTCTTCCCCGACTTTAAACATGGTGGTTCAGATGGTGATGGAGTTGGAGCGGGAGCTGCGCTCATTGTGCTTCTTGCGAGGAGATTTTTTTTCATGGACGCAGAAGCCCAGTTCCTCCCTGGCTGTTCATCGGGCTCAGGACACCGCAAGGAGGGTGATGGAGCAAGACAGCCTCTGGGATCATCCAGAGGCGATGGAGAGCCTCCAGGACATCTTCGCTGTGCTGTGCATGGAATGAGATGAGGATCTCCCAGTGCTCGAGCTCCTCATGGCCACTTTGCTCATCTTTTCCTGAGGATGCGGGGCCTCTCTGCGTGGGTGACTCACTGCCCGGCACGGTACTCCGCATTATGGACTATCTCATTCCCAAGTCGCCCAGGAGGAGGAGAGGGAGGAATCCCCACCGCAAGAAGCGTCCAGCTCTGCTTACTACAGCTCCGCATCCCCACTCCGAGCCATACTCTGTTCCGTCACGGGAGGAAATGGAGGAACGCAGGTGGGCTCTTCTGGCAGAGAGGGACCTCATCTTGGAGGTCAAGCCGTGGCTCCTCCCGGAGATGGCCGACAGGCTAAAGGAACTTTCTCTGAGGGAGGAGGAACCGCAATCAGATGAGGGATGCCAGTAGAGGGGAGAGGACCCCTCAGAGACCGCTGGGGACCTCCAGTGCCAGGAGAACAGGCAAGTTTCTTCTCATTTAAATTTCACAATCGATGATCAACTTTTTCTGCCTCCTGGCAAGGGGACTCAGGGTGTGCAGTCCCCTGAGTGCTCTGCCCCAGCGGCATACAGCATTCTCGTGCCTGGTCTCAATGACTCCTGTCTATGTGCCCCTACGAGCCCATCGGTCCTGGATCCAGGTCACTCGGGGGAGGAGGAGCTGGAGGGCTGGGCGGGTCTAGCCCATGGGCCAGCGGAAGGGTCATCCACGGCCGCTATGCCACAGGAACCGGAGGTGTGGAGGACGGCGCCCAAGAGCACCACAACTACAACCTCCATTACGTCCACTGCGGGGGCAGCTGCAGTGGAGTCATCCCTCGGTTTAGACCTCCAGCCATGGGGACCCGGGGCATCATTGTCGGAGTCCTGGATGGCGGTAGAGCTTAAGCACAGGCAAGTATTCTCTCCTGTAGTTCATTTGTTGATGGTGGAGGGATCCTGTCTGGCTTTTGAGGAGGGGAGTCAGGTGCAGCTCTCAGCCACAGGTGCAGCAGAACTCCAGCCGGAGTCCACCGAGGGTGCATCAGAACTCCAGCCGGAGTCCACCGAGGGTGCATCAGAGCTCCAGCCGGAGTCCACCGCCGGTGCAGCAGAGCTCCATCCGGAGTCCACTGCCAGTGCAGCAGAGCTCCAGCTGGCGTCCACCGCCAGTGCAGCAGAACTCTAGCTGGAGTCCACCACCGGTGCAGCCACTTCCCAGACCGGGACCATCGCGGGTGCAACCACGTCCCAGACGGGGACCATCGTGGGTGCATCGGTCCCCCTGCCCCTAGCCTCGAATGGCAGGGGGGCTCCTGTTCACTGGTTGGGCCGCCAATGTTCCTGAGTGCGGAGGCTGCCTCTCCACCTTCCCCTCCAGTCCTGGTGGCTCCACTACAGGGGCCGGCCACCCGAAGGACTTGGCTTATGGGTCGGGTGGTTCATCGGCCCTGGCAGGCCGCCGGACATTATCCGTCGGGCCGCCTGCTGCATTTGGGACTTGGGCAGGCCACCCGATCTGCCACTCCTCATCATGCTGGGGGCCTGGGATTCTGGTCAACCCCCTGAACTTTAGACTTCTGGGGAGGGGGGTTAGTGTTCCAGGTTGGGGGCCGTTAGGAGGGGTTTGCTCGTTATCTTGTTTTTTTCTGGTTGTGTTTTCACCAGTTGCTTCCCTCCTAATTGGGTTTCCCCCACCTCCCACCCTGGGTTAGTGCATGTAGCCGGGGGTGGGGGGGTGGGGTGGATTTCCCTCGTGGGGGTTGTGTCTTTTCTTTTTAGCTGATGGTACTGGGGTGTCTGGTATCCACCCCTGGGGAAGGGTGTGTGTGTCATGAACCTGGGTTTGGCTTCCAAACCTGGTTCTGACTTATTGTTATGTTTTTCCCTAGTTTCCACCTGGCGCTTCAGGGAAGCTATTTGGCTTCTGCTCCCTGACAGCTTGGGCATGCCCCCTCCTCCTGTCAAGTGCCAGCAGCTGTATGGTAATGGGTGTTCCCACGCACATACTCATACACACACTCACACTCCATTCATTCTCATTCACACGCGCAGACACTCACTCATGCACAGCTGAGGTTCATTAGTCCAGCCCACGTTTTCTCACACCGGTGATCTCCTTCCTTGTTTAGGTTATTATTATTTAAATGAGGAGTTAGTAAGAAGAGATCGCTGCAGCATTCGCCCTCGTTCATGGCAGCTAGTTCTCCACGGATGTTGAACAACTTCCTTCACGCATTCAGCCTGACATTTTCAGACGTTCCTTCCTGGATGTTAGCAGCAGACCCAGCTTGTTTTCTCCCATCCTCCAGACTACACGGGTAGCCCCGGATCGCTCCAGTTCGGTGAGTCCTTGCCTTTCCTCCTGTGCTGACGGCTATTTAGCGGCACTAGGCTTTCCCATCGCTGGGCTGTAGAGCATCTGGGCAGTGCCCTGTATGTCTGGTGGCCATTTTACTCATCTTAACAATTCTCTGTATTTGTGGACATTTCTGGACTGGTTGCTTTCATGAGTTTTGTTAATAAAAGTGCACATTCTACTCCTGCTCTTGGGTTTCTCATTTCCTCCCTTGTGCGCCGCACTATGGTGCACGGGGATTTATGACAGAGTAGAATGATACAGAAGCAGACAGTGACCAAAAGCAGATATGATCATTATCTTTTTTATTCTGTTTTCTTAAGCTCATGTGACAAATTAATGTGCTAGCATGGAAAAAAGCTCATTTTCTGATGAAAACAAAATGATAAAAAAATACTTTCATACAGACTTTTTTCTTTCAGTTGAACTGTAAAACTAAGATTAAGAAATATCATTATCGTTCAAACCTTATATGGAACCTACTATATCTGCCTGTCTGTGAGCAACGACACTCCGTTGACCTTGTGAGGCATTCAAAGTCGTGACCACACTTCATTTGAATGCCCTTTACCTCATATATCAGTAAACAAAGCCTATCATTTAAACTTTGATCTTAACTTCCCCTCCTTAACAATTCTGCCCTTTCTGTCATGCCTTCATAAAGGATGTACACAGAGTTCCTGAATGTAAATTTTATCCAAATAAACAAACTTAATTAACTTTGTGGTCAAAGCCACCGCCCCCTTGAAATTCACTGAGCCAGGAAAGGGCTTGGCCACAGTCATTTGTCAGTAAAAGGACTAGTGGTTGTGGCTTCCATTCACCTTGAAACCCTCTGTAAAAAAGTTTGAATCACCAGCATTTTATTCAAAGTCCACAGGTTTCTAAATGGATGGACTGAACAAAAGGACATTCATTTACAAATGCAAAAGGTCATTTAAAGGTTTTGCTTTATTTGTGTCATGAATGACCAAGTTATCTGAATCAAGAACAGCAAATTTTAATATCCTTCATCAGTCAGGTTCCAACTATCTCATATACTGTAGCAGTTTACAGATCAGCCTTTCAGAATGGAGCCTGGTAATGGACCATTCTCTTCAATCTCCACCATAAATCTCTAGTTGGACTGAGATCCAGACAAGTTGTTGGTATGTATTAAAGAAAAGCTTAATGTCCTTATTTCAGTGGCAAGACGCATTATCTTTACTTCATTATTACCAAACCAGCTATTGACTGATAGAATGAGAAAAGTGAACAAAACTTCAATGAACACCTGTGCATTTATTATAGAGGTAATGGCTGCCATCTGGACCTTTACATGACATCCAAACCTATCATCAATGACTGTGGATATAATAATTGTTCATGGGAACAGCAGCAAACAAAGGTTAATCTTCTTGTACAATACAGGTATCCATCACTAAATATCACATTCATCTAATCATCCACAGTTCATTGACAGTCCATAGATTGAGGCCCCAGCATTGTGAAGTTTGCTCTGTACATGTCTGTTCTTTTCTTCTTCTCTATCCCCTCACCCCCCAGCCAGTCACAGCAGATGACTGCCCCTCCCTGAGCCTGGTTCTGCTGGAAATGTCTTCCTGCTAAAAGGGAGTTTTTCCTCTCCACCTTCGCCAAGTGCTTGCTCACAGGGGATCACCTGATTGCTGGAGTCTTTCTGCAATTGTGGGGTTTTCCCCTACAGTTTGACAATGCTATGAAATGACTGTTGTTGTGAAATAGCGCTATATAAATAAAGCTGGATTGAATGACTGGTTTTCTTTAGCCAACTTTAAGAAGAAGAAGCCATCTCTGTTGTCATTCAGCAGAACAAAATTACATTTCTCCTATCTACATTTCTCCTATCTACAATGTCAATCACATGAAGAATCAGAGGGGTCGCTGCAATGCAAGGCGCCGCCATAAACAACTTTTCCTTCCCCCATTCTATTATGCTGAGCACCAAGCTAGAAAGCAGGAAGTACCATTTTTTTATGGTCTTTGTTATGACTTGAACCCCCAACCTCCCGGTTCAACTACAGTCATGAGAAAAAAATTGGACACCCCTTTAAATAGTCAGTTCTTTATTAAGAAATGTTCACATATCTATGTCTAACCTTGTTTTGTTTTATTTGCATTTTTTTAACATTTATTTTAGCCATTTTAAGTGGGAATTAATGTGGGGGTGGCCTAAAAAGATGGGTGTGTCCTAATTTATTCCTCACTATTTGTTTAGAATGACATTTTGCAGAAAATTTGAAAAAAGTCTTTAATTCATTTTTAATTGTTTAGTTGTATTACATGAATCTCTCAATATTTTTAACATTGAAATTAAGTATCCATATGTCCAAATATGTAAAAAAAACCACCCAGGCTTATACAGGGTGTCCTAATTTTTTCACATGACTGTAGGCCACCACTCCAGTAGTTAACTTTGTTTTCTTCTGTTTAGGTTGCAACAATGGTTTACATTTGGCTTTTGTGTAATCTTATTTGCTCCTTGAGACTTAGGATTCTCAGACAGCCATTTTGTTTTACATGTCTCTTTTGTGCATTTTCTATTCTCAAGCTGTAGACACAGCAGAGTGAGAGCCAACATCTTTTGCCACACTCTGTGATGAATTACGTTCTTGAAGAGGTTTCATAATCCATTCCATTCTTTCAACTTATAGCTCTCCTGTCTGGGCCCTGTTTCCTGTCAACTGCGCAGGTGCAGCAGATCTTTAAGGTCTGTAAGCACTAACTGCAGACTAATTTTTGTATTTAGACTTATACAGGTATTCATTTTAGAAATGTAAATTACAGAAGGATTTTTGTTTAATGTCTGTGCTATTTCTTTCTCTAAAAAAGGCTTGAATGAACATCCTTCAGGAAGGGTGATTACATAATGCTTTTCCAGGGTTGTATATACCTATAATGTTTTTTTTTTTTTTTATAACTAAGGGTTTTCTACTCTGTATATCTACATTTCCTCACTACAACAGCTCATGTTTTTCCATGTTACTGCCAAGTGTCCTTTTCTTTTTAACTATGTACTGACATAACGCACGGCTCAGGAGACACGCACACACAGGCTTAGAGTAGTTCAAAGAGTTTATTAACAGCAGGAGTGTGTGAGTGTGTGTCTGCGGGATGCAGATGTGTTGGTGGTGGCGTCTGCTTCAGGCACAGAGGCAGATGACCGTTCGGCCGAGCAACCCTATGGAGAGAACACAGGGAGAGGGTGACGGGCATACACCAACACAGGATGAATTGTGGCAAGAGAAGATCTTACTTGAGTTGTCAGGATAGCTGGCACAGCAAGGGGAACGTAGCCCGGGAGACAGCCACCTGGAGAGCTCCGTGCAGCAGCGAAGGATGGGCGATGGAACGGAGACGTCCGCCGCCGGGGAATCCACCTGTGCACAGGGGAGCAGACTGGAAAGGAGGTAAGGGTTCTTACCCAGAATAGCGATGCTGAAGAAAGGAAAGCTCACGGTGGTGAGGGAACGAAGTCTGACGGCTTCAGGCCGAGCCTCCGGGCGAGGCGGCTTTTATCCCTCGCCGCTGATGAGGATCAGGTGTGTGAGCAGGTGGCGCCGCTGATGAACGGTGCGGCGTGACAGTACTCCCCCCTCTAGCAGCGCCTCCTGGCGATGGCTTATCTGGGTGCGCTCGGTGGAAGTCCGCGATGAGCGATGGGTCCAACACAAACGACGGGGGCACCCATTGTCGATGCTCGGGCCCATAGCCCTCCCAGTCCACCAAGTATTGCAACCCACGACCTCGGCGCCGGGAGTCCAGGATGGAGGAGACGGACCAGGCCGGGTGGCCACCAATCATCCGGGGCGCGGGTTGCGCTGCAGGAGGAGGGCAAAGGGGGTCGGTGACTGCCAGCTTCACCTTTGACACGTGGAAGGTGGAATGGATGCGGAGGGAGGGGGGAATAGCCACGCGCACAGCCACCGGGTTGATGATCCGGGTGATGGGGAAGGGACCCATGAAGCGCTGTGCCAGCTTCCTCCTCTCGCCTTTTAGGGTGACGTCCTGGGTGGAAACGTAGACAAGTTGCCCAACTCTGTACGCCGGGGCAGGTCTTCTACGCCGATCCGCCACGGTCTTGTTGCGCTCCGCTGTGCGTAAAAGTGCATGACGCGCGGCGGCCCAGGTGAAGCGGAACTGCCTCACGTGCGCCCTAACTGACGGAACAGTTACCTCGCTCTCCTGCGCTGGAAGCAGCGGGGGGTCGTAACCCAGGGACGCCTTGAAGGGGGACATCCCCGTTGCAGAAGAGCGGGCGGTGTTGTGGGCGTACTCCACCCAGGCGAGATGGTTGCTCCACGATGTCGGCTTGGATCTTGCAACACAGCGGAGCGCAGCCTCCAGCTCCTGATTGGTCCTCTCACACTGCCCGTTAGACTGGGGGTGATGGCCGGAGGAGAGGCTCACCTTGGCTCCGATGGCGTTGCAAAAGGATTTCCAAACCTCGGATGAAAATTGGGGACCCCGGTCCGAGACCACGTCCACCGGGATCCCATGCAGCCTGACCACGTGTTGGACGAGGAAGCCCGCCGTCTCCAGGGCGGTAGGAAGACCTCGCAGGGGGACGAAGTGTGCTGCCTTGGAGAAACGGTCCACGATGGTCAGGATGGTGTCGAATGAGTTGGAAACTGGGAGCCCGGTGACGAAATCCAGTGCGATGTGCGACCATGGCCTGCCAGGGACGGGCAGAGGCTGGAGCAGACCCGCTGGAGGGGCGTTTCCCGATTTACTGGTGGCACAAATTGGACAAGCCCGGGCGTAGCGGGCTGCATCCCTCCGCAGGCCCGGCCACCAAAAGGACCGTTGGAGGAGGCTGATCATCCGAGAGGTGCCGGGATGACAGGTGAGCCGGGAGGTGTGGAGCCAGTGGATGACCTCTCCTCGGACCGCAGACGGAACGAACAGTCTTCCCTCCGGTCCGCCGCCAGGATCAGGTTCCACCTCCTGTGCCTTCCGGATCTTGTCCACAATGTCCCAAGAGATAGCTCCCATGACGCACGACCTGGGCAGGATAGTGTGGGGCGTCTCCTCAGCCCCCACGGGGGTGAACTGTCTAGAGAGGGCGTCAGGCAGGCCGTTCTTGGAGCCTGGCCTGAAGGTGATAGAGAACCGGAACCTGGCGAAGAACAGAGACCAGCGCGCCTGGCGGGCATTCAGGCGCTTGGCAGATCGTAGGTACTCTAAATTCTTATGGTCCGTCAGGACCACAAACGGCAGGTCCGCCCCCTCTAGCCAGTGGCGCCACTCCTGTAGGGCGAGTTTAATGGCCAGGAGCTCTCTGTCCCCCACATCATAGTTCCTCTCCGCCGGGGACAGGCGCCGGGAGAAGAAGGCGCACGGTCGCTTGGTGCCATCGTCCGGTGACAGCTGGGATAACACTGCTCCCACTCCCGTGTCCGATGCGTCCACCTCCACAATGCACTGCAGCGCGGGGTCGACCTGGCGAAGGACCCGGGGGGAGGAGAACTCCGCCTTCAGCGCCTTAAAGGCAGCATCGACCTCTTCGGTCCACCAGAACGGAACCTTCGGGGACGTGAGGCGGGTCAGTGGTCCGACGATCCAGCTGAAATTTGGGACAAAACGGCGGTAAAAATTGGCGAAGCCAACAAACTGTTGCACCTGCTTCCGAGATGCGGGAGTAGGCCACTCCACCACCGCCTTCACCTTCTCTGGGTCCGGGAGCACCTGGTCTTGGGCGATGATGAATCCCAGGAAGGATGTGGTCCTAGCGTAAAACTCGCACTTCTCAGCCTTCACGTACAGACGATTCTCCAGCAGTCTTTGAAGGACCCGCCTCACATGGACCCGGTGCTCGTCTCTAGACGGAGAGAAGATCAGAATGTCGTCCAGGTAGACGAACACGAAGAGGCCGATGAAATCCCGGAGGACGTCATTGATGAGGCGCTGAAAGACGGCAGGAGCGTTGGTCAGCCCGAACGGCATGACGAGATACTCAAAGTGGCCGTTCGGGGTACGGAAGGCTGTTTTCCATTCATCTCCCTCCCGGATCCGGACGAGGTGGTAAGCGCTGCGGAGATCCAGCTTGGTAAACCAGGTCGCCCCCTGGAGGGAGTGGAAGGCAGTGTCCATGAGGGGCAGGGTGTAACGGTCCCTCTCAGTGATGTCATTAAGCGCTCGGTAGTCAATACAGGGACGGAGGGAACCGTCCTTCTTCCCTACAAAGAAAAACCCCGCCCCCACGGGTGATGACGATGGGCGGATAATCCCAGCGCTCAGTGATTCCTTCAGGTACGTATTCATAGTCTCCTTCTCCGGCGCCGACAGGCTGTAGAGCCGACCAGATGGCAGGGGGGCCCCCTGGCGGAGATTGATGGGACAGTCATATGGTCGATGCGGGGGAAGAGACATGGCTTTCGACTTGCTGAATACCATACCCAGGTCGTGAAAATCCGGGGGCACCAGTGACAGGTCCGGGGGTGCTGTATCCGCCACAGGAGGAGCCGCGGACGGTGAGCAGGCAGCGGACTGAAGGCAGGTGCCCATGCAGAAGGTACTCCACGCCGACACCCCAGCTGACCTCCAGTCCAGGACAGGATTGTGGAGGCGTAGCCAGGGATACCCCAGGATGACGGGCGACACAGAGTTGGGCAGGACGTAGAAAACCATTTCCTCCCGGTGGTTTCCTGAGATGATGACTGGGACAGGAATGGTTTGATGGGTAACTCTCCCAAGGGAGGCACGGGAGAGATGGACCAGGGAGATGGGGTGTTTGAGCGCCTGACAGCGGATGCCCAATCGGGTTGCCAGGCCTTGTGAAATGAAGCTGCCCTCTGCGCCCGAATCCACCAGTGCGTGGGTGAGGTGCCCAGTGGGGTTGTGGCAAAAACGGATGGGCAGCTTTAATTGAGTGAGGGGACTTTGCCGATTGACGTCCGCGAGGCCCCCTACAGTGACTCGCGGACCCCACCGTTTGGCTTTTGTGGGCAAAGCTCTACCGTGTGTTGATTGTCCCCGCAATACATGCAGAGACCCAACTCACGGCGGCGCTGTCTCTCTGCCGGGGAGAGCTTTGCCCAGCCCGTCACCATCGGCTCCGACTCCTCGGGGCACGATGGTGGCGGCGTCACCAGGGGGCGAGCTTGGGGCAGGCGTAGCGGGACTCCTCGAGGACGAGAAGCAGACGGCTTCCGTCCTGAGGAGCGCTCGCGCAGCCTGTTGTCCAAGCTGATGGCCAATGAGGTTAGCTCCGCTAACGTTCCGGGGATATCCCGTCCAGCCAGTTCATCCCTCAGATCACTATTGAGGCTGCGGAGAAACAGGCCGCAGAGGGAGCGCTCCTCCCAGCCCAGTTCCTCCGCCGCTACCCGGTATTCGATGGCATAATCCGCGGCCGACCGGTTTCCCTGCTGGAGAGCGAGAAGCCGATCGACCTGGACCGCCTCGGAACAGGAGTGATCAAACACCTCCAGGAAGCGCCTCACGAACTCGGCATAGGTGAGGGTGGCATAACTGGGTCTCGCCATAATAGCGTAGGCCCAAGTTAAAGCACGCCCCTCCAGGAGGTTCCCTATGTAGCCGATCCGGCTGTGATCTGAGGGAAAGTCTCCGGGCACACGGTCAAACACGGACTCGCACTGCATCACAAACCCCCGCGCTCCGCCGAGCTTTCCGCTAAAGTGGGCGGGGGTCGGAATGGGTGTGAGTCGGGCCGGTGCCACTGGAGCTGGCTGGACGGCCACCGGAACAGCAGGAGCTGCGCCACCCTGAGGAGCCGGGGGGAACGGCTGCTGGGGGTCCAGGCGGTCCAATCGGCCAGTGATAATTATCAATTGATTCAGGATAACCTGCTGTTGATAAGCTATTTGATCCACTCTAGCCTCGAGAGTGGTAAGCCGGTGTGCGAGCCCGCCGTCCGCCGAGCCGCTCTGCTGAAGCCGTACTGACATAACGCACGGCTCAGGAGACACGCACACACAGGCTTAGAGTAGTTCAAAGAGTTTATTAACAGCAGGAGTGTATGAGTGTGTGTCTGCGGGATGCAGATGTGTTGGTGGTGGCGTCTGCTTCAGGCACAGAGGCAGATGACCGTTCGGCCGAGCAACCCTATGGAGAGAACACAGGGAGAGGGTGACGGGCATACACCAACACAGGATGAATTATGGCAAGAGAAGATCTTACTTGAGTTGTCAGGATAGCTGGCACAGCAAGGGGAACGTAGCCCGGGAGACAGCCACCTGGAGAGCTCCGTGCAGCAGCGAAGGATGGGCGATGGAACGGAGACGTCCGCCGCCGGGGAATCCACCTGTGCACAGGGGAGCAGACTGGAAAGGAGGTAAGGGTTCTTACCCAGAATAGCGATGCTGAAGAAAGGAAAGCTCACGGTGGTGAGGGAACGAAGTCTGACGGCTTCAGGCCGAGCCTCCGGGCGAGGCGGCTTTTATCCCTCGCCGCTGATGAGGATCAGGTGTGTGAGCAGGTGGCGCCGCTGATGAACGGCGCGGCGTGACATGTACAGTACATCCCATTTTGTTAAGAAGGCACATAAACATAAAGGTTTACTTTATTTCTAGAACCCACACATAGGAGCTAGAAATGCTATTTCTTTCTACCTAGCACACCTGCATGATCTGAATGACAATATGGTTCACTTTGACAAACTGTTACTGGCTGGAATGTCAACGCTTACTGCAAAATCATGAGGGTATTGGAATAAACCGGAAAATGGTGATGGCTCTGATGAAGCTGCAATAGCACATCTGGATGTAAGTAAACTGATGTACTACAAAAATGATTTGAATTTAATCACTGGATGTTTCTGTGCTTAATATACCCCAGGGAATGGTCCTGCTGACCACTCATGTCACAAAAGCCCGTCCCCGATAATGGTTTATCTGAGCTTCTATATTCTCACATTCAGACAATTTTACATCGGTTAACTCAGAATGCTTTCAGCAACAAAGCTAACCAGGTGACATTAACATAAACAACTCTAATGTCAACCATGAATCTCAGTGCCAGAACAGGGTGGGGTGAACTGGGGCTCATTGGCATTTCATAAAACATGCACTGAAACAGGTCATTGTGAAGAAGGGTGTTTAATCTCCAGGAGGCACTGCAATATTTAAACCTTGAGGTTTTTTGATCAAAGCATGTCACAGACATTACCACCTCTGAGAATCACGTGGACATGTGGAAATAGGACATTATATGTCCCATTAATTTAATTATTTTTTTTTTATTTAACCAGGAAGTCCCTTGAGATTGCCATCTCTTTTTCAAAGGGAGACCTGGCCAAGATGACACACCAGCACATAGAACAATAGGACAACAAAAGTCAGCACATCTAAAACAATATAAAACAATTCAAAACAATAAAACTAATAAAACTAATAAAATAGGTAAAAACCAATAAAAACATTACCAAAAAACAGCTCAGGAAAAGCATCTAGAATCCTCTGTAATATATCTCCTTATCAAGGTTTTGTATTTGTTTGGTTCAACCAGTTCATTTAACTGTAATGTTTCTGAAGATCATTCCAAAACAAAGGAGCATAATAAGAAAACAATGTTTTTCCAGATTCACTGAACATCCATCCATCCATCCATCTTTTACCGCTTATCTGGGGGTCTGGGTAGCGGGGGCATCAGACCAGGCAGAGTAGCCCAGACTTCCACCTGGTTCACATAGCACCATGATCTCTCTTGCAGGTGGTGAGCCCACTGGAGGGTGGACCCATGTACACTGGATCCTTGATGTAACGTTTTTCATGAACACTTGAGGAATGTTATACAACAGCCACTTAGAGGAACGAGCGTTACAGCAGCTGTTTATAGGAAATAAAAGATTACAGAGATATGATGGCAAATTACCCAGTATGGCTTTGTAAATAAAGATGAACCAGTGCCGTTTTCTCCTTATGCTGAGAGAAGGACAGAAGACTCGATTATACAGAATACAGTGATGTGTACGAGACACTGAGTTGGTTATGAACTGTAAAGCACTGTGATAAACAGAATCCAAGCATCACAAAATAGAGGCAACTGCATGCATGTAGTCATGTGAAAAAATTAGGACACCCCATTAAATATTCAGTTCTTTATTAAGAAATGTTCACATATCTATGTCTAACCTTGTTTTTGTTTTATTTGCATTTTTTTTAACATTTATTTCAGCCATTTTAAATGGGAATTAACGTGGGGGTGGCCTAAAAAGATGAGGGTGTCCTAATTTATTCCTCACTATTTGTTTAGAATTACATTTTACAGAAATTTTGAAAAAAGTCTTTAATTCATTTTTAATTGTTTAGTTGTATTGAATTAATCTCCCAGTATTTTAAACATTGATATTAAATATCCATATGTCCAAATATGTAACCTCCCCCCCCCAAAAAAAAACAGGCTTATACAGGGTGTCCTAATTTTTTCACATGACTGTATATAATGTCCCCATAATCTAAAACACTTAAAAAAGTAGTCTGCACCAGAATTTTCTTAGCATCAATATTAAAGCATGCCCTATTTCGGTAGTAAAAACCCAGCCTAACCTTAAGTTTTTTCACCAGTTTTTCAATGTGTACTTTAAATGACAGCTTATCATCCACCCATATTCCCAGGTACTTGTAGGATGATACCTGTTCGATTGACTCCTTCCTTACAGTGAAGATTGACATGTCAGAGTGCTGTAATTGAGCTCTGGAAAAAAGCATACATTTAGTCTTTTTTGCATTAAGAATGAGTTTTAAGTTACTTAAAGATCTCTGCAGCTGTTCAAAGGCTGTCTGCAGCTCCTCAACAGCTTCTTGCAAGGAGGGTGCAACTGTATAAATTACTGTATCATCTGCATACAGGTTTATCTTAGCTGTTGCCTGGTCTTTTCCTATATCATTAACAAAAATGAAAAACAACACACGTGCTAAAATTGAGCCTTGTGGGACCCCTGAAGAAATTTCCCTGAAACTAGACTTGTAACCATCACAGCACAAGCACTGGGTTGTGTCTGTCAAATATTTTCTAAACCAGTTTACCACCTTATCACTTATCCCACTATCTAAAAGTCTTTTTATCAATAGTTGATGATCAACAGAATCAAAAGCTTTACATAAATCCACAAATATTACAGCACAGTGTTGTTGTTTTTTATCCAAGGCATTAGTGATATCATTCAATATTGCTATGGATGCAGTCAAAGTACTGTGACCTGCTCTAAATCCCGAGTCTCACATAGTATGTTGTTGTCAGCCAAAAACGGTTTCAACTGTGAATTTACTTGAGAATCAAATATTTTAGCCAAAATACAAAGCTTACTGTAGATATAGGATGATAATTATTTAGATCTGAGGGTTTCTCCCCTTTCAGTAGAGGGAGGACATAGGCTGCCCTCCAAACTTTAGGAATGTAGTTAGTCTTGAGGTTACAATTGAAAATGTGTGTGATAGGCTCTGCGATGAGATCAGCTGACAATTTTAAAAAGCAAAGATCCAGGTTATCTGGTCCAGAGCTGCTTGAAAAGATGGTACACAATGGATTTGATCCCAATTTGGGAGTCGAACTTCCAGCGCTCGTGGCACAATTGTTATAAGCAGATCCAACTGATAAAAAATGCTCGCTGAATTGACTAACAATATCTTCTTTTTTGTTTATTTCAGTTGAATGGACAACAATGCGGTCAGGAAGGCACATTGGAGGGCTTCATGAACTGATGGCTGAACATTCTCCTACAGGATTTTTTGGTAGAGAGCAGAATTCATGGTACTGTCAATTAGGGCAAGTTGTCCAGGTCCTGAAGCAGCAAAGCAGCCCCACACCATAACACTACTACCACCATGTTTGACTGTTGATAGGATGTTCTTTTTATGAAATTCTGTGTTAGTTTTATGCCAGATAAAACAGGACATGTTTTCCAAAAAGTTCAACTTTTGTCTCCTCAGTCCCCAGAATATTTTCCCAAAAGTCTTGAGGATCATCTAAATGCTTTCTGGCAAATGTGAGATAAGCCTTTATGTTCTTTTTGTCCAGCAGCAGTTTTTGTCTTGGAACTCTCCCATGGATGCCATTTTTGCCCAGTCTCTTTCTTATTGTTCCATCATGGATCAGTGTCCAAACTGAAGCAAGTGAGGCCTGCAGTTCTTTAGACGTTGTTCTGGGTTTTTATTTCTCATCTGTTCTTGAATTTCTTTAGATCACAGTGGCAGCACGGTGGTGCAGTGGTTAGCACCGTTGCCTTACAGCTAGAAGGTTCCTGGTTCGAATCCCCAGGTTGGCAGGGGTTGGAACCTTTCTGTGTGGAGTTTGCATGTTCTCCCTGTGCTGCGTGGGTTTACTCCGGGGGCTCCGGTTTCCTCCCACAATCCAAAGACATGCATGTTAGGTTAATTCTTTCTTCTTCTTTTAATCCCTTCACACCCGAAGGTGTATATGGGCGGCGCCTATCTCCGTTTCTCTGACCCTAGGCCACACAGCTACTGTAAGTAGTGAAAGCTACAGCAGGGGGTCAGTCCTCTGGTAGCTCTGTGTGTAACTTTACTTTCCCCATTCCATTATGCGGAGCACCACGCTAGAAGGCAGAAAGCACCATTTTTATATGGTCTTTGGTATGACCCGGCCGGGATTTGAACCCCTGCCTCCCGGGTGTGGGGCGGATGCTCTACCAACTGAGCCACCACTCCGGTAGGTGGCTCCGGTAGGTGGTTAGGTTAATTGGCTGTTCTAAATTGTCCCTAGATATCTGTTTCCTATAGGCCCTTAGAATAGAGGGTTAGTATTAGTGAAAGCGCTTTGAGTGGTCTTTGTGACTAGAAAAGCGCTATATAAGTGCAGGTTAGTTAGTTAGTTAGTTAGTTAGGATGTGTTGCTTTTTGAGATCTTTTTGCCTACTTCAGGTTGTCAGGTTCTATTTAGGTGATTTCTTGATTCAACAAGTCTGGCAGTAATCAGGCTTGGGTGTAGCTACTGAAACTGAACTCAGCTTTCCAAAAATTGTGGTTAATCATAGTTAATTCATGATGCAACACGGGGAGCAATTACTTTTTCACATAGGCCCAGGTACGTTTGGATAGTTTTTTTCCTTTAATAAATGAAAACATCATTTGAAAACTGCATTTTGTATTTATTCAGGTTGTCTTTGTCTGATATTAAAATTTGTTTGATGATGTGAAACACTGAAGTGTGGCAATTGTGCAAAAATATAAGAAATCAGGAAGGGGGCAAATACTTTTTCACAGCGCTGTATCTGATATTAGCACATTTCAGAATCGGTTTGTCCAAAAGAAACTTTGCACTGGATTTGCTGAAAAAGAAATTAAACATTAGTTACTTTACTGTAAGTGAGGCTACCCTTCCTTACTAATTTCAACTGACTTTCAGTGATGTCTCCCAATTTCTTACTTTCTTTCAGCTATATAATAAAGAATACACGAAGTGTTTCATTATTCAAATTCATTCATTTCATTATTCAAAAAAGTGTGAGAAGATCCACAAAGGAAGAGAAGAGATTGGAGGTATTGGTATGAAGGATTAAAATAGAACGCAGGTTAATATATATATTTTACTAGATAATCACATTTGACTTGATTTTCTGATTAAAACACACACACACACCAAAATTAGTCATTTATTGTTTCAAAAGAGTTCAAGTGAGATTTAACATTTAGGCTACACATGTGATCGGTGTGTTTCAAAAACTCTTAAACTGTCAAAAATCATTTTTATGTTGTCATCTGTCTACATCAGGGGTGTCCAACCAGGTGCCATGGAGAGCCAAGACCCTGCAGGTTTTCTCTTCTACCCAGTCTCTTCAGCAGGTGTTTTCACTTATCAGCAATCAGTGGGAAGAAGTTCACAGAAATCTGCTGTTGAAGACACTGGTTGGAGGTAAAACCTGCAGGGTCTTGGCTCTCCATGGCACATGGTTGGACACCCCTGGTCTACATCATCAGCTGTAATGATTATCCTCAGCTGTTTAGTCCAGGACACGTGTTTGAAGTCACCGGCTGGGTTTTAAAGCTGTCATAGGCTGCCATCTAGTGGTAACAACTGCTTTTAAAATTTAAACCCAAGGCTATTCTTGGGGGGAACCACCCCCCCCCCAAAAAAAAACAACAACAAGCGCCTTCTCTGTGTTCCAGATGTGCCCCTAGTTACCTGTTCACCCACACACCTAAACTGCCCATTGGCTTAAATCCGTTTATCAGTACTATATTATGCTCACTTTAATTGCATTATCAGAACAACAAATGTTCTGATAATTTGAAAAAATGCATTTTTCTATGGTAAACGGAACAACAAGAAGCTTTTTTTTTTTGCAATTAATTTAAAATGTTCTAAATGTGCGACTTTGTGTAGGTAGAAAAATGGGGGAAAATCATGACTCAATATCAATGGTAATTTATACAACAGTTCGTTCTGACCAAGCAATCTGATTGGACAATAGGGATTCCAGGAGTTACTATATTCCCCTATAATAACACTTGGATGTTTCACAGAATATGTATCACTCCACTTCAGCTGTGTTTTAATAATCTGTAAATTAAAGTTAATATCAGCAACTTCTTATAGAGGGGTTGCACATGACGTCAGTGGTCACATGCCACATTGTTTGGCTGCCATTTTGGACGGAAAATAGCTGTAAACCCTGTGTTAATAATAATAATAATAATTCCACTAGCACCTACACAGCCCGACTCAACATGGTGTTGTTCGTTATCCATTACGACTGAATACCACCTTCAGTGAGTGAGATCTTTACAGCAAGGCAGCCCGACACTCCTATGACATCATTTGTATGTGACAAGCAAAACAAAAGGTGGATATAGAGGCGAGCCTGCTGCTCGCTGGCTTTTTGCCAGAGTAAAAGCAAAAAACGAGAACCAGACAAGGCTACAGACAGCGAGACAAAATTCTGGAAAAGTACTGGAGAGCTTAGGAAGCCACTGAGCAGCGGAAGACGTGAGGATATGAACTAGATCACATGCACCGTGTTCCAAATTATTATGCAAATAGGATTTTAGTGTCATAAACATTCAATTTTTTTTTGTTTTTCAATTAAACTCACGGATGGTATTGCGTCTCAGGGCTCTTTGCATCACTGATATCAATCTCAGACACCTGTCATAATTAGTTTGCCAGGTGAGCCCAATTAAAGGAAAACTACTTAAGAAGGATGTCCCACATCATTAAGCATGCCACAGGTTTCAAGCAATATGGGAAAGAAAAAGAATCTCTCTGCTGCTAAAAAAGCATCAAATAGTGCAATGCATTGGACAAGGTGGGCTGCACGGTGGCGCAGTGGTTTAGCACTGTGGCAGCACAGTTTTACCCTCGGCCTGGGGATCGCAGGGATCATGAGATCGTGGGTTCGATCCCAGCCCCCGACCAACAGTGAGCTGTGTGTAGTTTGCATGTTCTCCCCATGTTGCGTGGGTTTACTCTGGGATTTCTCCGGTTTCCTCCCGCATACCAAAAACATGTAGGTTTAGGGCGTTCGCGCACGCAGCGACCAGCAGCCGGTGGCTTGTCACCAGACTGCAAACCAAATCTACCTACGGGTACAAATAAGTAACAAAAAAAAAAAAAAAGTATGAAAACATTAGATATTTCACGAAAACTTAAGGGTGATCATCGTACTATGAAGAAATTTGTGGCTGATTCAGAGCACAGACGAGTTCATGCAGATAAAGGCATAATGAGGAAGGTTTCTGCCAGACAAATTCATTGGATTAAGAGAGCAGCTGCTAAAATGCCATTACAAAGCAGCAAACAGGTATTTGAAGCTGCTGGTGCCTCTGGAGTCCCATGAACTTCAAGGTGTAGGATCCTCCAGAGGCTTGCAGTTGTGCATAAACCTACTATTTGGCCACCCCTAACCAATGCTTACGAGCAGAAATGGTTGCAGTGGGTCCAGAAATACATGAAGACTAATTTTCAAACAGTCTTGTTTACTGAGGAGTGCCGTGCAACCCTGGATGGTCCAGATGGATGGAGTAGTGGATGGTTGGTGGATAGCCACCATGTCCCAACAAGGCTGCAAGGTCAGCAAGGAGGTGGCGGAGTCATGTTTTGGACCAGAATCATGGGGAGAGAGCTGGCAGGCCCTTTAGGGTCCCTGAACCTGTGAAAATGACCTCAGCAAAGTATATAGAGTTTCTGACTGACCACTTTCTTCCATGGTACAAAAAGAACTGTGCCTTCCGTAGCAAAATTATCTTCATGCATGACAATGCACCATCTCATGCTGCAAAGAATACCTCTGTGTCATTGGCTGCTATGGGCATAAAAGGAGAGAAGCTCATAGTGTGGCCCCCACACTCCTCTGACCTCAATCCTATTGAGAACCTTTGGAGCATCCTCTAGCAAAAGATCTATGAGGGTGGGAGGCAGTTCACATCAAAACAGCAGCTGTGGAAGGCTATTCTGACATCTTGCAAAGAAATTCAAGCAGAAGCTCTCCGAAAACTCACAAGTTCAATGGATGTAAGAATTGTAAAGGTTATATCAAAGAAGGGGTCCTATGTTAACATGTAACTTGGGCTGTTAAGATGTTGTTGATTGAAATAGCTTTTCATTTTAGTAAATATGACCTCCTAATGCTGCAAATTCAACAAATGACCATTTTCAGTTTTTTACAACCAATAAAATGTTTTGAAACTCTGTTGTGCATAATAATTTGGAACAGTGCATTTTGAGTTTTTTTATTTTTGCCAAAAAAAAAAAATAGTTATCATTGGGAAGTTTGTTCAATAAAATTAGAATTATGCTCTAACAGTTCATGACTTGAAAAAAATTTTTTTTGAATGAATTATTGAATTTTTTTGAATGAATTATTTTGGATAGATTAAAAGTAAAGATTAAAAGAAACAAAATAATATAACAAAGGGGAAAAAAGAAAAAAAAATCCAACAAGGTCAAATTAAACAATAACTCCTCTGATTATATAGTTCAACATAAGTTATCCGAAATGGGTGATGGCTGAAGCCGCAGCTTATATTGCCCACCCATATTCCATCCAAGAATTCAAAAGAAAAACAAAACAAGAGCGATTACAATTCGGAACAAAGCTAAGACAAAATGTGACAAAAAAAAACTAAGCAACAACACAACACAGACTCGATATGACAATCCTTATGTGATTTTACATGTCATCTTGTATATATGTTTGGAGTATTTCTTCCTTTAGTTTTTATTTAAATTGTCCAAGCGTTGTACATGATTTTAATTCAGGTCCAAAATCGTTCCATAATCTGACTCCTTGCACTGAAACACAGTGTTGCTTGGTGGTAGTTCTCACTGAAGGTTTTTGAAATATACATGTTCCTCTGAAATGATATTGTTTCTCCCTTATTTGGAACAACTTTTGGATATTTGCGGGCAGTGATAGATTCTTCACTTTAAACATTATTACCGCAGTTTTAAAGTCAACCAGATCTTTCAACTTGAGAGCTTTTAATTTAAGAAAAAGTGGGTTTGTTGGTTCCCTGTAAGCAGCTTTGCTTATTATTCCAGTAGCTCTCTTCTGAAGCATAGACTGGATATATGTTTGTTTTATATGTATTTCCCCATACTTCAGTACAATATGTCATGTATGGGAGTATTAATGAATGATACAAAGTATATAGTGTGAGTTGATTCAGCAAATATTTCACTGTGTAGTATTGCAATTGATTTGGATATTTTACCTTTAATATAATTAATATGTGACTTCCAACACAGTTTATTATCAATTATTACTCAAAGAAATTTAGTTTCGGATACCCTTTCAATCTCTACACCATTTACACTAAGTTTAGATACTAAGTTGTTGTGATGGTTGTTAAAAACTATAAATTTTGTCTTACTTAAATTGAGCGTTAATTTGTTTGAATCAAACCACAGTTTAAGCTTTCCTAATTCCTTTCCGAGTGTATCCAAAAGTTGTTCCAAATTGCTTCCACTGCGTAATAGATTAGTGTCATCGGCAAACAATATTAAATCCATTTTTTTCTGAAACTTTACATATATCATTTACAGTATATACATATTGAATAACAGTGGCCCCAAAACTGAACCCTGTGGGACTCCACAAGTATCCTTCAGTAACTGTGAGTTTTTGTTACCAACACATACATACTGATATCTATTCTTTAAGTAACTACATAACCAGGACAGTGCTACCCCCCCTAATACCACAATTTTGTAGTTTCTTTAATAATAAATTATGATCCACTGCATCAAATGCTTTTTTAAGATCCAGGAATACCCTGACTGAGTACTCTTTATTTTCAACAGCAGTTGATATTTTTTCTATAAATTCCATTAGAGCAAATGCAGTTGTCCTCTTGTGTCTGAACCCATATTGCTGCTCACACAATAAATTATTCTTCATTATGAAGTTGTCAATTCTCTCACAGAATATTTTTTCAAGTATCTTGGAAAATTGTGACAATAGTGAAATTGGTTTATAGTTTGAAAGTTCCCCTCTGTCACCCGTCTTGTATTTCGGAATTACTTTAGCTATTTTCATTGCATTGGGAAATATACCTGTTTGGAGAGACAGGCTACAAATATACGTCAGTGGTTTCACTAAGCATTCAATAATAGTTTTGACTAAGAGCATGCCAATACCATCACAGTCCGTAGATGCTTTACTTTTAAATGATTAAACAATTTCAATGACCTCTCTCTCGTCTGTGTTCTTTATGAAAATGGAGTCTTTTATAGCAATGTTTTTGCTTATTGTATCTCCTGTAGGTGCCGTAATGGGTATTTCTCGAGCCAAATTAGGACCAATGTTAACAAAAAAGTTATTAAATTCATCTGCAGGTGAAACTGCATTCACACTCTGAGTTGTTTTATTATTTTTTGAAAAATTGGTTGGGTAGCTTGTATTTCTGTTTTTATTTCCAAGAATATTGTTAAGTATTGTCCATGTATTTTTAATATTGTCTCTGTTTTTATCCAGTTCTTTACTGTAATAGTCTCTTTTACTACATCTCACTGTATATGTTAACTTATTCTTGTATGTTTTATACTGCTGCTCTGCTTCTTTTGTCCTTTTCTTTAGAAAAGCTTTATATAATGAATTTTTCTTTTTACACGCCTTTTGTAATCCTTTGGTTAACTATGGCTAATCGACAAATTTATGTTTAAGCTTTTTCTTTACTAATGGACAATTTTTTTCATAGAGTGGTTACAATGTTTATAAATGTGTCATAGGCTTCATTTACATCTGATACATAGACTTTTGTCCAGTCTTGCTTCAGCAAGTCTTCTTTAAAAGAACTGATTGCATTTTGTGATTTGTATCTGATCGATTTTAAAAAATTTTCTGCATTGGCCCCCGTGTGGCCATGGATAAGTGCAAAGATTGGCAAATGGTCACTTATATCATTTATCAATAATCCACTTTCTATTTTCTTATCAATAATATTAACCATCAGGTTGTCAATAAGTGCAGCAGTATGAACTGTGATTCTACTGGGATGTGTTATTGTGGGATATAGACTCATACTGTACATAGAATTCATGAACTCTGTAATTACATTTTGTTGAAATGGATTTAGTAAATCAATATTGAAATCTCCACAAATTACAACCATTTTCTTACTAGTAATATTATTGTACAGCTCGACTAGCTTATCTCTGAATGTCTCAATGCAAGTTCCCGGCATTCTATATATACAACTTATAATTAGATTTTTTGTTTTATCTTGGTCAATCTCATCAGTAACACATTCCAAAATCCCTGGTAGTGCAAAGGACATTCCATTTACAAGCTTACACCTATACAGGTCATCAATATACAGTGCAACACCCCCACCCTTTTTTTTGAGGTCTGTTAATATGAAACATCTGATATCCCTCTATTGCCATCGGGGGAGTCTGCTCTTCATTAAGCCAAGTTTCAGAGACTGCGATAGCTGTAAATTTTCTGTCTAGCTGCTTTAAATAGTCCTGAATCTGTGGAAAGTTTTTGTTAAGACTTCTGCTGTTGAAGTGTATTATTGATAGTTTACCATCTAGTTGCACTTGACTTTTGAATTGCTTTTCAGTGTAATATTCACAATGATTATGAATATTATTGAAATTATGCTGACTGTCATTTGCACTGACAATTTAAGAAAATCAGAGACAAATATAATTTGCATAAAAATTTGGAACACGGTGTATGTGAGAATTGCAATACTGTGTTGGATGCTGTAATTTCCTCAGTGAGGAGTTGTTTGAAAAGAAACAGTCCTAATCCAGACCTTCCTGAAGTCCCACCCTTATAAACATCTGGCAAGATATTGGATATTGGATGTATTGTCTTGATTACCCAACTATAATAATTTTTTGGTTACAAACTCTTTTCTTCATCTAAAAATGCCAAGAAAAAGTGAACAAAGTGTGGGGAAGATACCTACAGACGTGGACAAAATTGTTGGTACCCCTCTGTTAATGAAAGAAAAACCCACAATGGTCACAGAAATAACTTGAATCTGACAAAAGTGGCAATAAATAAAAATTCTATGAAAATTAACCAATGAAAATCAGACAATGCTTTTGAATTGTGGTTCAACAGAATTATTTTAAAAAACAAACTCATGAAACAGGCCTGGACAAAAATGATGGTACCCCTAGAAAAGATTGAAAATAATGTGACCATAGGGACATGTTCAACCAAAATGTGTCCTCTAATTAACATCACAGGTGTCTACAAACTTGTAATCAGTCAGTCGGCCGATTTAAAGGGTGACAAGTAGTCACTGTGCTGTTTGTTGACATAGTGTGTACCACACTAAACATGGACTAGTCTCAGGAGATTAGAAAGAAAATTATAGACAAGCATTTTAAAGGTAAAGGCTATAAGACCATCTCCATGCAACTTGATGTTCCTGTGACTACAGTTATTCAGAAATTTAAGATCCACGGGACTGTAGCCAACCTCCCTGGACGTGGCCGCAGGAGGAGATGGATAATATGAATGGTAACAAAAGAGCCCAGAACAACCTCTAAACACATTCATGGTGAACTCCAGGTCAAGGTACATCAGTGTCAGATCGCACCATCCGTCCTTGTTTGAGCCAAAGTGGACTTCATGGGAGACGACCAAGGAGGACACCACTGTTGAAAACAAATCATAAAAAAGCCAGACTGGAATTTGCCAAACTGCATGTTGACATACCACAAAGCTTCTGGGAGAATGTCCTATGGACAGACAAGACAAAACTGCAACTTTTTGGCAAGGCACATCAGCTCTATGTTCACAGATGCAAAAATGAAGCATACCAAGAAAAGAACACTGTCCCTACTGTGAAACATGGAGGAGGTTCTGTTATGTTCTGGGGCTGCTTTGCTGCATCTGGCACAGGGTGTCTTGAATCTGTGCAGGGTACAATGAAATCTCAAGACTATCAAGGTATTCTAGAGAGAAATGTGCTGCCCAGTATCAGACAGCTTGGTCTCAGTTGCAGGTCATGGGTCTTGCAACAGGATAATGACCCAAAACACACAGCTAAAAACACCCAAGAATGGCTAAGAGTGAAACATTGGACTATTCTAAAGTGGCCTTCTATGAGCCCTGATCTAAATCCTATTGAACATCTGTGGAAGGAGCTGAAACATGCCGTCTGGAGAAGGCACCCTTCAAACCTGAGACAACTGGAACTCATGAGTTAGACCAGGGTGGCTACTGTCGGATTCCGGTGGTGATGCCGCCCCTGGTATAAAGGTGTGGGCGGAAGAGGCTCTGCCTCTTTCCTCGGGGAGCCACCTGGTCAGCAGGGCGGATGCTATAAGCCTCTTTATATATATACATTGACTATATATGTAATAAAGCTCCGTTAAACTGCAAACAACAGTGTGCTCATTTAATATCAGTTGTGGACATAACATTTGGTGATGAGGTAAAAGCAGGAATGGATATCGTTTGTGCTGAACTTTGGCCATTTCTGGAGGCCCCGGGCATGCCGCCCGTGCCATGGACTCGCTGGTTCATGTCTTTTACCAACTATCTCATGGTCTTGGACCTCGGTGAGCGTGAGAGGCTCCGTGCGAGGTCAGTGTTAATCCATATGTTGGGCACCAAGGGGCAGAAAGTGTTGGACAGTATGGGTGGGGCTGACAGTTTCGATGGCATGGTGGAATTAATGGCACGCCATTTTCACATTGGTGATAGCGTCACGGTCCGACTCATCCATTTTCGACAGCGCCGTCAGCGTCTGGGGGAGCCGGTATCAACATTCGTGGCTGGATTCCGCAGGCTGGCGAGGGGATGTGAGTTTGGACGCCTAGAGGAAGAAATGATTCGGGACTAGTTAGCGGAACACATTCACAGTGAAGCGCTCCGGTCCAGGCTGTTGAGGTTCCCAGGAGAGTTGATGTTGACCACGGCTGTTGAGCTCACCTAGCATTTTGAGGCAGCGGAGAGCATCGCGAGGGGTTGCCTGACAAGGCTCTTTGGAGCGAAGATGATGCTTGCGTGAAGGCACCGAATTGGAACCCTAATAACAGTGACGCCAGAGGTGACTTGTATGCCACAGTAGTGAAAATACTGTCTGACCCTGGCACGCCCCGTTGTTATGGGTGTGGGTCCCCTGTTCATTGCTATAAAGCCAGTGTGTGCCTAGCGGCAGGAAAGCGATGTGGCAAGTGGGGTCTGCATGACCACTTCGCCAGGATGTGCAACAACTTCGTACGCAGGAGCCGTAGGAGATACCCAGGTGCTGCGAAGAAGTCTCCCACCATCGTGCATATGGTCTCCCCAGCCACCACGGGGAGGATCGGTTGTGATGTCATGCTCGACGGTGTCGTGGTTCCGCTGTTGATTGACACTGGTGCTGTCATCTCAGTGTTGAACATGACGACCGTGAACAGTCTGTTTCCTCATTGTGCCATTTATCCACCAGAGAGAGACTATTACGGCTATGGACTAGATAGACTGGCTGTGATGGGCTTTATGGAGGTACAAGCCCGTTACAGGTTGGTCGTGGTGCCCCAAGCCCGCTTTCATGTCACCACTGCGGGCGTCAACATCATGGGGTGTGACCTATTTTATAGCCTTGGTTTTTCAGTTGCCAATGTGTCGGGTGAGGAATGGTCGGGCTGCGGACTGTGGAACTGGCCGACTTTGCCGATGGACGGCGTGGAGATGAGGGAATCGGACTGGTTGGACATGTGTCAAGAAGGAGAGCACATTCGGTGCTACGTGAGGATGCCGTGGGTAGGACCTGATGCCGGTCTGTCTGATGCTCAAACTGGGGGCGTGGACTGGCACGACAGGACCTCATGGGCAGCCTGTAAGGACGAGGCGCCCATGCTGGATCCAGGAAGAGTAGGATGCGTGAGCAGTTTGTTTCATCGCTCGGGAGATCGGTCAGCCATGGATAACACGGTCTGGGCCCAAGTGTCAACCGGATTGTTGGTGGAGACCAGTCAGACCCATCGTTATTGGAGAAAGAAGTCACGGGCCTCCCTGCAGATTGGTGATCTGGTGCGACCGAAGGTTGAGGCCCAGATGAGAGGAGAAAGGTTCGCGAGAGCAGCGCGACGGGAGGAGGCGGCTTGGAGTGGAGGCCGTACAAAGCGACGGGTTTCTGCGCCTGTCTGACAAGACCTGTAGGCACCCGAATGAGCTGCGCAAGGCGGAGGAGATGGGAAGACGCGGGGGGAGCCCGGAGGTCAAGAGACAGAGGCGTTGGGGAAAAGACCTGCCGAAGGACTGAGAGAATTATTTTATTTTATTTGTCTGTGTCTTTTCCACTCAGTCCGGTTATTTTCTTTTCCCAGTTTTTGTTTGTCTGTTACTGGTTGGTACCCTGCTGAAATTTGAAAAATGTGAGAGTATGAAAATTATGGGAATTTGGGAAATATGAGCTCTTGGTATGGTAAATTGTTTGATTGTAATTATGGTTCTTATTTGTGTGGTTTTGACCAGTGGGGCTCATCCATGTAAATTCATCTGTGTAAATTTATTTGAGTAAATTATGTGCTGTTTTTGTGATTAGAAATTTTATTAGTCTATTGTTTATGTGCCCGATTTGGGGTGGTGGGGGTATATCTGACCCTGTTAATTGGTTTACATACCCAACGGTTATATAATACCCAGTGTGTGGGGGTGTGTGGGGGGAAGGGGGGCGCCAGTAGCTAGTCTTTGTCCTATGTTTGTGTGATATACTGTATGTGTTCTGGGATTATTTTGGTTTTATTTTGTTTTATTCTATTAGGTACACGGCTCAGTTCTGTGTTTGGCGGCAGAATAATCCATCTAGCCGTGTGGGGGTGCCAGTAGTCTACCCGGCCCCCCAGTTAGTTGTATGCATGGATAGATTGTTTATGTGTTTTGCGATTATTGTATTTTAGTGTGTGAGTCAGGAAACATTTTTTTTTTTTTTTTGAGGGGGGGGGGGATCTATCTGTGTGCTTGGCATTTTTTGAATGGGGGGGAAATGTTGTGTATGTATCAGCTGTATCAGTAAGATGGCGGCCTGGTTGGTCATGAGTTAGACCGGGGTGGCTACTGCCGGTTTCCGGTGGTGACGCCGCCCCTGGTATAAAGGTATGGGTGGAAGAGGCTCTGCCTCTTTCGTCGGGGAGCCACCTGGTCAGCAGGGCGGATGCCATAAGCCTCTTTATATACATTGACTATATATGTAATAAAGCTCTGTTAAACTGCAAACAACAGTGTGCTCATTTAATATCAGTTATGGACATAACAATATATACAAGAGGTGCCTGAAAAGTTCATAGGCTGAAAAGTTCATAGTGGTCAAATTTGACCAAATGTGGTTTACTTTTCAACATAGTCTCCTCTTTGGTCCACACACTTCTGCCATCGGTGTTGCAGTGCTTGGATCCCTGCAGTTGAAAAATAAACCACATTTGGTCAAATTTGACCACTATGAACATTTCAGCCTATGAATTTTTCAGCTTCCCTCTCCCCCACTTCCTCGTACAGCCATGTGCACCAGAGGCGGACTTGCCATTAGGCGAAGGTAGGCAACTGCCTTGGGCCGTGATCTGCTAATTGCTCCAATCTTCTAGGAGCCCCATATTTATATTTTTTAATGTTTAGCATACAGTGGTGGGAAAAAATGTTTGCCCCCTTCTTGATTTCTCATTTTTTGCATGTTTGTCACACTTAAATGTTTCAGATCATCAAACAAATTTAAATATTAGACAAAGATAACACAAGTAAACACAAAATGCAGTTTTTAAATGAAGGTGTTTATTATTAAGGGTAAAAAAAATTCAAACCTACAGTCATGTAGGTTAACACCGCAGATAGAACGCTCTCTAAATGGTACCTACACTTGCATGCTGAGGAAAGAGCTCATTGTAAAATGGTGGATGCATACAATCAGTATAGAGTTGTACGGTGACCTTCCCCCAGTGGGGAACAAAACAGCAGCAAGGAGAATACAACTAGCTGGACACTGCCATCGCCACCCAGAAATGAGTGCCCACAAACTAGCCCTCTGGCAACCAACCCACAGTCAACTCAACAGAGGGAGACCACGGCAAAGCTACGTGGAAGTCCTAAGGCAGGATGCAGGCGGAGTCACTGTAACGGAGCTGGGAACACTAATGGATGATAGAGAGGTTTGGAGGAAGCATGTGGTCGTTCGCCTAATGGCGACCAAATAAGTAAGTACAATCATGTGAAAAAATTACGACACCCCATTAAATATTCAGTTCTTTATTAAGAAATGTTCATATATCTATGTCTAGGCTTGTTTTTGTTTTATTTGCATTTTTTTAACATTTATTTTAGCCATTTTAAGTGGGAATGAATGTGGGGTGTCCTAAAAAAGAAGGGGGTGTCCTAATTTATCCCTCACTATTTGTTTAGAATTATATTTTGCAGAAAATTTGAAAAAAGTCTAATTCATTTTTAATTGTTTAGTTGTATTACATGAATCTCCCAGTATTTTAAACACTGATATTAAATATCCATATGTCCAAATATGTAAAAAAACAAAACAAAACACAGGCTTATACAGGGTATCCTAATTTTTTCACATGACTGTACATGGCCCTGTGTGAAAAAGTGATTGCCTCCCCCCTCCCCCCCATTAAAACAATCGGCCCTCAATCGGCAATCACTTTTTTACACAGGGCCATGTAGATTTGGATTTTTTTTCCCCTTAATAATTAACACCTTCATTTAAAAACTGCATTTTGTGTTTACTTGTGTTTTCTTTGTCTAATATTTAAATTTGTCTGATGATCTGAAACATTTAAGTGTGACAAACATACAAAAAAAAAGAGAAATCAGGAAGGGGGGAAACACTTTTTCACACCACTGTAGGTAACATGATGTCTGATAAAGTAAAAAAAAAAACATGAGTATTTACAAAAATGGCAGATCAAATCATGAACGTAATGTCTTTCCACCTTCTCCTGACTGTTGGACTCTTTAATGTTGTCTCTGAGGCATGCGCGTATCTTTGATTACGATTGTAAACAAGCCGTACAGTGTGTGGAATAGTGGCAAAATGAAACAAAGTTATCCGAGTGGTGGAGAAATGGAGAAAAAGGGAAAAGCATAGAAAATTTTTATCAACTCTACAGAAGGTAAGAATCTTTTTCACTTCAACCAATGAGGAGACTAACCCTCCCGAGGAGCAGATACAGTAGATATAAATAGTCTACACTCCCTTGTTCAAATGCCAAGTTTTTGTGATGTAAAAAAATGAGACCAAGATAAATCATTTCAAAACTTTTTCCACCATTAATGTGATCTATAACCTGTACATGTCAAATGCGTGCGTCTTAGCGCAGCGCATATGGAGATTGGACATGAAAACCAAATGCAGATGTAAGTTGAGTGTGTTTTATTAACAAAAATGTATACAACATACAAACAATGGAAGTCACTATCTTACAAGGGTGACAGCCAGGACTATCAACAGCTTGCGGGAAAATGGAGGAAAAGAACCTAGGATGCCTCCAGACAGAAATGGATGGTGTGGGCCGAATAGGAAAAACTTACTGAGCTGGAGCAGTTCGAGGCAGTCCCAGGTAGCCGTCCCAATAGAACAAAATACAGCAGTAAGCAGGCTGGTAGAAAAACAATCCTTGACAGCTGGCCTAGCGGTCTAGTTCAACGCTGAGGGAACAAACACTGTCTGGAAACAATGACCCGGCAATGCACATCAGTGAACACAGATCTTAAGTACTTCCACTAATTAATCAACTAAGTACATGCTGGTGTGTGTAATGAGTGTATGGATGTGTGAGCATGTAAGTGAGAGTAATTGGTGTGCACGTGAGCAGAGGACAGCATGTGTGTGAGTGAGTGTGCTGAGTGAAACGCAAATGACAAACAGCTGTGGTCCTGACAGGAGGAGGGGGCGTGGCTGTTGGCTGTCAGGAAGCAGGTGAACCCCAAGGCTCTCAGCAGCCTGACATATGGACCTGACAGACGACAGACACAAAAGAAATAATAAAAGGAAACGAGCCATGTCATGAAGCAGGGTAGGACAAAACTTAAAACCCCTGCCCATGACAGAGCCCCCCCCCCCCAACGGGTGGAATCCAGACACCCGAGGAGGAAACAAGGCCACAGAAAAGAACCCTGCATCCCCCAGGAAGCACTATCAACACTACCCAGGGTGGGTGATGGGGGAACAGGTCAGGAGGGAACCAAACCAGTAAACTATCACAGAGCACACAATGACAACACAGTAACCATTTCAACCCCAACACCATGAAAAACCTCCCTATGGGCCCGGAGTTCACAAGGTCAGGGGGTCGACCAAAGTTCCAAACCCCAGGGTCCCAACGGTGCGGCCAGTCAGGTGGCCAACCAGCATCCCAGGCCAGCCAAACAGTCCGGGGAACTGAGTCAGGTGGCCTACCAGGAAAATTAGGCCACCCAACCCAATGGCACAGTACATCAGGTGGCCAGCCTGGGAACTTCAGCCACAAGTTCAGGAAGGACGGCCCAGGTGGTGGCTCTCCAACTGAGAGACCCAAAACCAGGGAGGAGCAAGGAAGTATAGCTGCACCCATGACAGTCCCGGTCCGGAACATGGCAGTGCCCATGGTGGACCCGAACCGGGCCATGGCTGCACCCGTGGTGGCTCCAGCCCGGGACAACGTTGCACCTCCAGAGGACCCTGACCGGGTCCTTGCTGCACCCTTGAAGGTCCCGGGCTGGGACATTGTAGCACCCGCGGTGACGCCGGACTGAAGCTCAGAGACAGGAGAGAGAGAGACCGGGTCAGGGTCGCTGGCAGCGGTAGAGCTCGGCGAGGTGAGTTCAGATGCAGCTGAATGCTGCAACCGACTCTCCTCACCAAGAGTCAGACAAAATCTCTTTAAAACTGACATAAGAAAAACTAGAGAGAGAACTTGCCTGCACTAAAGCTCCACCGCCATCCAGGACTTTGTCGATCCCGATGATGATGTCCTGGCCCCGGTCTGCAGAAGGTCTGGTTAGCTGGGTGACACTGCTGCGGCGGCCTCCGCAGCAGGCATGATGGTGGTTGCAGTCTTCGTGACCCCAGGCGTTGTCTCCCCCGCTGGTGGCTCATCCAGCCACCAGTGGGGACTGCCTCACTGCTGACCCTGGAACTGGATCCTACAGGGCCTCTGGTTCCTCCCCCCCTCTGGTGACTTGGTTGCGGAGCCGGCAAACTGTCAGGAGCACACAGAGGATACAGAGAGGACTGGTGAGGGGTTATGATGTGCCGCTGGTGCAGAGAACTCAGGGGACTGCGAACCCTGAGTCTCTTCGCCAGGGAACAGGCAAAATTGTTCATCAATAAGAGAATGAGAAAGAGAAATTACTTGCCTGTTCTCCTGACCTTCAGAATATCCAGCAGTGTCCGGCGCATCCTCCTCCTTCCCCGTGACTAACACGGGCTTGGGCTCCTCAGTAAGTGGTGGAGAAGCTCCTCAAGCGGGCACAGCGGGGGGGGGGGGTATCCTGAGAAAAAACTGCCTCCTCCACCTTGGTGGAGGTAAAAGCCAAGGGGGAGATGGCTGCAGGTGAAGCGGCAGGAGGAAAAAAGGACTCAACAGCTCGTTCCTCCTCCTCCATGAGACGGTCAATGTCCGCCAAAATCGCCAGTCTGCACTCCTCCATGAGAACGATATATCTAGGGTCTGGAGGCGGAGCAGGAGATCTACGGGAGGAGGGAGGCTTGCCTCATCGTGAGCGCTTCTTCCGTGACGGCTTCAGCGTCGAATCCCTCCCAGACTCCACGTTAGGCAAAGCGAGGATGGAAAAAAGAATGTCTGCTGACTCAGGAAAAAACAAAAGGTCTGGGCATAATTCCAAAACCTCCGCTACGGTGTCCCGGGCTGCACCAACATCCTCGGGGTAACAACGTTCCTGCCTCTTGGAGAAAGCGCCCTTCAAATGATCCAGTGCGCACAGCTCCTCGGCACTCCAGTAATCCATGGCTTAACTCAGGTGGGTAGAAAACACAGACAATGGATGAGGGAAGGGAAAAACACACACTCAGCTTTCCCGCTGGTTTTCTTAATTTGGCCGGGTCACTCTGTCAAATGCGTGCATCTTAGCGCAGCACATATGGAGATTGGACATGAAAACCAAATGCAGGAGTAAGTTGAATGTGTTTTATTAACAAAAATGTATACAACATACAAACAATGAAAGTCACCAACTTACAAGGGTGACTGCCAGGACGCTCAACAGCTCGCGGGAAAATGGAGGAAAAGAACCCAGGACGCCTCCAGACAGAAATGGATGGCGTGGGCCGAATAGGAAAAACTTACTGAGCTGGAGCAGTCCGAGGCAATCCCAGGTAGCCGTCCCAATAGAACGAAAAACAGCAGTAAGCAGGCTGGTAGAAAAACAATCCTTGACAGCTGGCCTAGCGGTCTAGTTCAACGCTGAGGGAACAAACACTGTCTGGAAACAATGACCCGGCAATGCACAACAGTGAACACAGATCTTAAGTACTTCCACTAATTAACCAACTAAGTGCATGCCGGTGTGTGCAATGAGTGTGTGGATGTGTGAGCATGTAAATGAGAGTGAATGGTGTGTGCGTGTGCAGAGAACAGCATGTGTGTGAGTGAGTGTGCTGAGTGAAACGCAAATGACAAACAGCTGTGGTCCTGACAGGAGGAGGGGGCGTGGCTGTTGGCTGTCAGGAAGCAGGCGAACCCCAAGGCTCTCAGCAGCCTGACATATGGACCTGACAGACACAAAAGAAATAATAAAAGGAAACGAGCCATGTCATGAAGCAGGGTAGGACAAAACTTAAAACCCCTGCCCATGACAGTACAACCCAATTGAAAAACAAACTGAAATCTTTGAAGAGGAAAAATAAAAAATAAAAACTTACAATAACCTAATTGCATAAATATGCACACTCTTAAACTAATTCTTTGTTGCAGTACCTTTGGCTTTTATTACAGCACTCAGTCTTTTTGGGTAGGAGTCTATCATTGTGGCACATCTTGATGTGGCAATATTTGCCCACTCTTCTTTGCAAAAATGCTCCAAATCTGTCAAATTGTGAGGGCATCTCCTGTGCACAGCCCTTTTCAGATCACCCCACAGATGTTCGATAGAATTCAGGTCTGGACTCTGGCTGGGCCATACCAAAACCTTAATCTTCATCTAGTGAAGCCATTCTTTTGTTGATCTGGATGTGTGCTTTGGGTCATTGTCGTGCTGAAAGATGAAACTCCTCTCCATCTTCAGCTTTCTAGCAGAAGCCTGAAGGTTTTGTGCCAACACTGACTGGTATTTGGAACTGTTCATAACTCCCTCCACCTTGACTAAGGCCCCAGTTCCAGCTGAAGAAAAACAGAAAAACAGCCCCAAAGCATGATGCTGCCACCACCATGCTTCACTGTAGGTATGGTGTTCTTTTGTTGATGAGCAGTGTTGTGTTTGCACCAAATATACCATTTGGAATTATAGCCAAAAAGTTCAACCTTGGTTTCATCAGACCATAACACATTTTCCCACATGGGTTTGGGAGATTTCAAACGTGTTTTTGTAAAATGTAGCCGGGCTTGGATGTTTTTCTTTGAAAGATAAGGCTTCTGTCTTGCCACACTAGACGGGAGATTGTTGTCACATGTACTAAACAGCCAGTACTTGCCAGAAATTCCTGCAGCTCCTTCAATGTTGCTGTCAGCCTCTTGGCAGCCTCACTGACTAGTTTTCTTTTTGTCTTTTCATCAATTTTGGAGAGACGTCCAGTTCTTAGTAATGTCACTGTTGTGCCATATTTTCTCCACTTGATGGTGACTGTCTTCATTGTGTTCCATGGTATATGTATTTAATGCTTTGGAAATTCTTTTGTACCCTTGTCCTGACTGATACCTTTGAACAATGAGATCCCTCTGATGCTTTGGAAGCTCTCTGTGGACCATGGCTTGTGCTGTAAGATGTGATGACAAAAATGTCAGAAAAAGCCTACTAGAACAGCTGAACTTTATTTGGGGTTAATCAGAGCCACTTTAAACGGTGGCAGGTGTGTGCTGACTCCCATTTAACATGAGTTTGAATGTGATTGGTTAATTCTGAACACAACCACACACCCAGTTATAACAGGGTGTGCATATTTATGCAACCAGGTTATTGTAGGTTTTTATTTTTTATTTTTCCACTTAAAAGATTTCACTTTGTTTTTCAATTGGGTTGTACAGGTTATAAGTCACTTTAATGGTGGAAAAAGTTTTGAAATGATTTATCTTGGTCTCATTTTTTTACATCACAAAAACCTGGCATTTGAACAGGGGTGTGTAGACTTTTTATATCCACTGTACAATGTAAAACATTATTACATGTAGTATGTAATATGGGCACACTAATAAACAGATATGTATTATTTAATCTCTTTCATGACAGAAGGTGCAGAGACATGAGTAAGATGCATTTACACACAAACACTTCAAAGTCAAATTACCTAAAAGTTTTTGTGTGAAACACAAAATGGCAAATGTTCATATATGGGCAACATTTACAAGGCGTTATGTCAATGTACTGAAGCCTATTCTTTAAAATCATTTTCACTATCAGATCTTTAAAGGAACACACAAAAAGAGGCAATAAACACACATTTGTGTATGGATGGACTGTGTTGTTATCCACAGGTGTGCGCAAACAAACACTGTTATAATTAGTTTTATATGGACCACATTTGGCAGAGACCTGTTTGCTTTTACTCTGTGTTACATGAGAGCCCCATTTGAATAACCAATGCTTACATTGTGGTGTCCTTAATTTATTTCTGCGTCAGGTGATGGAATGGTTGTTTAAACAGTGGAGACTCAGGCAGAACTGAAATAATAAAGTGGCCATATTTATTTTGAGTACGCCAGCAAATGGGCTTGTTTAGTGTTTCACAGTTTGCATAGGATTTGTCACTGTTATGTTTCCACAGTCACACTTCCAAACAGGGGGTTTATCACAAGAAGAGAAATTATCATTATTATTAGCAACTGGAGGACTTTTCGTTTTCAAGTCACTCGGCCCTTTTCATGATGGGCAAAGGTTCAAACCTCAGAGGGCGAAGTACAGGAACAAGGTATAACATGGCCTTTTGAAGCATGTTTGTTAGTGATCTTTAAAGGTGACCTATTACTCCCCTTTTCTACATGTTGACACAATTCCCAAAATTCTTAATGATATACCTGTGACATGCTTTGGTGAATCGGGGTTTATATACTACAGTACCATTTGCCACCCAGAAGAACCACCCTTTCTCACCCTTTCTTTGTGTGTGTACAGCATGTGTGCTTCTTTAAATTCCAATGAGACCCAGGTCACCCTGCTGTTTCTCTTTCCTCTCTTCTTAATCGTGCTTTCAGACTAAACAAGTAGCAATTTTTTTTATGCACGATGACATACAAAGTCAATGTAAAGATGTGAATACACACAAATCCAATTCATGTCAGTACAAGTTGTTTAACTTGCGCAAGGAAATGATTTGATGCTTGATGATAGCCATTAAGGGTAGTATCTCACAGAGCAACAAATGTTGACGAATGCGGGGATTTTTAGATTTGCCAACTTTTCTAAAGAAAGTTGGCAAAAATCAAGCTTGTATCTCACAGAGCAGTGAATGCTGAGGAATGTCCAAGAATGCTAAGCTTTTTGGGTTTTGTCAGGGTTCATAAATGGTTGGAAAATAGCTCCTACACATTTTTTTAAGGTCGCCAACAGTTTTGTCGTAAAGGTTCTTAAACAGCTGCTGGTGTTCCTACTTGGTGAGCCAAAAAGCCCTTTAGCAAGATGCATTACAACCATTTGCAACCATTTGTGAACGTTTGCAACAGTTTGCAGAAAATACATTTGCCAGAAAAATTTCAACATTTTCAAAAAATTTTGGGTGACAAGAAAACAGTTTAGGAACCGTTCGGCAACCTTTTACGAACCCCCCAAATTGCTACATTCGGCAGCATTCACCACTCCATGAGATATGGGGGTAAACGTCAAGATTCTGCCATCACCGGCCTTCCGCTTCGTACGTTTCCTGACAAATCACTCACATGCACACACTTATTTTGCGCGCGTTCTTATATATATGCAAGCAGTCATACACGCACAAGTGTCTTTCCTTTAACAGGTGCGGAAACCAGACTCGTGTTGAGACATCTTCGGTGGAAGAAGCAGTTTGTCTTTTGTTTGTTTTAGTTGTTGGTTTGTTTGTTTTTTTGTCTGTTCCCCTCCCTTTTCTTTCCCCCCTCCATACACTTCCTTTCCTTCTTCCCCATCCTGTTGGGTCTTCCATGGGTAAGACAGTTAAAATAAAGTATTAAAAGTTATTACAGGAGGAGTTTGCAACAATATACAATACACAGTTAGGTACTGTATAAGCTCCTCTTGGCAAAGTAAATCTGTTTTGGCACAATAAGGGTGACAGATCCCTGCTCTGTTTGCCTAGCTGCCTGACAGGACAAATGGGGAAAAAAAAAGATTCTGCCATCACTAGGTACTGAGTATTTGTAATGGATGATGTGTTGGGATGTTTAAAAATGAGACCACTCACCGGGGACAGATGGACAAGTCCTCCAAAACTGATATGGAGTGTCTGTACTTTGTATCCACATAATGTAAGAATCGGCCATCTTAGGCCTCTTTCACTCTCTTTTCTCTCAGTGCTCAGCCTTCCATAGCAGACACCGAGCTGTAAGTTATACTGTATATACGTACCTGTTGTAATCAAGTTCGTGTTCAAAGCAGACAGCACTCTCCATTGGTCATTCCAGTTTCCAGACATAATATTTGGTGACGAGAGTAAAACCATGGAAGCGTGCGTGATGCCGCTACAACGATTTCTGGAGATCCCCAGTGAGCCGCCTGTACCGTAGCTGTGCTGGCTTGACGCTTTCGAGATTTATGTGGCGGCACTGGACTTGGGCAAGCTGGACAAGGTACAAAAGTGAGCTCTACTGATTCACAATCTGGGCATAGAAGGCCAACGTATTTTCCACATGCTAGGACCAATGGAATTGTTTGCTGATTCAGGTGAGCTGCTAGCTAGCTACTTCACTACATCAGACAATGTGTTAGTGCAGCGCATTAGGGTTTGCCAACGACGACAAAAGTGCAGAGAGATGACACAACAATTCGTCACAGACCTTCGCAACCTAGCTAGCATGTGCAGATTTGGTCTGTTGGAGGACGAAATGGTGTGGGACCAGTAGACCAAGCACACTAGCAAGCTGCGGCTGCGGACAAAGATGCTAACGGCGCTGAACGACATGACACTAGCTAACACCATCAAGCTAGCATTCCAGCTGGAGTCTGCCAACAGGTTAGCATCAGAGCTAGGTGTGCAGCAACAACAACAATAGCCGAGCCACACACTGCTTGCATACACGGTAAGCACAGAAGAACCCGGTGACGAGGCAGAAGAGGCTGAGGTAAACACTGTGAATCAGAAGAACGCCACAGGGCGCTTCTCATGTGGCAACTGTGGTTCCCCAACACACCGAGAGAGAGCTTGTTTCTTCCCAGAAAGAGGGCAACAATGTAAAAGATGCAGGAAATTCAACCACTTCAGCAAAGTCTGCTGGTCACCACCAACGCTGAACCTGCTGGCCAACTCAAGTCACTTGCCTGCACCGACCATTCACACGGTGAGATCTGGAGGCATAGCATACGCATTCTGCATGGTGAGGCTGGACGATATCAACTTGCTGCTCCTGCTCGACACCACTGCAGTGAGCTTGATGTTAAACTGGGCCACAGTGAATAAGTTCTTTCCCAACCACCCGATCAGAAAAAACCCAGCGGTGCTGTATGGGTATGGTGGCTACCGAGCCAGCAATGTAGGGACCATCACACTAACAGTCCTCTACATGTCAAGAGTCGTTACTGACTTTGTTTTTCAAGTGGTCACGCATGGAGACAACATATTAGGATATGACCTATTTTATCAATTGGGCTTCTCCATCTGCGACAGTAATGGACTCAATTTGACAACACTGACAAGTGGAACGCAACACACCCAGACGATGATGATGAGGGTACAGCCATCCTGTGTTCATAGGAGGAGCACTGCCTGGAGAAGGGGCAACAACCGGACTCACCTCAGATACTCGCCAAGCATGAGTCTCCAGGAGATGCTGTGGAATTGCAGGAGAGGAAGCCAGCGTCTATTGGGAACCCCGAGACACAATAACCTGGTGCAGGTTCAATCAACAGCAATAGCGACACATCACCACGACCGCACTCCCCAGGTGAGGGGGCTAAGGGGCTGGACTACTTCCGAATCTATGCACAGCATCAACCTACAGGAGCCGCCGCTGGATGAAGAGTCCACAATAAAACAAAATGTAGAGTCACCGTTCGTCTTCCGAATCCATGACCAGCATCAGCCTCCAGGAGCCACTGCTGAGACACAGGATGAAGAATCCGTGACTCAACAGGACGTCACAGAACCACCACAGCCTGGTGGATGCCCCACAACAGACGTAAGAGCTACACCAGCACAGCCTCAATGCCATGTGCAGCCGAACAAAATGCCGCTTGCAGTGATGGACTGGGTTCGGATCCACGGAACCAAATGGCCATATCCACTGTTGGCCCTGATACAACCCCCACCACCACCGACACCCATCAGGGTCATCGTGCAACTGGGCCCAATGACCTTCAAGCTGGCAGATGGTTCAGTGTGGCATGCCAACTGTCTCCGTCGGGTTTGAACAGCAGCCCCGAATGACAGGGCTTCGTGGGAGGCAACTCGCATGGTGTAGGACCCAGACTGGGGCTTCGTGAGAGATGATCCCGGTCTGCGGGCCCCTGCACCTCCAGGGCCGTGTCCACCACAATTTCGCTACAAGGCTCCTCCAACTGGACTGCCTTCCTCAAGAAAAAAAAAAAGAAGACTGTTTAGTTAGGGGCGTGGCTGCCAGCAGACGGTGGCAGAATAAACCACTCAGCCGTGCTGGGCTATGCGGTAGTCAACCCGCTGGTCCTAATTAGTTTTGGGAGTTTACATGTACGAAATTGGGGAGGGTTAATTAGTTCATGCATGCTGTCCTGATTTTCCAAGGGGGGGGGGGGTGATATGGTGTAAGGAGCCACAGGGTTGGTTGGCATCGGTGTGATGACACAGCCATTTGGTGACATCTTCACGCCGAGGTCATATAATGTGAGGTGTGGTGTATAAAGATGGTGCTGAGTACACCCTTGGTGTAATGGGAGGTGACGGCCCGCCTTTCCGATTCCACTGTCACCTGGGGTATAAATGGCACGGCCGGAAGAGACAGGGTCTCTTCAACCGTCGATCATCTACTTGTATGGAGCGCTTGGCATTGTGTGTGGTTATTAATAAAGTGACGTTCAACTGCAACCTGAGCCTCCTCCTTGAATACCATATTAAGGACATAACATTTGGTGACGAGGTAAAAGGTATGGAGTGAGTTATGTCTGAATTTCGGATGTTTTTGGAGGTTTGGGCGAGCCGCCAATCCCCTGGGTTAGGTGGTACGCGGCTTTCCAGAATTTTCAGGTGGCCCTTAACCTCAGCGAGCTCAAGAACAAGCGTGCGAGAGCTCTCTTGGTCTATAATCTCAGTATGGACTGTCAAAGGATCCTGGACACGCTAGGAGAGGCTGATAGTTACGAGGACATGGTCTACTTTCACGCCCCGGGAAATGTCATAGTTCGGCCAATCCAATTTTGGCAGCACCGCCAGTGGACAGGAGAGACGGTAAAACGCTATGTTGCAGATTTACGTCAGCTGGCGAGGGTGTGCTAATTTGGGGCCCTTGAGGAGAAGATGGTCTGCGACCAACTGGTGGAACACACTCTCTGTCCAGCAGCAAGCTCGAGGCTCCTGACATCGTGGGTGAACTGACGCTAGCCCCGGCTTTTGAAATAGTGCAGCAGTTTGAAGCAGTGGAGAGGCTGTCTAAAGACCTCGGTGAGAGAAGCACGCTGCGGGATGAAGAACCACGATTGAAGGCGCTGGCTGTGGATCCGGACAGCGAAGACAGCGTAGATGAAGATGAATACCCTGCCGCTGTAAGAATTAGGTCTGCCCCGGGAATGCCAAGATGTTATAGCTGGTCCACCAGGCACCAGTACAAGGCAAGAGAGTGTTTGGCGAGGAGCAAGCGGTGCGTTAAATGTGGTCTTCTGCATCACTTCACCAGAGCCTGCAATAATTTTGAGCAGGAGGACCGAAGACTTGGAGTGGACCTCCCCTCTGTGGATGCTACGGTTGTTCATACCGTCTCTCTGAGCACAGATGGGCACAGTTTCTTCAACGTGTTGCTGGACGGCGTGGAAGTGTGGTGGTGTTGAGCTTGCCCACTGTGAGGAGCCTGTTCCCACACTACTGCTTGAGAGAGTTCACAATGCCGTGCTTTGGCTACAGAGGAAGCAGGATGACCATAGTGGGTTCGCTGGACTTGATGGCGAGGTACAAGTCAGCGGTGATGACTGGCGTCCAGTTCGTGGTAAATGCCTCTGGGTCGAACATTTTAGGATGTGATTTGTTTTACAGCCTGGGGTTCAAGATCACCAGCGGTGCTTGAAAAGAGTGGTCGGGCTGTGGATTATGTGACCAACCTGCTCTGCATGTGGAGGACGACGTGGTTTGGGACAGCGATTGGCCTGGTGTTTTGGAAGGTGATGAAGACTGGCGCCGCGACGACCCAGCACGGGAGGGTTCCAATGCCAGTGTCCAAGCAGCCCTGGATGTGGGAGCTGGATGGCACAGCGGAACCCCCAGGACGGCTGCTGGTGTCGGGATGACAAAGAGAGAAGCCGATCCTGGCGGCACGGTTCTACAGTGCGCTGGACATTGACATTCAAGGAGGGCTTCGATCCGGGTCGACAGGACGGCTCGGCCCAGGAAGGAAGCCCGGTCACGACATGTTGGTCACACAAAGCCGAGTCAGGCTCCCCTGCGGGTCGGGGATGAGGTCCAGCCCAGGGAGGAGAGCCGAGCAAGAGGAGTGCATGAAAGGTGAAAGCGGCAAGATGACCAGGGGCAGCTGCGAGTGGTGGCTACCCGGGAGAACGGCTACTTGGGGCTGTCTGATGAGTCTTGGAGGCACCCCAACGAGCTGCGGTGTGTGGATGAGGAGAAATGCCGACGCGGCTCATCCGGAGATGAAGAGGAGAAAGCACTCGGGGTGGGATCCTCCCTCCAGGAGGGACTAAGAGGTGACTTTAAAGGGGGGGTTATTGGCATGATGCTTGTTGTTGGGATTAAGTGCCATTTCTTTCTAAAGTCACATTGTTGATATGTACTAATTGCATTTGCCGAGTGTGTTTTTTAAAAAAAAAAAAGCCTCAACACTGTTTGTACTGTGAGTTGCCCGAGTTTTGGGGTGGGTGTGTTGAGGCTGGCAATGAAAGAGAGTGTACATATTGACTGCTATGTTTCTGTTCTGTTTGTATATAATTAGGTGTATTATTGGATTAATTTAGTTTTGTAGGAACACAGCTAATTTTTGTTTATAGACTTTATGGAACCAAAGATGGCAGAATAACCCATCTAAGCCATGTTGGTAGGGGGGGATCAGTAGTCTACCTGCCCCCTCTAGGTAGTTGTGTGTCTGGATATGTCATGAATCTGGGTTTATAACATGGCGCACAGGGGTTTGTGACAGGATAGGCTTGTACATACTGTATGTGTTATTGGCATGTGAGTTGGGTTTAAATTTGAGAGGGTCTGATTTGTGTACTTGCATTTTTTTTGTACGGGGAGGGGAAAATATGGTGTATTAAGGCGGCGCTGGGTACACCCTGGGTGTAGTGGGAGGTGACGGCCCGCCTTTCTGGTTCTGCCGTCACCCGGGTTATAAAGGACACAGCCGGAAGAGACAGGGTCTCTTCGACCGTCGACCATCTACTTGTATGGAGTGCTTGGCATTGTGTGTGGTTATTAATAAAGTTTTATTCAACTGCAACCTGAGCCTTCTCCTTGAATACATGATTAAGGACATAACATGAGGGTCGGCCATCTTAGGTCTCTCTCTCTTTTGATGTGTTCAGCCCCCCCCCCCCCGTATATGGTCTTGTTAGTAGATGATCTGTCTGGAATCGCAAATGTTGCATGGGGTGAGTAATTTGTGTTGAGGGAAATCACGATTGTTAGCTAAGCTGGGCCAACTCGGCTAACATGTATGCTAGTGGTTACCAGGCAATCCCAGCCAAAATCTAACCAAATAACCCACAATACTGCACGCTGGCGAGTGAGATGTATAATTGAGTGTTAATTGAGCCACCTGGCTAAGTGGACTATACAGAGAATTGTCATAAAAATCACAGTCACTCAGCGAAGCTAGCTGGAGTATCTATGTTTCATTTTGGAGGTTCATGGTGAGTGGGGACATATCTACCCCACCCCACCATCATTAAAGTAAGCGGAAATAAAGCTGGGAGTGCAGTATTATTCCAATGAGGTCCAGTTCTCACATCATAATTGGAAGCAAATCAGAACATCTCACTGAATGCAGACCCAGGGAGACCAAGGCTGACCCGAACAAAGTGACAGCTTTGCTTTTTTTCCAGTGTTTCTTTTGGTAGTCACTTCATGTTTTGTAACATTACAGGAGCAACCCACAGTGACAGGCTGCTGAAAAATCCAGACCATTAATGCCTTTGACTTTTGGATCTCAGAGGTCTCGAGTTTGGCCCCATCTGTTGTGGGTTTCGGGAATGAAAAAATACTTGCTCTTGTCACCTTCCACTCTTTTTACCCCCTCAGACCTACTGTCCAGTGTTTGTTATTCCTCTCTTAGAGTGTGTCTCAGGACATGAAAACTTAAGCAAGATTTACAGACAGGTGCATCATGCCCTCCTTTGTACCTTTACCCTCCGTTTCATCCTGCTGGTGTTCAGTTTACAGGAGCTGCTTTTGAGTATTCTCTAGGGACCTGTGCTATGGCTCTGAGATCTTTTTTCAAGATGGTGCAAGGGCTGTGTAGGAGGCTGAGAAGAGAGGAAATGGTGTCAGAGGAAGCCTCTTTGTAGTTGCCTTTGTTGCAGGTGCTCTGCCATTCATTGTTAAAGCATGCTGTTTAATATTAGACAGACATCTGGTGAGCTGGGCAGGACCAAAACAACAGAACGGCAACCCTGCTGACAATATGAGCGCAGATTAGCAAACACCAGATTTATGATTTTAATATTATAAATCATATTCATCAAATTTAAAACAAAAAGGGTTTGATATATTTTTCTTTATGAAAGGATGATATATATATATATATATATATATATATATATATATATATATATATATATATATATATATATGAAAGTTTTCTTTGATAATTACAGTGCATCCGGAAAGTATTCACAGCGCTTCTTTTTCCACATTTTGTTATGTTACAGCCTTATTGCAAAATGGATTAAATTCATTTTTTCCCTCAAAATTCTACACACAATACCCCATAGTGACAAAGTGAAAAAAGTTTTTTTTTTTTGAGAAATTTATTAGAAATAAAAAAACTAAGGAATCACATGTACATAAGTATTCACAGCCTTTACTCAATACTTTGTTGATGCACCTTTGGCAGCAACTACAGCCTCAGGTTTTTTTGAATATGATGCCACAAGCTTGGCACACCTATCTGTGGGCAGATTCACTCATTCCTCATTGCAGCACCTCTCAAGCTCCATCAGGTTGGATGGGAAGCGTTGGTGCACGGCCATTTTCGTATCTCGCCAGAAATGTTCAATTGGATTCAAGTCTGAGCTCTGGCTGGGCCACTCAGGGACATTCACAGAGTTGTCCTGAAGCCACTCCTTTGACATCTTGGCTGTGTGCTTAGGGTCGTTGTCCTGCTGAAAGATGAACTGTCGCCCCAGTCTGAGGTCAAGCGCGCTCTGGAGCAGGTTTTCATCCAGAATGTCTGTACCATTGCTGTATTCATCTTACCCTCTATCCTGACTAGTCTCCCAGTTTCTGCTGCTGAAAAACATCCCCACAGCATGATGCTGCCACCACCATGTTTCACTGTAGAGATGGTATTAGCCTGGTGATGAGCGGTGCCTGGTTTCCTCCAAACATGACGCCTGGCATTCACACCAAAGAGTTCAATCTTTGTCTCATCAGACCAGAGAATTTTGTTTCTCATGGTCTGAGAGTCCTTCAGGTGCCTTTTGTCAAACTCCAGGTGGGCTGCCATGTGCCTTTTACTAAGGAGTGGCTTCGGTCTGGCCATGCTACCATACAGGCCTGATTGGTGGATTGCTGCAGAGATGGTTGTCCTTCTGGAAAGTTCTCCTCTCTCCACAGAGGAATGCTGGAGCTCTGACAGCGTGACCATCGGCTTCTTGGTCACCTCCCTGACTAAGTCCCTTCTCCACAATTGCTCAGTTTAGACAGCCGGCCAGCTCTAGGATGAGTCCTGGTGGTTCCAAACTTCTTCCATTTACGGATGATGGAGGCCACTGTGCTCACTGGGACCTTCAGAGCAGCAGAAATTTTTCTGTATCCTTCCTCAGATTTGTGCCTCAAGATAATCCCGTCTCGGAGGTCTACAGACAATTCCTTTGACTTCATGCTTGGTCTGTGCTCTGACATGCACTGTCAACTGTGGGACCTTATATAGACAGGTGTGTGCATTTCCAAATCATGTCCAATCAAGTGAATTTACCACAGGTGGACTCCAATTAAGCTGCAGAAACATCTCAAGGATGATCAGTGGAAACAGGATGCAGCTGAGCTCAACCTCTGTTTTGAGCTTCATGGCAAAGGTTGTGAATACTTATGTACATGTGATTTCTTAGTTTTTATTTTTAATAAATTTGCAAAAATCTAAAAAAACAAACTTTTTTCACATCGTCATTATGGGTTATTGTATGTAGAATTTTGAGGGAAAAAAATGAATTTAATCCGTTTTGGAATAAGGCTGTAATATAACAAAATGTGAAAAAAGTGAAGCGCTGTGAATACTTTCTGGATGCACTGTACATTATGAAAAATTAATGACAATTTTCACAATTTTCTCAGTTTCCAATTTTTGCCACTAAAACTTGTTATTAGGATTAGGGAAAAGGTTAGGTTTAAGGGGGTAAGGGTCTGTTTTCAACAATTAGACTATCTCCCTTTACCATTTTACTGCATGCAGTTATTTTCACAACCTCTAGAGATTGTATTTTTCAAACATGTAAATATAAGGTTTAATTCCTGTTGGTAGAAATGGTCTATTATTGGAGGACAGTCTCTTCATCTCAAAGACAATTGCTTGTTCACATGTCACACAAGATAAAAATGCCTGTTTCTCAGAGACTAGAAAAGCATTAAATGTAAAATTATAAGAGTAAAGCTCAGCAGCAGCAAAAGAGATTTGACATTTTTTGCACCTTTTGGAAGAGCAGATAAAAAGAAACATTTCCAGTATGTTTCTGTTAAGGGCATCTGTAATTGAGTTGTGTCATCTTCTTTCACTACAGGCTGGAATTGGATGAAACAACTCAAATGGGGCAGAGTGTTTAGTTTGGCTCTTTTTATCCAAATGCGTTTCCAATCCTTTCAAGTTGTTGCTGAAAGTGTAAAGCCAGCATGTGTTTTCAACTTGTCACAGTGAATCGTCCCAGCTCAGGGGGGATGAAGTCAGCCCTGAATACCTGCCCACCATCAGCGCACGGCGAGCATCTGTGAGCTGTTAGACCACTTCATCTTAACCACATGCACATGAGTGGGGTTAGTGGTGTTAAGGTGTAAAGAAGGGTACAACATGTCTGTCTGTATTTGTAAAGGAATGTGTTCTGTGGCTGTAGAAAAAAAACCTTTTCTTTTGTAGTTCCTCTGAGGAATGATATATTATAGTTAGTGTGGTATTGCTTGTTTCCACTCAAAAAAAAATAAAAAAATGAGTGGAGCGCCAATCTTGGACAGTTTCCGTCTATGAAGTAATCATTTTCTATCCCTAAATCACTTGAAATGGTAATACTGAAGGAACCTGTGATATACATCTTCAGATGGATACCTTTATAATTTAAGGCAGTTGTTTTAATTTTGCAGGGTCAAAATGTTTTTTTGTGTGTGAGTATTAATTCAAGACCAACAGGAATGACACAGTGAAGCTTTAAAATGCTTACAAAGATGTCTTGCTCAATCAATTATTACATTAAGTTTATTTAGCAAACTTCTGGGAAAATGACTGTGTAGATGTGTTTATTCGTTTATTCAGACTCCATTAGTTGGTACCATAGTAGCAGCTATTCTTCCTGGGGTCCACACACACACAAATTTAAAAACAATAAAATCACACATGCATTAATACATTGATACAATGACGCCGTTTACAATGTAAAAGAAAATTTACAACATTAAAGACTAAATAAGTTCTATAGCAAACCATAAAATTAACAATTCCAATAGACATAATTCTTTCTTTATAAGTAAGATTCTTAGTTTTTTTTTTTAAACTTTTCCCATTTCTGTTCTGAATTAAAAAAGATGGAAATTTGTTCCAGTGTGATACAGCCCTATACATCACAGTTTTCTTTAAAGCATTTGCAAAATTTCTTCAATTTGATTACAATTCAGATCAGAATTTTACTGTTTACAAGGATCCTGAAAACGCTGATCGGATTAGGATGTGTGTTTCCATGTGTCACACATTTGAACGGAATAAATCATTTTGACATGCACACGTCGACATTTCGACATTCCAAAAATAGTAGAAGAAGAAGCAACGTCCGGTGTTAGCAAGCCCCGCTTCGTGTCGAAATTGACCTGTATTGTGTTATTCAGACTCTACTTTTGTTTCTGCTGGTCTGTGTAATGAAGCTACAAGTACATACTTCTGCATATGACGAACAGAGGGAGACAGCAGGACGATTCAGACCAGTTTTGTTTTACTCCTGCTATGTTTTCCGCTAGCTGCTGCTAAGGTGGAAACACGTCACGCTGACGTGCGGCTGGTGTACAGACATGCGCAGTAAATATATTTTCTGCCCTACGTTCGGAATAAGTGTTTTCATGCGCACCATTCGGAATAACAATCGGCATAACCCACCTCTCTCAATTGGAATGAAATTTTGATCCGAATGAGCGTGATCGGGTTAGAATATTCAGATTGGCATGTTTACATGAAGCATTTTTATTCTGATCAGGCTTTTAATCCGGTTACTTGTGTCCATGTAAACATAGCTATTGTCTGGTATTATGATTATGTCTATCATTTGCATACATCAACTGTGAATACAGATATGAAGGTCTTCTAAAAACAACATTTCTTAGGAACTGACCCAAACTATATGTCAGCCTTTCATCCACAGTCAACCATGATAGCCTAGCATGCATTTCCTTAAAGCTATCTCGTAACGAGCATCTGAGAGCTAGGAGAGCAGCTCGGTTTTGAGTGAGCTGGATTTTATTAAGATCTTGTCTTGCGGCATTAGACCAAATAGCTGAACAGTAGCCCTGATGGGAGAGGACAAGAGACTGTAATACTTGTTTTACTGTTCTTTCTGTAAACAGGGTAGCACATCACCTAATTAAAGAAATCCCTCTACTCATTTTAGCAACAGCGTTAGTATCTCTTTGAGTGTGTCTGTTGCCGAATTGCGACATAACCCCTAGTGGTCAAGAGTGGTAAATATTTTTTGTCAATAAAATAGTTCAGATTTCCAAGGCTATAACTTGAAAGTGGTAAGAGATAATGGCTTACTGTCAATTAGAAAGATGTAAAATATGATCCAAAGTTTCAGATAGGAATCAATTTATGCATCTAATTTGCATAATGTCGCGGCACCTCTTTAAATTCCATAACTCAGTCAAAACTGGACTTTGGACGTATTTACACAAAGAATGGTTCAGCTTTTTGACTCCGTTTTTTGTACAGAGGTACCTCATCATCTTATCCTTATAGTATATGAACAAGAAATCAGTACAATATTAAAAAACCCCACAGAAATTCCTCACTTACGGCTAAGGGGACTCGCTCGCTGCTGTGGTCGCTGCGTTTTCACCCGTTGTGGTCGTTATTTTGCATTCTGTCGGTCATTTACACTCTCTACCACATCTACAAAGTCTTATGATTATCCCACATAAATTTCGCTTGTATCCCATGGCTATTTTCCACGTACAAAGCCAACTAAGTGACGGTGCACAATGACAGACGGCAGCCATATTAGCTTTCTGGGCTAAAATGCTAAAAACAGGAAAAGGAAATGAGGAGTTCTTCTTCTTTGGTGTATTATGTGTCATTCATTGAATCCTCCAGTGGATGTCTGCCACCTTCCGAAACTGGCAGATCAGTACAAATCAGTACAAATCCTCAATGGAGCCGATCATGTCAGAATGAGATGACAGGCGCAGCGCCACGCTTTGCCACTAGGGGCACGCGAAATCTCACACTCAAAGGGTTAACATGGGTTGACCATGACAATGTTCCATCAGCTGTAACTCCTAGCAGTTTAATTTCTTTAACTTGTTTAATAGGTACTTCTTCTAAGAAAATACACAGTTCCTCATCTGCTCTAAGGGCATACCTGGAACCAAGCAAGAGGGTTTTAGTTTTTTCCAAATTCAGTTTTAGTTTGTTCTCAACAACCCAGTGAGAGATCAACATCAACTCCTCCTGTAGCATTTTTTTTTTTTTTTTGCATTTCTTCAATATTGCTTGCAGGTATGTAGATAGTGGTATCATCTGCATACATAACAATGGATGAGCTTTTTAACATACATGGTAAATCATTTGTAAATATAGACTATAATAAGGGCCTCAAACAGCTACCCTGTGGTATACCACACTGTATAGTTTTAATATCTGACAATGCACCATTAAAAGGGACACATTGTTTTCTATTAAATAAGTAACTTCTCATTCATTCAATGGCTGACGTTTTAAAACCATAAGCAACTAATTTAATTAACAAATGTTTATGATCTATGAGATCAAAAGTGGCACTAAAGTTGAGCAGTATAGTGCTAATGATTAATTTGTTATCAATTTGCTCTAACCAGTCATCAGTTAATTGTGCCAAAGCTGTGCAAGTTGAATGGGCATTCTACATGCATGTTGGAATTCAGAGTTGATGTTGTTCTCAGAAAAATAGCACTGAATCTGTTTAAAAACAACAGTCTCCATAAGTTTGCTCAAACAGGCAAAATGCTAATGAGTCGACTATTTGGCCCTGTAAATGATGCTGTGGTATTTTTTGGTAATGGAGCTATTCTTGCTATTTTCCATATTTGAGGATAAACAACCAGTCTATGTAAGTTCATTTTAAAACATCCAGATGTCAGATAAACTTTCAAAAGGATTTTTTTATTAAAAACACTGGACTAAAAATTAATTAAAATGCAAGACATTTCAATGTTCATCCGAACACCATCATCAGCTATCAGACTGTAGCAGGAAGTGTCTCTGGCCAATAAATAACCTGCAAGGAGGTCACATGACTTGTGAGAAACGTAGTAAATAAAAATGAATGTAGTCCATGGTATGTGACCAAGGAGGAGAAAATGGAGAAAGAAAAAAAAAAAAACACCTAGTGCTCCTCCTTTAAACCTGAGACTCTGAGCAATTTTATTTGTCCATAAAGTGTCGAGGAATGGTTTTTAACACGGCATTGTAAGCGGAGGACAGATGATGTCTTAGTCCCCTCCTCTGTTAAGGGAGGACTGTTCCACATTAACATAGATGGCTTCCTTAACACCTCTTTCAAAGCACCCTTCTTCTCTGACCAAAATGTGCACATCTTGGTCTGGAAAGGTGTGTTGTTTTTGTTGTAAGTGAGTATAGACGGCTGAATTTTGTCCAGACGAATTTTCTCTCCTATGTTGCGACAAACGTTTGCAGAGCTGCTGTTTCGTTTCCCAGATATAAAGATCGTCACACTCCTCACTACATTTGACAGCATATACCAGGTTGGTCTTTTTATGTTTTGGTATCTGGTCTTTGGGACGAACCAACCAATGCCACAGAGTGTTCCTGAGTTTAAAATACACAGGTATGCTGTATTTGGAGAAAATCCTGGGAAACTTTTCAGACAGCCCAGCCATATATGCAATGGAATATGCTTTCTTCTGATTTTACACTCCATTTCTCCTAGCGGCCTCTAATTCTTTTTACGTTTCCTGTGAGTTTTAATGAAAGTCCAATCTGGATAACCATACTGTTTTAAAGCTTGTTTTATATGGACATGTTCCTTTTCCTTAGCTTCTGAATCTGTGGGTATAGTTTCTGCATGATGTTGCAATGTACGAATCACTCCCAGTTTGTGCTCAAGTGGGTGGTGTGAATCAAACATGAGATACTGGTCAGTGTCGGTCGGTTTTCAGTACACCTCAACATGAAGTTCATCCCGTTCACCAACCTTTACCCCACAGTCCAGAAATGGGAGTTTGTTGTCCTTCATGTCTTCCCGGGTGAACTTGATGTGATTGTCCACTGAATTAATGTGCTCTGTGAAGGGGTTGATTTCCTGGGTCTTCATTTTCACCCAGGTGTCATCGACATATCTAAACCAGTGAGTAGGAGGAACTCCCTTATAGGTATCCAGTGCCCTTCTTTCCACCTCTTCCATGTAGAGATTAGTAGCAATGGGGTAAACTGGAGAGCCCATGGCACAGACATGTTTCTGCTGGTAAATCACATCCTGGTTTTTAAAATAGGTGGTATTCAGACACAACTTCAACAGAGAGCACACCTGATTCGGATTTAATTTTGTTCTGTCACCTAAAGTTTGATCCTGGGAGAGTCGTCTTCTCACCACTTCAAATGCTAACTCTGCTGGCACTCAGGTAAACAAGGATGTGACATCATATGACACTATGGTCTCATCTGCCTCCAGGGAGAGTCGTTGACTCATGTAGATAAAATCCTTGGAATTCACTATATGATGTTCAGTGTTGCCAACTAGACGAATTAAAATGATGGCCAAGTATTTTGCAACATTATTGACATGTTTCGGGACCCAGGAGACAGACGCTGACACGAGTAAATATCAGACAATTATTCTTTATTAATAATAAGTGAGTGTGGTGCATGAGTGAATGAGTGCGTGGCTGTCTGGTCACTGGAGCTGAGCGTATCCTGCGGCGACCTGGCAACCCTGGAACACATAAGCACAACAATTACAGCTGTTCGTGAAGATGGAAGGTCTGCAGCTAGTAACGCTTACTTGCAGGCACCACAGGATAGGTCTTGCTGGCTCCGAGTGCTCGTGCGATGCGGTGCTCGTGGTGCTCGACGTAGCGGAGGTGAAGAGGAACTCCAAGGTGGAGGAGATGATGCCCCGTCAGCTGGGGTGGTTTGTCCGCCGCCAGGGAGGTCCACCTGTGCACAGGGGAAGAGGCTGGGAGAAGATGAGTGTTGAGGTTGCTTACGTGGCTTGGCTTGGCGAGAGGTCCGAGTCTTGGCTTTGGCTTGAGGTCGTGATCTCGGCGCATTGCTGGGCAAAGGCGACAGACGACTCCGTGCTGAGGCGTCAGTGGTTCTGGCCTTTAAAGGCCGCTGATTGACACCTGCCGGTGTGTGCGCAGCTGACGATGATGGTGATGATGATGACGGCCCAGCGGCCGCCATGACAGTACTCCCCCCCTCTAGAGGTGCCTCCAGGCACCTGCCCAATCCTACCTGGATTCGCCCGATGGAAATCGCGGATCATCTGCTTGTCGAGGATCAACGCTGGGCGAATCCAAGAATGATGTTCAGGTCCAAACCCCTCCCAGTCCACCAAATACTGAAGACCCCGACCCCGCCGGCGGACATCCAAGATGGCAGTCACCCCCCAAGCTGGATGGCCATCGATCATCCTCGGGGCGGGAGGGCAGGAGCCGCGGGGGTGGGCACAGAGGGTCGGAGATGTACAGCTTGACCTGGGAGACATGAAGGGTGGGGCAGATGCGCATGGAAGGGGGGAGAGCAAGACGCACAGACACAGGATTGACAATATGAGAAATAACATAGGGGCCGATGAAGCACTTGGTTAGCTTGCGCTTCTCAGCCGGCACACTGATGTTCCTAGTGGACAACCAGACTTTTTGACCCACCTTATAGTCCGGGGCGGGTCTCCTGTGGTGGTTGGCCACCTGGATGTTGCGTTCTGTGGTCCTCAGAAGGGCTCTGTGGGTGATGGACCAGACCCGCCGACAACGCCTGGCGTGGGTCTGTACTGAAAGAACCGCTACCTCCTTCTCCTCCTCTGGGAACAGTGGTGGATCAAACCCTAGTGACGACTTGAAAGGAGACATCCCCGTAGCAGAGGAAACCGTGGTGTTATGGGCGTACTCAATCCAAGGTAGATACGTGCTCCAAGAAGAGGAGCAGGAGGAGATGACACAGCACAGCGCAGCCTCCAGCTCCTGATTTGCACGCTTGCACTGGCCGTTGCTCTCCAGATGGTACCCAGAAGAGAGGCTGGCTGTGGCCCCCAGCACTGTGCAGAACGCCTTCCAAACTTGGGATACAAACTGTGGCCCTCGGTCCAAAACAATGTCAGCGGGGATGCCGTGAAGACGGACCACATGTTGGACAAGAAGGTCCGCTGTCTCCTGCGCCGAAGGCAGCCCCCGAGAGGCACAAAATGGGCCGCCTTAGAAAAACAGTCCACAATTGTCAAAACTGTAGTAAAGTGACCAGAAGGAGGCAGGCCGGTTACAAAGTCCATGGCTACATGGGACCAGGGGCGAGAAGGAACGGGCAAAGGGTGCAGAAGACCCGCCGGGGGGGATGATGATGTTTTCCCAGTAGCGCATTGGGCGCAGGCCCACACATAGCTGTTGACATCCTTTCTCAACCCTGGCTACCAGAAGGTCCTCTGGAGGAGATCAGTGGTCCGACCCACACCCGGATGGCACGCCAGTTTGGACGCGTGGCCCCATTCAATTACCTGACCCCTAATAGAGCGGTGAACGAACAAGCGACCAGAGGGGCCCCCACCCGGATCAGGCTCCGTCTCCTGCGCTCTTCGGACCCTCTTGCAGATACCCCAAGACAGTGCACCCACCACACGAGAAGACGGCAGGATGGTCACCTCCTGATCTTCGGTGGATGGTGCGTCGAACTGCCGCGAGAGGGCGTCGGGCTTACCATTCTTACTCCCCGGCCGGTAGGTAATGGTAAAGTTAAAGCGGCCGAAGAAAAGCGACCAGCGGGCCTGGCGTGCGTTCAAACGCTTAGCCGTCCTGAGGTACTCAAGGTTGCGGTGGTCAGTCCAAACGACGAACAGCTGGGCAGCCCCCTCCAGCCAGTGTCTCCACTCCTCCAGGGCGAGTTTCACGGCCAGCAACTCCTGGTCTCCTATGCAGTAATTTCTTTCTGCGGGCGTCAGGCGATGGGAGAAGTATGCACACTGTCGAATCTTGCCATCCACTGGAGAGCGCTGGGAGAGAACGGCCCCCACTCCCGAATCAGAAGCGTCCACCTCCACCAGGCACTGCAGCTCCGGGTCCACCTGGGTCAGCACACGGGCCGAAGCGAACTCCTTCTTAAGTTTCCCGAACGCCACTGCAGCCTCCTCACTCCAATGAAAAGGGGTCTTAGGGGAAGTGAGAGCAGTCAGGGGGCGGGCGATGTTTCCAAAATTAGGCACAAAACAATGGTAGAAATTGGCGAAGCCCAGGAACCCCTGTAGCTGTTTCCTGGACGTGGGCGTGGGCCAATCCACCACCGTCTTGACCTTGACCGGGTCGGGGAGCACCTGATTCCGGGCGATGATAAAACCAAGGAAGGAGGTCCAGTCAGTGTGAAATTCGCACTTCTCTGCCTTGACGAACAGCTGGTTCTCCAGGAGGCGCTGCAGGACCCGTTGCACATGCACCTGGTGTTCCTCCAACGTGCATGAGAAGATGAGTATGTCATCGAGGTAGACAAACACGAAGGAGTTGAGGAAATCCCAAAGGACGTCATTTATCAACCGCTGGAAAACGGCCGGAGCGTTGGTTAACCCAAACGGCATCACTAGGTATTCGAAGAGTCGGCTTGGGGTCCGAAAAGCCGTCGTCCACTCATCGCCTTCTCTGATACGCACCAGGTGATAGGCGTTCCGCAGGTCTAACTTAGTGAACCAGGATGCCCCCGGGAGGGAGTCAAAAGCGGTGTTCATCAAGGGCAGAGTATATTTATCCTTGACCGTGATCTCGTTGAGACCCCGGAAGTCGATGCAGGGGCGTAGCGAACCGTCCTTCTTCCCCACGAAGAAGAACCCAGCACCCACGGCCGAGGACGAAGGGCGGATGATTCCGGAAGCCAGGGACTCCTTGATGTAAGTATTCATGGCCTTGCGCTCCGGGGCGGACAGGTTGTACAGGCGGCTCGCGGGAAGAGGGGCCCCAGCCTTGAGGTTGATCGCACAGTTATACGGACAGTGGGGGGGAAGGGACAGCGCCCATGACTTGCTGAATACTGGCCCTAGGTCGTGGTAGACTTCAGGTACCTTGGACAGGTCTGGGGGTGGCGTCAAAGGTAGAGGCACCGAGACCGAAGGGGCACACGCTGCAGATTGGAGGCAGGCACTCAGACAGAACGAACTCCACGCTGTAATACTCCCAGCTTGCCAGTCAAAGGTGGGGTTATGAAGCCGGAGCCAGGGGTACCCCAGGATGACGGGTGAGGAGGAGATGGGCAAAATTAAGAACCGGATTTCCACTCTGTGATTCCCAGAGACTATAACTGACACAGGGGCTGTCTGCTGGGAAACAGATGTCAGTGATGCCTTGGACAAGGTGACGAGATTGACAGGAGGACATAGAGGTTGACAGCTGAGGCCCATCTGGGTTGCCAGGTCTCTGGAGATAAAATTTTGCTCAGCTCCAGAGTCAACTAAGGCATGTGTGGAGTGTTCCTTGTGTTTGTGTAGTAACCTAATGGGAATGCAGCAACTAGTGAGGAGCAACCCCATGAGACCCATTGCCACAATAAAAACATAGACCCAGATCCCTGCGGCGCTGTCTTTCTGCCGCTGACACTCCCGATTGCCCTATTATCATATCTTCTTGCTCCGGAAGTTCCTCCGACGAGGGCAGAGCAAGAAGGGGAGAGCTAGTGGAGCGAGGGCGGGGTTTACTCGAACGAGGAGCTGTCCGCCGTTTGGCCGCTCGCTCCTTTAGCCTACTATCCAGGCTAATGGTGAGGGAAATTAACTCTCCTAACTTATCTAGTTTGTCCCGTGCCGCTAGCTCATCTTTCAATTCGGAGCTAAGACTGCGGAGGAAGATACCACAAAGCACTGGCTCCCCCCACCCAATCTCAGCGGCTAACACCCGGAAGTCAATGGTGTAATCAGTGGCGGATCTACTGCCCTGCTGAAGACTTAGCAGCCGCTCAGTTAACACTGCGCCCCGGTCTGTATGGTCAAACACTTCCATAAACTCTGCCACGAACTGCTGGTAAGTTAACATGGGATAACCAGGTTTAGCCATAACTGTGTAGGCCCAGTCTAAGGCTCTACCCCCCAACAGGTTGATGATATAACCTATTTTACTCTAGTCCGTGGCAAAGTCCCCCGGGACGCGGAGAAACACTGATTCACACTGCAGTATAAATCCTCGCGCTTCCCCGAGTTTTCCGCTGAAGCGGGTGGGGGTAGGCACGGGAGTGAGACGATGTGTAGATGGTGGATTAGCTTGGCTAGTAGGAGCGCCTACAGGAGTTGAAAAAACCCCGGTCGCCGGGGGAAACGTCTGGTGTCCTTCCAGACGGTCCAGCCGGCTATTAACCTGTGTTAATTGGTTGAGAATGACTGTCTGTTGGTGTGCAATCATATCTACTCGAGTGCTAAGAGTGTTTAGGCGGCGCGACAGCGCGCTGTCCGCTGGGTCAACTTGACGGAGTCGTACTGACATGTTTCGGGACCCAGGAGACAGACGTTGACACGAGTAGATATCAGACAATTATTCTTTATTAATAATAAGTGAGTGTGGTGCGTGAGTGAATGAGTGTGTGGCTGTCTGGTCACTGGAGCTGAGCGTATCCTGCGGCGACCTGGCAACCCTGGAACACATAAGCACAACAATTACAGCTGTTCGTGAAGATGGAAGATCTGCAGCTAGTAACGCTTACTTGCAGGTGCCACAGGATAGGTCTTACTGGCTCCGAGTGCCCGTGCGATGCAGTGCTCGTGGTGCTCAACGTAGCGGAGGTGAGGAGGAACTCCAAGGTGGAGGAGATTGTCACGCCTCGCCGCTCATCTGCGGCGCCAGCTGCATGCACACCTGCACATCATCAGCGGCGAGGGATTTAAGCCGCCTCGCCCTGGGCTTCGGCCTGAAGCCGTCAGACTTCGCTCGTCACTACTGCTGTGAGTAACCTCTACCTCTTCAGCAAATATATCGGTAAGAAGCCCTTACCTTTTCCTCTCCAAGTCTGCTCCCCTGTGCACAGGTGGATTTCCCGGCGGCGGACCATTCCTCTCCGTCTCCATTCCCTCGCTGCTGCACCGGGCTCTCCAGGTCGCTGTCTACCGGACCTCGTCCTTGCTGTGCCAGCCACCTGCTAACTCCAAGTAAGCTCATCTCTATTTTATCATCTCCTGTGTTGGTGTGTGCCCGTCACCCTTCTCCTTGTGCTTCTCCCTTAGGGTTGTCCGGCTGTACGGTCTCCTGCCTCCGTGCCCGATGCAGACGCCACCACCAATACATCCACATCTCGCAGACACACATCCATACACACTTGTTGTTAATAAAGCTATTTGAGCTACTCTGAACCTGCGTGTGTGTCTCCTGAGCCGTGCATTATGTCAGTACAGCTTCAGCAGAGTGGCTCGGCAGACGGCGGGCTCTCACGCCGACTTACCACTCTCGAGGCTCAAGTGGACCAAATAGCTCACCAGCAACAGGTGATTTTTAACCAATTGATCCTTATTACTAACCGATTGGACCGCTTGGACCCCAACAGCCGTTCCCCCCGGCTCGTCAGGGTGGCGCGGCTCCTGCTGCTCCAGCAGCTGTCCAGCCGGCTCCGGTAGCACCGGCTCGGCTCACGCCCATTCCGACCCCCGCCCGCTTTAGCGGTAAGCTCGGCGGCGTGCGGGGGTTCATAATGCAGTGTGAGTCCGTGTTCCACCGTGTGCCCGGAGACTTTCCTTCAGATCATAGCCGAATTGGCTACATTGGGAATCTCCTAGAGGGGCGAGCACTAACTTGGGCTTACGCCGTAATGGCGAGGCCCAGTTACGCCACCCTCACCTATGACCAATTCGTGAGACAATTCCTGGAGGTCTTTGATCATTCTTGTACTGAGACAGTCCAGGTCGATCGGCTTCTCAGTCTCCAGCAGGGAAGCCGGTCGGCAGCGGACTATGCGATCGACTTCCGGGTAGCAGCGGAGGAATTGGGCTGGGATGAACGTTCATTCTGCGGCCTTTTCCTCCGCAGTCTCAATGATGATCTGAAGGATGAACTGGCTGGGCGGGACATCCCGGAGACTCTAGGGGAGCTAACGTCCCTAGCTATCAGTTTGGATAACAGGCTGCGCGAGTGCTCCTCGGGGCGGAAATCGTCTTCTTCTCGCCCTCGTGGAGCCTCGTCGCGCCAGTTCCAAGCTCGCCCCCTGGCAACGCCGCCACCATCGCGCCCCGAGGAGTCAGAGCCGATGGTGACGGGCTGGACAAAGCTCCCCCCTGCGGAGAGACAACGCCGCCGTGAGTTGAATCTCTGCATGTATTGCGGAGACAGCCAACACACGGTGGAGCTTTGCCCACAGAAGCCAAACGGCGGGGTCTGCGAGTCACTGTAGGGGGCCTCGCGGACATCAATCGGTTAAGTCCCCTCACCCAATTGAAGCTGCCCGTCCGATTTTGTCACAACTCCACTGGGCATCTCACTCATGCACTGGTGGATTCGGGTGCGGAGGGCAGTTTTATTTCACAAAGCTTGGCAACCCGATTGGGCATCCGCTGCCAAGCACTAAAGACTCCTCTCTCCCTGGTCAACCTCTCCCGTGTCTCCCTGGGGAGAGTAACACATCAGACCGTCCCTGTTCCTGTTATCATCTCTGGGAACCACCGGGAGGAAATAACCTTCTATGTCCTCCCCAACTCTGTGTCGCCCGTCATCCTGGGATACCCCTGGCTACGCCTCCACAACCCCGTCTTGGATTGGAAGTCCGCCAGGGTGTCGGCATGGAGCACATTCTGTATGAGCACCTGCTTACAGTCCGCTGCCTGCTCTCCGTCCTCTTCCCCAACACCTACGGACGCTGCGCCCCCGGACCTCTCCCTGGTGCCATCGGAATTTCACGACCTGGGTATGGTATTCAGCAAGTCCAAGGCGATGTCTCTTCCTCCACACAGACCCTACGACTGTGCAATAAACATCCACCAGGGGGCACCCTTACCCTCTGGGCGACTCTACAGCCTGTCGGCACCGGAGAAGGAGACCATGAATGCCTATCTCAAGGAATCGCTGAGTGCTGGAATTATCCGTCCCTCGTCATCACCATTGGGGGCAGGATTCTTCTTCGTGGGCAAGAAGGACGGTTCCCTCCGTCCTTGCATCGACTATCACGCCCTAAATGATATCACGGAGAAGGATCGCTACACCCTGCCCCTCATGGACACCGCCTTCCACTCCCTCCAGGGGGCGACTTGGTTCACCAAGCTGGATCTATGCAGCGCATACCACCTCGTCCGGATCCGGGAGGGAGATGAGTGGAAGACAGCCTTCCGTACCCCGAACGGCCACTTCGAGTACCTGGTGATGCCGTTCGGGTTGACCAACGCTCCAGCCGTCTTTCAGCGCCTAATTAATGACGTCCTCCGGGATTTCATTGGCCTTTTTGTGTTCGTCTACCTGGATGACATCCTCATCTTCTCCAAATCCAGGGACGAGCACCGGGTCCATGTGAGGCGGGTCCTCCAAAGACTGCTGGAGAACCGGTTGTATGTGAAGGCCGAAAAATGCAAATTCTACGCTAAGACAACATCCTTCCTTGGGTTCATCATCTCCCACGACCAGGTGCTTCCGGACCCAGTGAAGGTGAAGGCGGTGGTGGAATGGCCTACACCTGCATCGAGAAAACAGGTGCAACAATTCATCGGGTTTGCAAATTTCTACCGCCGCTTCGTCCCTAATTTTGGCACCATCGTCGGCCCGCTGACCCGCCTCATGTCCCCTAAGGTCCCGTTCCGGTGGACCGAAGAGGCCGCGGCTGCTTTTCAGGCACTGAAGGCGGAGTTCTCCTCCTCCCGGGTCCTTAGCCAAGTCAACCCGGCGCTGCAGTGCATCGTGGAGGTGGACGCTTTGGACACAGGAGTGGGGGCGGTTCTATCCCAGCGGTCGCCAGGTGATGGAGTCAAACGGCCCTGCGCCTTCTTCTCTCGGCGCTTGTCCCCGGCGGAGCGGAATTACGACGTGGGGGACAGAGAGCTCCTCGCCATCAAGCTCGCGCTGCAGAAGTGGCGTCACTGGCTAGAGGGGGCGGACCTGCCGTTCGTGGTCCTGACGGACCACAAGAACTTGGGGTACCTGAGATCTGCCAAGCGTCTGAACGCCCGCCAGGCACGCTGGTCCTTGTTCTTTGCCAGGTTCCGCTTTAACATCACCTTCAGGCCTGGCTCCAAGAACGGCCTGCCCGACGCCCTCTCTAGGCAATTTGCCCCCGAGGAGTCTGAGGACACGGTCCACACCATCCTACCCAGGTTGTGCGTTGTGGGAGCCGTCACCTGGGACATAGAAAGCAAGATCCGGAAGGCGCAGGAAGTGGAACCTGACCCTGGTGGCGGACCGGAGGGGAGGCTGTTCGTGCCATCCACGGTTCGGGGAGAGGTCATCCACTGGTTGCATATGTCCAAGCTCACCTGCCACCCTGGTTCCTCCCGGATGATCGACCTCCTTCAACGGTCCTTCTGGTGGCCGGGCCTGCGGAGGGACGCTGCCCGCTACGCCCGGGCCTGCCCAGTATGTGCCACCAGCAAGTCAGGTAATGCCCCTCCAGCGGGTTTGCTCCAGCCTCTGCCCATCCCTGGCAGGCCCTGGTCGCATATCGCCCTGGATTTCGTCACCGGACTCCCAGTCTCAAACACCTTCGACACCGTCCTGACCATCGTGGACCGCTTCTCCAAGGCGGCACACTTCATCCCGCTACGGGGTCTTCCTTCCGCCCTGGAGACAGCGGACCTCCTAGTCCAACACGTGGTCAGGCTGCACGGGATTCCGGTGGACGTGGTCTTGGACCGGGGGCCCCAATTTTCCTCTGAGGTTTGGAGGTCATTCTGCAACGCCCTGGGAGCCAAGGTGAGCCTCTCCTCCGGCCATCACCCCCAAACCAATGGGCAGTGTGAGCAGACCAACCAGGAGCTGGAGGCTGCGCTCCGCTGCGTCACTGCGTCCAAACCTACGTCCTGGAGTAACCATCTCGCCTGGGTTGAGTACGCCCACAACACCGCCCGCTCTTCTGCTACAGGGATGTCTCCCTTTAAGGCGTCCCTGGGTTACGACCCCCCTCTTTTTCCAGCGCAGGAGAGTGAGGTAACGGTCCCCTCAGTTCGGGCGCACCTCAGGCAGTTCCGCTCCATCTGGGCGTCAGCGCGCAGTGCGCTTTTACGCACGGCGGAGCGCAACAGAACCACGGCGGACCGGCACAGAAGACCTGCCCCAGCGTACCAGGTGGGTCAGCATGTCTATGTGTCAACCCAGGACGTAATTTTAAAGGGCGAGAGGAGCAAGCTGGCACAGCGTTTTATGGGCCCATACCCCATCACCAGGATTATCAACCCGGTGGCTGTGCGTGTAGCTATTCCCCCCTCCCTCCGCATCCATCCCACCTTCCACGTATCCAAGGTGAAGCTGGCAGTCTCCGACCCCCTTTGCCCTCCTCCTGCTGCGCAACCCGCGCCCCGGATGATTGATGGCCATCTGGCCTGGCCTGTCTCCTCCATCCTGGACTCCCGGCGCCGGGGTCGTGGGTTGCAGTACTTGGTGGACTGGGAGGGTTATGGGCCTGAACATCGGCAGTGGGTACCCTCGTCGTTTGTGTTGGACCCATCCCTCATTACTGAGTTCCACCGAGTGCACCCGGAGAAACCATCGCCAGGAGGCGCTGCTAGAGGGGGGAATACTGTCACGCCTCGCCGCTCATCTGCGGCGCCAGCTGCACGCACACCTGCACATCATCAGCGGCGAGGGATTTAAGCCGCCTTGCCCTGGGCTTCGGCCTGAAGCCGTCAGACTTCGCTCGTCACTACTGCTGTGAGTAACCTCTACCTCTTCAGCAAATATATCGGTAAGAAGCCCTTACCTTTTCCTCTCCAAGTCTGCTCCCCTGTGCACAGGTGGATTTCCTGGCGGTGGACCATTCCTCTCCGTCTCCATTCCCTCGCTGCTGCACCGGGCTCTCCAGGTCGCTGTCTACCGGACCTCGTCCTTGCTGTGCCAGCCACCTGCTAACTCCAAGTAAGCTCATCTCTATTTTATCATCTCCTGTGTTGGTGTGTGCCCGTCACCCTTCTCCTTGTGCTTCTCCCATAGGGTTGTCCGGCTGTACGGTCTCCTGCCTCCGTGCCCGACGCAGACGCCACCACCAATACATCCACATCTCGCAGACACACATCCATACACACTTGTTGTTAATAAAGCTATTTGAGCTACTCTGAACCTGCGTGTGTGTCTCCTGAGCCGTGCATTATGTCAGAGATGATGCCCCGTCAGCTGGGGTGGTTTGTCTGCCGCCAGGGAGGTCCACCTGTGCACAGGAGAAGAGGCTGGGAGAAGATGAGTGTTGAGGTTGCTTACGTGGCTTGGCTTGGCGAGAGTTCCGAGACTTGGCTTTGGCTTGAGGTCGTGATCTCGGCGCATTGCTGGGCAAAGGCGACAGACGACTCCGTGCCAAGCCGTCAGTGGTTCTGGCCTTTAAAGGCCGCTGATTGACACCTGCTGGTGTGTGCGCAGCTGACGATGATGATGATGATGATGATGACGGCTCAGCGACCGCCATGACAATTATATGTAACAGAATTTATACTGCTGACGATTGGTCTAAGTGGATTATTGTTTTTGTGGATTTTTGGAAGTCCATATATACAAGGTGTGGTTTCTCCAGGGTAAAGACAGTAGAATAAATTTCGATCTATAACTTGTTGTTTTTCCAGGGACTGTAAGATGCTGATCACCTGGGTTTTATGTTTGTTGGTAGGATCTCTCCTCAAAATTTCATATGTACTACTATCACTCAACAATGTGATTACCTTGTGGTGATAGTCCTCAGTCGTCAATACTACTGTGCATCTTCCTTTGTCAGCAGGCAGGATGGTAATACTCTTTTCCTTGCAGAGGGAGGTTAAGGCCCTCTTCTCCTGTTTGTTAAGGTTAGAGGGTGGGGGCTTGGCATTCAAAAGAGAGATGGATACTTGAGCACGAATTTGTTCAGCTTCATCCTCAGAAATATTATTATTGCAAATGGCAGATTCTGTAGCAGTGATCATGTCTACCACCGGAATATTGTCTGAAGTTACAGCAAAGGTTAAACCTTTAGCCAAAACACTCCACTCTGGCTTGGTGAGCTCCCTATGAGATAGGTTTTTCACCCATGTGTCACTGATGTTAAAGGGTACCTCACCCTGATTCTGTTTCACACTGTCCAATGTGTTCTGACCACCAACACCCCCACCTTGTAAAGACAAAGCATTAAACTTCTTCATTTGATGTTCTTTACTCTTGGTGTGTTGAGCCAAATGTGCATGTTCCACAAAGTCTATTTTCTTTTGTAAGGTTCCCTTTGATAGCTTGATGGCCATTTTCTGATGTAGTTGTCTTTCACGGTTCGTGTACATGTTTTTTTTTTCTACTCCTTTTCTCTCCCTTGGTCACATACCATGGACTACATTAAATTTTTGTTTTTACTATGTTTCTCACAAGTCATGTGACCTCCTTGCAGGTTATTTATTGGCCAGAGACACTTCCGGCTACAGTCTGACAACTGATGATGGTGTTCAGATGAACACTGAAATGTCTTGTGTTTTAATTAGTTTTTAGTCCAGTGTTTTTAATAAAAAAAATTCCTTTTGAGAGGATAAACAGCCTTCATTCAAACATAAGTTAAAAATATGACACAGAGGTTTTGCTACAATCTTGGCTGACATCTGTAATAATTTACTATCCATATTATCGTAACTACAAGATTTATCACATTTCAGAGAAAGAAGAAGCTTTTCCATTTCTTGAACATTTATATTATTAAATTCAAATTCAAACATTTTTCCCTTCATAATATATTGTTTAATTAATGTGTCAGACAGCTTACCGTTCAGTACCGTGTACATGGTTAGCAATACTCCAGTACTGAACAACATAATGACAGCAGACAGTAGTTTCTGATCATTTTAACCGGAATAAGGTCATATACCAGCAGTCTCACAAAACATGTCCTGTACATGGAAAAAAAAAAAGAAAAAAAAGAAGCCTTTTTCTGTGTATAGGACACACTTGGTACTGATGGAATTCAAGTTCATATTGAAAGTCGTGCAAACAGCACAGTGGCTGTGAAGGAAAGTAGTGCAAATAGTAGAAAGTAGTGGAAACTATGAAAGAAATGGTTTGGACATGTGCAGAGGAAAAACAGTGGATATATTGGACAAAGGATGTTGAAGTGGAGCTACCAGACAGGAGGAAAAGAGAAAGACCACAGAGAAGATTCATGGATGTTGTGAAGGAGGACATGGAGAGGGTTGGCGTTACAGAGGAGGATGCAAGAGATAGGGTTAGATGGAGGCAGATCCACTGTGGAGACCCCTAAAGGGAGCAGCCAGAAGAAGAAGAAGAAGAAGAAGTGGAAACTATGAAGGCGTATTAGGGCCACATGAAAAAAACAGTTTTGAATTGTTGACTGCTGAAGTTGCATCCAGATGCCTCTCCATCCTTTCTGAAGTTATCAGACTGAAGTGATAACTACACTGAGTAAGGTAGAATCCTTCTGGTTGTATCATGTTAAACTTAATGGCTCATCTAATCATTTCATTGTTTTAGTTCTGGCTATAAATGACAGTTTCTCCACATTTCGACTTTTTTCTCAAAATACTCTTGACTTTTTTCTTAAAATCTTTTACTTTTTTCTCAAAATGCTAAACTTTTTTTATTATTATTTTTATTATGACCCCAATACTCCTTTATAGGAAACAGCACCATGAAGTGGCTAGGTTTTAAGTGGTGCAGTTTTAAAAATGCTTTAAAATTATCCCCTCACCCTGCCCTCACCCTTCCCCACCCATGACTGCTAATGAGGTCACCTGACCCTGAACACACACAGAAATGCCACCCACCATCCTTCATCCACCACCCTGTATCAGAACTTGAGCACTTTTCAAATGGTGCATTAGCAATTTCACCAATGAAAAGTGGTGAAAAGTGAGGGTAGGGCACACCACTTGTAATTCCTACTCACTGATGCAAGAAACTGTCAGTGGCACGGTGTCCTGTAGTGCAGGGGTCACCAACTAAAAGAGGTCCGATAAGTCAGTCTTTCTTCCCAGCTGAGGTCCGAATTAGGGCTGGGGATCTTTAGACATCTCATGATACAATTATGATCCAGGGTCTCTGATTTGATTCTGAAACGATTCTCGATGCATTTTTTGTTTGGTTTTTTTTTCATGATTTTTTCCTCTCCCTGTGTGACAGCTTGGTACTTTTAAAGCCAAGTGTTTGCAGTGACCCATGAATGTACTTCAAACAAGTTTTAATAAAAGAAATGGAAGAGAAACGTGAAAAGTCACATGGACAAATTTATCTGAATATGTGCTTTTATGAACTGTTGGGAGAGGGACCTTCCTGTGATAACGTATCGTCACTTCCTGTATTGCTGCCTGTCTGTGGTTTGCTCTCCTCATTCTCCCAAGGATTTTGCCTTTAATTGTGTTTTAATCACTTTTTTCCATCTACTGTTAACTCTCACTTCTGTTTATCAAGCCTCTTGCACCTGTGTGCGCACTCAGTGTCATCTAATCATCCTCTTTAGCCTTCTGTTCACCTTTCATTGGTGTTTTTGTTAGCTTCGGGTTAGCCACTAGCTATGTCTATTAGCTCTCCTTCCTCTATTCACTCTATGTCAGATATTTAGCTACATCTCTGCCTCTTTTAGTGATAATGGTAAATATAATAAATGTTGTCTTTTTGAGGTGCTCGAAGTGAGGTTGTCTGATTTGGAATCCCGACTCCGCTGTATTGAAACACCGTCTGTACCAGTTAATCTTGACAGACGTCCCTTAGCTGCAGTGGAGCTCCCTAGCATAGGACGACCTGCTAGTGGTCCTCCGGTCCTCCTCAGCAGTGAGGAGACTGGGTGGGTGATGGTGAGAAGGAAGCCTAGCTGCAAAGCCCCGGTTAACCACCAACCTGTTCATGTTTCTATTTGCTTTTCCCCGCTCAGCGACACACCCGCTGAGGAAAAAACTCTGATCATTGGTGACTCTGTAGTCAGAAACGTGAACCTAGAGACTCCAGCGGCCATAGTCAAATACATTCCTGGGGCCAAAGCAGGTGACATCGAGTCAAATTTGAAAATGCTGGCTAAAAGTAACTGTAAATACTCCACAATTGTTATCCACGCCGACATTAACGACATCCGACTCTAGCAGTCGGAAGTCTCAAAACTTAACGTGGAATCGGTGTGTGACTTTGCAAAAACAATGGCTGCTTCTGTAGTATTCTCTGGGCCCCTCCCCAATCTGACCAGTGATGACATGTTTAGCCGCTTCTCATCCTTCAACTGCTGGCTGTCTGTGTGGTGTCCTGCAAACAATGTGGGCTACATAGACAATTGGAACTCATTTTGGGGAAAACCTGGTCTTAGACGAGACGGCGTCCATCCCACTTTGGATGGTGCGTCTCATTTATCTAACAATCTGGCATCATTTTTATCCAAATTTCCAAAACCTTGACAACTCAGAGTTGGGACCAGGGAGCAGAGTTGCAGTCTTACACGCCTTTCTGCAGCTCCTCTTCATCCGCCACCCCTCAACTTAGCCCCTGTCTTCCCCATCAGAGAATCATTGTCTGCTCCCTCCAAAGTAAATAAAAATATAATGTATAAGCATCCCAAAGTGATTAAACAAAATTTGGTAAAACTCAAATTAAACATGAAGCCTCTAAACTGAATGATTTGGCCTCTGTTCCTCCTCATAATTTATAAATTAAATGTGGTTTGTTAAATATTAGGTTTCTAACTCCCAAGTCTCTGCTAGTCCATGATCTGTTAATTGATCATCAGATTGATTTAATATCCCTTACAGACACTTGGTTAGGGCAAGAGGATTATGTTGGTTTGAATGAATCAACTCCCTCTGGTTATTTAAACTGTCAAAATCCCAGAAGTTCTGGTTATGGAGGAGGAGTAGCAACTATTTACCATTCCAAATTACTAGTTAATGTAAAGCAAAAAACACGTTATAATTCCTTTGAGGGCCTGGTCCTCAGTATTGGGCATTTTAGCAATTTTAGGCTAAACCAAATTTTATTTGCCATAGTTTATCATCCTCCATCAACCTACTCAGAGTTTTTATCCGAATTTGCCGAATTCTTAGCTGATTTAGTGCTGAAATCAGATAGAATAATTATAGTAGGGGACTTCAATATACATGTAGATGTAGATAGTGATTGCCTTAATTTGGCATTTAATTCAATATTAGACTCAATGGGGTTTTCTCAGAAAGTAGGAAATTCTACCCATTATCTCCACCATACGTTGGACCTTGTTCTGACATATGGCATTGAAATAGAAAATCTGGTAGTGTTTCCTCATAACCCTGTACTGTCAGACCATTGTCTGTTAACCTTTGATTTTACTATTTCTGACTATTTGGCTCCTAAGGAAAAATATTACTACAGTAGATGCCTCTCAGATGATGCTGTTTCCAAATTTATGCAGATTGTTTCTTCTATGCCATGTGTCAACACAACGGAAATAAGCTATAGACAGCTTGCTCCTTCTGTAATTGATAGCATGGTAGATAGTGTTACAGATTCTCTGCATTAGACTCTAGACATGGTGACCCCTATAAAAAAGAAAAAGCCTAATCAGAGATTTCTAACTCCTTGGTTCAACACAGAAACTCATAGCTTAACCTCTTGCACTCCGGTGTACCGCGGGCGGGCACGTCTCTGCGTCCTAGAGCGCACGAGGGCGCACGAGGGCGCCGCGTCTTACAGCGCACTGAAAAAAAAAGCTGCATTTCCATTCTTCCACTACAGACACAGCCGCAAACAGAAAGCCAAAGGAGTGCTTTGATTGGTTTAGATGTGATTGACCTCTCATTCGACTAATAAGAGCCTTGAATTGGGTTTCTGAAACCTTGAAGAACCAATGACTGAAAACCTAGCAAGAAGGATCCGCCTACCAACGGCTGCGAATACAGCCAGCCAATTGAAGCACAGAAGTTCGAAAGCTGTTTTGTGTAAGGCTGGGTGGCACACAGCCGTTCGCCAGTCTTTTTTTCTTCCTACTGTTTTTATTTGTTTTGAAAAATCGTTCGCCAAAACTGCAATCATGGAAACGCAAAACCGCAATAATGGAATTATGGTTTGACCGGGTCGCGTGACCAGAACCACGAGTCCGTAACAAGCGGACCAGCTTCATGTTCGTCTGACAATGAGGAAGAGAAGTTCGCCAGCTACGCTGCTGTTGTGGACAGGTAAGTGTTATAAGCTAAATTATTCTTTATCCCTGAAAATTGTAATCCAAATGACTTTTGACCGATCGGTAAATTACAACTGTGCGTTATCGCAACATGACGGACCCGGACCGCTCTGGTCCGGGTCCGTCATGTTGTGAACGCCCCCCCCCGTCATGTTGTGAACGCTCCCCCCCCCCCACCCCGCTACTCTTCTGTAGCGGATTGCAGATATATTGCAGATATTTTAGTCCAACTGTGCGTATTAGACCACGGTGCACCGTCACCACTTTCCGTCATGTAGCGATGGGCGATGTCCGTCCTCTGTAGCGGGATGGGGGGTGGGGGGTGGGGGTGGGAGTTGTTATCTTCTACATTACAAATATTCTAGTATAATTTTTAGTGCACTGTAGGCTATTTTTTCTTGTAAAAAAAAGCCACACATTTTTTACGTGGCATGCTTCTTTATGTGTGGGGGCTTGTTTGTTCATTCATTCATTCATGAATGAATAAAAACCCCCCCACACACACACGCACAGCCATTCACCTTTCATTAGAGCCCAAGATGAAGCTTCTATATTGAATTATTCAAAAGTTACAGACATTTTTCCAAACTGCCATTTGGCACAATTTGGCACAGTTCAAAAACGCCTGGGAACAACCAAAGAAAAAAGTAGTGTAATATATTCATTTTTTGTGGTATTGTTACAAAATTTTGACCTCAGCTGGATAACACTTGGTTCTACATTTCTGTTGCATTTTCCAGCCCGGATCTGAAGCTGTGTGTTATTTGCAAGCATTTGTATCCAAAAAAAACACCCAGGTGAAATTTATTTTCTTCAAGTTCAGTATGTTTAGATGACTGTTACTCAGTGGCAGGAGCACTTAGAGAGATTATGACTGTTTTGCAAAAAAATTCAAAGTGTTTTCTTTTAAATGAGACCAACCCCATGAAGATGCTGCAAAGGGTTGAAGAACAGCTTTTGATTTACTTTGGGTACATTATTTTTTGGCGTTTTTAGGGAAATTGACCAGAGTGCAAGGGGTTAAAACAGAAAACTCGTCAATTAGAAAGAAAATGGCGCTTCACTAATTTAGGTGAAATCTATTTAGCTTGGAGAAATCATCTTTTAATTTAGAAAAAATCTCTTAGAAAAGCTAGAACAAGTTATTATTCTGTATTAATAGAAGAGAACAAGAATAATTCCAGGTTTCTTTTCAGGACTGTAGCCAGGTTGACAGAGTCAGGACTCTGTCAATCCTAGCATTCCCTTAGAGTTTACTAGTCTGGACTTTATGAACTTTTTCAGTAATAAAATTTCATCTATCAGAGATAAAATCAGTCAGATTCTTCCCACCATTAACTTAAATACAATAACTACTACAACTCCTTCAATTGACATCTGTTTGGATCAGCTTACTCCAATTGACCTTTTAGAGTTAGACAAAATAGTTTCCTCATCCAAGCCTTCAACTTGTCTTTTAGACCCTATTCCTACCAGGTTATTTAAAGAAGTCTTCCCACTTATTGGTAGCTTTATTCTTCAAATAATCAAATCTTCATTAACTTTAGGCCATGTACCACAGGCTTTTAAAACTGCTGTAATTAAACCCTTACTCAAAAAGCCAATGCTGGATCCAGGAGTTTTAGCTAACTATAGCCCAATCTCTAATCTCCCTTTCATTTCAAAAATCTTAGAAAGAGTTGTTGCTATGCAATTATTTGACCACTTGCAGGAAAATGGTTTATTTGAAGAGTTTCAATCTGGGTTTAGAATCCATCATAGTACTGAAACAGCCTTAGTGAATGTCACTCATGACCTCCTGATCACATCTGATAATGGACTTGTTTCTGTGCTTGTCCTTTTAGACCTTAGTGCAGCTTTTGATACTATCGATCATAATATTCTACTTGATAGATTAGAACACTATGTTGGACTTAATGGGACTTTGTTACAGTGGTTTAGATAAGATAACATAAGATAAGATAAGCCTTTATTAGTCCCACAATGGGGAAATTTGCAGGATTGCAACAGCACAGAGATAGCAACACTCAGAGCAACAATCAGAAGGCAAGAAAAAACAAGAACAGCTAGTATACATATGTACATATTACTATAAATACATATATATACATATATACATATACACACACACACACACACACACACACACATATGTATGTGTGTATATATATATATATATATATATATATATATATAGATATAGATATAGATATAGATATATATAGATATAGATATATGTAGACACACAGTGCGGAGCATTGTGGTTGGTGAATGTGCAGCAGAAAGTCTAAGCTCTCTCTCCGCGGATGCGGCAGGCCAGCTGGATGTCTTAGGGCATGATGGTGACCCTCTTGGCGTGGATGGCGCACAGGTTGGTGTCCACGAAGAGACCCACCAGGTAGGCCTCGCTGGCCTCCTGCAGAGCCATGATGGCGGAGCTCTGGAAGCGCAGGTCGGTATTGAAGTCCTGAGCGATCTCCCTCACCAGGCGCTGGAAGGGCAGCTTACGGATGAGCAGCTCCGTGGATTTCTGGTAGCGACGGATCTCTCTCAGAGCCATGGTACCGGGCCTGTAACGGTGAGGCTTCTTCACTCCGCCGGTGGCCGGAGCGCTTTTTTCGAGCAGCCTTGGTGGCTAGCTGCTTCCTGGGGGGCTTTTTCCTCCAGTAGATTTACTGGTGGTCTGCTTGGTTCTTGCCATCGCTCTTTATTATTCTGTCTTATATTTCTTGCACGCCGCCTAAACTCCAGCCCGGCACCCGCGTCGTTTTCGCTACAGTTCCTTGGTATGTCGAGTTTCTCCGTTAGTACCGGGTGGCGGTTGAGGGCTAGCTTGCTCTTCCCTGCTGTATCGTCTCCTGCTGTAAACAATGGCTCCGTCCGCCGACTCGGGAGACCTTTGGGGCGATCTGTGTGTGATTGTGAATGTGATCTGTGTGAGAAACTGATCCACGCTTTTGTTAGCTCTAGATTAGATTATTGTAACTCTTTATTATCAGGTTGTCCTAAAACGTCTCTAAAAAGTCTTCAGTTGATCCAAAATGATGCAGCAAGAGTTTTAACAGGTACTAGAAAGAGAGATCATATCTCTCTGGTTCTGGCCTCCCTTCATTGGCTGACCATAGAGTTTAGAATTAAGTTTAAAATCCTTCTTCTCACTTTCAAAGCTCTAAACAGGCCCCTTTTTATTTAAAAGATCTGATATTGCCCTATTATCCTAACAGAGCACTACGCTCCCAAAATGCTGGATTACTTGTAATACCTAGAATCTCCAAAAGTACAATGGGGGCAGAGCCTTCAGCTATCAAGCTCCTTTCTTGTGGAACCAGCTGCCAATCTGGATTTGGGAGTCAGATTCGATCTCTGTTTTTAAGAATAGGGTTAAAACCTTCCTTTTTGATATAGCCTACAATTAGGGAGGGATCACGTGTTTCTGAACCCTCCCTTAGTTATGCTGCTATTAGGTTTAGACAGCCGGGGGGCCTCCAATAATTGCATTTGACTTCACTCCTTTCTTCACTGTCAATGGAATGTATATATATATATATTTTTTTTTAAATTTCTTTTTGCTGGTCATTAACATCTGTTTGTTCTCTCCCATAGATTGAGTCCCCATCGTGCTGTTTGTTCTCTACATGTCTGTTCTTTTCTTCTTCTCTATCCCCCCACCCCCCAGCCATTCGCAGCAGATGACTGCCCCTCCCTGAGCCTGGTTCTGCTGGATGTTTCTTCCTGTTAAAAGGGAGTTTTTCCTCTCCACCGTCACCAAGCGCTTGCTCACAGGGAATCGCCTGATTGCTGGGGTCTTTCTGCAATTGTGGGGTTTTCCCCTACAGTTGAAAGTGCTATGAGGTGATTGTTGTTGTGAAATGGCGCCGTATAAATAAAGTTGAATTGAATTGAGTTGAAATGAATTGAATTTCACCTTTTCATGGACATTCTTTAAGAAGACCACAGCTGTCTCCAGCAGGCCAATATTATTTGCTTTTACACATTATTTTATTAAGCAGATGTTTTAGCTGCTTTTAGTTCTGTACTTTTTTAAACAAACAATCAAATAAATTCTTTGCTCAATTTCAAATAAAACATAATAATTTAATCATAATACAAGGGAACACTAAATGTATTTTTTGATTCCAAATAAATGGCTCTGAAATTCTAAAATCTACAACTTAAATCCTAAAAATGGAAAGTTTTACAGGAGAGCACAAACTAATTTGCATACATTTAAAAAGATTAATAATTAAAAAACAAAATCTCACAAAAGTCCGCCTCTATACTATATTTTAATAATTTAAAAAAAAACATTTCAAACGGTAAGCCTAAAAAAGGCACAAAAAATATAATTAATTAAACAGTATAGAATTGCTTTGGAGTTTTTTTTAATGTCAGCAATGTTTTTATCTTTTAAACTTCGTCTGTGTCTGTCTGGGTAACACTCTGTCACAGGGAGAGAGGAGGTGGATGTGTGAGGAATTTTTCATGTTCAGTAACACACAGAGCAAATTATTGTTTTGACATGATATCAGGGGGTCGCGGAAATTACCTTCATAAACATCGTCGTGCAGCCCAATGGGGACGCTTCCCCAGGAAGGTGTGGAGGAGCTGCAAGGACCTTCCGTCAACAGACCCCCGGGTGGACCTGTACCATCGCAGGCAGCTAGAGTGGTGGTGGATACAATTTCACAGCAATGTTTTATTCCACAGGTTATACTGGGAAGGAAGCGTGGCTGTCTGCCCGCAGCACACGATGATTTTACCTCCCGCTGTATCCCATGGAGAACGTCCAAGGTCTCACGCCATAAAATGTCCGGATGGCCGCCACCGATGCAGCATCTGAGTTCTGCTTTTTCGTTCGGTTAAAACAAAACAGTATAATTTTTCCCCATATTGTACTAAAAAGCTTCGGAGTCCGGATGGAGGACTCTCGAGGCCCGGATCCAGACCATAGTCCACCAGTTGGTGACCCCTGCTGTAGTGGATCAATGATTTAACTACATGCTTGGCCATGATACCATGTTGCATATTTAGAGTAAGCAATAGAGGGACATAGGGAGCATTAAACAAGTTTACATTTTTTTTTTTCTGGATCCTCAACTCATTGATATAATAAAATTCATTGCCTTTTGAAATCAAGTTTAATGTTATTATTTCCTTTGCTGCATTTATTCAGTGATTTTTAGTGTTTTTTAAAATACCTAGTGACATGACTGGGTGACCCAGGAACAGACGTGGACTCAGAATAAACACAGTTATCTTTTATTATAAGAAATGTGAGTGTGGGTGTGTGCGTGCGTGTAGGAGTGTAGCAGCAGGGTGAGCAGAGCACCGTTCCGACTGGCAACTCTAGGAGAAAACACAGACAGACGGATGAGTGTTTGAGGTATGGAGGATCGTATCAGAGAATGTGGTGTCTTACGAGTAGGTAGGAGAGCTGAGGCGCTGAAGAACTCCCGAGGCTCCAGTCCAGTGGCTCCGTGTCAAGGCCGCCACTGCCAATGAGGTGAAGAGGTGCAGGTTTGTACAGTGTAGGTGAGGTGCAGGTTGTACTGTACAGGAGAGGTGCAGGCTATGCTCAGGTCCACTGCCAGGAGGAGGAAGTCCGCCGCCAGGAGGCTTCCACCTGTGCACAGGGGAGATGGAGAAGGATGGAGAGTGCAGGAAAAGATGAAGGCTTACTTGCCGGTGGTGAGTTCAGACTCCCAGGAAAAGCGCTGAGTAGGACAAAGCAGAGGAGGCGGAACTCCAGAGCAGGATGAGTAGTGTAGGCGAAAAGGTCTTGCCAGATCATGGGAGCGTTGACATCTCCGTGCAGACCAGTGGGCAGCGCTGCTTAAATAGGCCGCCAGATAGGATGAACAGGTGTGTGCGCAGCTGTGGAGATAATTAGGGCAGCAGGCACGCAAAGCGGATCATGACAGTACCCCCCCCCCCCCCGGGACGCCTCTTGGGGGCTGATTCAACCTGCCTGGGTGCGTCCAGTGGAAGTCCCTGATGAGTTGTGGATCCATCACAAAGGAAGGATGCACTCAGGACCTCCATTCAGGACCGTAGCCCTCCCAATCCACCAGGTACTGGAGGCCACGGCCCCAGCGTCGGATGTCCAGGATGGAGTTGACTCTCCACGCAGGGTCACCATCTATCAATACCGGTGGGGGTGGCATCTTGGTAGGGTGGCACAGAGGGCTGGAGACAAACGGCTTGACCTGAGAGACGTGAAAGGTGGGACAAATGTGGGGGGGGGGGGGAGAGAGCCAGACACACAGAGACAGGATTCACAATACTGTATGTGTAATGGAAAAAGGCCCAATAAAACGCTGAGACAGCTTACTGGACTTGGCCTTGAGATTAATATTTTTAGTGGAAAGCCATACCTGCTGCCCGACCCGGTAGGGTGGGGCCGGAGTCCTGCGGCTGTTGGCAATGGTGGTGTTCTGGTCTGCCATGCGCTGAAGCGCGGCCCGAGTGGCCCTCCACAGCCAGCGACAGCACTTCATATGTGCCTGCACGGAGGGCACCGCGATGTCTTCCTCCTCCTCCGGGAACAGCGGGAGATTGTAACCCAGAGAGACCTCGAACGGGGACAACCCTGTGGCAGAGGAGACCATGGTGTTGTGTGCATACTCGACCCATGGCTGGTAGGAGCTCCAGGACGCAGGATTGGAGGTGGTGACGCACCATAGCGCTGCCTCCAATTCTTGATTGGCGCGCTCACACTGGCCACTGCTCTGGGGGTGGTACCCCGAGGACAGGCTTACCATGGCCCCAGTAGCCTTACAGAAGGCACCCCACACCTGCGAGACAAACCGGGGACCACGATCGGACACAATGTCCATCTGGATGCCGTGGAGCCGCATCAAGTGGGGGACAAGCAGGTCCGCCATCTCCTTGACTGTGGGGAGACCCTGTAGGGGAACAAAGTGGGACGCCTTGGAAAATCTGTCCATGATCATCAGGATGACTGTGTTGTCCTCCGAAGGAGGAAGGTTGGTGACGAAGTCCAGCGCCACATGAGACCAAGGTCTGCCAGAGATGGGAAGGGGGTGGAGCAACCCTGCCGGGGGAGAGGAGGACATCTTACAGGTGGTGCACTGGGGACAGGCTCGGACGTACTCCCCGACATCCTTCCGAAGGGACGGCCACAAGAAGGTCCTCTGTAACAGAACCACTGTACGTGCCACCCCCGGGTAGCAAAGGAGCTTGGAGGAGTGGACCCAATTGATGACTTCGCCCCGGATGGCAGAGGGCACGAACGTCTTTCCCGCTGGCCCCCCGCCCGGGTTGGGCTCGGTCTCCTGTGCTTTTCTGACCCCCTCCTTGATGCTCCACAAGAAGGCGCCCACGATACACAGAGGGGGCACCACAGGATGTGTCAGTGCCTCGGTGTCATCCAAGGAGAACTGTCTGGACAGAGCGTCCGACTTGGTGTTCTTGGACCCCAGGTGGTAGGTGATGGTGAAGTCGAACCTGCCGAAGAACAAGGACCAGCGGGCCTGCCAGGCATTGAGACACTTGGCTGTCCTGAGGTACTTGAGGTTCTTGTGGTCAGTCCACACAACGAACGGCTGGGAGGCCCCCTCCAGCCAGTGGTGCCATTCCTCCAAGGCCAGCTTGATCGCCAGCAGTTCCCTGTCCCTGATGTCATAGTTCCTTTCAGCCGGGGAGAGGCGGTGGGAGAACACACAGAGCTGGATCTTGTTGTCCACGCGGGAACGTTGGGACAGGACTGCTCCCACCCCGGAGTCCGAAGCGTCTACCTCCACCAAACACTGCAGCGCGGGGTCAACCTGAGCCAAGATGGGAGGAGAAGAGAACAATGACTTTAATTCCAAAAAGGCTGCCTCCGCCTCCCCCGTCCACCGGAAAGGCACCTTGGAGGAGGTGAGGCAAGTGAGGGGTAGAGCAATAATGCTGTAATTCTTGATGAAGCAGCGGCAGAAGTTGGCAAACCCAAGAAACTGCCATAATTGTTTCTGGAAAGCTGGAACTCTCCACTCCACCACCACTCTTACCTTGGCAGGATCGGCAATGATCTCATTGTGAGATATGACAAACCCCAAGAATGAAGTGCAAGGGGTGTGAAACTCCCACTTCTCCGCTTTGACAGACAATTTATTTTCCAACAGACGCTGCAACACCCACCTCACATGGACTTGATGCTCCTCGAGGTACTGCGAAAAAATGAGAATATCGTCCAGATATACAGTACAAACACAAAGGAGCCTAAGAAATCCCTCAACACATCGTTGATGAGATGCTGGAATACAGCGGGGGCATTAGTCAGACCAAACGGCATCACCATGTATTCAAAGTGCCCACTGGGGGTCCGGAAACTCATCTTCCACTCGTCCCCCTCTCTAATCCTCACCAGGTGGTATGCGTTGCAGAGGTCTAATTTTGTAAACACAGAGGCCCCATGGAGAGAATCAAAAGCCGTGTTAATTAGGGGGAGAGTGTATTTGTCCTTAACAGTAATATTGTTCAACTCCCGAAAGTCAATACAGGGCCGTAACGAGCCATCTTTTTTCCCCACAAAGAAGAAACCCGCCCCCACCACCGAGAAGGATGGCCGGATAATGCCTGAGCTCAGGGACTCCTTATTGTACTTCTCCATTGCCTCCCGTTCCGGGGCTGACAGGCTATAAAGCCGACGAGATGGCAACGGGACCCCTGGCTGGAGGTTAATAGCAAAATCGTATGGGTGGTGGGGGGGATGTGGCAGCGCCTGCGTCTTACTAAAGATGGTGCCCAGGTCATGATATTCGGGAGGAACTCGGGACAGATCAGGCGGGGGGGTGTCTGGGACACTGAGGGGAATGGAGGGAGAGCAAGCAGCAGACTGCAGACAGGCACTTAGGCAATAGGAACTCCACAAGATGATATTCCCTGTGCGCCAATCAATGAATGGGTTGTGCAGGCGCAGCCAGGGGTACCCTAAAATAACCGGGGATGCTGAAAAAGGAAGCACAAAGAACCTGGTTTGCTCCCGGTGATGGCCCGAGATCAGAACAGAAACCGGGGCTGTCTGTTTGGTGACAATGGCGAGCAGTGCTTTGGACAGAGTGATAAGTCTCAGGGGAGTCTTCAGCTGATGGCAGGGGGGCCCTAGCCAGGTTGCCAGGTCTTCCAAAATAAAGCTCTGCTCGGCCCCTGAGTCGATGAGTGCGTGAGTGGAAATTTCCTGGTGATTGTGTGTGAAAAGGATGGGCAATAAGAATTTGGTAAGGGGGTTTTGCTGGAGTAAGTCCATGAGTCCCCCTATTGTGACCCATGGACCCCCTCTTTTGGGCAAATGGGGCAGGAAGCCAGCTCATGTTCCTCACTAGTGCAATACAAACACAGCCCGAGCTCCCGGTGGTGCTGTTTCTCAGCCGGGGACAGTTTAGATTGGCCCATCACCATAGGCTCAGTGGAGTCAAGGGAATCGGGGTGTGGAAGGGCCAGCAGGGGCGGCGGCAGAACTGTGAGCCCGAGTGACCGGAAGGTCGACGCTTGTTGGCCCGCTCCCTCAGACGGTTGTTGATGCTAATCGCTAGGGAAATTAGCTTGTTTAGTTTCTTGGGCTTCTCAATGCGTGCTAACATCTCTCAGGCTTGGACTAAGGCTACTGGTGAAAATACTGCACAGGGAGGCATCCTCCCACCCAACCTCCAGCGCCACCACCCGGAAGTCAACAGAATAATCGGCCATCGATCTAATCCCCTGTTTCAGATTGAGGAGCCGGGTGGTGAGCACACTATCTTGGTCAGAGTGATTGAATACCTCATTAAATTCCCTCACAAACTGGTCATATGTTAGGTTGGTGTAGTCTGGCCGAGCCATGACCACATAAGCCCATGCTAGAGCCTACCCCTCTAAGAGATTAACGACATAGCCGATGCGGCTGTGACTAGTAGGGAAATCCCCCGGTACCCTTTGAAGCACTATTCCACATCGCATCAAAAAAACCCTTGCTTCCCCTAGCTTACTGCTAATGCGGGTGGGCGTGGGGACTGGGGTCAGCTGGGACTGCAGGGAAGGAGATGGGACGGAGCTGGATGGCCTGGTTGCCCCCCCCCCATCCCCCCGGGAGCTGGTGGAAAGAGCTGCGGATTAGTGAGGCGGTCCAGGCGTGTGCTAATCTGAACAAGCTGGGTGAGTATAACTTGTTGCTGGTGGGATAATTGGTCTACCCGAGCCTCAACGATGTTAAATTTCTGTGCTAGTGCACCGTCTGCTGGGTCGTTCTGACGGAGATGTACTGACATTATTGGGTGACTCAGGAACAGACGTGGACTCAGAATAAACACAATTATCTTTTATTATAAGAAGTGTGAGTATGGGTGTGTGCGTGCATGTAGGAGTGTAGCAGCAGGGTGAGCAGAGTGCCGTTCCGACTGGCAACCCTAGGAGAAAACACAGACAGACGGATGAGTGTTTGGGGTATGGAGGATCGCATCAGAGAATGTGGTGTCTTACGAGTAGGCAGGAGAACTGAGGTGCTGAAGAACTCCCGAGGCTCCAGTCCAGTGGCTCCGTGTCAAGGCCGCTGCTGCCAATGAGGTGAAGAGGTGCAGGTTTGTACAGTGTAGGTGAGGTGCAGGTTGTACTGTACAGGAGAGGTGCAGGCTATGCTCAGGTCCACCGCCAGTAGGAGGAAGTCTGCCGCCAGGAGGCTTCCACCTGTGCACAGGGGAGATGGAGAAGGACAGAGAGTGCAGGAAAAGATGAAGGCTTACTTGCCGGTGGGGAGTTCAGATTCCCGGGAGAAGCACTGAGTAGGACGAAGCAGAGGAGGCGGAACTCCAGAGCAGGATGAGTAGCGTAGGCGAAAAGGTCTTGCCAGATCATGGGAGGGATGACGTCTCCGTGCAGACCAGAGGGCAGCGCTGCTTAAATAGGCCGCCAGATAGGATGAACAGGTGTGCGCTGCGCACAGCTGTGGAGATAATTAGGGCAGCAGGCACGCAGAGCGGATCATGACACCTAGTTGATACCCTGGATAAAACACCATGTTGATTTTCTCATTCTCATTCTCATTCTCATTATTATTATTATTATTATTATTAAACTTGGAACTAATTTTTTCTCATGTTTCAGCAGTCAGAAATTACAGGTCATCATGAAGAAATAGTGTGTCATGTAGTGCCTCATGAAACTGTAAGGTGACCACCGATTCATCAAACAGGATGCAACAAAAACTTTAAGTAAAATACTCTTATACATGTTTTTTGCTGCTCGTTTTTGTTACGCGTGCAGAGAAAAAAAAAGGCCTTTAGTATGATTTGTTGAGGGGATTCCTATAATACAGAAAGAGAAACTGCCTTTGAGCAAAAGTGCATCAGTGTGGACATCTAAACAAAAGACTTGTTTGACTCAGATGACAAAAATGATTTATTGGCACATTATGCTGTGGTATTTTCTCATGGACTTTTGACCGGTATGTAAACTCTGCTCCCATTGTCACGTTTCTGTTGATGTTTGTCTTTGTGACACTACAACCATTTATTTCTCTGTTCCTTACTTAAAGACATCCAAAATATGCTGTATTCTACTGTAAAACTCCTCTTTTGATTCGGTGTGATTTTTCTCCACAGAGGTTGTTGAGTAAGTGAGCTGGTGTAACATTTGGTATTTACGCAGGTCATCACTTGCTGTAATGCACACCATTCTTATCAGAGCTTGTAAATACAAGGTGATGTATGTTTTGTCAGCCCTAAGCAATCTGACAGCTTTCAAGGCGTAAGCCATTACTGAGGTACTGACAGACTTGTTTCTGACAAATGGGATCAGACGTTGCCTTCAGATACATCAGGCTTCATCCTTTTCACCGGAGACTCAGCACTCACTTCCACAGAACAAAACGTGAGCTAAGTGTTTCGTGGCTGAATCCAAGCCTGTGGTATTTCACCTGGCACTGCCGACCAAAGCTCACTGACAGCAACAGCAGCCGCCCTGCGCTGCAATTAATATGGGAGCCCTCTGCTCACAAAGAGCTTGTCAAAGTGCCCCACCTCTCCCCTCTCAGGCCTTTCACAATACAAATCCCCTGCCCCATCGCCACCACTGTTTTCCATTCAAAAGATATTTTTCTTCTGTGCTGGAGCTGAAGTGTATGTAACTTTCTAACCCTGGACAGGAATCTTGTGACAACTTGCTCACAAATAGGCCGGCCTGTCATATTTGTCAGACTTGTGCTTTGTCATTTTTAAAGCAGGGAGAACGTTCACGGGAGAGTCTGAGTGGAGTTGGTGACTACTTCTGTGTAACCTTTCCAGCTTACACTGTAAACATTTCTTGTCTTATATGAGGAAAATACAGTTTGTATTTTTTCATTTAATGGTTTAAGTTATTTTTTAAAGCTGGACTCCAATGGATATAAATCCTGACCAAACAATCTGATTGGACAACAGGGATTCCAGGAGTTACTATATTCCATGATAATCACACTCTGACGTTTTACTGGATATATATTACTCCGCTTCACACAGTGGTGGACTGTGTATTTTACAACTAGGCCTTCAGTGGTCCATCCATCCATCCATCTTCTACCGCTTTTCCGGAGGTCCGGGTCGCGGAGGCAGCAGTTCAAGCAGAGAAGCCCAGACTTCCCTCTCCCCAGCCACCTGCTCCAGCTCTCCAGGGAGGATACCAAGGCGCTCCCAGACCAGCTGGGAGACATAGTCTCTCCACCGAGTCCTGGGTCTGCCCCGGGGTCTCCTCCCAGTGGGACGTGCCTGAAACACCTCAAGTGGGAGGCGTCCAGGAGGCATCCTTATCAGATGCCCATACCACCTCAACTGACTCCTTTCAATGTGGAGGAGCAGCGGTTCTACTCTGAGCCTCTCCCGGATGACTGAGCTCCTCAACCTATCTCTGAGGGTGAGTCCAGCAATCCTACGGAGAAAGCTCATTTCAGCCGCTTGTATTCACGATCTTGGTCTTTCGGTCATTACCCAAAGCTCGTGACCATAGGTGAGAGTAGGAACGTAGATTGACTGGTAAATTGACAGCTTTGCCTTAGAACTAAGCTCCCTCTTCACCACAACAGACCGGTACAACGTCCGCATCACTGCAGATGCTGCTCCGATCCATCTGTCAATCTCTCTTTTCCCCTCACTCGTGAACAAGACCCCAAGATACTTAAACTCCTCCACTTGGGGCAGGAGCCTGTCCCCAACCCAGAGAGGACAATCCACCTTTTTCCGGCTGAGGACCATGGACTCGGACTTGGAGGTGCTGATTCTCATCCCAGCCGCTTCACACTCAGCGGCAAACCGTCCCAGCAAGAGCTGTAGGTCATTGCTGGATGAAGCCAACAGGACAACATCATCTGCAAACAACAGAGATGAGATCCTGTGGTCACCAAGCATGACACCCTCCGTTCCCTGGCTGCGCCTAGAAATCCTGTCCATAAAAATTATGAACAGGATCGTGACAAAGGGCAGCCCTGGCGGAGTCCAACTCTCACTGGGAATGACTCCGACCGAGTGTTGGCAATACGAACCAAACTCTCACAACGGTCGTACAGAGACCGAATAGCTCGTAACAACAAGCCCGATACCCCATACTCCCGAAGCACCCCCCACAAAAAACCACGAGGGACGCGGTCAAATGCCTTCTCCAAGTCCACAAAACACATGTAAACTGGTCGGGCAAACTCCCACGAACCCTCAAGAATTCTCGAGAGGGTAAAGAGCTGGTCCGATGTGCCATGGCCAGGACGAAAACCACATTGCTCCTCCTGAATCCGAGGTTCGACCAACGGCCGGACTCTCCTCTCCAGTACCTTGGCATAGACCTTCCCAGGGAGGCTGAGGAGTGTGATCCCTCTAAAGTTGGAGCACACCCTCCGGTCCCCTTTTTTGAAGAGAGGAACCACCACCCCAGTTTGCCATGCCAAAGGCACTGCCCCTGACCTCCACGCAATGTTGCAGAGGCGTGTCAACCATGACAGCCCAACAACATCCAGGGCCTTGAGGTACTCAGGGCGAATCTCGTCCACCCCCGGGGCCCGGCCACCAAGGAGATTTTTAACCACCTTGGCGACCTCAGCCCCTGTGATAGGCGAGTCATCCCCCTCGTCCCCAAACCCTGCTTCCTCTGTGGAAGGTGTATCAGTGGGATTGAGGAGATCCTCGAAGTATTCCTTCCACCGCCCGACGATATCCCCAGTCAAAGTCAACAGTGTCCCATCCGCACCATACACAGTGTGGACAGGGAGCTGCTTTCCCCTCCTGAGGCGCCGGACAGTTTGCCAGAATCTCTTTGAGGCCGATCGAAAGTCTTGTTCCATGGCCTCACCGAACTCCTCCCATACCCGGGTTTTTGCTTCAGCAACCACCTGAGCTGCACTCCGCTTGGCCTGCCGGTACACCTCAGCTGCTTCGGGAGTCCCACAAGCCAACCAAGCTTGATAGGACTCCTTCTTCAGCTTAATGGCCCCCCTCACCACTGGTGTCCACCACTTGGTTCGGGGGTTGCCATCACGAGATGCACCGACCACCTTGCGGCCGCAGCTCTGGGCCGCCGCTTTAACAACAGAGGTGGAGAACATGGCCCATTCAGGCTCCATGTCTCCAGACTCCCTCGGAATGTGGTTGAAGTTCTTCCGGAGGTGGGAGTTGAAGACCTCCCGGACAGGGGCCTCAGCCAGACGTTCCCAGCACACCCTCACTATACGTTTGGGTCTACCAGGTCTGAATGGCTTCCTCCCCTGCCATCGGATCCAACTCACCACCAGGTGGTGATCAGTTGACAGCTCTGCACCTCTCTTTACCCGGGTGTCCAAGACATACGGTCGCAGGTCTGATGACACGGTAACAAAATCGATCATTGACCTGCGACCTAGGGTGTCCTGGTGCCAAGTGCACATATGGACACCCTTATGCTTGAACATGGTGTTCGTTATGGACAAACTGTGGTTAGCACAGAAGTCCAACAACTGAACACCACTCGGGTTCAGGTCGGGCAGGCCGTTCCTCCCAATCACCCCCCTCCAGGTTTCACTGTCGTTGCCCACGTGCGCATTGAAGTCCCCCAGTAGGACAATGGAGTCTCCAAGCGGAGCACCCTCCAGCACCCCAGTCACAGACTCCAAAAAGGGTGGGTACTCTGAAACATCATTTGGTGCATAGGAACAAATGATGGTCAGAACCCATTTCCCAACCTGGAGGCGCAGGGAAGCAACCCTTTCGTCCACCGGGGAAAACTCCAATATAGGGGCAGCAAGGTGGGGGGATACAAGAATACCCATCCCTGCTCGTCGCCTCTCGCCCGGGGCAACTCCAGAAAAGGCCAAGCTCCAGCCCCTCTCCAGGAGACTGGTTCCGGAACTGGAGCTGTGTGTTGAGGTGAGGCCAACTATATCTAGCTGGTATCTCTCAACCTCGTACACCAGCTCAGGCTCCTTCCCCACCAGAGAGGTGATATTCCACGTACCAAAAGCCAGTTTAGAAAGCTTGGGATCAGTCCGCCAAGGTCTCCGCCTTTGACCGCCACCTAATCCACATAGCACTGGACCTCCATGATCCCTCCTGCAGGTGGTGATCCCACTGGAGGGTGGACCCACGTAACTCCTTCGGGCTGAGCCCGGCCGGGTCCCATGGGTGGAAACCCGACCACCAGACGCTAGCCTTCGAGCCCCTCCCCCAGGCCTGGCTCCAGGGTGGGGCCCCGGTAACCCCATACCGGGCGGGGTACACTGAATCCTTGATATAGAATTTATCATGAGAGTCTGTTGGATCGTTCTTAGTCTGGCCCTTCACCCAGGACCAATTTGTCTTGGGTGACCCTATCAGAGGCAAATTGCCCCGGACAACATAGCTCCTGGGATCACTGGGGCACGCAAACCCCCCCACCACGATAAGGTGACGATCCATGAGGGGGCCTTCAGTGGTGATCTACCCAATTTAAGTGCCATTCATACCAAACACCATAAAAAATAGTCTGTAGGGCCGTCCACACAAAGCATGTTAAAGATAACTTTAACTGTAAAATTATAGTTTTAAAAATCTTTACCTTTTCATTGTAGAGCTCTGTTTCCATGCAGCACTTGTTCGTTGAGCTGCAGATCCACTCTTGTTTCCCCAAAGGTTTAAAAGTACTGTTGCTTGTCCAGCTGGCAGCTATGCTTCGGTGTCTCGCTGCTGCCTTGGTTAAGGCCCTGTCACACCTGTCACACCTAGATGATTTAGGCAGTGTTTGCAAAACGTAGGAAAAAGCTGAAGAATACGCTGGGGTGCGTGAATCAGTTTTGGCTCAGTTTTGTCTAAGTTAAGAGCACGCTGAAGCACGCAGGTATACGGCGTTGTTCACCGAGCTCCTCTGAAAAAATTAATTTTCAGTATGCTGAAAATTTTCCGACGTATCCAGCGTATGGCTGATACATCCTTCATTCGCGGAACATATTTGGAATATTTGCAGCTTTGGTTCACAGGGAAAACTGTACAGAGCTCTCTGACTGCAGTACATATGCGCATGCGCGTGTGCGTGCACACACACACACACACACACACAGAGCTAAGCACACGGGACCTGTTGGGGTTTTTTACATTTAACGGAAGTCTTTATGATCATCTGTCCTGTGTTGTTGTGATAGATATGCCAAAATGTCAGAACACCGGAGCAGGAGAATTCAATCAGCTGATTGCCTGAAGCGCAGAGTGCAGCTGTTTGTTGTTGGCTGCGCCTCTGAGCAAAAGCACACTCCATGTATTATCTTGGTTTTATTTTTTTCACTTTATTGAAAATAAACTTTTTTATCGCCATCAGTTCACGTGCCTTTGAGCTAGCTTGTGACAACTGTTAGCTGATGTTCCTGACGTGTCACATCAGCTTTTTTAGCCACAACTAACCTGACAGATTTGACAGCTCTGCCAGGTCGGTCACGCCCCCCGCTGTGATGTTTGAAGGGGAGAATCATCTGGGTTGAATGGAGGTGATCTCTCCCACACGTAGGATTCATGGATGGGGAGGCAACGGCAGTTTGGCATGACTGCACTATGCAGAAGTTAGACTATTGTTGCGCATAAGTTGTGAATGTCGGCAACATGCTAAGCATTAATTGGTTTAAGTTACTATTACTTAATTATATGTCCAAGTCGTTATGGATGTGCAATGCATATGGCCAAAAGTGAAAATTTCGGCATATGCCAGAGTTTTAGATCAATGTTTTATATGCTTGTGTAACCCAGCTGAGAAAATGACCTCTTTTTTTTCTCAGATGTCAATTGTATTAATACAATTGTGTGATTTTATTTTGAAAACCGATTATTTTGGGAAGAGGGAGTGTGATCCTCGTTATCCAACTTTTAAAATTCCCGTTTCATGGTCACGTTGGGCGATTGTGGTCTTTTCATTCATTAAGAGCGATATTAGCCCCGCCTTCCGAGCAGAGGCAGCAGGCGTGCACTCGGGTTTCGGTCTTTTACGATCTGAGAGCGGACAAGAGAGGCTGTGGAAGGTCTGGTTCACACTGATACCTCTTCTTGGTGAGTTTAATTTAAAAAGATGCTGTAAATGGATCTAAACACTGTCCAAACACTAATTTGAAACCTTTATTATCCTAAGTTGATGGGAGCATGAGCTTGAGAGGCTGTGAGGCTGTAACTTTTGCTGTGTTCACACTGATACCTCATCTTGGTGAGTGAAAACCAAACAATACATGCTAATGTTAGCATTATGCTAATGCTAATCGCGAGTGGATTTTTTCTGTTTAAAAGCAATGGAAAAGGCTATTTTTGTGCCTGTATGGTTTTCCTAAATGTGATTTCAGTTCCCAACAGTATGCTGAAGTACTTTTAGTTCTTATGCACTATTTCTGTCGAATGTAATGTGTAGTTTGATGCTAAAAGCACAATGTGTTGGTCTCCTATGTAAATTCAGAGGTTATGCTAAACCCAGTAGCTCAGACAGGGTTTTACTGATTTTAAAAGGGAATATTGGGAGTAATGGGACAGTATATTCCCTGGTTATGTGATAAATTAATTGTATTTCATTTCATGATTTACAAAGACAAGGTTAAAAGGGATTAATCATGATTTCATGGTTAAATGATGTAGAGATAAAAAGAGAAATTCATTTAATTGGTTACATGAGAAAAAAAGTATTTCATGTACTACCAGAGAGATTTTGAGAAAAGAAAACATGCACGTAAGGTGTGAAATGTGAATTGTAAGATCTTACTATATTACTGGATTGTAATAATGGTAATATGAGAGAAGAATTTAAACACTAAGCTATGGTGTTATATAAGAAGAGATTGGAAAACAAATTACTCTAGCTGTGAACAATAATACCATCATTGTTGTGCAGGCTAGGTTTTTTTGGTTGCCGATCAAGAACCTTCCGGATCCTGGATTCTCTCCGAATGGAGATGGCGAGCCCGACCCGAGACTGAACCGAGACTGAACCGAGATCTAACCAAGATCTCGATTGAAGAACATCCTTCCTCTCTCCAGTGCCCAAGATTCAAAGTGGTAACAACTCAAGTCGCTGCTTTAAAAGAGGAAAAGAAACCTGAGTCTGGAGATACAAGATATCTTGACTGGTCAAACGACTAAACCAAAAGGACGAACAAACACTGAGCTCAGTAGGACATTTTTGGGGTTTTACTTCATGCCGGCCGTTGTTATATTTGTATAGTTGTAAATTGTTTGTATATATTGTTCTCTTTACCTCTACAAATAACAACCAGTATTGCTCATTTCTTGCCTCCAGCTATTTCATTCCACACTCATTTTAATTCCCTATTGTAACCCTTATGAACCTAGCAACTGGTCTACACTTAATAATTTCCCTTACCTAATTAACATAAGGCAAGGGTTACACTTGGCAAATGCTGCCTAAATCGTCATGGTGTGACAGTAGACAGCTCAAGTTTGCAAACCCTGTCTGGCTTGAAGTATCTACTCGATCAGTTCAAACAACAGGCATTCCCAGCAAGATAATTTGCGGCGCTCCTTGGGGACTGTAATCCAAGGATACTGCTTGTTACTAATATGGAAGTGATAGACAAATCCTTTCCTCGGCTGAGACAGGTCTGCTAGCTTCAGGGTTGACCAACCTCTCTTCACAATAACCAGCTTTTTTTGAAAAATCCATCTGGAAAATAGATTTTTTTTAAAAATATCAGCGACCAAATCGTTTCACTCTCCCCTGTCAGCCATTGTGGGTGGTAAAACAGTTATTATATTTAAACAGATACAGTATATTGTAGCTGCTTAAGTAAGTCCTTGCACTGGCGTTTTTGCTAGCTAGGATCCTCTACAGTGTAGGGGGAGGAGTCTAACCATCCATCCATCCATTCATCTTCTACCGCTTTTCCGGAGGTCCAGGTCGCGGAGGCAGCAGTTCAAGCAGAGAAGCCCAGACTTCCCTCTCCCCAGCCACCTGCTCCAGGTGCTGGTTCAGGTTACTTTATTTGTACCCGTAGGTAGATTTGTTTTGCAGTCTGGTGACATCCATATATACAAGCCGCAAATTACATTCAACATAGACACAAACACAGGCACATATGAAGCTGACTATAAACATGATAAAAATACTCAAGGCTCCATCAATCAGGGTATAAAAAGACAAAGAGATGGGAGAAAAACCAGAGGTAAGAGAGAAGGGTCATATTAAAAGTTAAAAACTAGTCAAAGAGGTTAAAAACTCAAAGGTCTAAAACCCAATAAAATATTTAGAACCCAAGTGACATCCTACAAAAATAAGTAAATATAAAATGGAGTTAATAAATAGGTACCTAAATTATGTGCAATATATTTTTACAGCTTGTTCAACTCTTTGACAGCAGCAGGGTCAAAGCTGTTTTTGTAGCGCTGGGTTCTACTTTTTGGGACAGCAAACCTCCGTCTTGAGGGAAGAAGCTGAAAGTGGCAGTGCAAAGGGTGGGAGTCATCATTTAAAATGGAGGTAGCCATCCTCTGTACTTGTCTGGTGTACAGGGATGTCAGGCTCAACTGTGGCTCACCAAGCAAACGACTGGACCATCTAACTACCTGATCCAAGGATTTCCTCTGTTTCAGTTTTATCTGACCAAACCATGACACTAAAGAAAAGGATAAAGCAGATTCAATAAAAGCCCGATAAAACATTGTCATTATGGTTCGGTCAACTTGGAAGCGTGCAAGTTTTCTCAAGCAATGCAAATGTTGCTGACCCTTTTTGCACACCCTTTCACAGTTCTCTTCAAACTTTAAATTACTATCAATAATCGTCCCAAGATATTTGTAGGATTGTACACATTCGGTGGTCTGGCCTTTTAGTACGCTGACTTTTTGTCGTATTCAGCTGCAGGTAGGAATCCTCACACCAGTTAACAAAATCATCAACTACTGGGCCGTGGCCACTCTCACTTTCCTGGAGGAGACTGACAATAACTGAGTCATCAGCATACTTTATAATGTGTCTGTTGTCATGTCTGCTCCGACACATGTTTGTGTACAGGATGAAGAGTAGTGGTGACAACACACACCCCTGAGGAGAGCCAGTAGAAGAGCACTTTAGGTCCAACAATGTACCATTGACCCTTACTCTCTGCGTCCTGTTGGTTAAGAAATCCAGAATCCAACCCACCAGATTATTGCTCAAATCAAATTGCTGCAGGAGCCTTTCAACTAAGATATGAGGTTGGATTGTATTGAAGGCGGAGGAAAAGTCCGCAAATAAAAGTCTGGCGTGTGTCCCATTAAAATCCAGATGTTTAAAAAGCATGTTAAACAGAGTGACAGTGGCATCCTCCACTCCTCTGTGAGGCCTATAGGCAAACTGCAGAGGATCCAATGCATGCTCAGTCTGCTTTAGGACCTCACATCTGACCAATTTTTCAAAAATTTTCATTAAAATTGAAGTCAAAGCAACTGGTCTAAAGTCGTTTACCGTTTTAGGACAGCTGGATTTTGGAACGGGAACAACCACGGCTTCTTTCCAGATCTTAGGCACATGTTGTGTCTGTAAGGACTTGTTGAAAATGTAATGAAATATAGGACTCAGTTCATGTGCACAGGACTTTACCAAGCGCCCACATATATTATCAGGGCCCTGACTTTTGTTCACTTTTACAGCGCAGAACTCCCTTCTAACATCCTGCACCTCAATATTAAAGTGCTGATTGTCTTTGAGTTTCTGTTTCAAATCTTGGGTTTCAGTGCTAAAATCAAAGGAGTCAAAACGACCATAAAAGATGGCGCCGCGGATGGCAGCCACTGGCTTCTGCTCTCTGATGTTTTTGATAATTTTGTGTGTTTTTTTGGACTTCTGTTCTTCTGTCCGAGTCACCTATTCAAGGGAGGAACTACTTTCACTCAGACTACCTCCCAATGCAACTTCTCCGCCAGTTTCTGCTGCTGATCTGAAGTTTTTTCAGTCGATCTTAGCTGTGGGAGCAGCGGCTATTGGCGTTGGCCAGAAACGAAGGCGGCGTGGTAAACGTGCCGGTGCGCTAGTCAGGTTGAAGAAACGAGGATTTTGCACGCCGCTCCCATCGATCCATCTGGCAAATATCCGCTCTTTGGCGAACAAATTGGATGAACTGCTGCTCCTGACTCACAAAAACCGGGATTTTAGCAGATCTGGCGCCCTTTGTTTCACGGAGTCCTGGCTGAGTGAACACATCCCGGACAGCGCAGCGCGCCTGGACGGATTCCAGCTGTTTCGCGCTGATCGCAGCCGAGAATTCTCTGGAAAGACTAAAGGTGGTGGAATCTGCTTCTACATAAACGAAGGTTGGTGTACTGATGTCACAGTGTTGAAGAAGTTTTGTAGCCCTAACCTAGAGTCACTGTTCATAAACTGTAAACCCTTTTATTCACCGCGAGAGTTCTCCTCCTTTATTCTGGACGGAATTTATATCCCGCCTGCTGCTTGTACAGCAGAGGCACTGCAGCACCTCGCTGACCAGATAGCAGACGTGGAGGAAAAACATCCAGACTCTCTGCTTATCATTCTGGGTGATTTCAATAGAGCTAATCTCACAAATGAGCTTCCTAAATACAGACAGCATATTAAATGTCCCACCAGGGACACAAATACACTTGACCACTGTTACACAGTTTTAAGAAACGCCTATCATGCAGTCCCCCGTGCAGCTCTGGGTTTTTCTGACCACTGTCTGCTCCATCTTATTCCAACATACAGACAGAAACTAAAAACTTCCAAGTTTGTTGTAAGGACTGTGAAGAAATGGACTGAGGAATCAAAGCTGGAGTTACAAGCCTGCTTTGACTGTACAGATTGGAGTGTTTTTGAAGCTGCAGCCATTAACCTAAATGAACTCACTGACACTGTGACGTCATACATCTGTTTCTGTGAGGGCATGTGTGTGCAGACCAAGACCTTCTGCACATACAATAACAATAAACCCTGGTTCATTCCTAAAATGAAGCAGCTACGTCAGACCAAGGAGGAGGCCTACAGGACTGGTGACTGGACTCTGTACAAGCGGGCCAGAAACATGCTGACGAAGGAGATCAGGCTTGCTAAGAGGAGCTACAGTGAGAAGTTACAAAAAAAACTTCTCAGCCAACAACTCTGCTTCTGTATGGAGAGGCCTGCAGAATATCACCAACTACAGGAGACCATCCCCCCACCCTGTGGAAAACCTCCAGCTGGCTAACGACCTAAACAGCTTTTACTGCAGGTTTGAAAAGAACCTACAGTTCTCACCTCCCACCCACACAAAAGGATTATCTGCAGCCTCAGGAACTCCATCCCTCCTCCACTCTGACCTCCCACCAGCACTAACGATCTGTGAAGAGGAGGTGCGCCGGGTCTTTCAGAGACAAAAGATCAAGAAGGCTGCAGGACCTGATGGTGTGTCTCCGTCCTGCCTGAGAGTCTGCTCCAACGAGTTGGCCCCCATCTTCACCCGGATCTTTAACAGATCACTGGAGCTGCGTGAAGTGCCTTCCTGCTTCAAACGCTCCATCATCATTCCAGTTCCCAAGAAACCCTCTGTTACAGGATTAAACGACTACAGACCTGTTGCCCTGACCTCTGTGGTCATGAAATCCTTGGAGAGATTGGTGCTGAACCACCTGAAGGTCATCACAGGCCCCCTGATGGACCCACTACAGTTTGCCTACCGGTCAAACAGGTCAGTGGATGATGCAGTGAATATGGGACTACACTACATCCTGCAACACCTCGACTCCCCAGGGACGTACGCCAGGATCCTGTTTGTTGACTTCAGCTCAGCGTTCAACACCATCATCTCAGGCATTCTTCATCAGAAACTCCTCCAGCTCAAGGTGCCCCCCTCCACCTGCCAGTGGATCTCCAGCTTTCTGACTGACAGGTGGCAACAGGTGAAGCTAGGGAGATTTACATCCAGCTCCCGAAAAATTAGTACTGGCGCCCCCCAAGGATGTGTCCTTTCCCCACTGCTCTTCTCCCTCTACTCCTCTACCAACGACTGCACCTCAGAGGACCCTTCGGTGAAGCTCCTGAAGTTTGCGGACGACACCACAGTCATCGGTTTGATCTGGGATGATGATGAGTCTGCATACAGGCAGGAGGTAGAGCAGCTGATCCTCTGGTGCAGCCAGAACCATCTTGAACTTAACCCAGCCAAAACGGTGGAGATGACTGTGGATTTCAGGCGACACCCCCCTTCATTCCCCCCACTCACCATCCTCAACAGCACAGTGTCCACTGTGGACTCCTTCAAGTTTCTGGGTACCACAATCTCCCGGAACCTGAAGTGGTCCTCCCATATAGTCACTGTCCAGAAAAAGGCCCAGCAGAGGTTGTTTTTTCTGCGTCAGCTCAAGAAGTTTGATTTGCCTCAGGAGCTGCTGGTTGTCTTCTACACCGCCATCATCCAATCTGTCCTCTGCTTTTCCATCACTGTCTGGTTTGGATCTGCCACTAAACAGGACAAGACCAGACTGCAGCGGATCGTTAAGTCTGCGGAGAGGATCATTGGTACCGACCTACCCTCCATTGAGAACTTATATCAGTCCATAACCAGGAAACGGGCAGGAAACATCTGTGCTGACCCATCACACCCCGGCCACAAACTGTTTGAACTTCTGTCTTCTGGTCGTCATTACAGATCACTGAAGGTCAAAACCACCCGTCACAGGAACAGTTTCTTTCCTCAAGCCATCACTCTGATGAACTCCTAACATTCACCTAGTCCTACCTGTTGCTGTACTCATGACTTTTCATCCATTATTACATTGCACATAACTCTCACACTATTTCTGCAAGTGTGGTTAGTCTGAGTAAATAACTGCATATATTCCTGTATATATTTGCATCCTTTTATAGAAACGTGGACAGACTGTAACTTACTGTACATACTCTGTTGTCATTGAATCCTTATTTAAATCCTCCACCTGAACAACGAGAGCAAGTTTTTAGCCAAAGTCAAATTCCTTGTATGTGTTGTGCATACTTGGCCAATAAAGCTGATTCTGATTCTGATTCTGATTCTGAAAAACAATTAAGAGCATTAGCCAGCTCTGTGTCTGAATTAAAACCATTTAAAAACACACGATTACTGCGCTCTTCAGAGAGGATACCAAGGCGTTCCCAGACCAGCTGGGAGACATAGTCTCTCCACTGAGTCCTGGGTCTGCCCCGGGGTCTCCTCCCAGTGGGATGTGCCTGAAACACTTCAATTGGGAGGCGTCCAGGAGGCATCCTAATCAGATGTCCATACCACCTCAACTGACTCCTTTCAATGCGGAGGAGCAGCGGTTCTACTCTGAGCCTCTCCCAGATGACTGAGCTCCTCACCCTATCTCTGAGGGTGAGTCCAGCAATCCTACGGAGAAAGCTCATTTCAGCCGCTTGTATCTGCGGTCTTGTTCTTTCGGTCATTACCCAAAGCTCGTGACCATAGGTGAGAGTAGGAACGTAGATTGACTGGTAAATCGACAGCTTTGCCTTAGAACTAAGCTCCCTCTTCACCACAACAGACCGGTACAACATCCGCATCTCTGCAGATGCTGCTCCAATCCGTCTGTCGATCTGTCGCTCCATTTTCCCCTCACTCGTGAACAAGATCCCAAGATACTTAAACTCCTCCACTTGGAGGAGGTGGAGGAGTCTAACCATCCAGTCAAAAGATGTAAAAATGCCAATGTTCTCGGATGCTTCTATGCGTACACCTAGACGTACAGAAGACATCTGATTGGTTAAAGCAACAGGATAAGTTTAACAGTTAATTTAACCTACAGAGCTGCACTGTTAATTCCTGAAAGCCCAAAGCAGATTTGCTTGACCCTGGCAACACAGATGGCTGAAATATGATTGGGCAAAAAAAACTCTAATATGCATTACACTACTGGAAGGAGTGCAACCAAGAGAAAAGCTACAAAATGAAGAGAATAGATTACTGGGAATAATTTAATACATCCACATGGAACAAATATGTTGTAAAAGTTGTCAATGTAGCTCTGATAGTGTTTAGGCCAGCAGAGAAGGCTTTGCTGGCCCTGAGGGTCCACCACTGTTCAAACAAGATCGACTAACTGTTTTTTTTTTTTAACGCCTGTCCTGTCACGAGGCTGAGCGCGCTGTTTCCACCATGCTCATACCCTCACATTACTTCTGATTGTTTCCTTTCCTGATTTGTTCCCAGTGTTGTGCGTGTATTTTACTGTATGTTGGTTTAGGATGTGTTCTCAGTTGTCAGTTGTTCTGTCTATGTAATCCGTGTTCTTATTATTATCCTGTCAGGTTATTTAGGCATCTTTTCCCATCTAGTTCCTAGTGACATACTCGGCCTCAGCCAAACAGTCCACTCTGCCCTGTTTCACACCGTCAATCTCGGAGACCTTTTCAAACCAAGGTTTTAGCAATGGGTCAGCTTTCTGCAGCGCAGCTATGTCAGAAGGAATGTTAAAATCGACTGACTGCCTTAGCTGTGATGTTTCCTCCCTCAAATTCTTAGCCGTAGCTAAAACCTTGTCTCTTCTCCTCTGAGCCTTGGATTTTGGTTGCTTAACTCCATCATCACAATTCCTGTGATCATCTTGCTATCTACCTGTTCCTCTCAATAATAAGTTTATTTTTGTGCACTGTATGGACTTGTGTTCTCCTCAATAAATATCACAACTAGCAGTCCAGCGCCTGGGTCTCTCTTTCTGCCCCGCAGGGGCCAGTTCATGACAGTAGACTCCGACCCATTTATGACCCAGCTGCTGTTAGTTTGTGATTTTTTGTTTTCCACTCACCTGTTTTTCCTGAGTGTTCAACATGTTCCCCGCATGCTGGCCTTGAGCCAGATTGGTAGCCGGGGCCCCAAGCCTGGTGGAGGAATGGGCAGCTGAATTTATGCAAGGCTTTGTAGATGAAGCTCTCACCTCCCGTAGCCCCAAGAAGATCTGGGAGAGTGTGAATGGAGCGGTCGGGATTGTGGAAGTGCACCCCGGGTTGAGAAGGTATCCCCAATTCACGGAGCTGTTGTTCACGGTCTCCTCGCTTCAGCAGTCATCTCCCAGGCTGACGATGGGGTTGCCTCCAGCGGGACGGAAGCCGACGAGGAGCGCCCTCCACGGCAGACATTCTTCTTCCCCCATTGTTCACCAGCTTCAGTGCCCGCTTCTCCAGCTCCACGATGCTGCTTTCCAGCTTCAGACTGCCAGAGGAATGCTTCCGCCTCTCAGCCAGGAGTTTCCCCGACACTGAGTCAGACAATCCCCACAGCAATTCCTTCCGCCAGCTCTTCTTTGCCAGCTGTCCCGTCAGCCTCCTTCTCCTCCTTTGCTGCTGCAACCTTCATCTCCTCGGTGTTTCCTCCCATTGCTGATGGTCTGATCGTCTCCTCCCCGGCTCTGCCCGTCATCATGTCTGCAGGGGCGGCTCCTCCACGTTCCTCTGTGGGGCCCATAGCAACTGTAGCCATAGAGAGGGCTGATTCAAGACTAGCTGCAGCAGAAACCACCACGCCCCGGCAACACAGGCAAGTGCATTTTCATTCTCTATCATTAACACATGAATTACCTTGCCTGATTCCCGGTGGTGAGGCTCAGTCATTGCAGTCCTCTGAGTCACTCACCACCTGCTGCAGTCACAGATACCTCACCTGCCCTCTCCGTGTCTCCTCTTATGCCCCCTGAGTGTCCACCAGTCCCAGGATTGTGCTGCTGGATGACAGAGGAGCCTTCAGCCCTGGAGAACCTGGTTCCAGCCCCGCAGCCATGGTCTGGAGGGAGGGAGGAGTGCTACCAGCGGTATGTAGCCTGCGCCGATGATTGAGCATCCCCTGGCTTCAGCGGAGCAGGATCCAGCACCAGCAGGGAGTCGACCTCCTGTTTCCATTCGAGCCACCTGCATGGGTCACTTCGCTGGGGGACTCCGGGACTGCACCTACCACCATGCCTGCTGTAGGGGCTACCGCAGCAGAGCCAAAGCTGGACCGCCTGAGGACCCGACCCAAAACATCGCCGCCTGGATCGGCGAAGTCCTGGATGGTGGTGGAGCTTGAGCTCAGGCAAGTGCTTTTCTTTGTCTTCACTGTCTCAATTTTGGAGAGATCTTGCTCACCTCGCCAGGCTCCAGTGTGACCCTGACCCTGTTTCTCTGTTCCTCCTGTTGGAGCCTTTCCCCAGGGTCACCAAGGATTGTCCAACTTTGCCAGAGGTTTCCGTAGGACCAGCCTCGCCACTGGAGATCTCCATGGGTCCAGTTCCCCCAGCTGAGGTCATCGCGGGTGCGCCGTCCCAGCCTGGGACCTCCGTGGGTGCTGCTCCCCCTCCAGCTGAGGTCATCGCGGGTGCTTTGTCCCAGCCCGGGACCTCTGTGGGTGCTGCTCCCCCTCCACTTGAGGTTGTAGTGGGTGCTTTGTCCCAGCCCGGGACCTCCGTGAGTACTGCTCCCCCTCTTGCTGAGGTCATCGCAGGTGCTCCGTCCCAGCCCAGGACCTCCATGGGTGCTGCTCCCCCTCCAGTTGAGGCTGTCGTGGGTGCTTCGTCCCAGCCCAGGACCTCCGTGGGTGCTGCTCCCCCACCTGCTGAGGTCATAGCGGGTGCTTCATTCCAGCCCAGGACCTCCATGGGTGCGGCTCCCTCATCAGCTAACGTCTCCATGGGTGCCTCTTCTTCTCAGTCCGGGTCTTCGTGAGTGTTGTGTCCCAGTCGGGGGCCATTGTGGGTGCTGCGCTCCAGCCTGAGACCAACATGGGTGCTGCATGCTAGCTTGGGTCCACTGTGGGTGCTACGCTCCAGCCCAGGGGCCACCGTGGGTGCAGCTAAGTCCCAGTCTGGGTCCACCATGGGTGCAGCTACGTCCCAGTCTGGGTCCACCATGGGTGCAGCTACGTCCCATTCTGGGTCCACCGTGGGTGCAGCTATGTCTCAGTCCGGGTCCACCGTGGGTGCAGCTATGTTCCAGTCCGGGTCCACCGTAGATGCATCTATGTCCCAGTCTGGGTCCACCGTGGGTGCAGCTACGTCCCAGTCCGGGTCCATCATGAGTGCAGCTACGTCCCAGTCCGGGTCCACCATGGGTGTAGCTATGCCCCCATCCAGGCCACCATGGGTGCAGCTTTTCTCCAGTCTGGGGCCACCATGGGTGCAGCTTCGCTCCAGTCTGGCGCCATCGCGGCTGCAGCTTTGCTCCAGTCCAGGGCCATTACGGGTTCTGCTATGCCCCAGCCTGGGGCCACTGCGGGTGCAGCTTCTCCCCAGCACAGGGCCACTGTGGGTGCTGCTAGGCCCTATTCTGGGGTTACCGCGGGTGGTGCCGTGCCCCAGTCCGGGGCCAATGAGGGTGCTACAGGCCAGTCCAAAATCACTGTGGTCCCTCAGCCCCCATCCTTTTCCACCAGGAATTTTTCTTCTTCGCCCGTGACTGTCATGGTTCCCCCTCGTGGTTTTGCTGGAGTGTGGGTCCTGAGTGGGTTTTTTTTGTTTTCTTTCCCCCCTAGCCTGGTTCCCCCACCGCCCTACCGGGTTGGTTTATTGTTTTTTTCCTGTTGGGGGTGGGGGGTCTTTTCTTTCTTTTTCTTTTTTGATGTTACCTTTGGGTGTCTGAAATCCACCCCTTGGGGAGGGGGGGGACTCTCCGTCACGAGGCTGAGCGCGGTGTTTCCACCGTGCTCATGCCCTCAAATTACTTCTGATTGTTTCCTGTATTTTCCCAGTGTTGTGCGTGTATTTTACTGTATGTTGGTTTAGGATGTGTTCTCAGTTGTCAGTTGTTCTGTCTATGTAATCCGTGTTCTTATTATTATCCTGTCAGGCTATTTAGGCATCTTTTCCCATCTAGTTCCTAGTGTTTATATTTTGTTTCCATTTGACATGAGCTACCCACCTCTTACTCCAGAGACTCACACTTTGTTATCATCTCAAATGTGTAGCTCAGCATTCCCTGCCTAGTAATTAGGTCAACCTGCCCACTCATGCAATCCACACCTCAGAATCAGAATCAGAATCAGAATCACTTTATTGCCAAGCATGTTTACAAAATAAACATACGAGGAATTTGAATTGACATTGGGCGTGCTCTATAAGCGCATTCCAATGACGCGGTAGCCATAAAGGCGCCTGTCATACAGTGAAGGGTAAAGAGGGGAATGGGGGGGGGGTATGACACAATGGGCAGAGAGAAAAAACATAGTTAATCAAAATAAAGCTCGTTATGAGCAAAATTGTGATTACATAGAAAAAAACCCTCAAATGCACAATTAGCAGACAACAAATCACACAATAACAAAGGAGCGAGAGAGACCAGTGTGTGTAGTCAGCATATAATCATTATGAATGCAGTGTGGATGTATCAGTTGCTGGTGAACAACAAAGGAGTGCCTCCTGGCAACGGATAGATGTTATGTTCATGTATTCTAAACACAGATAAGCATGTCCAAGAGTCTATCTCTCTTCGTGCATGCCAGATGGCAAAGTTCTGTATTAGACACATGATAACGCTGTCCTTGAAGAGCTCAGTCTGCTGAACAACAGCAATTGTTTGTTGATTGTTTGGTTTAAAGAGAAGCCAAAACTCTCTTCTGCTTGTCTTCATCCAGGAGGAGAGTAACCTTCAGGGCGCCGAATCAAGGTCTAAAGGCACAGTTCACTCAGAGCATAGAACTTTCATCTCTCTTGCGATTCTGTGCTTCATAATTTCCATATACAGGCTTTAAAATCAAACTGGTCGAATTGTTGTTGAAGGAGCTTTGCCGGGTCCGCATTTTGATCAGCTCTCCCAACTTCTTTAATTTCTGATACATCAGGAAATTCCAGAGCCAAAGTAGAAATCCTGTGATCATAAGCCAAACAGATAGATGTCTTCCGCATCTCAGTCGAATCACACAGACACGAGTTCCCAAATGTCCATGAGTCTCCCACTTGGGCTCCCCCTGGCCCGATCTTCTTTTGAAGTGGTGTCAATCGCATTTAAAGCCCACCAAATCCATAATTTTCCGTTTGGAATAAGATTCAGCCAGAAGAAGAGCGACACAGACAGAACACAGCAAGCGGGATCAGTAAGGGAATAGGAGGGAGTAGGAGAGGGGGAGAAAAGCGTCTGCTCTCTCTGAAAGCCGGAAGAAGAACAAATGCCATCACACCTGATGGCATCTGTTATGATTGATTGCTTGCCTTATGCAATACTGCCTTTATCATCTACTGCTTGTCGGAGTCTAATCTACTCATTCCCGTCAGAACCCTTCCCCTGTTCCGATGTGCATTCCTGTGATCATCTCGCTATCTACCTGTTCCTCTCAATAGTAAGTTTATGACATGGTTGTTGACCCAGTGAGCAGACTTGGACACCAGAGTAGATACATTTATATTTATTAACAACAACAATGTAAATGTAAGTGTGTGGGTGTGTGTTCTTGCCGCAGCTGGGGGTGAGCAGAACACCGTACGACCTGGCAACCCTAGGGACAAACAGGGCTGTTAGTGGCAATACAGGTGGCAATGTGCAGGTTAATCTTGAGCTTACTGTTTGCAGAGATGTTGTGACGCTCAGGTTTAGCTCAGCGGCTACGGCCAGGAGGACAGCGTCCACAGAACCAGTTGCAGCGTGTAGGTGGTGGAGGTGTGTCTGGTGAGGGTGTGAGGCTCGGCCCGCCGCCAGGGAGGAGAGAGGTTCGCCGCCACGGAGCTCCACCTGTGCACAGGGGACTGAGATTGGATCTGAGAGGTTGAGCAAAGGCTTACTTACGTGGGAAAGGTTTTCTTCCAGACACAGGCGGGTTGAAGGTTGGAAGCTGGGACGAGAGCAGGCTGTGGCTAGGGTCTCTGGAATCTTTGAAGAAGGCATGCGTGGTCTCAAGGAGTAAGACAGACGACTCGGCACGGATCCCAGGGCAGCGTGGATTAAATAGCGCCGACCGTGATGAGGATCAGGTGTGAGCGCAGCTGAGGAGGACGAACAGCCAGAGCAGACCATTACAGTACTCCCCCCCCCTACGAAACGCCTCTCGGCACTCGATCCAACATACCTGGGTGCATCCGATGGAAGTCCCTGATGAGATTTTTATCCAGCACGAAGAAGGGACACACCCAGGACCTCCATTCTGGCCCATAGCCCTCCCAGTCCACCAGATATTGCAGGCCGCGACCCCGGCGATGGATGTCTAGGATGGTATTGACCTTCCACGCCAGGTTGCCGTCGATCACCATCGGCGGGGGTGGAGACCTGGGGGGGGGCACAGAGGGCTGGAACAGAAGGGTTTGGCTTGTGACACATGAAAAATAGGGCAAATACGGAGTGGGGGGGAGGGCTAGGTGCACAGAGACAGGGTTGATGATGCACGTAATGGAAAATGGCCCAATAAACCGCTGAGACATCTTCTTTGGTTCTGCCTTCAGATTAATATTCTTTGTAGATAACCATACCTGCTGACCCACCTGGTAGGAAGGGGCTGACGTCCTGCGACAATTCGCCACGGTAGAGTTGCGCTCCACCGTGCACCGTAGCGCGGTCCGGGTAGCTCTCCACAGCCGGCGGCAGCGCCTCAAATGAGCTCGGACGGACAGGACGGCGATGTCCCCCTCCTCTTCAGGAAATAGTGGGGGATTGTAGCCCAGTGAAGCCTCGAATGGGGACATACCAATAGCTGATGAGACCGTGGTGTTGTGAGCGGTCGCGACACACCGCAATGCAGCTTCCAGTTCCTGATTCGCTCTCTCACACTGTCCGTTGCTCTGAGGGTGGTAACCAGACAACAGGCTTACCATAGCCCCAAGGGCGTTGCAAAAAGACCTCCAAACCTGGGAGATAAATTGGGGTCCTTGGTCAGAGATGATGTCCAGGGGAATCCCGTGTAACCTTACCACATGTTGGATGAGCAGGTCTGCTGTCTCTTTTGCCGTAGGCAGCCCTTGCAGGGGGACGAAGTGGGCGGCCTTGGAGAACCTGTCCACAATGGTGAGAATTACTGTGTGATGGTTAGAGGGGGGAAGACTGGTGAGAAAGTCCAATGCCACATGGGACCAGGGCCTGCCAGGAATAGGGAGGGGGTGAAGCAGACTGGCAGGAGAGGAGGATGACGTCTTGCCAGCGGTGCACTGGGGACAGGCGTGGATATATTCACCAACATCCTTCGGCATAGATGGCCGCCAAAATGTCCTCTGCAATAGTGCCACCGTGCGACCTCTCCCGGGGTGGCACAAGAAACTGGAGGCATGAGCCCAGTGGATGATCTCGCCTCGGACGGCAGATGGGACGAACAGCTTCCCCGCTGGCCCCCCACCCGGGTCTAGTTCAACGTCCAGCGCCTTCAAGACCTTCTCCTTAATGCCCCACAAGAGGGCGCCCATGACACATGATGGAGAAAGGATGGGGTGCGCTGTCTTCTCCACAATGTCAGAGGAGAATTGCCTGGACAGGGCGTCAGGTTTGGTATTCTTGGACCCCGGATGATATGTGATGGTAAAATCGAAACGCTTGAAGAACAGGGACCAGCGGGCTTGGCGCGTGTTCAGACGCTTGGCCATCCTAAGGTACTCCAGGTTCTTGTGGTCCGTCCAGACCACAAATGGCTGGGAGGCCCCCTCCAACCAATGGCGCCACTCCTCCAGTGCAAGCTTGACCGCTAGGAGCTCCCTGTCGCCGATGTCATAGTTGCGTTCTGCTGGAGACAGCCGTCGGGAGAAGAATGCACAGGGACGAACCTTGCCATCCGCCGGGGAACGCTTAGATAGGACGGCTCCGACCCCCGAGTCCGAGGCGTCCACTTCTACTAGGCACTGGAGAGTGGGGTCCACCTGGGCCAGAATGGGGGAGGCTGAGAATTGCCCTTTGAGATCAGCGAAGGCCGCAGCCGCCTCCTCAGACCACCTGAAGGGCACCTTCGAAGATGTGAGACGGGTCAGGGGGAGAGCAGTGATGCTATAATTTTTAATGAAGTGGCTGTAGAAATTGGCGAACCCCAAAAACTGCTGCAGTTGTTTTCTGGAAGAAGAGGTGGGCCAATCTACCACCGCTTTTACCTTGCTGGGGTCTGGGATGATCTGATTGTGGGAGATGATAAAGCCCAGGAGGGATGTCTTGGCTGCGTGGAATTCGCACTTTTCAGCTTTAACAAATAACTTGTTCTCCAGGAGTCGCTCCAGGAGTTGTCCTTGGACTCGCCTCACATGCACCTGGTGCTCGTTCAAGGACTGTGAAAAGATGAGGATATCATCAAGATAGACAAAGACAAAGACACCCAGAAAATCCCTCAGCACATCACTGATCAGCCGCTGGAACACAGCAGGGGCGTTGGTCAGCCCAAACGGCATGACCAAATACTCAAAGTGACCGCTGGGGGTCCGGAACCCTGTCTTCCATTCATCACCTTCCTGGATCCGGACTAACTAACTAACTAACTAACTAACTAACCTGCACTTATATAGCGCTTTTCTAGTCACAAAGACCACTCAAAGCGCTTTCATTAATACTAACCCTCTATTCTAAGGGCCTATAGGAAACAGATATCTAGGGACAATTTAGAACAGCCAATTAACCTAACATGCATGTTTTTGGCATGTGGGAGGAAACCGGAGAAATCCCGGAGTAAACCCACGCAACACGGGGAGAACATGCAAACTCCACACAGATCACTGTTGGTCGGGGGCTGGGATCGAACCCACGATCCCACGACTACCACGACGGTAGGCATTCCGCAGATCATGCTTGGTGAACCAGGAGGCCCCCTGGAGGGAATCAAATGCCGAGTTAACAAGAGGAAGGGTGTATTTGTCCTTGATAGTGATGTTATTAAGTTCTCTGAAGTCAATGCACGGCCTTAGCGAACCGTCCTTCTTTTCCCACACCCCCCCCCCCCCCGCCCCCACCGCTGAGGATGACAGCCGAATTATGCCAGAGTTCAATGACTCTTTAATATAAGCCTCCATGGCTTCCCGCTCCGGAGGTGACAAGCTGTATAGACGACTCAACAGTAGCGGGGCTCTGGCACAGAGGTTAATGGCTCAGTCATATGGGCGGTGAGGGGGGAGGGAAAGGGCCTGGGTCTTGCTAAAAGCAGCCTCAAAGTTGTGATACTCTGGGGGAATCTTGGACAGATCGGGGGAGGGATGGTGGAAACACTCAGGGGCATTGGTGGCGAGCAAGCAGCTGATTGAAGACAGGCACCAAGACAGAACAAACTCCACGATAATACATTCCCTGAGCGCCAGTCAATAGAGGGATTATGAAGCCGTAACCAGGGATACCCAAGAATAACTGGGGAGGAGGAAACCAGCAACACAAAAAACTTCAGTTCCTCCCGATGATTCCCAGATGTAATGACGGCCACTGGGAGGGCCTGCTGAGATACGGTAGCGAGAGGGGCTTTGGACAGGGCGATGAGCTGCAGTGGAACTTTGAGTGATTGACAGGGGAGACCCAACCGGGTTGCCAGTTTCCCCGAGATAAAGTTCTGCTCTGCCCCCGAATCAATCAGTGCATGTGTCCCTATTTCAGTCTGTTTATGAATGAAACAAATATGGAGAAGTAATCTGTATAGGGGATTAGATTGAGGTGAATCCGTGAGTCCCCCTACTGCCATGCACGGACTACCCCTTTTGGCCGTTCCGGACATGACACTACCACATGCTCCTTGCTCCCACAGCACAGACACAACCCCAGCTTGTGGCGGCGCTGTTTCTCCGCCGGAGGTAATTTGGACTGTCCCACTACCATAGGTTCCAGGGCTTCCGGGGAATCAGAGGGAGGCAGGGCCAATAGGGAAGGCCGAGGGGAGTGGCGATATTGGGCACCCGAGCAACTGGAAGACCTACGTTCCGCTGCCCGCTCCTGTAATCTCTTATCAAGGCTAATAGCTAAGGAGATTAATTCAGTGAGCCTATCAGGTTTTTCTAGACGAGCCAGCTCGTCCTGCAGGCTACGGCTAAGACTCTTAATAAAAATGCTGCAGAGCGAGACATCTCCCCACCCCACCTCAGTAGCCACCACCCAGAAGTCGACAGCGTAGTCTGCCACTGACTGAGTTCCCTGTCTAAGATTAAGCAGCCGGGAGGTAATCACACTATCATGGTCTGAGTGGTCAAATACCTCCTTAAATTCACTGACAAATTGATTATAAGTCATGTTGACATAGTTCACCCTAGCCATGATGGTGTAGGCCCAAGCTAGTGCTCGCCCCTCTAACAGATTAATAATATAACCTATCTGGCTGTGGTCTGTGGAAAAATCCACGGGCACCCGCTGAAACACTATCTCACATTGCATGATAAAACCCCGCGCCTCCCCTAACTTTCCACTGAAACGGGTAGGAGTGGGAACAGGGGTTAGCCAAGGGGAAGGGCCCTGCCCGTATGAGAAGCTAGCGGGAGCCGAGGTGCTACAAGGGACCGGAGGAGCCGGAGGAAATGTCTGCGGGCCTGCCAGACGAACCAACCGGTCCGTTAAGCGGGCTAACTGTGTCAAAATGATCTGCTATTGATAAGCTAACTGATCTACTCGGGTCTCGAGAATGTTAACTTTGCGTGTCAGCGCGCTGTCAGCTGGGTCATTTTGGCGGAGTCGTACTGACATGGTTGTTGACCCAGTGAGCAGACTCGGACACCAGAGTAGATACAATTATATTTATTAACAACAATAATGTAAATGTAAGTGTGTGGGCGTGTGTTCTTGCTGCAGCTGGGGGAGAGAAGAAAGCCGTATGACCTGGTAACCCTAGGGACAAATGTAGGCAGGGCCGTTAGTGGCAATACAGGTGGTGATGTGCAGGTTAATCTTGAGCTTACTGTTTGCAGAGATGTTGCGACGCTCAGGTTTAGCTTGGCGGCTACGGCCAGGAGGACAGCATCCACAGAACCAGTTGCAGCGTGTAGGTGGTGGAGGTGTGTCTGGTGAGGATGTAAGGCTCGGTCCGCCACCAGGGAGGAGAGAGGTCCACCGCCACGGAGCTCCACCTGTGCACAAGGGACTGAGATTGGAGTTGAGAAGTTGAGCAAAGGCTTACTTGCGTGGGAGAGGTTTTCCTCCAGACGCAGGCGGGCTGAAGGTTGGAAGCTGGGACGAAAGCAGGCTGTGGCTAGGGTCTCTGGAATCTTTGAAGAAGGCATGCGTGATCTCAAGGGTTAAGACAGACGACTCCGCACAGATCCCAGGGCAGCATGGATTAAATAGCCCCGACCATGATGAGGATCAGGTGTGAGCGCAGCTGAGGAGGATGAGCAGCAAGAGCAGACCATTACAGTTTATTTTTGTGCACTGTATGGACTTGTGTTCTCCTCAATAAATATCACAACAAGCAGTCTAGCGGCTGTTTTTCCCTTTCTGCCCCGCAGGGGCCAGTTCATGACATGTCCTGTCTAGCAGCTAGGTAAGCAGAACAGATATTGGCTTCCCTTATTGTGCCAAACAGATGTACTTTGCCAAAAGGAGCTTTGCTCATATTTACTCAGTGTTGGGCAAGTTACTAAAAAATAGTAACTAGTTACAGTTACTAGTTTTTTCTTTTCAAAAGTAACTGAGTTATTTTTGAGTTACTGCATGATTAAAGTAACTAGCTACTTGGAAAACTAACTTTTACATTACTTTTAAATGCATACTTAAATCATCTTGCACACACAGCAAGATCAAGGGCCCCTTGTTCTCATCAGAAAAAAGAAGAAAAAGAAAACTGATGAGAAAAAAGTCTTATCTTACAGAGAAAAAATGTCTCAGAGTTACACAAACTATTGTAATCAGTAGAAAGTCAGAAATTTACTAGAAATAAAGCTGTGAATTCACAGAAAAAAAATTGGACCCCCTGGTGGGCTGTTTTTGGCCAACGAGCCATATGTTTGACACCTCTGGACCAGCCTATTAAAAATGCATATTTAGAGGATTTACTTCCATGAAATAGTTGCATATCACAACAGCATGTAAATGAATTGCATAAATTAAAATATAAAGCACAGATAAATGAAAGTTCACCGCTTCCAAGAAGCTGTTCTTTACTGCAACAAATCAGTCATTTTTTCTCTGTGCGTAAGAAAACTTTAAATGCATTTAATGCAGACATTAAATGCGAGCTTCTTGCTCAAAAAATATTCATGTTTAACCACAGCGGTAGGAGCTATTGGGGATACTCACCACTCGGACAACAGTTGATCAGGGCTCGATATGAGAAGTTGCCACCGCCATGGCATTTCTTCACTGGGTTGTGATGTGAACTGGGGCAGGACAGGAAACGGACCTGAGGTGTCTAGCAACTGCAGGAGGAGGGTGTCTAGCAACTGTCTAGCAACTGCAAGTTGTATGATCGTCTATTTGTGTTAAAAGTATCTACCCATATTAATCTACCCATATTAATAAAACAAGTAACGCATCTGATCAAATTTCAGTAACTGTAACGCATTACTGAATTTTTAAACAGTAGTTTCATTACACAGCGCATTACTGCAAAAGTAGTGGTGTTATAGTAATGCGTTACGCATTACTCCTAACACTGTATTTAATATATGCTGAATATAAATATTATTTATAGACTCCTTTTATAATAACTTTAATACTTTATATAATTGTTTATAGTTTATAGTTATAGTAATAGTAATAGTATAGTTTATAGTTTATAGTAATGCGTTACGCATTACTCCTAACACTGTATTTAATATATGCTGAATATAAATATTATTTATAGACTCCTTTTATAATAACTTTAATACTTTATATAATTGTTTACTTATGATGGACCCGACGGGGGGAATGGAGGAGGGAATTGAAAATATTTGACATGGTCAGAAGGGGTGGGGGGTGAGGGGTGGAGAAAGAGAGAGGAACAAATGGAAAACACAAACAGACTATCACAATAGAAACAAAAAAAGAGAGAAAACTGATTCTGCTTCTGAAGAGATCTCATCACGAGCCTGATATTGGCATCTGTAAGAGAATGATGTGTGTGTGTGTGTGAAAACACACGCGAAAGAGAGTGTCTATGTGTGAATGGTTTGCCAGGAAGCACACAAAAAGGGTAGCAGGCTACAGCAACCTTTTCCGGTTCCGGTTCCGCCGGACCGGCGGCGCCACACGAGTCGGCTGCCTGTTGCAACAGCCTTTTTTTATCTTCCTTCTTCTTTCTACACCTTTCACTCTGTATATATATCACGGACGCACGGATCGCCCGGGGGTCTCCCGGGTCGGCGGACGGAGCCACGGTTTGTAGCGGGAGACGTTACAGCGGGGAGGAGCTAGTGCTAGCTAGCACTTGGCCGCCGCCCGGTGCTAATGGGAAACTCGACATACCGGGAGCTGTAGCGAAAAGGACGCGGGTGCCGGGCTGGAGTTTAGGCGGCGTGAAAGAAATATAAGACAGAATAATAAAGAGCGATGGCAAGAACCAAGCAGACCGCCCGTAAAATCTACTGGAGGAAGAAGCCCCCCAGGAGACAGCTAGCCACCAGGGCTGCTCGGAGAGGCGCTCTGGCCACCGGCAGAGTGAAGAGGCCTCGCCGTCACAGGCCCGTGGCTCTGAGAGAGATCCGTCGCTACCAGAAATCCACGGAGCTGCTCATCCGTAAGCTGCCCGTCCAGCGCCTGGTGAGGGAGATCGCTCAGGACTTCAAGACCGTCCTGCGTTTCCTGAGCTTCGCCGTCATGGCTCTGCAGGAGACCAGCGAGGCCCACCTGGTGGGTCTCTTCTTCGCTAAGGGGGTCACCATCATGCCCAAAGACTTCCAGCTGGCCCGCTGCATCCGCGGAGAGAGAGCTTAGACTTTCTGCTGCACATTCACCAGCCATAATGCTCTGCACTGTGTGTCTATATATATATATATACATTTATAGTAATATGGACATATGTTTACTAGATGTTGTTTTTTCTTGCCTTCTGATTGTTGCTCTGAGTGTTGCTATCCCTGTGCTGTTGCAATCCTGGAATTTCCCCATTGTGGGACTAATAAAGGCTTATCTTATCTTATCTTATCTTAGCAACGCCTCTTCCTGGAGCCACAAGCAAGCAAGACAGCGCCAACCCACGGGGGCGCAGCCACAGCCCCCACAGAGCACAAATGCCCCGGAGCCACCAAGCCCCAGGATAGTCAGGCATCCGCCCCAGGAGGGATGGCCATAGGAGGCTGGGCCAACTCTGCTGACAGTGTTTTACCATTATTTTACAGGAAAAAAATCTTTACAGTGTACTTACCTTATTAGTACAGTGTACTAATCTCATTATCTTATTTACGATTGCTCTGAGAGCTGCTATCCCTGTGCTGCTGCAATCCTGGAATTTCCCCACTGTGGGACTCATAAAGGCTTATCTTGTCTTACTATAGATACCTAGTCATTTATTTTAAAAGCAAGAGGAGGATATGATTGAACAAATGGGCTGAACAATTGATTGGGATTTAAATTAATTTAGGTTTAATGTAGTGTGCACAGATGCACATTGTACTGCACACACCATTTTTTTCTATGCCGTGAAAAACTCTGTCTACTTTTGGATAACGTATATTGTGTGGGTTTTAGACATCACATCCCCCGTTTACTGGATGGACAATGGCCTCTGCAGCAACAGAGCCTCCAATATCAGGGTCTGTCAAAATCTGAGAGTCTGAGTCTGAAAAAAATGCACCCAAGTTTTGGTCTTGTTTCCATACTTGCATTTGGATCCTTTACCTTGTTCATATTATGTCAGACTGTTCAACCCAGTTATTCAATCAAATCCCCCTCCACAGAGTAACTGACTGGGAATTGACTGTAATTAGTGCCTTGCTTAAAGCCAAGCAGCTCAACTATTGCATGCATTTTTTTTTCTTGACCCACACACACGTCCTTTGGCCATTGTGACCCATGTTCTCTCTGAGAAGATCACAGTTCACCTTGGATCGTGTCTCCATTTGTGTATTAAAGGGGAGGGCTACAGACCTCCTGATTGGGTTATAGCACACTCTCGGCTGCTCCCTCTTTGGGATCACTACAGTGGATCATGGGTCTGCATATTTGATTTAGTAAGGATTTTTTTAGCAACCTTCCCCAGTAACTCGGGCTTGCAACCACAAGGAGGACACTGGTTTTGTGCTTCCCCTTGTGGATGGGTAATCAACTTTCCTTTTCCCATTCTATTTATGCTGAGCACAAAGCAAGAAGGTGGAAAGTACCATTTTTTTAAAATGGTCTTTGGTATAACCTGGCTGGGGATTAAACCAACAACCTTCGAGCTGTGAGACGGATGCTCTACCACTAGGCCTTCATGTTACAGCCAAAACATGCTTCTGAATATTTAAGAGCATTACAACCCTTCGTGTTGTCCATCTGGCACAGAATTGTTTTATTTATGCTGCTGTAATTGCAAAATGGACTTGATAATTCCCATAAATACACTCTGCACCTTAGACCATAGACTGTTGTCTAGAAAGTTGTAATATTGCCCATGTCTACAAAGAAAAAAAACTCACATTGAGTCATTTTCAGAGGTGTACTTGTCAGTTGGATTCTACTTTTTATATGTTTACTTGAATAACATGCATTATAGGAAGGAACATCTGTGAAAATCCATCTGAAAAGCCCAAACATGCCTGAAAGTGTCACAGTGATGCCTTTTCCAGAAGCTCAGCCTTACAGCTGGGATAAGTTTGTTCAGGCAAATTTCTGTGTGAGTCCATCAATGAAATGTAGACAAGGGGGCTGGCTCTGAGCCAGAGCATAGCAGGCCCACTGCAGTCATCAGCAGCAATTTGATTTTAAGCCAAAGGAGAGAGGTGCTAGTAGTAGAAACCAGTTGATGAAGAACAGGGAAATGTGAACATCAACAATAAAATCCCAGTGGCCAACTGACACTTTGATCTAGCAAAGAAACACCTGGATTTTAGTTTAAAGTGTTCATTGACTGCACTTTTCCCACATTTTAACAGCTCACATATGTCACGTATGAAATGTTTCTGACATTTTGGTCAATTTTTAAAAATTATTTAATTACTGCTGCGTAAGTGTGAATTGTCATTGCAGCCTTTCTGAGAATGGCTGGTTTCAGTGCATGTCTCTTTAAATCTCTTAAGCCTGCATTTAACTCTGCCGTCCCTCTTACGTCGCTGTTGCTAACATTGGCTAGCTACAATTTTTCAGTCGATGACCACTTTAAATTATCATCTCGGTTTCAGGTTTTGTTTTGCTTTGTTTTTTTTGTTTTTTTTGTAAAGTTTTCATTACCATCGGGGTGTAGCCGGCAGATTCTCCTTGGAGCTCTCACAGTGTAGTTCTACAGTGGAGATCAAACTTAGAGAACAATGTATTAATACTTGATTTATTCTAACATACAGTATGTTATTCTTCATTGTTCAGAATTTTACAGAATATCAGCTGTGGCTATACCACTGCTGTACTAGCATTTTTTTTTTAAATCACTAAGGCACTTCAACACATCTATTTTGTAAAAAAAAAAAAAAAAAAACAGTCAGCAAAATTAGAGAACAGAAACCACCGTCTCAGAAGAGAAGATTTAATCAATGTTTTTTTTTTTTAGGACTGTAGCAGCTAAAAATTAATAGGAAGTGTAGAGGCCCTTGCTTTGAATGACTTCAGCACATCTGCACCCACAGGACATCACTAGTTTCCCACACTACTCTGTTTGATCTTGGTCCAGTCTTCTTCAGTCTCTTCCACAGTTCAGTAACTGTAGTGGGTTTCTTAGCCATTACTTTGTTGCCAAGGATTTTCCAGAGATCCTTTATGGGGTTTAGATCTGGACTCTGGGCTGGTCATTTCATTGTTTCAATATTGTTAGACTCAAGGAAGTGTTTAACCTGTTTTGCAGTGTGACGGGGCATTGTCCTGCATGAAAATTGCAGGCTGATTGGGGTACAATTGCAGTGAAGGAACTGCATGTTGCTGAAAGAGGTTCACATACACATTTGCATTCACACTGCCATGTAGCTGTACAAGAGGCCTAAGTCCTGCTGCAGAATACATCCCCCAAACTATGACACTTCCTCCTCCAAATTTAACTGACTTCTTTACACACTTTTGGTTTAGTCTTTCCCCAGTTTGACGCTGAACATATTGTTTCCCATCAGACCAAAATAAATTGAGCTTCCTTTCATCACTGAAGTGCACTCTGGACCAGTTCTCCTCTATCCACACAACATGCTCCTCAGCAAAGGCAAGTCTAGCCTTTTTATTCTTTCTGCTGCTGAGAGGTTTGGTCACTCCAGAGTGAGCTTTGAGTCCAAATTGTCTTAAACGGACAGACACTGTTTGCCGAGACAGATCCTTGCCCTGTTTAGCGGTGAATTGGCAAGCAATTCCAGCTGCAGTGTTGAACCAATTTCCTATTGAGAGTCTTCACATAATCCTGTTCCCCAAACCAGAGCAGTGTGAGAAACTAGTGATGTCCTGTGGGTGCAAATGTACTGAAGTCATTCAAAGCAAGGGCCTCTACACTTCCTATGGATTTTTGAATCCTGTCCACCTTATTCCTAGGGGTGCCGCTGTAGTAACGATTATGGGCGGCGCTTTCGGTTTTGGCTGATGTAGTGTTAAATCAGTCAGTAAGCGTGGAGTAGCAGGGGCATTTAAAATAGCGATTTTAAAAGTTTTTCAAATTTGTTTTAATGTATAGTCCACATATGTGTTTTGCACTCAAGTGGCAGCTAATTTCAGCTCTTCTAGTTTTTGTATTTTTTTTGAATGTTTTGGCGTAGTTCTGGTACTTGCTCCTGTTGTTCGTGGTTGTGCCATAGACTATAAATGGAGGCTTCTCACCACATGGTGACAGATGACATCCAAGCAAGGTGTTGTGGCGTATGTCTGCTCTAAGGTAAATTTGATTATGTCCAACATATTTTAACAAAATGCAGCCAACTTTATTGCGGTGAAGACGTGCTGGCAAAATTCAGAATGTGCACTGCGTCATTACGAGCTACAGGCAACAAGAAGTCATAATCAATCAATCATCATTTTGTCATGATGCTATGCATACAACTGTAGTGCAAGCAAGATGAAATTGTGTTTCTCTAGGCATCCGTATTATAAAAAGAACATAATTTAAAAACACACTCACACCCCCACCCCAACAGCCATTCACACATCCCTGAGACACATTTGGATATTACAGTAATGTTAACTTATTACAGTTGCAGTTAAAATGATAATACTGTAACTGTCTATGTATATATAAAACAATTAAAATGGCTAAGTGAATCTAAGTAGCTAAGAGAAATAAAAACTTAAATCTGACTAAAACTATAATATACATATAATATACATAATGTCCATAAAGTGCAATAATATGTGTAAAGGATTCCAGATCAACTGTTCAGCATCCTAGCAGCTTGTGGAAGGAAGCTGTTGATCAGTCTAGTGGTTCTGCCTCTGATGCTCCAGAATCGTTTGCCAGATGGCAGCAGTTCAAAGTGTTTATGCAGAGGGTGAGAGTGGTCCTTAACAATGTTCAGTGCCCTGGTCCTACAACGGCTCTGAAAAAGTTCTTGAACAGAGGGGAGGGAAACTCCAATTATCTTCTCCGCTCCCTTAACTATCCTCTGCAGAGCTTTTTTGTCTGACATACTGCAGCTGGAGCACCATGTTGCAATGCAGTACGTCAGAACACTCTCCATCACACTTCTGTAGAAGGTCCTGAGGAAGCAGATGGGGAGAGAGGCCTGTTTGAGTTTCCTCAAGAAGTGCAGTCTCTGCTGGGCCCGCTTCCTGATCCCCAAGAAATTCTTGCTCTAGGTCAGGTGCTGCGAGATCTGCACTCCAAGGAACTTGATGTTCTCCACTCTCTCCACCGAACGGTCGCTGATGCAGAGATGGACGTGTTCAGGCTGTGACTGCCGGAAGTCAATAATCATCTCTTTTGTTTTGTCCACGTTGAGCAACAGATTATTCTCCCTGCACCAGCCCTCCAGGTCTCTAACTTCTTCCCTGTACATTGATTCCTCATTCCTCTGAATAAGTCCCACCACTGTGGTGTCATCCGCAAACTTAATAATCTGGTTCCCCTCGTGTCTGGACACACAGTCATGTGTTAAAAGTGTAAACAACAGTGGACTGAGTACACCGCCTTGAGGGGATCCAGTGCTCAGCGTGATGGAGTTGGAGATGTTGTTTCCAACCCAGACAGACTGAGGTCTCTCAGTCAGGAAATCCAAGATCCAGAGACATGTGGCGGTGTTCAGACTGAGAAGGAGTAATTTCTCCATCAGTCTCTGGGGAATAATGGTGTTAAATGCTGAACTGAAATCAATGCAGAGGAGTCTGGCATATGTATCTTTCTGATCCAGGTGGGTAATGACAGAGTGCAGGGTTGTGACTATAGAGTCCTCTGTGGAGCGATTTGAATGATACGCGAACTGGAGCGGGTCATGTGATGCAGGGAGGCAGGCTGTGATGTGTGGTTTAACAAGCCGTTCAAAACACCTCATCACAATTGGTGTCAGTGCGACAGGACGATAGTCATTCAGACAGGACACAACCGCTTTCTTTGCCACCGGTACTATGACAGAGGTCTTAAAGCATCTAGGGACGATGGCCTGACTCAGGGAAATGCTATATATGTCAGTCAGGACATCCGCCAACTCACTCGCTCAGACTCGGAGCACACGTCCCGGGATGTTGTCTGGACCTGCAGCTTTATGTGGGTTAACACTGATTAGGGTCCTCCGTGTGTCCGCTGCGTTGATGGTGATAGCTGGCCCCACAGATGGTGAAGATGGGCCAGCCCTCCCTCTGATTGTCGGGTTTGATGCTTCAAAACGTGCAAAGAAGTTATTGAGCCTGTCTGGAAGCAAAGCGTCATCATCATCGACCCCCTGCCTAGACTTATAATCTGTCAACGCCCGTACTCCCTGCCACATCCGTTTGGTGTTCCCTGTGTCACAGAAATGTCCCTGGATTTTCTCCGCGTAGGCACGTTTCGCCGTCTTAATTCCCTTTGCGAGCGCAGACCTGGCTGAGCGGAGGGCGATCCTGTCCTTCGCTCTGAAGGCTGCATCTCTGGCTGTGAGCAGCGAGCGCACCTCTGCAGTCATCCAGGGTTTATAGTTGCCCTGTGCAGTGAAGGTCTTCAATGTAGTGACATCCTCTGTGCACTTCGCGATGTAGCTGGTGACCGTTTCAGCGTACTCCTCCACATCAATCCTGTCTCCCTGAGAGGCTGCTATTTTGAAAATCTCCCAGTCTGTATGCAGAAAACAGTCCTGAAGTGCCGAGGCTGCACCATCTGGCCAAGTTCTGAATTGTTTCTCTACGGTCCTGCTGCGCTTCAGTAAGGGCTTGTAGGCAGGCACCAGCATCACGGATAGGTGGTCAGAATGGCCGAGGTGGGGGCGAGGTGTTGCCTTGTATGCATTTGGGAAATTTGTGTACACCAAGTCCAACATATTCTCTCCTCTGGTCTTAAAGTCCACACATTGTTTGAACTTGGGGAGCACAGTCTTTAGACTGGTGTGATTAAAATCCCCTGCAACCACCACAAAATGTCCGGGTGTGAAGTTTGAAATTCACTGGACACGTTGGTGAATTCCCTCGGCAGATAGAATGGCCGGCAGTTTACGATAAGGAACTCCACCAACGGAGAGCAGTGTTTAGTTGCTAACGTGGCATTAACACACCAGTTCTTGTTAGTATAGATACATAGACCCCCCCCCCCCCCCCCGGCTCTTACCGGAGCTAGCGGCCTGCCTGTCCGCCTGGAATGATGTCATCCCTTCCAGCTACACACAGCAGTCCCTACACTCTCTGCGGGTTTCTCTCAGCAGACGCAGCTCATCCAGCTTGTTGTCAAGGGAGAGGAGCGGACATTGGAAAGTAGTAGATCCTTGAATAAATCATGACTCTTTGTTTGGTAGCAGCAAGTCCTGGGAAAACATGTGAGTGCCTGGTATCATTGGAAAGATTAGAAATAATACTTTCTAAAAAATACCTCTGTTTTTGCAGAAGATGTAACTCCCTACCGATCAAACGCGAGTTTTCAACCTAGCCAAAATATAAACAAATTGTCTTTTTTACGGGTCAGTTTTTGCGCACTTCCTACAAATTAAATATCATTTTGAAGCTCTTTCAGTACAGAATATGGAAATAATGTTACATCAGTTTTGCAAATGTCCTCAAAGTGACTCATTTTGCCAGCATGGGACATTTGTTTACAGCACTAGCATCCTTAGTAGCAGCGCTAAGTAATGGGGTTACTGTGTACGAGGCCACTTTTTAAGGTCATCTTCCCATCCCTTGATAGTCGTAGGAAATGGTATGATTATATTACTGTTTTGCAGTGCAAGAGGCCGTGTTCCTGCATTTCTGATGCCGAAGTCATTGTTTTTTAGCAAGGAAAAGTGTCCCATTTCAGTGACAACCATACATTCTAAACTATTCCCTGAAGTTGCTATCATAATTCACGCAAGGCATCATGGGGCCTAGGAGTAAGGTGGATAGCCCTAAAAAAATTACAAATTGTTTAAATCTTCTCTTCTGACACAGTGGTCACTGTTCTCTAATTTTGCTCACTGGTTTGTTTTTTTTTTGTTTTTTTTTACAAAATAAATGTTTGTGTTGAAGTGCCTTGGTTATTTAAAACACATGCTAGTACAGCAGCGGTATAGCCACAGCTGATATTCTGTAAAACTGTGACCAATGAAGAATAACATATGTTAAAATAAATCAAGTATTAAGACTTGTCCTCTGATTTGATCTTCATTGTATATTCAGAAATTTACTAAGATAAGATAAACCCTTATTAGTCCCATAATAGGGAAATTCCAGGATTGCAGCAGCAGAGGGATAGCAGCACTCAGAGCAATAATAACTAAGATAATGAATAAGATAAAGAAACTGAGCAGACAAACAGTAAATATACATACAGTGGGGTAAAAAAGTATTTAGTCAGCAACCAATTGTGCAAGTACTCCCACTTAAAAGATGAGAGGGGTCTCCAATTTTCATCATAGGTATACCTCAACTATGAGAGACAAAATAAGTAACAAAAAAATCCAGAAAATCACATTGAAGGATTTTTAATGAATTAATTGGTAAATTCCTTGGTAAAATAAGTATTTGGTCAATAACAAAAGTTCATCTCAATACTTTGTTATACCCTTTGTTGGCAATGACAGAGGTCAAACGTTTTCTGTAAGTTTTCACAAGGTTTTTACACACTGTTGCTGGTATTTTGGCCCATCCCTCCATGCAGATCTCCTCTAGAGCAGTGATGTTTTGGGGCTGTCGCTGGGCAACACAGACTTTCAACTCCCTCCAAAGATTTTCTATGGGGTTGAGATCTGCAGACTGGCTAGGCCACTCCAGGACCTTGAAATGCTTCTTACGAAGCCACTCCTTCGTTACCCAGGCAGTGTGTTTGGGATCATTGTCATGCTGAAAGACCCAGCCACGTTTCATCTTCAATGCCCTTGCAGGTGGAAGGAGGTTTTCACTCAAAATCTCATGATACATGGCCCCATTCATTCTTTCCTTTACACGGATCAGTCGTCCTGGTCCCTTTGCAGAAAAACAGCCCGAAAGTATGAGGTTTCCACCCCCATGCTTCACAGTAGGTATGGTGTTCTTTCTCCTCCAAACACGACAAGTTGAGTTTTTACCAAAAAGTTCTATTTTGGTTTCATCTGACCATATGACATTCTCCCAATCCTCTTCTGGATCATCCAAATGCTCTCTAGCAAATTTCAGACGGGCCTGGACTTAAGCAGGGGGACACGTCTGGCACTGCAGGATTTGAGTCCCTGGCGGCGTAGTGTGTTTCTGATGTAGCCTTTGTTACTTTGGTCCCAGCTCTCTGCAGGTCATTCACTAGGTCCCCCCATGTGGTTCTGGGATTTTTGCTCACTGTTCTCGTGATAATTTTGACCCCACGGGGTGAGATCTTGCATGGAGCCCCAGATCGAGGGAGATTATCAGTGGTCTTGTATGTCTTCCATTTTCTAATAATTGCTCCCACAGTTGATTTCTTCACACCAAGCTGCTTACCTCTTGCAGATTCAGTCTTCCCAGCCTGGTGCAGGTCTACAATTTTGTTTCTGGTGTCCTTTGACAGCTCTTTGGTCTTGGCCATAGTGGAGTTTGAAGTCTGACTGTTTGAGGTTGTGGGCAGGTGTCTTTTATACTGATAACGAGTTCAAACAGGTGCCATTAATACAGGTAACGAGTGGAGGACAGAGGAGCCTCTTAAAGAAGAAGTTACAAGTCTGTGAGAGCCAGAAATCTTGCTTGTTTGTAGGTGACCAAATACTTATTTTACTGAGGAATTTACCAATTAATTCATTAAAAATCCTTCAATGTGATTTTCTGGATTTTTTTTTTCTCATTTTGTCTCTCATAGTTGAGGTATACCTATGATGAAAATTGGAGACCTCTCTCATCTTTTAAGTGGGAGAACTTGCACAATTAGTGGCTGACTAAATACTTTTTTGCCCCACTATATACACACAGTATAAGAGCACCTAAAGCAGAATTAGAGGTAAGTAGAGGTATGATCAAGGATGTTAGAGGTAGACATGGTAGAGGAGGACTACTGGATTACCTAAGATTTATTTTGGCTCCTATTTTTAATTTTTTTTTTTTTTAAATCCATCACAATAACCTTTTCATAATTTGTTACTGATCATTAACATCCTGTCAAAAAACCCTGACCTAATGAAACAGTGCTTTGCCTTGTAATTTTGCAGAAATATTTGTTTGCGAGACATTTTTCAGTAAGTGCCTTTCTCTTAAATAGTACCTCATTTTGCCAGTCTGCATGTTTGTGTCCCGAGAGAGAACACTCCTGTTTTAGGATTTCTGCACATTTTACAATTTTAGCTACCTTTGAGTTTATTGTAAAAATTAAGTAAAAAATTGTTCCTTTAAAACTGATATGCAGAATTTCTTGGGTTCCATAATGGCATAAAAGCACATTCATTAGCCTCTGTCAAAATATGATCCCAGTTCCTGTAACCTCAAACTTGGTTCTGCTTCTCTTGTTATAACCAAGTAAAAACTGAAAGAAAACTCCTAAATGTGATTGTTATATGATATCTGCAGATTATTAGATGTATCTTTTAACCCCTAAAATTTGGGCTTGATTTTGAAAGTCTTATGACTTAAAACATGGACAAACTAATGCCTTTCCATGCTGGTTTTTTTTTTTTTTTTTTGGAAGTAAACACCACAGGTGGTTGTAGTGACCAGAAATTGTATCCAAGTAAAAGTAATGTTGTGTTATATCTATCAAAAATAGTGGCAGTGGTTAGTGTTTCATTTGTGCTGATTTGTATTGAATTTAAATGTATTGAATTGGTGAAAGAAGTATTTAAACCATCTTCATCACCATTATGATGATACTGAGTAGTTGATAATGGTGTTTTGGTTTGAATCAGACAAAGTGGCTGAGCTGTGACCTCAGCTGCACGGTGGCGCAGTGGTTAGCACTGTGGCAGCACAGTTTACCCTTGGCCGGGGGATCGTGGGGTCGTGGGTTCGATCCCAGCCCCCGACCAACAGTGATCTGTGTGGAGTTTGCATGTTCTCCCCGTGTTGCGTGGGTTTACTCCGGGATTTCTCCGGTTTCCTCCCACATGCCAAAAACATGCATGTTAGGTTAATTGGTTGTTCTAAATTGTCCCTAGATATCTGTTTCCTATAGGCCCTTAGAATAGAGGGTTAGTATTAATGAAAGCGCTTTGAGTGGTCTTTGTGACTAGAAAAGCGCTATATAAGTGCAGGTTAGTTAGTTAGTTAGTAGATGACCTTTACAATAATTGATAACATCTCTAAAATAGAGATAGCACAAATGTGGTACTGATAACTGCAACTGTGATTGCTCAAATTGGACAGTGGCGAAGCTGCTTCACCTTCATGTGACCTTTATTATAATTGTCAATTTCTCAAAAAAAGAGCACCGATTGTATTTTTTTTTCATCACAAATGTAGCACTAACCAATAGCACTGTTTTTTCTCTACTTCAAGAAGGTGGCCGAGCCAGCTTCTCTCTGATACGTCACAGTGTTATTTTGATTTAACATAGAAAAAAGGGGAAAAGTATCTGGATACTTTAGAGATAAACTGGACATACACTCAATTCACATCAGAATACAATCAAAAAGTAAGAGTAAAAATAAACTTTTTGTGCTCAAGTAAGAATAAAAACCTACACACAGTAAAACAGTAAAATACAATTTTGTGAAAAAGACACTTGAATCCATGTATGTTGCAGTGATGTATGGTGAGGTTCACAACTGGTGAGGCGCTAATGTTTTCAGTCAGATTTACAAATCTATGAACCCAATAGGTTAAGCTTGATTTCAACATGCAGTTGAAAGCTTGCATCTTTTTATAATTTGCTAATCTTGCATTATTAAAATCATATTTTATAAATAAGTTTATCAAAACAAGTGTAAGGTATTTTATTGAATTATCTCTTTATGGAATACACAGAAAAGGCAGTAATAAAAGTCCATGTTTTCATTTTATAACTGTCCTTGAGTATAAGGACAATTATAAAGATAGAGACAATGTGCAAAGATAGAGACAATGTGCAAAGACCCCCGGTTACACAAATATAATGTATTATAGTTATTTTACAAAAAAAAAAGTTTTTTAGGCACAAAATTTATTACACTTTGTTTCTGGTCAAGGAAGAACATAAATTAGTGGCTCAGAGAACTGCATCTCTCTCTGTGTGTTGCGGCTCTACAATTTAAACTTATTTATTGCAAATTAAAGTATTTACAACAACTATGCATGCATGGTCTTGTCTTTACTTGTAAATTAAGTAAATTTGCCTATCCTTCTGGACAAAAATTGCTGTGACTTTGTTAAAAAAATGTCCTTATCTTCTTTTAGTTTAAAAAAAAATCCTGGGCTTACAATGCTCAAGCCTGTCCCCCACCCCCCTCGTTGGGGCAACGGCGCTGCGCAGCCTTTTATGGCGATTTTTATGCTTTGGTGAAACGGAGAGCCATACGGTAATCGCTCAATGCGTCTGTGTGTGCATGGTTGTATTCGTCCACCTGTCTGTTTCAGCTCGCCTGGTCAAAATTAAGTGGAACTAAAGGCTTGTATCATTGTTTCGCCATATTTTCTTGACTTTTAATTTGCCAGAATTTGGAGATAAGGCTTTGTATTCAAAATAAACACAAATTTAACTCACCAGACTACAGATGCAAATTAGCAGTATTGCCAAATCTGGCATACTTACATTTATATTAATGTTCATTAGTACGTATGTAATGTCCCTTTCAAATAAACATTAAACTTAAACCACTGCTGTGTAATGGAGCTGCACAATAAAGGTATTGTAATAACTCTGCCGGGCCTAGTGCTTACCTATGATTTGTGCCTTATGTAACACCTTGAGATGACTTTTGTGGTGACTAGGCACTATACAAATAAAACTATATTGAAAGCTCATGCCCCAGCTTTTGAGTTGCTTTATTATTTTGGACTTAATATTATTGTGATTTTTTTTTTCTGGTCTACTTTCAAGTTTATGTTTAATGTATTCTTTTCTTAGTTTATTACACTTCAGTGTGCAAGAGGCATATGGTGGTGACCAGTATTGGGAGTAACGCGTTACAAAGTAGTGCATTACTGTAATGCCACTACTTTTGCAGTAACATGCTGTGTAACAAAATTACTGTTTAAAAATTCAGTAATGCGTTACAGTTACTGAAATTTTATCAGATGCATTACTCGCGTTACTCGTTTTATTAATATGGATAGATATTTTAGTTCAAATAGATGATCATACAACTTGCAGTTGCTAGACACCCTCCTCATCAGCTGCCAACTGGGGAGGAATACACAGTTTCGGTGGCTATGGGCGGGACTGCCATCCCCAGAGCCACCAGCAGCCTCAAACCACTGGAGGTTGTCATGCCAAAGGCAAAGGCAAGCAAATAAATATAAACTGACCCAACCGTAACTGAGGCAGCCGTCACACAGTCTTCTCCGCGGGCCCGTTTCCTGTCCTGCTCCAGTTCACATCACAACCTGGGAAGAAATTCCGTGGCGGTGGCGACTTCTCATATCGAGCCCTGATCACCTGTTGTCCGAGTGGTAAGTAGCCCCTACTAGCTCCTACCTCTGTGGTTAAACATGAGTATTTTTTGAGCAAGAAGCTTGTGTTTAATGTTTGCATTAAATGCATTTAAAGTTTTCTTATGCACAGAGAAAAAGTGACTGTGATTTGTTGCAGTAAAGAACAGCTTCTTGAAAGCGGTGAACTTTCATTTGTCTGTGCTTTCTATTTTAATTTATCTAATTCATTTACATGCTCTTGTGATATGCAACTATTTCATGGAAGTAAATCCTCTAAATATGCATTTTTAATGGGCTGGTCCAGAGGTGCCAAACATATGGTTCGTTGGCCAAAAATGGCCCACCAAGGGGTCCAAAATTTTCTCTGTGAATTCACAGCTTTATTTCTAGTAAATTTCTGACTTTCTACTGATTACAATAGTTTGTGCAAATCTGAGACATTTTTTCTCTGTAAGATGAGACTTTTTTCTCATCAGTTTTCTTTTTCTTTTTTCTGATGAGAACAAGGGGCCCTTGATCTTGCTGTGTGTGCAAGATGATTTAAGTATGCATTTAAAAGTAACGTGAAAGTTACTTTTCCAAATAACTAGTTACTTTAATCATGCAGTAACTCAAAAGTAACTCAGTTACTTTTGAAAAGAAGTGACTAGTAACTGTAACTAGTTACTATTTTTTAGTAACTTGCCCAACACTGGTGGTGACTCACTCTGTGTGTCTGTCTGCGCCGATGCATCAGCACCTACGGCGCTTTCATTAGCTAAAGTTTTATGTCAGATCAGGAAGACTGAATATGTTATAAACACACGTGAAAGACATTATCTAGACCAGGGGTTCTCAAAGTTTTGATGGGTGAGGGCCAATTTGGGAATCCAAAGTTGAACCGAGGGCCACCAAAGGGACGGAGGCAAAAAAAAAAAAAAGACTGAAAATTCAATTCCATTTGTAATCCTTTTAATTATCAGATTTAATTAGTTTGGGTAAAGTCATATTAACAGTAAGAAATTGGGACTGATGAAAATACAATTTTAGTGTCAACATACCTTTTAACTGCAGTGTGATTTGTGGTGCTGTTTTCGGTTGGCCACGAGTCCTCTGAAGTCTGGCTCCATCTCCGTCGTCGCGATGCGAAGGACTGCATGTAGGTGGGCATCTGTCATCCTGGATCTCAGCTTAGATTTGTTGATGGCCATGGTGGAGAAGGTCTTTTCACAGATGTAGGTGCTTCCGAATAAAGACGCCATTCTGACAGCATGTTGACGAAGAGCAGGGAATGTGGATGGGGAAAGTCCTTTGTAGAACTCGATCAGACTCTTGTCACGATATGCAGCTCTGGCCTCGGAGCTTTCCTGTAGGTCGATGAGCTCAAACTGCATGTCTGCAGGCACTGCCTCGGGCACACATGAGAAGGGATTTTGGAAAAGGTTGAAATCACCCTCGTGGTCCCTGAAGTCAGAGAATCAGTGGTCGAACTCGTCTCAAAGCTTTTCGATGAGGCCATGGTTCTTCTCTGAACGCAGGTGACGCAAAACTTCACTCCCGTCCGTGTCTGGGTCATCTACCAGCGCCCTGCAGGCAGGGAAATGAGCGAGATCTCCTTCTCTGAGCTGTCCCTGGAGCAGTTGGAGTTTTCGCTGGAAAGCTTTCACGTTGTCAAAAAGTGTGGAAATGAGTTTTCGATGGCCTTGCAGCTTCAGATTGAGATCGCTCAGACAATTATTCAGGTCGGCGAGGAAGGCTAGGTCACAGAGCCATTTGCTGTCCGTTAACTCAGTCACGTCTTGTCCTTTTGCCTGCATGAACTCGCAAATTTCTTTTCTCAGGTTAAAAAAACATTTCAGTGTGGCACCTCTGCTCAGCCACCGGACGGCAGTGAAGTAAATGACGTCTCCAAAATCTGCCTCTGACTGCGCCAAAAAGGTTTTAAATTGGCGATGGTTCAGACCTCTGGACTTCAGGTAATTAACTGTCTTCACAACTACGGCCATGACGTGTTTCATTTCTAGCGTCTGAGCAGCGAGGGCTTCTTGGTGAATTATGCAGTGGTAGCTGACTGGTTTCTTACCACCGCTGTTCACCACTTTCTCAGCCAGCAGCGACACTGCACCTGTCCTACTCCCAATCATTGCTGGTGCTCCGTCTGTCGTGACACCGACCAAGGATGCCAGGTTAACATTGTGTGTGTCCAGACTGCGATACACTGCTTCGCAAATATCCACTCCCTTCGTTGTGTCTTTCATACTCTCCATACTCAGTAGCTCCTCGCCGACGTCAAAATTCTCAGTGACAGTTCGGATGAAAATCAACAGTTGGGCAGTGTCGGAAATATCCGTGCTTTCATCCAGGGCGATGGAAAACGCTCCCTTTTCTAGCCCCTCCACACGTATCGCCAGTTGGTCCTTCAAATCATTTGCCAGATCTTCGATTCGTCTTGTGACTGTGTCATTCGACAAACTTACGTCACGGAACTTTGTTTTTTGGTCTGGGCATACACGCTCTGCCACTTTTAGCATACAGTCTCGAACAAATTCTCCGTCACTAAACGGCTTGCCCCGTTTAGCTATTTCATGAGCTACCACATAGCTAGCCTCTGTTACTGCTTCGCTGGTTTTTGAAAATTGCGTGAAGACTGACTGTTGTGCTGTGTAGCCCCTTTTAAGTTGTTCCATCTTTGTGGTGCGATCCTTGCCACTGAATTTTTCATAATTTTTGTGTTTTGTTTCGTAATGGCGCCTGATGTTAAAGTCTTTTCGCACTGTGATTACCTGTCTGCAGATGAGGCATACAACTTTATCTGACCCGTGAGGTTCAACGAAGTAGTCCAAAGTCCATTTTCCCTGAAACTGCCTTTTTTCCTCGCTGACAGTTCTCGGTTTCCTCGAGTGAGCGGTCTCCATCTCTGCCTCTTTCTCTCGCTGATCCATCTTCATTTCCACACTTCGACTTCCACAAGCACTAATATTTATTTCTTATTCTTCTTCTGACTCAAAATGGTGCTCCGAAACCGTTGCCAACCAACACTTCTGCACTGTGCGCTGAACGTTCCATCTCCCATAATACAATTGGACTAGCTGCTGCAATGAAGTGATCGCAAGGTCGACAACACATGTAATTACGGCTTGTGCCTACAGATGGCGCCAAAGACCACTAAACGTAGATGTGTATCGGAATTTTTCCAAAGCAATTAGTTCAGATCATATATTGGTTAAAGGCCTCGGACGGTGACATTTTTTTATTGAACCAATAAACTGATTGTATGAAAATATTCCATTCTGGCCATTCCCGTGATTTAAAATGTGTCACCAGCCTCCATAAATGACTTTATTTGTTAATAGCCCATATTTCACTTAGTGATGCTGCAGTACCGCCATCTCTCGATAGGGGCGTGCAGCAGTGACGTCAGGTCAGGGAGAAACAGGAAATGGCTGCAGGAAATGGATGATCACTGGCCTGCAGAAATGGCTGAACGACAGCAGAGTGATTCGGACAGCGATTATTTTATCGAGTATGACGACCGCAATATAAGTGATGATATTGAAACTGACGAATCTGATGATGAAGTAGTTTTGGGTGGTGCTGATAGGGTTATTCAGACGTATTTGTTCGAGCCCGAGGGTGCGGAGGAAGACGCGGACGAAACAGCGAGCGGAGCAGAACGAGAGGCAAGAACGAGAGGCTCGCCGATTTATATTGGTAAAATATGCTTTGAAATTTTTTTTTTTAGGCGATATGCATGGTCACACACTTAATTATCAAAATAAAACTGCCAATTTTTCCCTCGCTGCCTTACTTGGCGACTTATAAACATTCTCTTTCTGCTCAAAATTTTTTACATATTTTAAATATTTTCTAATCAAACTTCATAGACCAATTTATATAGCACTCCCACGAGCCATTAGTTTATTATAAGCATCTGATTATACCATTTTTTTTAACAGGTGCACTTGTGAGAAATGCAACATTATGCCAACATCAACTGAATCTCGGTGCTGCCAGGAGGTATTGAAGGTGAAGAAGTGAGGGTGATACCTGCCTGTGCTGTGAGCCTCATCAGAGAAACATTCCCATCTGATCACAACAAGGGATTTTGCCTACCAAGATTAGATTTGTGATCAATGTTATTTAAATAAAGATTTTTAAAATCATATATTGAGTTTATTAATGTGCATGTCAATTTTATAATTCTAATATTTCAGCATTCATCAAAGTCGGATCTCATATACATTAGAGTAATTTTTCTACCATTTTATGGTGTAAAATTCGTGTGCAATTTTTAAAAGCACATTTCTCTAAAAATCTTAGGCTTATATTTTTTTGTCTTAGCAAAATATGTTGCTTCCCTAACAATTGAAAGCTGAACTTTCATTGCTAATTGGAAATTTATTCTACTTTTACATGTTTGATTTTGAAAATCTAGATACATGTTGCTCAACAGCATCAGCTTTGATGGGACGCTGAAATTTGGCACTCAGTGTTGCTGGAACTCTGGCTTGTACAGAGTGCCACTGCTCCAATAAGTGGGTTGGATCAACCAAGGTTTTGTCGAAAAGAGTATTCATCAGATCATCCACATATTCTGAAATAAGATTAATTTAATAAAAATTAGAAATCGAAAGCTCCTTGTAAGTGGTCGTGGAAATTCCAACGATACCGACTGCATTTAGAACTCTGAGGACCTTGACATATGACGCCCCAGTGAAGAGAATGGCGGATGAAAGCTGTATGTTACCAGCTGGCATGTCCCTGATCATCGGCTGGCTGTGCCAGGATAGATCCTCAACACAATGTGGACAATGTTGTTTGATCACCAACAGAGAGCCTTTAGTGTGACTTGTTACCTCACATGGATGACTGCAATGAGGACAATTGCTGAATAATCAAATTCAAAAAAAAAATCCACAGTATTTGAAGGTTGAGTGACATTGGATAACATCTGCAAAAACAGTAGATCAACATAATTTCATTCCAGAGGTGTCAAATTGGATTACATATATAGAAATATAACTTGAGCAAACAGGCACAACCACCTCCCTATACAGCACTGAATATTTCATATTTGATTAGTATGAATACCCTAAAATTCTAATATTTGATAAGTTGTTAAGGCAATGAAATTCATTGCTTGTATTTTAGTAAATATTGGCAGTGAATATTTAAAAAAGAAAAATTACCCTGTTTACTTCTCTTTCTATTGCTGTCAGAAAGATAAGGTTGATCAGAAAGATCAGGATATCCCAGGTTGGCCTAGGATAGCCGGACCCGGCCGCTGCTGGAAGGGCTCTCGCGACCGGCCCGGGGGACGGCCGGAAGGCGGCCGCCCCTCCCCGCTCACGGACGCGTGTTCGTGGAGAACCCGGTGCTAAATAACTCGTAAACGACCTGATGCCGGGCGTGACCCGCTCCGGGGACAGTGGCAGGTGGGGAGTTTGACTGGGGCGGTACACCTGTCAAACTGTAACGCAGGTGTCCTAAGGCGAGCTCAGGGAGGACAGAAACCTCCCGTGGAGCAGAAGGGCAAAAGCTCGCTTGATCTTGATTTTCAGTATGAATACAGACCGTGAAAGCGGGGCCTCACGATCCTTCTGATTTTTTGGGTTTTAAGCAGGAGGTGTCAGAAAGTGTCAGAAAGATCGCATCGGTAGATCACCCTTGCTTTTCACGCCACTTCACTGACACTGTCTGAGAGTGGGACTTTGAAGTGAACGGATATACTGTATAGTTGGAACAGCCGATTTTTTTTTTTTTATCAGCAATCTTTTTGCTAATTTCATTTCAAATTGCATCTTATTCTCAAAATCGCTGTCAACAAAATGTCTAATGCACATGTTGGGTGATTTTGCGACATAATTCCAATTTTTTAGCGTTTTCTGAACGAAATTCACCCATGGGGATCTGATTTTCCCAGGCAGGGGAAGTTCCTAAACACTCACCGCGTGCTCCTCAGCGTGCTCCTCCTCCTACTCGACAGCCAATTTTTACAGGCACTTCTGGATTAACCTAAAAGACTTATTTTTTAATATGTTAAAGGAAATCCGTGCTACATCAGTTTTACCAAATACTATGAAACAAGGAGTCATCACATTAATTCCCAAACCTGGCAAGGACCCAAAATTGATTGATAATCTCAGACCAATTACTTTACTTAATAATGATTACAAAATTTTAACACATATTTATGCCAACAGACTCAAAACTGGCATCACTGATCTTATCTCAGAGACACAATCAGGTTTTATTAAAGGGCGCTCAATACACAACAATATACGCCTGGTATTGGACTTACTTGACTATAGGGACCTAATTGACGAGGGGTTTATTTTATTTTTGGATTTTTTTAAAGCTTTTGATATGATTGAACACAAATTTATGTTTAGGACCTTAGAGCTTTTTGGTTTTGGGGAGCACTTTTTAGACTTTATAAAACTAATTTACACGGATACCAACAGCTCAGTTCTATGACCACATGGTACCTCCCCTAGATTTTCAATAGGCAAAGGAATAAAACAAGGCTGCCCGATTTCGCCTCTGTTGTTCATTGCAGCAGCTGAAATGCTCTCAATTTTTATAAAAAACTCTGACTTTGATAAATTAACAGTATTTGGAAAACAACTAACAATCAGCCAACTGGCTGACGACACAGCCATATTCATGCACAACTCTGATCAAGTCCCTAAAATTCTCAGTTATATAGATGTTTTCTCTAAAGCCTCTGGGCTTAAACTGAATCTAGGTAAATGTGAATTATTACCTATTCATGATTGCAGTCTATCAGCCATTCATACCATTCCCGTCAAACAAACAGTGAAATATTTGGGCATGCATATCACTAAAGATGCTGATCAATTAGTCAAGCTCAATATATGGAATTGCTTGGAGAAATCAAAAACTTATCTCAACTCCTGGTCTCAAAGAGATATTTCCATCATAGGAAGAACATTTCTGACAAAAATGGAATGCATCTCCCGATTTATTTATCCAGCCCATTCATTGCCAATGCCCAAAGATGCCGTTAAAGCCATCAACCAAACCATTTTCAATTATATCTGGAAAGGGAAAACACATTATATTAAAAAAGGTACCATGATTCAAGAATATGAGGAAGGTGGTGTTAAAGCAATAGACTTTGAATGCATTAATGGCACCATCAAAATTAACTGGCTGAGACAATTTATTAAACAACCCAAACATTTCTGGTTTCATATTCCCAATGAAATTTTTGCTAAATTTGGGGGCATTGAATTCCTGCTCAGATGTGACTATGACCTAAAAAAGCTCCCCTATAAACTCTCCTCATTTCATCAACAGGTCTTACTATATTGGAGATTGATTTATAAACATAATTTTAGCCCTCATATGACCCCTCTGTGGAATTGTAGATATGTACTATATAAACACAAATCAATATTCCTACAAAACTGGCAAAATAAGGGCATTTGGTCTGTACTACACTTATTAGACGGCACAGGGAATGTTTTAACTTTTGAGAACTTCTGTGCTAAATATAACATAAATGATAAACGAGAATATAACCAAGTAATGGAGGCAATACCTCAGACAGTTATACTAATGGCCTCAACTTTAAATAGATTTGGCTCTTGCCCAAACCTCCCTTTGCTTTTGGTGAATGGTTTCCGCCTAGATGACTCAAAATTAAACAATTTAACGATTAGGAAAATATTTAATAAAGAAATCTTCCCAGCAACAGTTTCTAGAGCTGCTATTCTTAATTTTTTCTCCAAAAAAGAAGCTCAAATTCTAAGATCTAAATTCTTTAAATTTCCTATTTCACCGAAAGCAAAAGAGATCCACTATAAAGTTTTAAATGGAATTTATCCTTCTGCTGAGTTTCTAAGTAAACGCTTTGGCTTTGAGAACAATAACTGTTCCTTTTGTAATGAACATATAGAAAGTACAGATCACATTTTCTTTTACTGTATGTACACCATTGCGTTTTGGGATGATTTTCATCACTGGTTATCTAAACATGTACCAACCCCTGTTTTTAACTGTCAGAATATTTTGTATGGCTTTATTATTAAGAACTCATTGCATGATATGTCTATTAACACCCTCGTAATCTTGGGAAAATTTTATGTACACAAAAATAGATTTTTAAAATGCAAGCCAAATTTTAATGTATTTCATAAAGAACTCTGCCTTTTTTTCTCATCACTGAAACACATGAAGAAGCGGAATGCTGGGAAACTCCACTGTTTGGTCGATGATCGGAAACTCATGGAAAACCCCTAGAACTCTGGACACTCTGGACTGAAAAGAACCCCCCGGTTCTCTTTTTGTCTACTTTTATTATGCTTTTAGTTACTTTATCTTATTATTATTTACTATTCTTATTACTTTATCTTATCCTTCTTACCTCTTGTAAGACTGTTAAAAAAAGTTAAAATAAAAAAAAAAAAAAAAAAAAAAGCTCCTCCTCCTACTCAGGTCGCTCCTGACCTGACGTCACACAGTCAGTGGCCATTTTAGCCGCTGATCGCTTGGCAGACAGACAGCTCTCAAGGAAATCATACTTCAATAGCGCATTGTCACCTTATGCGACATTTGTTAACACCAAAACATGTGCGGTTCAAATTAGCTCGTCTCACACACAAATTTAAGATATGATTTAGCGATATTGTAATTTCGTCCGGCCGAGGCCTTACGTTAACAGATTGGCCGCGGGCCGCCAGAAATGTTTTCGCGGGCCGCCATTGGCACGGGGGCCGCACTTTGAGAAACATTGATCTAGACTATGGAAAGTAAGGACACAATAAAAGTGGCTACAAACAGTGCTGTGTTGACATACAGAGTGATGGCAATGGAAATGTGCATATTGACATGAGCTCAGTCCAGACTGTGAATCTTCTGAGGCTCCGTTTGCTACTGCATCACTTCCCCTCTCTGCCTTGAATTTGAACAGGAAATATGCAGATTCAGTGATTTTAAATATTAATGAAATTATTAGAATCATTCAGAAATTACATTTAAAACTACAAGACAGATCAGAGGACACATAATGATATTTATCTATCATTATTTCTTTTTTATTTTTATGATGACTGGTGTGGCTCTGCCTCCCCTGACTGCACGTCACTGGTACTCCCTGAGTAAATGTAACTGGTTACTTCCCACCTGTGGTAAACTCCAAGCTAACACAAGCTGTGATGTGGGGAAGAAGAGTTCGCCAGATGCTCATTACAGCTCCATGTGAACATGGGTCCTGTGTTTTTAGTTTTCATATTTTTTTCCTTTCAGCTGCATCCAAAGGTTGTCTCTTATAACAACATACTTTACTGAGTGAAATCCCACATCTCTAAAAACAAAACAGCCAGAGGGAGAACAAAAGGAAACTCCTGTCTTTTATTATTAGATATTTACATGCATGGATCAAAAGGCTACAAATGTGGTGAAACATGCGTTTACGTCCATGAGAATACTTAACTTTTCAACTGTGTCTATGGATAAATTTGAATGTCTGAACACCCATGTGACGGGGATGTTTTCATTCCTTTTTGTTAAAACCTTTGACCACGAATGTTTGCAGCTGACGCGCTGACAGCTCTGATTCTGTTTCTTTGTGCTACTTCTAAAATATTCTGGAGGTAACGGCAACATGGTGCGACTTAAGATGGAACAGGTGGCCCTCCTTAAGCTGTAAGAAAATAGCGAAAGCATAACAGGGCCCCTGTGGTTTCCTAAGTGTGCCCTCATTTACAATATATACCCGCATATATTGGGGTTATAATCATTAACAACCAGTTCAGCCGAAGTTCAGCATACACTGAGCTTCCGTGGAAGTCTGCTCTGAATGGGTATATTTTGGTTTCACTGAAACCACACGAGAGAGGCTGACCAAATGTTATGGTTTTGCATGTTTCAGAGAGCTCAATGAGAACTATTTCCTTTCACTGCGGAGAGAAATCAAACTGGATAGAGTTGCGAAGAATGGTGTATTTCCCACCAATTTCCCTCATGGGTAAAGCCGGCTGCTGAAATGGTCAAATGCAAAGATTTAACATGTGTGACACATATTGTAGTTTTAATACAAACAACTTGATCTGATAATGCTCCTGAGGGTGCCAACTGCCCCCAAATGACAATTAAGGCTTCTATCAAATATCCCCAGTGATCTAAAGTGGCTTTTGGGCGTCATATAGTCTTCTGCACGCCTCACCGCAAAGAACAAACATGATCATGCTGCAACGCTGAACACTGCTGGGAAACAAAACTGCTAGCGTACATACAGCCACTGAATTCTTTCACAAGGTAACCATTAGACTTTTTAAAACATGCAATAACCGCTTTGTGAGATTTCTCTTTGATATCCTAGATTTTGTCTTCTGAGTGAGATCTCACTCAAAAGGTCAATGAACCACAAACTTGGGAATTTTGCAAAGACACCACTTTTTTTTCCCCTTTTGAATATGCCTAACCAAACACTCTAAAAAGTTAGGGCCATACATCTTCAGACAGACTTAAGAGCCCCTCTTGTGCAACAATTACCCCTTTTAGGACTGACTAATCCTGAAATATGGGCCCGTGACTAATGGCAGAATTTAGCAAGAAATCAGCTCCAGTTTCACCCGGCTTTATTGACTCTAATGCATGATGCAGATACCTTCAGCTATGATGAATGAGCGCAGGGATAAGGTAAGGCTCAACCCCCCCCCCCCCCCCCCCCCCATCTTTCACTGTTGCTTTTGTGCAGGTGATAATTAAAAGTGTCAGAGAGGCATGTAACAGGCCCTTCTCACTCGCTGGCCAAAAGAAAAAGCTGTCATGTCAACAATGATGCTGAATGAGTGCACCTGAGCTGTTTTATTTCTTGTTGTTTTACAGGGTGAGGTGCCCCAAGGAAGCCTTTCTTTTATTATTTCTCCATCTGTAATAAATTGTAATATTGTATCCTTTTAAGCATGTGCCAGCCCGTTCTGACATTTAGCTTTTTTTTGGGAGGTGTGTGTGTGTGGGGAGGGGGGGGGGGGAGTCATTGACAGAGTCACAAGACCCGGGTTTAGTGTGCTTCACTGCACAAAGACGGCATCAGTCATGCTCTAAATGTGGACCTGTGTGACATCAGCTATATCATGGATATTTCATAAGCTTTTCTTTGACTGTGATGGATACTGTGCTGCTGAATTGCTGCTGAGTGCCTGATAAAGTAACCTCAGACTTTTGAAAAGAAGGCAGGTTTACTTTGAAGGGACCAAAGACAATATTTGCACAGTTGCACCTGCGGCATGAAAGACTTGGATAGTTGCTGTCAAGTCACACGGATTTTGAAGTTCGTACTACAGCTCCTGAAGTGAAATGTGGTTAGAAAACTTCACATTTACTGTCCACATGGAATCCTAAAAATAGAACGAGGATAAATGAATCAGCCTACAGAGGCATGAGGTGACTATGAGAGATGGTGGAGTAACAAAATCAGTAACATGTGGTGGCATGAAGGGTCAAGTAGTCTTTGGCGCACACACACACACACACACACACACACACACACACACACACACACACACACACACACTTAAGAAATATGCTGTTTAGTTCAGCTTATTAATTATTACAATGTCCACTATTTCAACCCTCAAGATGATGTTGACTGACACAATATAAGAAGAAAATTAACTGAATTAAATACAGTCTGTGGAAAAAAAACTTGACAAATCAAATTTTTAAAGATAATAGAATAGAATAAGCTTGATTGTCATTGTACAGTTGTACAGCACAACAACATTGTGGGTGCTCCACCAGGCTACTGCACAATAAAGTAAGTGAAAAGAATTTGAAATAAAACAATTACAGAACACACGATTAACCATGCGACTGAGGTAAAGGTAAAAGTAAAAATAACAAATAGCCCATTGGTATGTACACAGGTACGGTAGTGGCTTTGCGGGTGGAACTATGTACATGAGTGTGTAGTGCAGAACACATAATTGACTAAAATAGCCCTAGAATTGTGGAAAATATGTACAGTAGTGAGTTCACAGATGGGTCTGTGATGGAAATTTACTGCTTATATGTGTTTATGTTATGTTTGCTGTTTAATTATGGAAAATGACTGTTAGAACTGATCTGCTGTCTGCCCATTATCTGTGACAAACAGGCTTGCACGTTGCCATATAAGGCAATGTTGTGAACACCCTGCAAACTGTATAAAGGCATCTGTTTTGTGACTTTGAGGCAGAGAGAGAGAGAACCCCGCTGTTAGATTGACACACACATCAGCAGCTTTCGCTCTCCCCTGCATGCAGAAATAAAGGCTCTCCAAACATGCAGCTCTCCTGAAATTTTATTTCTTCAGGACCTAGGGACGAAGGCAAATAAAATTTCCACAACAGGCCAATAAACGTACATGAAAGTGAGGAGTGCAAATACAGGTGAGTTATAGTGATAATTAAAAGGTCCTCAGTTCTATGCATGTGAGTGTTCAGAGGGAGGGGGGTGGGGCCTCTGATTGTTTGCAGTCCGGATGGCCCAGGGGAAGAAACTGTCATTCTGGAGGTGTGGGACCTGATCAATCTAAACCGTCGTCCAGAGGGAAACAGGTCAAACAGGTCGTGGGCGGGATGTGAGGGGTCTCCTGTGATGGCCTTGATCCTTCTGAGACAGGAGGCTCTGGAGATGTCTTCCAGGGAGGGCAGAGGGCTGCCAATAACTTTCTGGGCGGTGTTGACAACTCTCTGCACAGCCTTCCTGTTCTCAGCCATGGAGCTGGCGTACCACACACCCAGACAGTAGGTGAGCACGCTCTCCACTAAGTAGCGATAGAAGGCCAACAGCAGCTTCTGGTTCAGGTTGTTCTTCCTCAGGACACGGAGGAAGTGCAGCCGCTGCTGGGCTTTCTTCACCAGGTTCTTGGTGTTGACAGTCCAGGAGAGGTCAGAGGAGATGTGGGTACCCAGGAACCAGAAGGCGGGGGCGTTTTCCACGCAGTCACCGTTTATGAGAAAGGGGGGTGGGGGGCGGGGTCCTGTCTGTTCTTCCTGAAGTCCAGGATGAGTTCTTTGGTTTTTTGGACATTCAGTTCCAGGTTGTTTGCTTGGCACCACAGCAGCAGATTCTCTACCTCTGCCCTGTATGCCTTCTCATTGTCGTTGGTGATGAGCCCAACTAAGGTGGTGTTGTCTGCATATTTCACGATGACGGTGGTTGGGTGGGTTGGAATACAGTCAAAGGTGTACAGGGAGTACAGTCGAAGGCATAGCACTCAGCGCTGGGAGGACCCAGTGCTGAGGGAAAGTGTGGAGGAGTGGTAGGGGCCAAGTTTGACTGTTTGTGGGCGATTGGTGAGAAAGTTCTTTATCCAGGAGCAGGGAGGGGGGAAGATCTGGAGGAGATGCAGTTTGTTGATCAGGATGTCCAAGATGATAATGTTAAAAGCTGAGCTGTAGTGTCATGCCAAGCATGTTGTGTTCTTGGGTTTGCTCTTATTGTCTTGTCTAGTTATTGTTTTGTGGAGGAAAGGAATCAAATGAGACACAAGCTGACGACACACAACTTCATTTCCTCCAACCAGCAGAACAGACTGTCCCTGAGTGCCAAAGCGAACTGCTTTATACATTTTCTTCCCGCCTCTGGCACTGACGGTAAACACATTTACATACCAGTTACCAAGTGTGAACACACATCCACATCCACATTCGCGCCCCTGCGTCCTCAGGTTTGAGCCTGGCACAGCGGGGGTGAAAGGCACATCTTTATTTACTACATACCCCCAGGTGCTCTGGCGCCCCGGCTAGCACCCCCAACACCCTGAAGTACTGGGTGGAGTGTCATCTCCTTTGTGTCAGCACACAAACCCCCCCCCCCCCCCCAACACCCAGAAGGGGTCCTAATCCTCCCGACCTTTGGGCTTGAGCAAGTGCCCGTAGTGGCTGTACCATGGGCCGGTCAAAGCGCCTTCTTGTTGAGGTGGGTAGGAGAAAGGCTTGATCTCTGGAGGGGGAAAGGGTGTGGAGGGGAAAAAGTTAGTTTCCTGAAAACAGTCCTCTGTCGGGGAAACATTAACCTGCGGACCCACTGTAGGAGGGTGCCCGTGCCGGGGAGCTTGAGCCAGCACCACCTGCTCGTCTGCTAACACATAAGCGGGCTTCAGCCTGTCTATGCAGATGGTTTCCTTACGCCCCCCCTCCCCCCCAAGTCTAACACAAAGTGTTTCTCCCCAGTTTCCAGCACTCTGAACGGGCCATCGTATTGCGGACGCAGCGGGGTTCTGTGGGCGTCGTGTCTCATGAAAACAAATTTGACATTCTGTAAGTGCTTTGGAACAAAAGTGCAGGGAAAACAATGATGCGCCAGGCCCAGAACATTGGCAGCCCTTGTACCGGAAAAAAAAGTGCGCGGGCGGATCGGTACCGGGCGCGGGGCTCTCTGGCAAAAATTCCCCCGGGATCGTTGAGAAAAAATGAGTTCTGTCGGGCAAGCTGCCAAATCTTCCTTAAGTGCGGAGCACAACCCCAATAGATAGATAGATAGATGGATGTACTGTATTGATCCCAAACTGGGAAATTACAGTGTAACAGCAGCATGACAGTAGACAACCAAACAACAGAAACACACACATGACAGACAAAGGGATGACCCGTGGAAAGTAAAACTAACACGACTATAAAACCTATATACATCATAGCTTAATATATGATGAAACGTGTGAACACATGAATCATCCCATTGCACAAAGAAGGACTATAGGACAATAGGACCCAAGGCAGGGGTTCGACCCAATTTGCCTCCGTTAGTGAGGCATTGAGCGCTGCTTTCAGTGACCTGTGAAAACGCTCGCACAAACTGTTAGCCTGTGGGTTGTACGCGGTGGTGCGGTGGATTTTGACCCCCAGGCTGTCGGCCATCGCGGACCAAAGTTCTGAAACAAATTGCGAACCCCTGTCGGAAGTGATATCCGACAGGGATCCGAACCGCATGACCCAAGATGACCAAAACACGTAGGCTACCTCGGTCGACGTAGTGGAACTCAGCGGAACCACCTCTGGCCAATGCGCAGTGCAATCCACAATTGTTAAAAGGTGTGTGAACCCCTGCAACGGTGGAAGGGGACCCACTAAGTCCACGTGTATGTGGTCAAACCTCCTGGCTGGAATTTGAAAAGGCTCGAGGGGGGCTTTGGTGTGCTTGCGCACCTTAGCCCGTTGGCACGCAACGCACGCTGCAGCCCATTCTTTCACATCCCTGCATAAGTGAGGCCAAATGAATTTGGACCCCACTAGTTTAACTGAGACTCACACGCCGGGATGTGAAAGGGAGTGGACGGACTTGAAAAAAGCTGCAGCACCAGGAGCTCGGAACCACAAGGTGGGTGCGGGCGGTGGAGATGTCGCAGAGCAAGGGGGGGCACCCTTCTTGTACCACCCTGCTCTCAAGTTTTAATCCGGTAGCTGTGGACTGCAGCGAGCAAATGTCTGTGTCTCCGGTTTGGTCGCAGCCATTGTGGAAAAATCAATGCCCATGTATACCGGAGAGACCAGCGTATGTGACAAGCAGTCTGCCATGACGTTCAATTTGTTGTTGCCGAGCTGACCATGGTTCCGAGACTTTGGACATTGCATAGGTCAGTGGTTTATGATCGACAAACGCGGTAAACTCGTGACCATCGAGCTAGAGCTGAAAATGATGCGTAGCGAGGTGGAGAGCCAACAACTCTCTGTCGAAAGCGCTATACTTACGCTTGTTGTCACGCAAAGTACAGCTAAAAAAGGCGAGGGGCTGCCACAAACCGGAGACATACTGTTCCACTACGGCTCCTACCGTGAAGTCAGACACATCTGTGGTGAGCGCTATCCGTGCTGAAGGGGCTGGGTGGGCCAGCAAAGCTGCATTAGTGAGCGTTGTTTTGGTGTTTGTAAACATCTGGACCCGCTCGGGGGTCCAGTCGATGCTATCTGCGGGCTTTTTTTTTTTTTAGTGCACCATAGAGTGGCTGCAGCAGCTGGGCTGCGCGGGGGAGGACGCAGTTGAAAAACTGATCATCCCCAAAAATTCCTGCAGCGCCCTCACGATCTGTAGATGCGGAAAATCCAACACTGCACACATTTTATCCAGCAGCAGGATCGTGCCATCTGGCGAGATGCAGTGGCCCAAAAAGTCGATTACCGGCAGCCCGAATTGACACTTCGCTGGGTTAATGATCAGCCCGTGTGCTTCCAAATGTTGGAAAACTTGTTTGAGATGGGCGAGGTGCTCCTCCTCTGACATGCTAGCCACCAAAATGTCGTCCAAGTAGACAAAAACAAATGACAAGTCCCGGAGCACTGCATCCGTCATCCTTTGTAAAGTTTGTGCTGCGCCCTCTAACCCGAACGACATGCGCAAAAACTCGAAAAGACCGAAGGGGTTTATTACAACTGTTTTGGGGACATCCTCTGTGTGCACTGGGACCTGGTGGTAACTGTGGACCAGATCCTCTTTTAAAAAAAATGCGTGTCCTGGCCAGGTGCATGGAAAAATCCTGGATGTGCGGGATAGGGTAATGATCGTGTTGCATGGCATTGTTTAAGCGTTGGAAATTGCCACACAGGCGCCACAACCCATCAAACTTGGGCACCATGTGCAGTGGGTATGCCCAAGGGCTGTTGGAGCGCCTAACGATGCCTAAGCGTTCCAAGTTAGCAAACTTCTCACGCGCAATGGCTAGTTTAGCCACATCCAGACAGCGAGGGTGCACAAACATGGGCAGACCTTTCGTGGTGATAAAATGCTCAACCCCATGCTTGGTTACCATAGCGGAAAAGGTGGGCACCGTGAGTGCTGGGAACTTGACAAGCAAACGCTGGTACTTACCCCCTGTAGCCAGAATATTTGCGTGTGTTGGTGGCCCAACTCCCTGGGCTGTGCAGGGCAAGGAGGAAAAAGATACAGTGTCCGCTAAATGCCTGTTGGCAACATCAACAAGTAGCCCATGAGCACACAGAAAATCAGCACCTAAGATGGGGACCGAACATGCAGCTACTACAGCTACTAAGTCCCGCTGGTAATTGCATCCATGTAAACATACAGTGACCGTCCTTTCTCCGAACATCCTGATGTGGGATCCGTTTGCAGCCGTTAAAGATGGCCCACAACGTTCTGCCAGCTTGTCTGTGCTCTGAGGCTCTTCTGGGAGCCAGAGTCTACCAGAAAACGTCTCCCCAAACGTGTGCACATAATGAAAACAAGCTTCTCCCTGTCGCCAGTGGCCGTAGCTGCTACTGACCGCTGGCTGGTCCATTTCTGCATCCTCGGGAAATGGCATGGTGGAAGACAACATTGTGTGTCAGCGCCAAAACGCTGATGATGAAAACGCACCGTCTTGTTCCTGCATTTCTGAGTGACCATCCTGGCCACCACCTGCTGCTCCTCGACCTTATTGGACTCTGCCGATGATCCGGGTCTCACTGCCTGGACGTCGAAACTCCTGTTAGCCAGGATGATGTGGTCTGCTTCTTCTGCCAGCGCTTGGTAGTCCTTGGTCGCCAGCAGCAATGAATTGGCCAGGATTGCACTCGCCAAAACTTGTAGATTCTTCAGGAAGAGGTAGGCGAAGAGGAAAGATCCGTCATCTGCACCCAGCAAAAACAGCATAGTCTCGCCATTAACTCCATGGCCAACCCGTCTCCTAATTCTGTGTGTAAAAGGAGCTTCTCTGCTCTCTCTCTGATGGAGGGGATGTAACACTGCAGCAGCAGCTGCAGAGAGTGTTGTATTTGCCCTGGGCTGGGGAAGCGCGAAGCAGGCTCATTGCGCACCGAGTGACACACGAGTCCAGTGAAGCCACCCCGTAATGATACTTTGTGTCATCCTCCAAGACTCTGCGGAGAGCGAACTGGGCTTCCACGTGAATGAACCAAGCAGCTGGGTTGTGGAGCCAAAAGTTTGGGAGTTTGACCGCCACAGCGAGCATAGCGGGGGGACCCCAAGCGTGGATGTTCCCACGGAGGTGCTCAGTCCGTCTTCAATTTTCACGTCTCAGGGTCACCACTGTGGAGGAAAGGAATCCGATGAGACACAAGCTGACGACACGCAACTTTATTTCCTCCAACCAGCAGAACAGACTGTCCCTGAGTGCCAGAGCGAACTGCTTTATAAATTTTCTTCCCGCCTCTGGCACTGAGGGTAAACACATTTACATACCAGTTACCAAGTGTGAACACACATCCACATCCACATTAACACATTCGCGCCCCTGCGTCCTCAGGTGTGAGCCTGGCACAGTGGGGACGAAAGGCACATTATCCTTTACTACATACCACCGGGTGCTCTGGTGCTCCTGGCTAGCACCCCCAACACCCCAAAGTACTGGGTGGAGTGTCATCTCCTTTGTGTCACCACATAGTGTTATTTTGTATTTATGGTTGTAGTTAAATCTTTTGGGTTGTGTTATCTTATTTTTGTGTCTTCATTAGTTTCTGGTCCATACTTTTATTATGACAGTGCCTGTGCAGCTTCCACTTGTCAAACTGTTTCGCGGGCTGCACAGCTGTCACTCAATATTTGATTATTTTTCCACCAATGTACCTACACCTGTTATGCATTTGTCAGCTGGTCATGTACCTATTTAAGGATGTGGCAACACCTCGCAGGTTGTCCTACTCCGATGTCCTCAGTAGTTCAGCCACAACTCTGAGCATTTTTTGGTTTTGCTGTGAAGGTGAACAGGTGTGCTCAAACCAGGTAACATTTTTCTCCTTTTCTCCATTTCCCTCAGCTGTGAGCCTCGGTTTCCTTCGGGTGTGACTCTGGCTAAGTTTGTCTCTTTTTCCCCTGGTATTCCGAGCGCCTCAGCCGGTGTTCTTCCCCCCGGCTGTTCTTTCCCCTGCTGGTCGTGAGCCCCGCTCACCTCCGGCACCTTCATTACCTCCTTGTTTGTATGTGTAGTGTTTTTCTCTACGTTTGTCTTTCTGTTAATAAATGTGCAAAGCTCACAGCGTGCGCTCAGGGTCCTTTGTAGCCCTTAAAAAGGGTGATTTATGACAGAAGGACACAGCCCAGTGTGGACAGCAGCTGCTATGGGCTTTGTTGTTTTTTTTCCACCTGTTCCTCTCGTATTGTATTTTTCCCTTCCGTCTACATAGTCCGTTTTTGCAGTATGTCAGGCTGTACAGACTATAGGATTTTTGGGCTGGATGAGGAGGAATGGTGGGCGGCTGGACTGGTGGAGGATATTATTTCAGACGTTCACCTAACCCAGCCTCCCGAGGAGACGCTGCAGGTGTGGGATAGCGCGGCACAGGTGACTGAGGCATACCCCAGCCTGTGGAGCGATCCAGAACTAAGAGATCTCCTCACCGCTGTTTTCCATGCTCAACACCGGCCCTGCGGGCTGGGGGAAGCCCCTTCGCTATCCAAACCTGTGCCGTGTAGGAAGCGTTCCCGGGGATGGAGGCCTCAAGCCCGGGGCCACCATCCAGCTGCTGTCCCGTCTCCCTCCGGTAAATTGTGTCCCGCAGTCGGCTATATTGGGTACGCAGCCTTCGTGCCCTCAGACGGTCCCAGCACGGAGGAGCTGGAGGAGCGCCAGCAGGGTTTGGCGGTGGTCACAGAGCTCCTCTTAGAGTATAAACCATGGCTTTATCCGGAGTTTATTCTGCAGCTGGAGGGAGGTTTATCGGGGGATGTGGAGTCGGCGCAGTTGAATGACCATTCCTGGACTCCGGAGTGTCATTGGTCTCCACCTCCTCGCCAGATGATCTCCACCAAACCTGATAGAACATCGGCTGGTTCAGCAGCAGTAGTCACCATCATGCCCCGGCAAAAAAGGCAAGTGTGCTTTCATTCTATTTCACTTGATAATGAAATTCCTTGTCTTATTCCTGGTGGTGAGGCTCAGCGTCAGCAGCCCACTTCGGCTGAGTCCTCACTGCCTGCTGCTGTCACCAGTTCCTCACCCATCCCTTCTTTGTTTCCTCCTGTCTTCCCTGAGCATTTACCGGTCCTTGGATGGAGCGGCCAGATGACGGAGGAGCCTGCAGCCCTGGAGAACCCCATGCCAACCCTGCAGCCATGTTTAGGACAGGAGAGGAGCGGTTCCGGACCCCTGAAGCCTGAGTTCACAAAGGAGTGTCCCCTGGTTTCAGCTGCCCGGGACTCGGCGCTAGTGATGGAGCAACCGTCAGCTTCAGCCGCCACACTGGGAGGTCCACCTGCGTCGGTCACCATGCCTGGAGGTCTGTGGGCTGCATCCACCACCATAACTGGTGCAGGGGTCGCCGCAGCAGAGTCGTCGGAGTCCTGGACGGCGGTGGAGCTTGAGTCCAGGCAAGTACTCGGTTCTGTTTTAACATCTACAGATCTAGAGAATTCTTATCTGGCTCAGGGTGGGGAGAATCAGTTGCAGATGTCTTCTGCTCCTGAGCTCTCCTCACCGGGCTCTATTGCTGACTGTCATTCTCCGGTGTATTTTTTTTCCTCCCTGTTCGAGGTGGCCACATCAGAGGTGGAATGTCGGGTGAGTGAGGTCGACATGCCCCTGTTGGATTCACTGGAGTCTACCTCTTCTTCCCCATCCGAAGTAGTTGTGCCGGGGTTGGAGCATTGGACGGAGAGAGTCGAGACGTCCCAGCCAGGATTGCCGGAGTCCTGAACGGTGGTGGAGCTCGAGCTCAGGCAAGTTGTCTTTTTGGTTTTCACTTCATCTGTCTTAGAGAGATCTTGCCTGGCTCTCGGTGGGGAGAACTGAGTGCAACCGCCAGTTGCACCTGGGTCCACCACGCTGGGCTCCACTGCTGCCGGTGACCCTGACCTGGTGTCTGTGTCCTCTTTGCCCGAGTCCTGTCCTAGGGTCACTGTGGGTACTCCATTCTCACCTGAGGTAGCAGCAGGTCCTCACCCTTCGCCAGAGGTCTCTGTGGGTCCTTCCTCCCTGCTAGAGGTCTCTGTGGGTCCTTCCTCTTTACCAGAGGTCTCTGGGGGTTCTTCTACTCTGCCTTCATCTGGCTCCCCATTGATCGACCGTCTTCTTTGCTGGATGTTCTTGTGGGTCAGTCGCTTTGTCTGACCTGGGTTCCTCACGGGTCCGCCATCATCGCTGGAGGTCATCATGGGTTATACGCCTCCATCTGAGGCCACTGCGGGTGCTACGCCTCTGTGCGAGGCCTCCGTAGGTGATATGCCTCAGTCCAAGGCCCCTGTGGATGCTATGCCTCAGTCCGAGGCCCCCGTGGGTGCTACACCTCAGTCCGAGGTCCCCGTGGGTGCTACGCCTCAGTCTGAGATCCCCATGGGTGCTATGCCTCACCCTGAGGTCATTGAGGGTCCTCTGTCTCCGCCGACGCCTAAGGTCGCCATGGGATTCTTGCCTTCGTCGGAGTTCGTCGAAGGTTATCGGGTGTTGCTGGAGGTCCCAGCGGGTTGGTCACCCTCGCTGCCTGGTTCCCTTGCTGGCCAGCTGCTCCCCTCATCTGACCCTTGTGCCGGGCAGCTATGCTGGTTGGCCATTCCTATGGACAGTCTGCTCGCTTATCGGCCACCTATTTCATTAAGGTTCTGCCTCCTGGCTTCAGCGGTCCGTGGGAGGCGCTGGGCCTGGCTGCTGCCCCCGGGGGGGGGGGGGTACGTTGTGCACTGTGGCTTGCTGGCTCAGGGATGCTGGGAGACTGCCCGATGGGCTGCCCCTTCTGCTTGAGTGGTCCTGGTATGCAGGAAAGCCACCCGACTTGCTCCAGCATATGCGCCGATGGACTTGGGACTCTGGTAGGCCACCCGAACTGCCTCATCCACTATCTATTGGGCCTTGAGTCCCTTACTGCCACCTGTTGCACAGTGTTGTGGGTCATGAGTGTTTTGTTTTTTTTTGTCTGTTTTGCTTTCTGGTTGGGTTCAGTCCCTCTGTGCTTAGGTTTCCCCTCCTCCTGCCCGGGGTGGGTTGTTTTCTTGTTTTTGGGGGGGGGTCTTTTTGTTGGCAGGTCCTCTTTCTTTTTGATGTTGACCTGGGGTGTCTGGATTCCACCCCTTGAGGTGGGGACACTGTCATGATCTTGGGAACGGATGGGGGCCGTGCCCAGTTTCCAGTTTGAGTTCAGTCTTTTCCTGTTTGTTTGTTTATTTATTTATCATGGACTGTTGTATTTTAACTTTTTATTTTTGGAGCGTGTTGTGTTCTTGGTTTTGCCTTTATTGTCTTGTCTATTTATTATGTGTTATTTTGTATTTATGGTTGTAGTTCTATCTTTTGGGTTGTGTTATCTTACTTTTGTGTCTTCATTAGTTTCCGGTCCATGCTTTTATTTTGACAGTGCCTGTGCAGCTTCTGCCTGTCAAACTGTTTCACGGGCTGCACAGCTGTCACTCGTTGTTTGATTATTTTTCCACTCATGAACCTACACCTGTTATGCATTTGTCTGCTGGTCATGTACCTATTTAAGGATGCAGCAACACTTTGCAGGTTGCTGTGTCCTACTGCGACATCCTCAGTTGTTCAGCTACAACTCTGAGTGCTTTTTGGTTTTGCTGTGAAGGTGAACAGGTGTGCTCCAACCAGGTAACATTTTTCCCCTTTTCTCCATTTCCCTCAGTCAGGAGCCCCGGTTTCCTTCGGGTGTTACTCCGGCTAAGTTTGTCTCTTTTTCCCCTGGTGTCCCGAGCGCCTCAGCTGGTGTTTTTTCCCCCGGCTGTTCTTTCCCCTCCTGGTCATAAGCCCTGCTTACCTCCGGCGCCTTCATTACCTCTGTGGAGAATCCACCTCAGTAAGTTTACACTCAGACGGAAGGACAAGGGGAATCGTCATGGGGGTTTGTGTGTTGATGCGGGGGTTGGTGTGTTGATGTGAACAGTGACAAAGAGAATGGGAATTGCAAAGGCTTTGATGTTAATGCAGCACCACAGAAGGCTGACCGAGTGGTATGCTATAAGAGCACAGGTGCCTGTGACCTGTTACTCTTTTGATGCTTGTGATTCGAGAGAATGTGAGAGAGAGTGATGAATAAAGCCTGTTCTTCCTTGGTCCGCTCTGCCTGGTTATTTCTCTCTCCACATTGGTGACCCTTGATGCACAATGGAACTCAAGGCAAACACCCCGGAGATGACCCGGACTGGAGGTGCCAGCAATGCGTGGGCCATTTCGGTCAAACTCTCTGACTTTTGGCTACACGACCCGAAGTCTTGGTTCCTCCACACCGAGGCCCAGTTCACGTTCCCGAGAATAACGGCGGATGAGACCAGATACTACTACGTGGTTGCAGCACTGGACGCACGCACAACTCAGCAGGTGGCTAGCCTGCTCCAACAGCCCCCAGCCCATGACAAATATGAGGCTCTCAAAACCGCGTTGACCCGGCACTATACGCTCTCAAACAGCGAGAGAACGGAAAAGTGCCTGATGCGCTCCGAGTCGGGAGACGGGTCGGCAGTCGAGTTAATGGAGAAGATGTTGGCATTGATGGGCACAGACGACGGGCATTTCCTCTTTGCCCACCTTTTCCTCCGGAACCTCCCGACGGCAGCCAGGGCGGTCCATGCCAATTCGCCGCTGCTAGCCGTGCGCAACTACTGGGCGCTAGTGCAAGAGGCAGATTGGATTATCCTCACCACCAGAGCTCTCGCAGTGAATGCAGCGGCATCGAAACCGAGCGAGATGGCCAGCGGGGGCGAGGAGCCAATGATGGTGGCTGCAGCAGAAGCCAAGAAGCACCAGAGAGACACACTCTGCTTCTCCCGCCGTCGTTTTGGAGAGGACGCATGCCGATGCGTGCCACCGTGCCAATTCAAGCGCTCGGGAAATGCCAGGGCCGGCAGTCGGTAGCAGCTGCGACCACCGGTGAAGCAAGCAAGCTGCTCTATGTGACAGACTCACGCTCAGGGAGACGGTTCCCCGTGGACTCCGGCTCCCAAAAGAGCCTCATCCTGTCATCCTATGCAGACCGGCTGGTGGGAAGTAGTGGCCCCGAGCTGATAGCTGCAAACGGCTCAGACATTAAGACTTTTGGTGAGAGGACACTGACTGTATCCTTGCACAGCCGTACGTACCAATGGACATTCGTCATAGCGGCATGCAGCTTCCCCATTTTGGGCGCTGATTTTTTGTGTGCACATGGTCTACTAGTCGATGTGGCTAACAGATGCCTGATTAACGCAATGTCTTTTGATTCTCTGCCCTGTACAGCTAGAGGAGCCGGGTCCACAACTCTAGCCAACGTCACAGCTCCAGGGGGTAAGTTCCACACACTACTCACCCAGTTCCCAGCACTTACGGTCCCGACTTTTTCAGCGACTGTCTCTAAACATGGGGTGGAGCACTTCATTACCACCATGGGGCCGCCCGTTTTCGCACGACCTCAACGCCTGGACGCAGCTAAACTGGCCATAGTGCGTGAGGAGTTTGCCAACTTGGAAAAGTTAGGCATCATCAGACGCTCAAACAGCCCATGGGCATCCCTGCTACATATGGTTCCTAAAGCCGAGGGATTGTGGCGACCGTGCGGAGATTTCCGCAGATTGAACAACGCCACAGTGCATGACCGCTACCCGATCCCCCATATTCAGGATTTTTCCGTTCACCTCACCGGGGCACACATTTTTTCCAAGATAGACCTGGTCTGCTGTTACCACCAGGTCCCGGTGCGTGCTGAGGACATACCTAAGACAGCAGTAATAACCCCGTTTGGTCTCTTTGAGTTTTTACCCATGCCTTTTGGATTAAAAGGCACGGCACAGACATTCCAACGCATGATGGATGCGGTGTTGCACGATCTCCCGTTTCTGTTCGTCTACCTGGATGACATCCTGGTGGCCAGCGCGTCCGAGGATGAACACGTAGCTCACCTCAGGACAGTTTTCCAGAGGTTGGAGGAGCACGGATTAATAATCAACCCAGCAAAGTGCCAGTTCAGGGTGACGGGAATCGATTTTTTGGGCCACCGCATCTCACTGGAGGGCGTGATACCCTTACCGGACAAAATGCGCGTGGTGGCAGATTTTCCCCAGCCTCAGACGGTCAGGGCGCTGCAGGAGTTTTTGGGGATGATTAACTTTTATAACCGTTTCCTCCCCTGCACAGCCCTGCTCATGCAGCCGTTGTACGCCGTGCTTAAGAAATGGAAACCGGCGGACAGAGTCGACTGGACTCCTGTGCGAGAGCAGGCATTTTCTGAGGTTAAAACAGCCCTGGTGAACACCGCACTGCTGGCGCACCCGGACCCGGCAGCTCTTGTAGCGCTCACTACCGACGCCTCGCCCGTGGCCATAGGGGCCGTCGTGGAGCAGCATGTCGCCGGTTCTTGGCAGCCGCTTGCGTTTTTTAGCAGGTCTTTGTGCGACAGTGAGCATAAATACAGCGCATTTCACAGGGAGTTCCTGGCTCTCCACTTGGCCAAACACCTTCACTGCGTTTGTGGACCACAAGCCGCTAACGTACACGATGGCCAAGGTTTCTGAACCATGGTTGGGCCGGCAGCAGAGACAGCTGGCCGCGATCTCAGAGTTTACGACCGATATTCAGCATGTGGCCGGTAAACTCAACATGGTGGTGGACTGCTTCTTGCACGCATTAGTGGCCCCAGTCTACGTGGGGATAGATTATACGGCCATGGCCACTGAGCAGATTGGCGATGCGGACGTTTGCGCGCTCCAGTCTGGACCAACAGTGTTAAGGCTGGAGAGCAGAGAACTGCAGGATGGGGGCCCCCCCCAATCTGTGACGTCTCCATGGGGTCCCCACGCCCGGTGGTCCCACACGCTTGGCGCCACCGCATTTTTGAGTCAGTTCACTCCCTGGTGCACCCAGGAGTGCGTGTGTCAGTCAAAATGGAGGGAGTGAAGTTCGTCTGGCCGAGCCTGCACAAACAGGTGAAAGAGTGGGCTGCAGCCTGCGTAGTGTGCCAACGAGCCAAAGTGCACAGGCACACAAAGGCCCCCTTGGAGCCGTTCCATATCCCGGCTAAGCGGTTCGACCATGTTCATGTGGACCTCGTGGGCACCCTCCCGCCATCGCAGGGGTTCACACACCTCCTGATAGTGGTGGACTGCACCACGCGCTGGCCCGAAGCAGTCCCACTAGCTTCCACCACGTCCGTAGAAGTTGCACGCGCTTTTTTGACGACATGGGTGGCACGTTTCGGCACCCCTTCGGATATCACGTCCGATCGGGGCCCGCAGTTTGTTTCCGACCTCTGGTCCACCATGGCCCGGAGCCTGGGCGTCACACTTCATCGCACGACCGCGTACAACCCCCAGGCCAATGGGTTATGCAAGCGTTTCCATAGATCACTTAAAGCAGCGCTCAGGGCTTCGCTTACGGATGAAAATTGGGTAGACCGGTTGCCGTGGGTCCTATTAGGGTTGCGTTTAGCACCAAAGGAGGATTTGGCAGCCTCCCCAGTAGAGCTGGTTTTTTCCCAGCTGCTGCGACTCCCAGGGGAATTTTTGCCAGACAGCTGAGCGCCGAACACCGATCCATCCCCCACCCAGTCCGTCCACCACTGTTCTCCACGCGCTTTGTGCCAAAGGCCTTGAAGGATGCGGCATTCGTATTTGTCAGGCACGATGCCCACCGGACCCCCTCGCGCCCGCCCTATGATGGCCCGTTCAGAGTGCTGGAACCCGGGGAGAAACATGTTGTGTTAGACTTGGGGGGACACAGGGAAACAGTCTGTATAGACAGGCTTAAGCTCACTTTCATTTTAGCAGATGAGCAGGTGGTGTCGGCCCGAGCTCCTTGGCACGGACGACCCCCACTGAAAACTCCCCAGGTAAATGACTCGTCAGATTAGTCACAATGGCATGCTAAAGATGTTCCCCCCCTCCCAATGTCCCCCCACAGATGGAAGCACCCCCAAGAGCCCCCACCGGCACAGCAGCGCCTCGGAGCCGCAGACCCCCCGTTACGGCCGCTATGGACGTAGGCTGAAGCCCAAAGGACATGAGGGTTAGGGCTCAGTCTGAGTTCGGGGGGGGGGGGGGTGGAGAATCCACCTCGGTATGTTTACACACAGACTGAAGGACAAGGGGAATCATCATGGGGGTTTGTGTGTTGATGCGGGGGTTGGTGTGTTGATGCGAACGGTGACAAAGAGAATGGGAATTGCAAAGGCTTCGATGTTAATGTAGCACCACAGAAGGCTGACCGAGTGGTATGCTATAAGAGCAGAGGTGCCTGTGACCTGTTACTCTTTTGACGCTTGTGATTTGACAGAATGTGAGAGAGAGAGTGATGGATAAAGCCTGTTCTGCCCTGGACCGCTCTGCCTGGTTATTCCTCTCTCCACACCTCCTTATTTGTATGTGTAGTGTATTTCTGTACGTTTGTCTTTCTGTTAATAAATGTGCAAAGCTCACAACATGCACTTGGTGTCCTTTGTAGCCCATAAAAAGGGCGATTTATGACATGTAGTCCACGAAGAGCATCTGCACGTAGCTCCTTGGGTTCTACAGGTGGCTCAGCACTCTGTGGAGAGTGGTGGTGATGGCGTCTTCCATAGACCCGTTCTCCCTGTAGGCAAACAGATGGGGGTCAAAGGAGGGGGGAAGACAGGCCCTGATGTGCTGGGACATCAGTCGCTCAAAACATTTCATGACTACAGACGTGCGTGTTATGGGTCTGTAGTCATTCAGGCTGTCAATTGCAGCATTTTTGGGGATGGGGATGATGGTGGAGGCCTTGAGGCAGGAGGGGACGGTGGCATGCCTCAGGGAGAGGTTGAACAACTTGGTGAGGATCCCTGCCAGCTGGTCTGCACATGCTTTGACCAGTGCTCCTGGGATGCCATCTGGACTCACAGCTCTGTGGGGGTTCACTGCTCTCAGTTGCTCTCTTGGGCAGCACAGTGGTACAGTGGTTAGCACTGTTGCCTCACAGCTCAAAGATTCCAGGTTTGAATCCCCAGGCTGGCAGGGGGTGGGAGCCTTTCTGTGTGGAGTTCGCATGCTCTCCCTGTGCTGCATGGGTTTACACCGGGGGCTCTGGTTTCCTCCCACAATCCAAACACATGCATGTTAGGTTAATTGGTGATTCTAAATTATCCCTAGGTATCTGTCTCCTATAGGCCCTTAGAATAGAGGGTTAGTGTACCTACTAGTTAAGTGCTTTGAGTGGTCTTTGTGACTAGAAAAGTGCTATATAAGTACAGGTCCTTATCTCTCCTGACCTCATGCACCTGTAGAGAAAGGGTGGAGTGGGACAGGTTTGGGGTGGAGGTGTGCTCAAACCAGGCAACGAAGCTGTTAAGCTCCTCTGCCAGAGTGACGCTGCTGTCTGATGCTGGGGTGCCTTGGCCCCTGTAGTTGGTGAGGGCCTGGATGCCTTTCCACATCTGTTGGGGATTGTTATCTGTGAGGAAGTCCTCCACTTTCCTCCTATAGGCATTCTTAGTGAGTGTTATGCCTCTCCTCAGGTTAGCTCTGGCAGTGCTGTACAGAGAGCTGTCCCTCTGTCTGAAGACCGAGTTGTGGGCTCTGATCCAAGATGGCGCCCACAGCGGTCGACATGGTGCTTCGCTGCGCTCTTTGTTTGTTTTTGTTTGTCAATTGTGTGTCTGCTTGCACTTATACCCGTGAAGAACTTTTAAATATCAGGACTTTGACCCCCACGGACCTCCTCCCAGTTTTTCTAGCCCCTGCCGCCGATCTGGTTTATTGTTTGGCTCGGAAAGTGAGACGGCGGAAGAGAGGAAGACGAGCGGGCGCTCTCGTACGACTTCGCAGGAGAGGCTCGCGAACGGCGCTGCCTGGCATATTTCTGTCCAATACCAACTCTCTCTCTAACAAGGTGGATGAACTGAGACTGCTGATGCGTTTTAAGGACCTCGCCTCCTCAGCTGTCCTCTGCTTTACTGAGACCTGGCTCCGGGAAAATATACCGGACAGCGCGCTGCGCCTCGACGGCTTCCAGCTCTTCCGTGCTGATCGTGACACAGAGCTTTCCGGCAAGACCACAGGAGGCGGAGTCTGCTTCTACATCAACTGCATCTGGTGCTCTGATGTAACGGTAATTTCCAAACACTGTTCTCCTGCCTTGGAATTTCTTGTTATCAACTGCAAGCCTTTTTATTCCCCACGGGAGTTTGCTTCTTTTATACTGATCGCTGTGTACGCCCCTCCCGACGCGGACACGCGCGAAGCTCAGCGCGTGCTCGCGGATCACATTCAACACACAGAGCGGAGTTTTCCAGACTCGCTGATTATTGTGGCTGGCGACTTTAATCAGTGCAATCTGAGCCACGATCTCCCCCGCTACAAACAGTTTATTAAATGCCCCACCAGAGGATTAAACACACTGGATCACTGTTACACCACAGTGAAAGACGCATATCGCGCTGTCCCTCGAGCTGCGCTGGGATTATCTGATCACGTGATGGTTCACCTCATTCCCACATACAGACAGAGATTGAAGCTCACTAAACCTGTTGTGAGCACTACGAAGATACGGACCAGTGATGCTGAGGAGAAGCTGGAAACGTGCATGGAAATATCTGACTGGGGCATGCTTAAAGGAGCCACGCATGATCTGGATGAGTACACGGACACTGTGAACTCATATATCCACTTTTGTGAAGAGAACATTCTTCCATCACGCACCAGGGTGAGTTACTCTAATGACAAACCCTGGTTCACAGCTAAGCTCAGACAGATCAGGAAGGAGAAGGAAGCAGCGCTGAAAAGTGGAGACAGGGACTGCTACAGGGAGGTTAAATACCGGTTTAACAGAGAGCTGAAGAGGGCCAAATCTGTGTACTCAGAGAGACTCCAGCAGCAGTTCACTGCTAATGATTCGGCTTCCGTGTGGAGAGGACTGAGGCAGATCACCAACTATCGGCCTCAGGCTCCTAAAGGTCAGGATGACAAAGCCCTTTGTCAGAGACTGTCCCAACACTATGCCCGTTTTGACCCCTCGTCATCTGTGTCCAACTCCCCCCCTCCCTCCAGCTCCACAGCCTCCACATTCCCTACTTCATTTAAGGCACCCCCCCCCCCCCACCTCCCCTTATCATCAGTGAGCAGGATGTGCTCAAACAGTTCTCCAGACTGAACCCGCGCAAGGCCCCCGGCCCAGACGGCGTGTCTCCCTCCACCCTGAGACTCTGTGCGAAACAGCTGGCTCCTGTATTCACAGACATTTTTAACACCTCCCTTAAGTTATGCCACGTGCCGTCCTGCCTCAAATCCTCCACCATCATCCCTGTCCCCAAGAAGCCACGGATCACTGGACTTAATGACTACAGACCTGTAGCGCTCACCTCTGTAGTCATGAAGTCCTTTGAGCGCCTGGTCCTGTCCCACCTCAAGTCCATCACCACCCCTCTCCTGGACCCGCTGCAGTTTGCCTACCGAGCCAACAGGTCTGTAGACGATGCAGTCAACCTGGCCCTCCACTCCATCCTGCAGCACCTGGACTCCCCGGGAACCTACGCCAGGATCCTGTTTGTGGACTTCAGCTCCGCATTCAACACCATCCGCCCCGCTCTGCTCCGGGACAAGCTGTCCCTGCTCAACGTGCCTGACTCCCTCTGCAGGTGGATCATCGACTTCCTGACGGACCGGAGGCAGCATGTGCGGCTGGGAAAGACTGTCTCAGACTATACTAGCATCAGCACCGGATCACCCCAGGGCTGTGTACTTTCCCCCCTACTCTTCTCCCTTTACACCAACTCCTGCACCTCCAGCCACCAGTCTGTCAAGTTGATCAAGTTTGCGGACGACACCACCCTCATCGGGCTCATCTCCAACGGCGACGAGTCCGCCTACAGGAGAGAGGTGGCCCAGCTGGCGTCCTGGTGCAGCAATAACAACCTGCAGCTGAACGCTCTGAAGACAGTGGAGATGATTGTAGACTTCAGGAAAGTCACTACTCCTCTGCCCCCCCTCACCCTCTCAGGCTCTCCCATCACCACTGCTGATTCCTTCCGCTTCCTAGGCACTACCATCACCAGGGACCTCAAATGGGAGCTGACCATCAGCTCACTCATCAAAAAAGCCCAGCAGAGGATGTTCTTCCTGCGGCAGCTGAGGAAGCTCAAGCTACCCACCAAGATGTTAGTGCAGTTCTACACAGCCATCATCGAGTCCATCCTCACCACCTCCATAACCGTGTGGTACGCAGGAGCCACTGCCAGGGACAGACTAAGGCTGCAGCGCGTCGTGCGCACTGCTGAGAAGGTGATCGGCTGCAAGCTCCCATCTCTCCAGGATCTGTACATCTCCAGGACCCGGAGGCGTGCTGGCCGGATCATAGCCGATCCCTCACACCCTGGTCATGTACTGTTTGCCCCCCTCCCCTCTGGTAGAAGACTTCGGTCCATCCAGACTAAAACCTCCCGTCACATAAACAGCTTCTTCCCCTCTGCCATTAGACTGCTGAACACTAAGTGACTCTCGTGCACCATGTACAGCAGCTCAACCAGACTCATGTCAATCATCACTGTTTTCTTCCTGCATTACCGACTGCACTATATAGTTCTCCACAGTATCTGCTGCTGGCTAATATATATTTTAACTGTTGACCAGTATCACTTAATCTTATCCTACACTTTATTACATGTATAGTTTATTTCTCTTATCTTATCATGTTTAATGTTGCAGCATTGTACCGAGACAAATTCCTAGTTTGTGTACTACATGAACAATGGCAATAAACCTGATTCTGATTCTGATTCTGATTCTGATTCTGATCAGAGCCTGGACTTCACTGGTCATCCAGGGTTTGCGTTTTGGAAATCCACGGATGTGTTTGGTAACTGTCACATATTCTACACAGCATTTGATGTAGAAAAGGACAGATTCGATATGGGAGTCCAGATCCTGCTGTTCAAAGATGCTCTAATCAGTGCAGGCAAAGCAGTCTTGTAGCTGGAGAAGAGCATTTTCAGGCCAGGTTTTAATTGTTTGCTTGGTTGGGGGGGGGCTCTTTCTAAGGGGGGTGTAGGCAGGAATCAATAACAGAGAGAGATAGTCTGATTGTCCAAGGTGGGGGAGGGGGTGGCTATGTAGGCATGCTTAATGTTGCTATAAACATGATCCAGTGTTCTTTACCCTCTTGTGGGACACTTAACATGTTGGTAGAATTTGGGGAGTACAGTCTTTAAGCATGCATAGAACTGTTTGGTACTTGGATTCGTGATGATCAGATGAATGTGCTCCCCCTCCCTTTCTGTGGGAGGTTCCTCGTCTGTTTCCTGGCTCCACAGGTCACCAATGCACCTGCGTGAGTGGATGCACCTGCTGCCTCTTCGCCGCCAGCGCATAAAAGAATCAGTCTGTGAATGCTTTGATCAGAAGCTCCACCCATGCGTGTATTTCTCTCAGCGGTTGACTCTGGCCGAGAGGAACTACGAGGTAGGAGCTAGCCATTAAATTGGCACTAGAGGAGTGGAGGCACTAGCTAGAGGGAGCCGTTCACCCTGTCATAGTGTGGACCGATCACAAAAATTTAGAGTATTTAAGATCAGCCCGCAGGCTTAATTCCAGGCAGGCCTGTTGGGCCTTATTCATCCTCAGGTTTAATCTCATCATCACCTATCGGCCTGGGTCCCATAATATTAAGCCCGACTCTCTCTCTCTCACCAGTTCGCCTCCAACCAGTCATCTTCCTCTACTCCTCTTGAGTCCATTCTGCCCTCTTCCTGCACTGTTGGCGCCTTCTCTTGGGAGATTGAGCAGAGGGTCCGGCAGGCCCAGTCCACTGAGCTCAAGCCTGAGGGAGGCCCTAGTAATTGCCTGTTCGTCATTTGGTGCACCTTCCTAAGTTGCCCTCTGCTTCTGAGACCACCAACCTGCTTACCATTCATGTCATCTGCCTTCATGGAATTCCCTTGGACATTGTGTCTGACTGGGTTCCACAATTAACTTTGCAAGTTTGGAAATCCTTCTGTCACTCCCTTGGTACCACAGTCAGTCTCACCTCAGGTTACCACCCTAAAAGCAATGGGCAGGCTGAGCGTGCTAACGAATCCCTGGAGGCCACCCTGAGATGTGTGGCTTCCTGCAACCCGACCACCTGGAGGTCCCATCTGACCTGGGTGGAGTACACCCATAATTCAGCTGTCTCCTCGGCCACCGGAGTAACACCGTTTGAGGCTTCTATGGGCTATACTCCCCCTCTGTTGCCCATGGCGGAGAGAGAGGTAGCCGTGCCATCTGTGGAGGCTCACGCTTGCTATTGCCGTCGGTTATGGAGGTCTACCTGGGTGGCCCTGCTCTGCTTGGCCGAGCGGAACTGCCAGTACGCTGACCGCAGGTGGGTACCGGCGCCCAAGTACTCCGTCGGCCAGAGCGTGTGGTTGTTGGCAGATCAGATTCCGCTAAAAAGCAAATCTAGGAAACTGTCACCCCAGTTCCTGGGTCCCTTACCATCTCGAGGGTCATCAATGATGTGATGGTTCGCCTAAAACTGCCGCCGACACTCTGTATTCATCCCACCTTCCATGTTTCCAAGATTAAGCCCCTCTCCGCCAGCCCACTTTGCCCCCCCCCCCCCGAAGCCACCTCCTCCTCCTCGGATCCTCGACGGTCAGACCACCTACACTGTGCAGAGGATTCTGGACATCTGCCATCAGGGCCGGGGTTTACAGTACCTGGTCCACTGGAAAGGCTACGGATCGGAAGAAAGCTCATGGATCCCTGCGTCCAACTTCCATGACAAGAGGATGGTCCAGGCCTTTCACCAGCTCATCCCAACAAGCCTGGTGGGTCACCAGGAGGCGCCCCTTGGGGGGGGGGGGCACTTTGATGATTGGGTGAGTGTGCTCCCTCTCCCTTTCTGTGGGAGGTTCCTCGTCTGTTTCCCGGCTCCGCAGGTCATCAATACACCTGTGTGAGTGGACGCACCTGCTGCCTCTTCGCTACCAGCGCATAAAAGGATCAGTCTGTGAATGCTTCTGTGCTGGACCGCTGGGTATAGCTAGTCTCAGTGGTGTGTCCCCGGGTTTGCAGTGCGCTCACCTGCTCTCATCATCATCTCATCAGAAGCTCGCCTACTCCACCCGGTCAGATTTCTCCCCAGCTCCATTCCTGCTCCTTTCCTCCTCCAGCTCTTCCCGCCAGCTCAGTCCCACTGGCTCCTCCGCTTCTCCTGCTGGGTTTCACTACCGGGTTCTCTGCGCATTCTCGTAAGAAATCCCTGGCACACACTCCTCAATTACCAGCATTTTCCCCTGTCTCTAATCAGCTCTAGTTCTCTCCATCTGCAGGCTGTGTGTTTCCCCGGCATGTGCCGTTTTCTCTATATTGGTGTGTTTTCAATAAATTATGCGTAAACATTCTTCCCTGTGTCTGAGTGCTTCCTCTGGTGTTAGCTGCCTTGCACATGAGCCTCCAGCTAAACTAACCATGACAGGATTTTAGTGACACTTATTTGTCAAAAAGTTAACTGCAGCTCTATTATAAAATAAAATCTTGTATGAAATTGATTATAAAAACAAAATTGAAAGTAAATTTAACGGTAATGTTCGTCAAGCATGGATTGGGTTAAACACAATTATGGGTAGAGCAAAAAGTAGAGATGATAGTGGTGTTAATAATAGTTTGGATTTCATAAATGAACTGAACAAGTTTTATTGTAGATTTGACACCACTGATGACAACAAGGAGTGTGATGAAATATGCTGGAATCTTCCCTCCACGATGACATCTATTGCGATTAATGGGAACGTAGTCTAAGTCAAGTCTTCTCAAACTGCAGCCATGATGGTCTGAAGGCTCAGCTTTTGAAAGACCGTGCCTACCAACTAAAAGGAGTCTTTACAAGACTCTTCCAGCTTAGATACACATCCATCCATCATCTTAATCCTTTTTGGGTCGCGGGGGTGCTGGAGCCTATCCCAGCATCTTTGGGCGAGAGGCAGGGTACACCCTGGACAGATCACCAGTCCATCGCAGGGCCAACACAGAGAGACAGACAACCATTCACTCTCACAGTCATACCTAAGGACAATTTAGAATCCCCAGTTTGATGCCAATTAACCTAACTTGCATGTTTTTGGCATGTGGGAGGAAACCGGAGAAATCCCGGAGTAAACCCACGCGGACACAGGGAGAACATGCAAACTCCACACAGATCACTGTTGGTTGGGGGCTGGGATCGAATTCAGGATCCCCTGGCCAAGGGTGAGTTGCTGTGCTGCTGCAGTGCTAACCACTGCCCCACTGTGCCTAAATCATGGAAATTTTCTGAAATAAGGCCAATGCCGAAGAAATCTGGCACAAGCTCCCCTAACGATTTTAGGCCTTTTGCAATAACCTCCATACTGTGCAAAACCATGGAGCGAGTTCTGGTCGGCCATCTGACCTCTGCAGCAGCCATTGTGCAAGACCCACTTCAGTTTGCATATAAAAGAAAAAGAGGCACAGATGATGCAATATTGACTCTGCTTAATGTAGTCTCAAAGAACCTTACACACCTTAAGGGATATGCAAGAATTTTATTCTTGGATTTTAGCTCAGCTTTTAACTCAGTGAAAACACACATTCTTTTGGAAAGACTTGCTGACATCAATATTAACCCAGGGCTAATCCTCTGGATACGACCGTTTGTCCTGTGCCCTCCTCAGAGGGTTTGTGTAGGGGAAATATTTCAGAAGAGGCTACCGTGAGCACGGGCTGCCCACAGGGATGCATTCTGTCACCTGTTCTTTTCAGCCTCTTCACAAATGAATTTCAAATAAATGATACAGATTTCAACTGGTCAAAAATGCTGACGATATGGCTCTGGTTGGTCTTGTTATGGCCCCGCTCCTTCTTGGAGTGGGTCCTCTGTAGGTTTTTTTCTTGTGTTGTAGGTGAAGCTGCGAAGGACCGCTCCTGGCTGAGAGGTGCTCTATAAAAGCCACCTTTGCACATCTGTCAGGCAGCGCTTTTTGCTCTGGCAGAGGCCAGGTGCCTCTCTGCTGTGTCTGCGCTCTGCCTGCTGCCTACTGTTTGTCGTTTGGTCGGGGCTGCGCTGGCGGCCCTCGGTTGTGTCTGTAGCCTGTGGGTTTTTGGTTTGGCCACTGGGCATAGTTACAGCCCTGACAGGGGCTTCTGGTCACTGGGTTGGCCAGTGACGGATTTGGTTTTTCCTGGTTTGTCTCACACGTCCAACACTCTTATACACCACTGATTATTACAGACACCCTTTTATTTATTTATTTTTTTCTAAAAAAATAACCTTGTGTTTTAATTGGCACCTCTGTGTGGTTTCCCTTTTTGTCAACCTCAAGCCAAGCTGTGACAGTCTGGTATCAAACAGACCTGTTGGCTGATGGGGTCTACTTAAATCAGACTAAGGCCCTCAAAAGCTGGTGTAACAACAGTCAGCTTCAAATTAATGTGACCATAACTAAAGAAATCATAACTGGCTCTAACATCAAAACACAACCAGTCTCACTTAATGGCCAAATTGTTGAAACTGTCAGCAGCTTTAAATACCTTGCCACAATTCTAGACTCTCAACTCAACTTCCATGATGACACTGAGTATATATATAAAAGATGTTCTCAGCGGCTGTACCTTCTGAGGAAGCTCAGCAGCCTCGGTGTCAGTGCACACATTCTGGAAGTTGTCTATAGATCTATTGTGGAGAGTGTTTTAACACTCCATCTTTCTGCATGGTACAACCATCTGACCTGCAGACTAAAAAACAAACTAAATAGAATTGTGTCACTGGCTACTAAGGTGGTTGGCAAAACTCCAAAGCAACTTAGATAACTGTACAGAGAGGATACTGAACAAAGCCAAGAATATCATGGCAGGCAGCTCCCATCCTCTCCATAGTCAGTTTGAGCTCTTGCACTCTTGCACCCCTACATTGATGACTAAGGCTGTTTTCAAAAAGTCATTTATTCCATGTGCAGTCTATATCCTGAATACATCTGGAATATAAACGCATACTGGACAATGAAACTGAAAGTGATTATGCTATATGCATTTGTTTTATTTATCTGCCTTTTTTTTTTAAAGCTTTATGTTGTATAAGGTGAGCTGAAGACACAGTCCCACCATGGTGGACAATAAATATCCTATTCTATTCTACTCTATTATGGGGCGGCTGTAGTGCAAGGTGCAGTGTGGCTGATTACTGATCGGAGGGTCAGGGGTTCGATTCCCACTCTGTCTGCAGTCTGCGTGTTGAAGTGTCCTTGAGCAAGACACTGAACCTCTAGTTGCTCATGGTAGGTCAGGCCTGTGCATGGCAGCTCTGCTGCCATCGGTGTGTGAATGGATTGATAGCAGGATCTGTAAAGTGCTTAGGTCATCTAGAGATGAGAAAGGGCGCTATATAAGTGAATACCAATTCTATTTTGAGGATGTAGTCCTCAAAAAATAAGTGAGTTAACACTAAACAACAGTTGTCAGTAATGCCATAAAAATACTTTTAAAAATGGTGATTCTATCCATGATATTGGCTATTGGCTATTGGCTTAAGATGGCAACGAGACCAGAGGTGCTTTGAGGAGCTCTGAGACCTGAACTGAGACTTCCTGGTAAAACTGCTCTAAAGTCTTCTGTTGGACACCAGCAAATGTGAGGAATATTTGTGAGACAACTAAGCTGACCGGAGAAGGCCCTGATTCCGTTTCTGGTCACAAGTGGATTAAAAGGGACGGTTGAAACAAGCTGGCACAAGATGGCGGAATCCACGCGTCCTGGCTAGAATGGCTCTATGGAAGCCCTGAGGTAAAACGTCTCGTTTAAAAACCTGAAGTATATAAAAACTGCTGAGGGGGAAAATAATTGTTGAGGATGAGCTGCTAATTTCCTTGCAGTGAAAATTAAGACTCTGAGTCAGGATGAGATCGTCCTATTGGCCTCAAGTACTTTTGACTCTGAGTGGATTGAGGCTCGAAAAAAAAGTCCTGTTTGAGCTCTGCCCCCACTACACAGAGGTATGTATACACACAAGGGGCCCAGAAAGATGCAAATAATTTAAAGAGTTGCCTTAAGTGATGAATGAATGTGGTGAAAAACTGCCTAGATCGTCTCTCATTACCTGGAGATTTGCGCTGGTTACATTTTCCAGCCTGGACTGCTCAAGCCTACTGAGGAGAATGGAAGCAGCTACGTGCAGAGGTTTGTGCCATGAAACAAACCATGCTGTTACAGAACTAGCTCCAGTGAAGAGCTACGCACGATAACCTCGGATATTGCCCGCCGTGTAAGTGGCCTGGAAGCAGTCTGCCGCACGAGCAGTGGATAAGGAAGCCGCCCGCCCTGGGAGGGCCTGCCAGCCCCGCTAATGACGATGCGGAGGAGGGGGCCTGCCTGACGATCGACTCAAGCCCTGGAGACACACAGAATCTCACTTGACCGCTGGAGAGAAGGCTCTGGATGTGAATTCGGAGCCGGTGGATCAGCCTATAACCGGAGAAAATTCTGGAACAGTAGCCTCTGAACAGGATCTCAAACATGAGTCAAGTTGTGAAAAAGGGACGAAGGCGATCTGAGCGCGCTGCGGTTAAACCCAAGCCATCCCCCTGCTTCAAACCGCCGCAGAATTAAAGGCAGCAACGCGGCCCCCTGTTGTGGGTACGGCCTCTGGGAATATTAAAACAGTTCGGACCAGACGGTGTGAGTGGATTAGCCTACCCGTTTCATCGTGATTTGGAAGCTGAACACTTTATCAGCATTATCTTAAAGATAAGCTTGGACCGAGAAGTTTTCTGTCAGAAAAATCCTCACTGGAACGGCAGAGTTGGCTCGTTTAAAGTAACGGCGGGAAATGCTCTGAGGTGGGGGACATGTACCAGCCAGAGCTCTGGACAGAGGGCGCATTGGTGCGGCGATATTATGAGCCCCGGGGGGCTGGGATGGCTGAGCTAGTGGAGCGGCTGCTGTGGAGAATATGCGGGCACCCACGCATGATGGCGATCTTTCTTAACTCTTCCCTCCTTTTTTGATGGGTATTAGGTCATGTCTTACAACTGTCGTGGCCTTAAAATGGGGCAAAATGCTGGGGAGAAAGCTCGCCGGTTAGTTATTGACAATTTATTGAACAATTGTGATATTTTGTGCCTTCAGAGACGTTTCTTTCAAAACAAGACTTGGAACGTTTGAACTGTCTTACCCTGATTTCCATGGTTGCTGGGGAGTCTACAACTGACCTCAGAAGGAATTATCAGGGGGAGGATACCTGGAGGTGTGGCTATTCTCTGAGAAAGAAGCTGGACTCCCTTGATAAAAGTGGTCCGACTTGGTGTAGATTGGTGTATTGGTGTGCAGTTTAATTGTAATGATAAGGAATTCCTTATTATCAATGTAATATACGCCATTTGAATGTCAACAGAATGAGGATGAATATTTAAATACGCTTGCTTTATCAATTCTTATATGCAAGACTATAATAATACAGTATTTTTATATGGGGGACTTGAATGCAGACAATATCTGACACTGACTCCTTATTTGCAAAACATATGTATATTTTTGCTATGAGAACAACTTAAATCTTGTCAAGTAAGGTACTAATCCCTCCTGAATGTTATACCTATATAAGTGAGGCTTGGCACACTACGTCCTGCTCGATCATTGCATCAGCACGGGTGATGCACATGCTTCTTGGGTGGCAATGAGTATTTATTATGGGTTAGCAATGTCTGATCATATACCGTTTGAGATGATAATTAATGTTGACTGTCTACCTGCACTTTATCAAAATGTCAGTCAGGATGAGGTGGGAAAATTAGACTGGGACACTCTTTCTGAGGAAGAAATTGTAGAATATTGTGGTCGTACAGATAAATCCTTGAGTAAAATATGTCTTCCTAGAGATGCTGTAATGTGCAGCGATGTGAACTGCAGTATTATTGAACATAAGAAGGACCTTTGTAGTCTGTACAATGCTATAGTTAACTCCCTGTATAAGGACAGCAAGCCTTATTATAAGAAAATACGTAAAACACATAAGGTTAGACCTGGCTGGAATGAGGCCGTAGCTGTGCCTTATTCTGAAGCTCGGGAAGCATATAAAGCCTGGGTGGTGGCTGGGAAACCCAGACAAGGGCCAGAATTTGAGATGAAGAAATGTACAAACGCTAAGTTTAAGTATGCTATTCGTCATATCTCTAAAAATGAGCAGCTTATGAGAAGTAATTCCCTGGCCAAGAAATTGTTAGATAAGAATGTCACAGAATTTTGGAAGGAGCTTAGACGGATTAGTAACAGTTAAAACGCCTTTGCCTGTACTTTGGAAGGCATTTCAGGTACAGAAAATATTGTGGATCCTTTGGCGGCAACACTTTTACTCATTATTTAATTCAACTAAGACGAAACTTTTAAAGTAGGGAAAGTAGAAAGGGACGATTCGGTCCTTGATTGACACTCATGCAGTGATCAAAGCCATTAGAGAGCTATCAGATAACAAAGCGAGTGGTTTAGACTGTATTTCTGCTGAGCATCTTAAATACGCTAGCTCAAGAAATGCTCCTCTTCTTGCAATCTGTATCACCAGCTTCATGATTCATGGGAGGTTACCAGAATCATTATTGTCTGTTGTGTTGGTACCAGTCATTAAAGATAAAGCTGGCAAGCTGTGTAGCCTGGATAATTACAGACACCCATAGCTTTAGCCAATATAATATCTAAAGTACTGGAAAAAATCAGGTTTGCAAAATTAAATGTATTCATCAAATCTACTGATCCTCAATTTGGATTCAAACCCCCTCATGGGAACAGATCTGTGCATATATGCCTTAAAAAGAAATTATAAATAAGTACAGAAATCAAAATTCTTCAGTTTTTCTGTGCTTTATTGACGCTCCAAGGCGTTTGATCGTGTTAATCACCTGGATACTGTTTAGGAAAATGATTGACAGGGGGGTTCCCAAAGTACTTAGTACGTATCCTGATTTACTGGTACGCCCATCAGAAGATGCTGGTGAAATGGTGGAAGAGTCATTCATCACCATTTGGTGGGAGCAGTGGTGTCAGACAGAGGCAGTATATTGTCCCCTATTCTATTTAATCTTTACATGGATGAGTTGTCAAAGCAACTGAATGCCTGTAAAACTGGGTGTTTAATAGGAATAAGTTAGTGAATCATTTTATGTCTGCTGATGATCTAGTTATTCTCAGTCCAAGTAGTGCTGGTCTTCAGGAGGTTATTAAGAGTGTGTAGTGCTTATGGAGAGGAAAATGACATAAAATATAAATACAAATAAGAGTTGTGTGCTGATCTGCCGCACTAAAGAAGATTTGTTAATGAAATTCCCTGTCTTTGAATTGGCAGGCAGGGAATTAATTGTCAGGGATAAAATTAAATATCTGGGACATGTTATAATGATAGAATGACTGATGATGATGATATTTTCAGACAACGCTGCAAAATCTACATGCAAGCAAATATTCTTGCACGCAGATTTGGTTTTTGTTCAGATGAGGTGAAACTGGGTCTTTTTAAAACCTATTGTACACCTTTATACACTGCTCATTTATGGATAAATTATAGGAAACTAAGTATGCAGAAATTACAGGTTGCCTACAATGATGCCTTAAGAATTTTACTTAAAAAGCCTCGATGGTGCAGTGCCTCCGAGTTATTTGTCTCATCACGTGTAAATACTCTGCATGCAGTAATAAGGAATTTTATGTATAAATTCATCTGTCGGCTTGATGTATCTAGAAATGAAATCATTCAAGTCATGTCTAGCATTAAGCTCAGTTCTATTCGCTGTCAGTCACAGTTTAGAAGGCACTGGTACAGTAGTCCTTTTTAAGTCTTTTTAAAGTCTGTACTGTCTTTGTACTTCTTTAAGCAGTTATGTCTTAGTGTTTCTTTGTAACTTTTTGATTGTTTCAACTGTCTTGTTTTTTACTTTACTTGTTTATTTTTCTCTTGATGGACCTTGAGTCTGGAATAAAGTCTTTGATTGATTGATTGATTGATATGCCTCTTCTAAAAAAAATCATTACTCAAATACAGTGGGGAAATATATAACTTGTTTCGTAAACACAGTTGCCTTGATTTCTTTGTATGTATGGATTACTTGGGTTGTTACTGCTAACTGGTGAAAATCTCAGGTCAATGGTTCCATCAGAAATATGTCTACTGAGAAAAATGTTGATGTGTTCAACACTTATTTTCCCCGCTGTATATTGGAGTAACTTGTTAGTGAACAGGGATGGCTCTGATGGCAAGCACACACCAAAGAGCTCATCACTCATATTCCTGAAAAGCTTAAATACATATTTACATAATACACACACAGTATTTAACCACAGCTGTCACCGCTGCGATTTGTTTGATGTCAAATAGGAACTATGATGAGAGGAACAGTAGCCGTTATAAAAAGCTGTTGTATAAATACAGCAGAAACCTGCTCTCTGTCAGTTTTATTTTATGGATAAACAAGTTTATGCAGCATCTAAAAAAAAAAAAAAGTTAAAAAATGAACAAAAATCAAGGCAACAATCAGTCTGGAAAGTACTTGACTAGAAATGATGTAGCTGACCAGAAAAGGACCACAAAGACAATTTATTATAAATTACACAAAAGTTAGTTTTGGCCAAGCAATCTGATTGGACAATAGGGATTCAGTGAGTTACTACATATATTCCCTGATAACAGCACCAGGGTGTTTCACCAAATACGTACTAATCCACTTCAACTGCATTTTGATAATATTTACGGTGCATCCGGAAAGTATTCACAGCGCTTCACTTTTTCCACATTTTGTTATGGTGCAGCCTTATTCTAAAATGGATTAAATTTCCCTCAAAATTCTACACACAATACCCCATAACAACAATGTGAAAAAAGTTTTTTTTTTGAGATTTTTGCAAATTTATTAAAATAAAAAAACTAAGAAATCACATGTACATAAGTATTCACAGCCTTTGCTCAATACTTTGTTGATGCACCTTTGGCAGCAATTACAGCCTCAAGTCTTTTTGAATATGATGCCACAAGCTTGGCACACCTATCTTTGGGCAGTTTGGCCCATTCCTCTTTGCAGCACCTCTCAAGCTCCATCAGGTTGGATGGGAAGCGTTGGTGCACAGCCATTTTCAGATCTCTCAGAGATGTTCAATTGGATTCAAGTCTGGGCTCTGGCTGGGCCACTCAAGGACATTCACAGAGTTGTCCTGAAGCCAGTCCTTTGATATCTTGGCTGTGTGCTTAGGGTTGTTGTCCTGCTGAAAGATGAACAGTTGTCCCAGTCTGAGGTCAAGGGTGCTCTGGAGCAGATTTTCATCCAGGATGTCTGCACATTGCCGCATTCATCTTTCCTTCTATCCTGACTAGTCTCCCAGTTCCTGCCGCTGAAAAACATCCCCACGGCATGATGCTGCCACCACCATGCTTCACTGTAGGGATTGGCCTGGTGATGAGCGGTGCCCGGTTTCCTCCAAACATGACACCTGGCATTCACACCAGAGAGTTCAATCTTTGTCTCATCAGACCAGAGAATTTTGTTTCTCATGGTCTGAGAGTCCTTCAGGTGCTTTTTGGCAAACTCCAGGTGGGCTGCCATGTGCCTTTTACTAAGGAGTGGCTTCCATCTGGCCACTCTACCATACAGGCCTGATTGGTGGATTGCTGCAGAGATGCTTGTCCTTCTGGAAGGTTCTCCTCTCTCCACAGAGGAAAGCTGGAGCTCTGACAGAGTGACCATCTGGTTCTTGGTCACCTCCCTGACTAAGGCCATTCTCCCCTCTTTGCTCAGTTTAGACGGCCGGCCAGCTCTAGGAAGAGTCTTGGTGGTTCCGAACTTCTTCTATTTACGGATGATGGAGGCCACTGTGCTCATCGGGACCTTCAAAGCAGCAGAAATTTTTCTGTACCCTTCCCCAGATTTGTGCCTCGAGACAATCCTGTCTCAGAGGTCTAGAGATAATTCCTTTGACTTCATGCTTGATTTGTGCTCTGACATGCACTGTCAACTGTTGGACCTTATATAGACAGGTGTGTGCCTTTCCAAATCATGTCCAGTCAACTGAATTTACCACAGGTGGACTCCAATTAAGCTGTAGAAACATCTCAAGGATGATCAGTGGAAACAGGATGCACCTGAGCTCAGTTCTGAGCTTCATGGCAAAGGCTGTGAATACTTATGTACATGTGATGTCCTAGTTTTTTATTTTTAATAAATTAGCAAAAATATATTAAAAAAAACTTTTTTCACATATTCATTATGGGGTATTGTGTGTAGAATTTTGAAGGAAAAAATGAATTTAATCCATTTTGGAATAAGGCTGTAACATAAAATGTGGAAAAAGTGAAGCGCTGTGAATACTTTCTGAATGCACTGTAAATTAATTATGCATCACATATATATAGGTTTTATCATAAACACTTTCACAAACAGATACATTATTCATTCACTCCAGACAGACAATGGTAGCGGCAAGCTACTACTGTAGCCACAGCTGCCCTGGGACAGGCTGACGGAAACATGGCTGCCAATCCAGCCACTACTGAACATTTATATACATTCATACCCAGTGTTATGGACATTAGAGGCAAGGTGGGTAAAGTCTCTTGCCCAAGGACACAACGGCAGGATATCTGGGGAGAGCGGGATTCAAACCACCAACATCCGGTTATTGGACAACCTGCTCTACCTCCTTAGCCACAGCCACCCCCTAGAAGAGTTAAAGTTAATATCAGTGACTCCTTGTATGTGAGAGATGTAATATTGTGTTGGATACCCTAATTTCCACAGTGAGGCACTGTTTTAAAGGAGACTAGGGACAGTCCTAATCCAGACCTCTCTGACCTGGGGTTCCCACCCTTGTAAATATCCAGCAAGATATTTTACACCTGTTTAAACGAAACAGACAAGCTAGAGTTGGATTTATTGAGTCGATCAGCAAACCGCAATACCTTTGTGGTGAGGAGTCTTTATTTCATCTGAAAATGCCAAGAAAAAGCAAGTGAAGTGTGCCAAAGCCAAATCGCTAACATGCTAGCTAGCCATCTGCGCGATCTCAGGGACACCCACAAACCTACTCAACAGGTGACTGGTATGTATTATAAACACTGACTTTTGCAATTGACAATATTTTATTTGTTTACATGTGTGTGAAATGCAGTGTTGGGCAAGTTAATAAAAAACAGTAACTAATTACAGTTAGTAGTTACTTCTCTTCAAAAGTAATTGAGTCACTTTACCAATTACTGCATGATTAATGTAATTAGTTACTTGGAAAAGTAACTTTCACATTACTTTTAAATGCATACTTAAATCATCTTGCACACATAGCAAGATAATTTAATTAATGGATGACATTACGGGCTTGTTAATGTCAGGCTGAAAATAGACAGTTTCAGACAGAGCTTTTAGAACATGTTCAGTCTGCTTTATCCTGCCTTGAGAGCTCTTATTGTGGGAAAAATCTGAAGAAAATCAACATGATATTGCCAGTAATTTCCTCATTTTGGAGTGAGAGATGGCAGCACTGCATAAAGCTATCCATGTTTATCTTACCTTTATGATATGTGCAGTGATCCAAAGAAAATGCCCATTATCCACAGTCCAAATGTCTGTGACAAAGACATGATCAGTCCCCTCAAATTCCTTTTGGAGATTCCTTTTTTACTTCAGTGGATCACAGTCTCAGGTGTCCTCTTTTTAGGATCATCTTCCCATCCAGACAGTTGTAGCAAGTGATATGATTTAGGGATGTGTTATCGATTAATTCATTAATAAGTTGATTCACCTTATCGACCGATAAACAGTTAATTGATAAGTGGCAATTTTCCTGAGAATCTCAATTTCTGTAGGTACAATACAGTCTATCTAACATAAAAAGCTATTTATTGTTTTTGATGCATTGAATAAAACATGAACATCATATTCTTCAATGATTTATTGTACCATTTGCATTTTTTCACTCCAGTCAATGGCATTTTTTTGTGGTTTAACAAATTCTGTACTGTATAGTGTGTACTGTGTGGTGGTGCATCTCAGTAAATTAAATTGTCATGATTTATATTTAATTTTAAAAACTAACCAATATCATAAAATTTATACAAAAGGGTTTGAAATATTTCCTTTGTGTTAATATATCAAAGTTTATCTTTTTTTAGTTATATTACAAAAAATATAAAAATATATACAGTATATAAAATATAACATTTATAGTGTTCTAATTTGCTGAGATGCACTAGTAGACTGTTTTAACAAGAAAATTAATTGTGAGCTGCTTCATCTGTTGCATATAAGTACAGGTCCCCATGTTAAACATTATCCCTTTCAGAGTACATTGGCAATCCAGGCAAACCCAGTACAATCCGGGTTCCCTCTGTTTGGTTTTTTTTTTGTTTTTTTTTAATAGGGTTACTTGCACTACTTGACATGGGTTAAATGACCCTGCAAATGATGTGGCTCATTGGCCTTAGTGGATTTTTGAATCGGAAATGTGGAAAAACACATGAAGAATTCGGTGTCACCGTCATCACGTCACAGCACAGCAACAGAGAGTGGAAATGAAAGGCTGTCTGTCATTATTCTGACATTAATAAACTGATTTTAAAGCTGCAGCAGACAACTGTGTGCCACAATTACACAAATATCACAGTGGCTGAGAGTGGGGGTTTCTAGAGCAGGTTTTCCCTTACTCACCTGGACTCTGCAGCAGCTCTCTGACTGTCTCTGGCTGCTGTGAAGCCGACACAGCCTGCCCTGTTAATCTAATCCAGGCTCCTCTGCTGTGTATTGAAATGTTAAAAAAACCCTGTACCTCAGTGATATCTCGGTGGTAACTTAGGTCAGGTCTGCTTTCATGTCTAGCAGGAGATTGAAAGCAGCAGGAAGGGGTTTTGCACTCGTGTCATTATTTTCCTTGCTCTGGTCTAATTCCCTGCCCTGCTGATTTGAAGCAGGGCAGCTGAATCTTCAAGCTCGCACATCAGAAAAGGCTCGCCTTTCTTGTTTTATCCATATCTCTGTGGTTTTAGCTTTCTGATGTACCCCGGAAGGATGAGGTATTTTGCTCTGCACAGCGCATGTAAGATAAGATAAGATAAGATAAGCCTTTATTAGTCCCACAACGGGGAAATTCCAGGATTGCAACAGCACAGGGATGGCAACACTCAGAGCAACAATCAGAAGGCAAGAAAAAAAGCAAGCAAGCAAGAGCAGCTAATATACATATGTACATATTACTATAAACTATATATATATACACACACACAGACACACAGTGCAGAGCATTGTAGCTGGATGGAATAAATATATGAGTATATAAACACACAGTGCGGAGCATTGTAGCTAGATGGAATAAATATGTAGATATATAAACACCACAGTACGGAGCATTGCAGCTAGGTGGAAATAAATATGTAAATATATAAACACACACAGTGTGGAGCAATGTAGCTAGATGGAATAATATGTAGATATATAAAAAACACAGTGCGGAGCATTGTAGCTAGATGGAATAAATATATAGATATATAAATATAAACACACCCAGTGCTGAGCATTGTAGCTAGATGGAATAAATATGTAAATATATAAACACACACAGTGCAGAGCATTGTTGCTAGATGGGATGAAACAGCATAACCATCTACTTAGTTATCCTACATGGTATGATTATGTGCCAATACATATTCTCACCCTCCATAGCGACCGGTATTTTCCTAGTTGTATGCCGGAGGGGACCATTGTGTAAGTCTATTGCATCTTTTGCATTCAAAAAACTATTAGTTTGTTACGTCTTTTTTGCTATCTCTGCGAGCAGCCCTGCTTAGGTTGTACAGTCTGACAGCCGTTGGTAGGAAGGACCTACGAAACCTCTCGGTTGTGCACCTGGGATGATGTAGTCTGCTGCCTAAATGAGCTCCTCAGTGCATTCAGTATGTCCTGCATAGGGTGGAACTCGGACTCCAGCAGAGATGACAGTTTAGCCACCGTCTTTCTCTCTCCTATCTCCTCCACCGGATCAAGGCGCTGCCCCAGGACAGAGCTAGCTTTCTTCATCAGTTTGTTCAGTCTCTTCCTATCGGCTGCAGTAATGCCACTGCCCCAGCAGACCACTCCAAAAGTGATGGCTGATGCCACCACCGTGTCATAGAATGTCTTCAGCAGCGCCCCTTGTACACCAAAAGACCTGAGTCTCCTCAGCAGGAACAGCCTGCGCTGTCCCTTCTTGTAGAGTGCGTCAGTATTGTGTGACCCATCTAGTTTATTGTTCAGATGAACACCCAGGTACTTATAGGATGTCACCATCTCGATGTCTGTTCCCTGTATATTTACTGGTGCTGTGTCACCGCATCCTCCACCCCCAATGCCATGCTGGTAGGCGAACTGGAGTGGATCCCATCGCTGGTTCCACCAGGGGGCAGAGGTGAGCAAGGAGCAGTCTCTCCAGGGTCTTCATCAAGTGGGACGTCAAGGCACCGGTCTGTAGCTGTTCAGGTCTTTGGGGTGGGAAGTCTTTGGTACAGGTACCACACAAGATGTTTTCCACAGCTGTGGTACCCTCCCCAGCTTCAGGCTCAGGTTGAAGATGTACGTCACAATCCCACACAGCTGGTCTGCACAGGACTTGAGGAGCTTTGCGCTGATGCCGTCCGGTCCCTCACGCCTTCCTCGCCCTTGATCTTCCTCAGCTCCGTCCTCACCTGGGTCCTGGTCAGGGTCAGGATGGGGGGGCTGTGTGTTGGGAGGGGGGGGGTGGTGGTGGAGTGGGGAGTGGGCAGCAGGACTTGATTTCTTTAGAGGCAGCAGTGGTGTTGTGCAGTCAGGGGGGAGGGCGGTTGGTCAAACTTACTGAAAACAGATTCAGGTTGTTCGCCCCACTCCCTGCCCCCCGTGGCCTGGGGGGAGGTATTCTGGAGCCTAGAGATGGTTTTGAGGTTTCTCCAGACCCCGCTGATGTCGCTCTGTTGCAACTTGTCCTCCATCTTCTTCCTGAAGCTGTCCTTGCCTTCTCTGATCTTTCTCCTCAGCTCCCTGTGTACGGACTTCAACATCTCCCTGTTCCCCCGACTGAAGATCCTCTTCTTCTCTCTCAGAAGTGTTTTAATCTCAGGGTTGATCCAGGGTTTGTTGTTTGAGCAACACCGTATGGTCTTGGTGGGAACGGATTTGTCCACACAGAAGCTGAGGTAGCCCGTGAAGGTGTGAATGAGGCCATCGATGTCCTCACCATGTGGATCGCAGAGCTGCTTCCAGGCGGTGGCTTCAAAAACAGCCTTTTAGAGTGTCACATTGTCTCCTCAGACCATAACTCCACTGTGCGCATGGCCGGACGTTGTCTGTGCCACTAGGGGTTTGTACACCGGCCGGAGATGAACCAAGTTGTGATCCGATCTCCCGAGTGGGGGGAGTTGTGATGAGGTGTACGCCTCCTTAGTGTTTGCGTAGAATAAGTCCAGTGTTTTAATGTCTCTAGTGTGGCATGTGACATACTGGGTGAACGTGGGTAGAATGGGAGACAGTGAAACATGGTTGAAATCGCCTGAGATGAGGAGAAGAGCATCTGGGTGTTCTGTCTGCAGCCTGCTGGTTACTGAATGGATGACGTCACGCGCTGTCCCAGCGTTCGCCGTCGGATTTGCATAAACAACAATGCAGATCACGTGTGAGTGTTCTCTCGGGAGATATGTAGGCCTCATGCTAACAGCTAGCAACTCAATGTCTTTGCTGCAGTGTCGTTGTTTAACAGTGATATGTCCCGGTCTGCACCAGTTGTTGTTAACATACATTATCACTCCACCACCCCGAGCTCTGCCACTCTCTGGTGTTCGGTCAGCCCGTATCATGTGGAAACCCTCCAGCTCAATGTTAGCATCTGCTGCTAGTTCAGTTAGCCATGTCTCAGAAAACAAAAGGAGAGAGCACTCCCGATATGTGCTATCATAACGGCAGATAGCCGCTAGCTCATCTACCTTTCCCAGTATAGAGCGAACATTTCCCATGACAACAGATGGAAGGGAGGGTCTGTACCTTATATTTTTTGTCCTCCGCCTTACTCCAGCCCGGCAGCCGCGGCGTTTTCGCCTCAGTTCTCTCGGTATGTCGAGTTTTTCCAATGGGACCGGGGTGGCGGTTGAATGCTAGCAGCTCTTCCCTGCTGTATCGTATCCTGCTATAAACAGTGGCTCCGTCCACCGGCTCAGGAGACATTTGGGACGATCTGTGTGTCCGTGATATAAGTGGAGTGAAAAAAAAAAAAAGACGGATCAAAAGAGAGAGGAAGGGAAAAAAGACTCGGAATCGAGCCGCTGTTGCAAAAGGCAGCCGACTCGTGTGGCGCCGGGAGAGGCGATATAATAGGAGGAGATATAAATCTTGAATCTTTTGAATCCCTTTTAAATTCCATACTTTAAATACAGCATCCACTCTCCCTGGTTTAAAATATTGATTACCCCATATTGGGCTAAATTGTGACAGTAAATGTGATTCTTTTAAATATTTTTTAATTTCACACCATATTTTGATCATATGCTTTACAAATGGATTTTTAACTTGTTTCTGTAATTTTTTTGCCGAGTCTGAGTATATGAATATGGGAAGAGGTAAGGTAAATTGTATGATTCCATTTCAGTCCAGTGAGGGAGATCATTTGATGAAAAATAATATGTCATAGACCTCAGTTGTGCTGACCAGTAATACAACATAAAGTCTGGACATTTCAGACCTCCACGATCAAATGGTAAATATAGTAAGGACAGACGTAATCTAGCCTTCCTGTTGTTCCATATAAATTCCACTAACTTTTTTTTTAATTCTTGAGAATAGATCTGAAGGTGGTGGCAAAGGAATGCACTGAAATAAATAAAGTATTTTAGGTAAGATATTACTTTTAAGTATATTGATTCTCCCTATCATCGACATTGGTAGTGACATCCATCTCTGAATTAACTCATTAATGTCTGTCATTAAGGCTTCATAGTTGGCACTGGCGACTAATTCTAGCTTAGGCAAAATTTGAATTCCTAAAAATTTAAACTGATACATTGAATTGATTTACCTCAGAAGCTGGGTGATTTCTCTGGGTCTCATTTAGCATTAATATTGAAGATTTAGTTTTATTTATTTTATATCCTGATATTTCCCCAAAATTCTTTATTAAATTCAACAAGGTCGGGATTGATTTTTTAAGATTCAACATAAACAAAATTATGTCATCGGCATACAGGGAGATTTTATGTTCTGTTGGTCCAACTTTAATTCCATATATTTGTGGATGTAAACGTACTGCCATTGCTAAAGGTTCAATTGCCATAGTAAACAATAAAGGTGAAAGTGGACAGCCTTGTCGACATCCTCTATTGATCTTTATTGATTTTGAGATATTGCTGTTTGTTAGGATTTCTGCTGTAGCATTATTGTATATTATCTGAACCCATTTTATGAAATTATTTCCAAGTCCAACCTTTTGTAAGACTTCAAAAAGATAGGGCCATTCGACCCTATCAAAGGCCTTTTCGGCGTCCAATGATAGGAGAGCTGTATCCGGTGCTTCTTTATTAGAATAAATAATATTAAATAGTCTTCTTACATTATGGAAGCCTTGTCTTCCCTTTATAAAGCCATTCTGATCTCGGTTAATAATATTTGGTAATATTTCTTGTATTCGTCTTGCTAAAATTTTGCAGATTATCTTAAGGTCAGCATTTAATAGACTTATTGGTCTCATATTTTCACATTTATTAGAGGGTTTACCTGGTTTTGGCAACAGTATAATTAAAGCATTATTCATGTATGGTGGTAAATTACTATTTTGAAATGCTTCTAAAACCATTTCCAAAAAAGGTTTTATTAATTTATTCTTAAATTTTTTATAAAGGTCAACTGGAAGACCATCTGGTCCTGCACTTTTTCCTGATTTCATATTATCAATGGCTAGCCCAACTTCTTCTTGACTAATTTTAGACTCCAGTATCTCCCTGTTTTCATTTGGAATACACGGTATAGATAGTCCATCCAAAAACCCTTTTAGTTTTGTTAAGTCAGTTCATTTTTTGTATCATATAATTTTTCATAGTAATCTCTAAAGGCACTATTAATTTCTAAAGGATCTACAACTACCTGTCCGCTACTTATAATACTGGTGATTGGTGTTTTAAATTCTAATTGTTTAATCTGCCATGCCAATAATTTTCCTGATTTTTCACCTTGTTCATAAAAAGATTGCTTCAATCTTAGAAGACTCGAGGCAGCTCTATTCGCTGATTTTTTGTCATATTCAGCTCTCAGAATCAGTAATTCATTCTCTAACTTTGGGTCACTTCCTGCATACACTTTTTCTTGTTTATGTTCCAATTGGACTCTCTCCTCTCGAGTCTTCTTAGATTTTGAATCTGTATAACTAATAATATGTCCACTAATAAAAGCTTTGAAAGCCTCCCACTTTATACATGCTGATGTTTGTGTAGTATTGATATCAAAAAACTCATCTATCTGTTTTTCTATGTACTTAACAAATTGGTTCCTTTGTCAATTTCTTATCTACATATATGAGACAACAGGGTGCATGATCAGAGATCACAATATTATCATTAAAGCAGTTTTGAATCTTGGACCTTAATTCTGTGGAGATCAAAAAATAGTCAATACGTGAGAATGTCTTATAGGTATTAGAATAACAAGAGTAGGCTTTAACTTGTGGTTTCATTTCTCTCCATATATCTAGCAATCTCAATTCTTTCATAAAATGCTTAATGATCATCCTGCATCCATTGTGCGTACAGTCCAGTCCTGTTGATCTATCTATATCGGGGGTCAATGTACAATTAAAATCCCCTACTATTATATGTTGCCCTGTAAGTGATGATAAGATAAGAAATAAATTAGCAAAGAACTAATTTATTGGTTATACGGCCCCAATATCATCTATATTGGGGCCGTATAAGTTCACCAGATTTATATTTTCTAATAGCAAAGATCCTTGAATAATTAGATATCTTCCAAATTTGTCTCCAATTACATTTTTCACTTGAAATGGGACTGATTTATGTATGAGAGTCATAACTCCCCTGGCTCGGGATGAAAATGATGAGGTGAATACATTTCCTTGCCATCTACTCCTAATTCTTTTTACATCTTCCTCTATTAGATGAGTTTCTTGTAAAAACACAATTTTTGAACCTATGTCTTTTATTTTATTCATAACTTGTTTAAGTTTTTTTAAATTTTGTAGACCTCTGCAATTCCATGAAGTTAAATTAAGATTAACGCTTTGGTCTATGATCAGTAGGGAGTTTGGGATTACCCTCGCAATATAAACATGCTCATACAGAGAAGCAAAAACATGAGTGGTTGAACATTCATCCTACAAACTACAAACAAACAAATTCTCCCTTCCCACATTTGTGGTGATCCCCCAAAATCAAAAAAGAACTCCGTCTCCCGATATAGCATCGACCGCTCCACACCCACGAGGACCAGCCAAAGCCACTCCTTCTTCATCCTCCCAATCACCCCAACTCTACTGCATTAAATGACGTAACATTAACTCTCTTCTGTAGTTTTCCAACTTAACTCCAAAATTTTATAGCAACTTTGTACATCATAGGTTTTTTTTTTTTTTAATATGTAATACAATCTATATTTTGTAAACTTGCTTATATGCTTCAAAATCAGTTAGATGCCTGTGCAAATGCTTAAATATTCTACCTTATATTTTGTTCATGCTTAGCTCCCACCAGTCTCTTCTTGGATCTTCTTGATGAACTCCTGCGCCTCCTCAGGGGTCTTGAAGATGTGTGTTCTGCCCCCATACGTGACCAACAGTCTTGCAGGGTGAATTACTCCATGACGAATCCCAAGGTTGCGCAGCTCTTTACGGACGGGGTCAAAACTGCTTCCTCAACCGTTGAACTCCTGTGGCCAAATCTGGGTAGAACCGCACCTGTTGATCCTGGTATTTAATTTCTCCTTTGGCTCGCGTCGCGTCGAAGATCTTCATCCTGTCTCTGTAGCTGAGGAACTTCATAATTAACGTCCTCGGTGCTTGACTTATTATCTCTCTGTGGTCCAATTCGGTGGGCGCTTTCTAAAACAACTGATGATTGCAGCTCCGCATTGTTCAGCGCTTCTGGAATCCACTTTTCCAAAAAGGAACATGGGTCCCGACCCTCGGTTCCCTCCGGTAGACCCACCAGCCCCAGGTTGTTCTGTCTCGACCGGGACTTCCAAGTCCAGGACATTAACTTCCAGACATTTATTTTTTTTTCCAAAGTGCTCACCTTTAATTGAAGGCTGGCAACGTCATCTTCAGCACTGGAAACTCGAAGCTCCACCTGTGCCACTCGTTCCACACAGTCACCCATTTCTTTTTCTCATTCCTTCCAACGCTGCCATAATCCCATCAAATTTAGCGGAAAAGTCTGCTCTCATTGAACTAATGGCAGCGAGCACTGCACCTGTGCCTGTCGCCCGCAGTCACCGCACCGCTGCTAGCTTCCTTCCGCCATATCTGGAGCTTTATCTGCTGCGTCACGGACGTGAAAAGTCCGTTAATTTGGACTGTTTCGGCGGGTTCAATTTTTCCTCCACCTGATTTTCCAGCCTTAGGCCTCATCGCATATCCTGCCCAAACGCCGGGATAGGTTCTGTTCAAATGAGAGAGTTATTTGCCGAATTTTTTTTCTCTAGAGCAGAGCAGAGTGATACGTGTCCTTCCTACGTGGCCGCCATAACCGGAATCCACATGTGATTCTTATTTATTTTTAATAAATTTGCAAAAATCCCAAAAAACTTTTTCACATTGTCATTATGGGTAATTGTGTGTAAAATGTTGAGGAAAAAAAGGGAATTAATCCCTTTTGGAATAAGGCTGTAACATAACAAATGTGGAAAAAGTGAAGCACTTGTGAATACTTTCCGGATGCACTGTATTTAGTCATATGCCCACATTTTTTGTATTGTGGCTGTCCAGCAGAGAGCTGTGATAGTTTATCGACCCCTGTTTGATGGTCATCAGCGGACTTTTGTGCCAGACCTTCCCGCTATACACCAGTGTTTTTGTTAGTTTCTGTCAGTGTATTGTCTGTTTTTTTATGCTTTGCATCAAGGTGGTACAGTAGATAGCACTGTTGCCTAACAGCTAGAATGGTTCCAGGTTCGAATCTACAGGCTGGCAGGGTAGGTGTAGCCCATGCATTTTTGCCTACATATGCTTAAGCATTAAGGGAATGCTGAGATTACATGTGTGGATTGACTTCAAGTCCTGAATGGAACAATATTGTCTGGGACCACCAGCGGTTAACAACAAGAGGACGAGGTACGGCGGCAAAGGACTGTGCAAAGGACACACTTCACTTCTCGGCACTCGAAGAGAGAGCAACGCCTTTCTTCCTTCTCCCTCCTAATCCTCTCCCATCTGATTCCCAGCTTGCAATGTTGCAGTTTTTTTGTCTGTGTTATCCGCTACCTTCCTGCTGAATCCTAATCTAACGGAAATTATGGATCTGAAAGCGGCTTAAATGTGATTGCCACCACTTTAAAAGAAGATCGGGTCAAGGGGGAACCCAAGGGGAAGACTCATGAACATTGGGACGCATGTGTCTGTAAGATTGGGAGCAGAAGACATCTATTGCATGATCACAGACTTTTTTTGGCTTTGGAGCTCCTGATGTATCAGAAATTGTGGATGGTTAAGGAGCTGTTCAACGCGGACCCAGGCAAGCTCCTTCACCAAATTCGACCAGTTGGGGAAGGGCAACGAGCAGCGGCATGGGTGAACTGAATGGGAACTGATTCAGATGGTTGGAATACATCTTGCGAGTCGCTAGTGCTCTCCAGGAATGTTTTAAGCCTGTATATGGAAATTATGAAGCGCAGAAACGCATGAGAGAGGAAAATTATATTCTCTGTGTGCACTGTGCAGATTTGACCTTGTTTTGGTGCCCTGTTTACATTCCTCCTCGATGGTGATAAGCGGAAGAAGCGGCTCTGCTAACCCAAACATCGACAAACAATGGCTGTTGTCCTGCAGATCGAGCTCCTCAAGGACAGCGCTCATGTGTTTACAGAACTTGCCACCTGCATGAGGAGAGATAAACTCTGGACATGCCGTGTAGAACACATGACTATCCGTTGCCAGGGGTGCCCTCTGCTGTTCACCAGCAATTGACACACCTCCACACTGCATTACACACTGATCATATGCTGACTACATACAACTGGTCTCTCTCGCTTGTTATTGTGTGATCTTTCTATTGTCTGCTAATTGTGCATTTGAGAGTTTTTTTCTTGTAATCACATTTTGGGTCCATAAAAATTAGCTTTATTTTGATCAACAATGCTTTTTTCTCTCTGCCTATTGTGTTTCCCCCTCCTCCTTCCCCCTCTTTTGACCCCCACTGTTTCTGACAGGGACGCCTTGCATGGCTGCCGCGTCGCTGGATGCGCCTAACGTCCGCTCGCCAAATGTCAGAGTCAAATTCCTTCGTATGTTTGACCTGTAAATATACTTAGGCAATAAAGCTGATTCTGATTCTGATTCTGAAAGGACTGAAAGACTTCCCAACCTCCTGGGAGACCAGGTGGAGGACTGAGAGACTGGAGGGGGAGTTAATGTCAATAGGGGGTTTTTGACAGGGATATGTGATTCTCCCTTGTGTTGAGAGATATAAATATGAAGGTCTGATGCAGCTCTTCCTCTTTTGTTCCTGAGAGAAGGCTGGGGATGAAGTGCTTGAATAAAACCTGAATTATGAACCAATTCAGCTTCGTTATTTCACGCTCCCTACATTGGTGACCATTGACGGTGAGAATGCCTGGAAATGCTCTCCATGATCAGGAACTCATTGGAGTCTGCCCTAGCGAGCGCCATCGCCGTCAACGCCGGAATTCTGGCAGGACAACCCAGACTCGTGGTTCCTCCAGGTGGAGGCACAGCTCACGCTCACAGGCATAATGGCGGATGACACTAAGTTCTACCACGTCATCGCTAGACTCGACAACCGCACAGCTTGATGCGTGCGGAGCTTGGTACAGCAGCCACCCGCCAAAGACAAATACGGCAGATTGAAGGCTGCCCTCACCGAAGTGTTTCACGCCCTCAGCCGAAGAGAGGGCTAGGAGGCTCCTGGCTATGCTCAACCAAGGAGATCACAGGCCAGTCGCCCTGATGGAGGACATGCTGCAGCTGAGCGGGTCAGACGACGACGACTTCCTCTTTAAATACATCTTCCTGACTAACTCCCGACGCCATATGAGAGGAACGCTGTCCGGCATGCGTTTGACACCCCAGCAAGATTTCCGTGAACTGGCCCAAGAGCGCAGAGGCTCCTCAGCTCCTGCGGCGAGCAGGCGACCACGCGGCGACCCGAAGCAGCGACGAGCCGGAGACAGACGAGCCCAGCCTACCAACCATGCAGCGGCGCGGCCCCCGGGACGTTGGCAGAGGCGATGGCCCAGCGGCAGAGGCGCGGCTCCGACGCAGCGGAGGAGAGGATCTCTGCTTTTATCATCGGCGGTTCGCAGAAGAGGGCACACAGGTGTGTGCCACCGTGCAACTTCAAAGAAGTCGGGAAAACGGCAGGACCGAGAATCGTTAGCAGCTTCAGCTCTCGGCGAAAGAAATAAGCTGCTATATACATCACAGATATGAGCTCCGGGCGGCAGTTTCCTTATAGACATCCGGAGCCCAAGTGAGTTTCATCACCCCAAACCTATGCTGACCGGGTGGCTGGCCCCCGTGGAAACGGGGCAACAGCGCGAAAGGCTCGAGCATCAACACCTACGGGAAAGGACTTTGTCTCTGTCCTTACATGGCCGCACTTATGAATGGACTTTTGTCATAGCGGCGGTGAGTTTCAACATGTTAGGTGCTGATTTTCTGTGCTCACATGGTTTGTTAGTTGATCTTGCCAATAGGCGGCTGGTAAATGCACTCTCTTTTCACTCTATTCCTGTGCAGCTCGGGTGTCCCCGCCACCAGTGCAGACCAACGTCGCCACAGCAGGTGGTAAGTTTAACACAATACTCACCCAGTTTCCAGCACTCACGATTCCCACATTTTCAGCAACAGTTGCAAAACACGGGGTGGAGCATTTCATCACTACACCTGGCCCCCCCCGTCTTCGCGAAAGCTTGGCGCCTGGACGCTGCTAAACTCTCCATGGCGCGCGAGGAGTTCACCAGCCTAGAGAGGCTGGGCATTATTCGCCGTTCAAAAAGCCCATGGGCTTCACCGCTGCATATGGTCCCGAAAGCCGACGGCTCCTGGAGACCTTGCGGCGATTACCGCAGGCTAAACAACGCCACGGCACATGATCGCTACCCCATCCCACACATCCAGGATTTTTCAGTGCATTTAGCGGGGGCGTGCATTTTTTTCTAAAATAGACCTGGTTCGCGCGCTACCATCAGGTTCCAGTCCGGCCGGAGGACATTCCTAAGACAGCGGTTATACCCCCTTTTGGACTTTTTGAGTTTTTGCGCATGCCGTTTGGCCTCAAAGGCGCTGCAACAAACATTCCAACGCATGATGGATGCCGTGTTACTGTATCTCCATTCGTGTTCGTTTACCTCGACGACATTTTGGTCGCCAGTTCTTCAGAGGAAGAACATGAAAAACACCTTACTGCGGTTTTTCGGAGGTTGGGAGAGCACGGCTTAATAATTAATCCAGCCAAGTGCCAGTTTGGCGTAGCGCAGATCGATTTTTTGGGCCACCGCGTGTCCCAGAGGGGGCAGTCCCGCTGCCGGATAAGGTGCGCGCAGTAGCAGATTTTCCCCGACCACAAACGGTCAAATCATTGCAGGAATTTTTAGAATTGTAAATTTTTATACACCGTTTCCTACCCCACGCAGCGCAGCTCATGCAGCGTTATACGCCGCGCTCAGAAAGCAAAACCCTCCAATACAATCGAGTGGTCCCCGGAGCGGGAGCGCGCTTTCATGGAGGTAAAAAAAAGCCTTGGCTGAAGCCGCGCTTCTAGCTCATCCGGACCCATCGGCCGCATCGCGCCAACTCCGACGCATCAGATTTGGCCATAGGGGGCAGTTATTATAGAGCAGCACGCTGCCGGTGTCTGGCAACCGCTGGCATTCTCAGCAAATCCTTGAGCGAAGCTGAGCGGAAAATACAGCACGTTTGACAGGGAGCTGTTAGCGCTCATTTGGCCATCCGCCATTTCCAGTTCTGGCTGGAAGGTCGGCGTTTCACCGCTTTTGTTGACCATAAGCCGCTCACTTTCGCGATGTCCAAAATTTCACATCCGTGGTCAGGCCGGCAGCAGAGGCAGCTGGCCGCAATTTTGGAATTTACCACTGATATTCAGCACGTAGCGGGTAAACTCAACGTAGTAGCAGACTGCCTCTCTCGCGCGGCCACAGCACCGGCGCGCGCAGGGGCAGATTATACTATGGCAGCCGCGAAGCAAAATAGCAGTGCGGAAGCGCACGCGGCCCCCAGTTCACGTGGGGATAGATTACGCAGCCATGGCAGCGGAGCAGGGCGGAGATGCGGACGTGCGCGCGCTCCAGTCTGGACCAACAGGGTTAAGGCTGGAGAGCAGGTGTTTGCAAGCCGGTACGCCCCCCCTAATCTGCGAGCGGCCACACCCGGTAGTTCCAGCCGCGTGGCGCCGCCGCGTTTTTGACTCGGTCACTCCCTGGCACACTCAGGGGTGCGTGCTTCTGTGAAAATGGTAGCGGAGAAGTTTGTTTGGCCGTGCCTGCGCAAGCACGTGAAGAGTGGGCAAGGACCTGCATGGCTTGTCAGTGGGCCAAAATTCATAAGCACACAAGAGCCCCTTTAGAACCGTTCCACATTCCGGCCAAGAGATTCGATCACGTGCACGTCGACCTCGTGGGCCCCCTACCGTCGTCGCAGGGGTTCACACATCTTTTGACAATGGTGGACCGAACCACACGCTGGCCGGAAGTGGTCCCACTGGCATCGACCACGGCCGCAGAAGTGGCTCGCGTTTTTTTTGACGGCCTGGGTAGCACGTTTTGGGGTCCCGTCGGATATTACGTCCGACAGAGGGCCTCAATTTGTCTCTGAGCTGTGGTCAGCAATGGCCAGCAGCTTAGGAGCGAAAATTCACCGCACTACCGCTTACCACCCTCAGGCTAATGATTTGTGCGAGCGTTTTCATAGGTCTTTGAAGGCAGCCCTCAGAGCGTCGCTTACGGATGCAGATTGGGTAAACAAACTACCATGGGTTTTTATTAGGGTTGCGTTCTGCGCCTAAGGAGGATTTAAATGCCTCCCCAGCGGAGTTAGTTTTTGCACAACCTCTCAGGGCTGCCCGGTGAGTTTCTACCAGAGCATCTGGAACCGGGACGCCTCCGGCTCTTGGACCACCGATCGGCACGGGAGCGGACATGCTCCTGGCCCTGTTCATCACACTTTTCCGCGCGTGTTTTGTTCCCAAAGCTTTAAAAATGCTGAGATTCGTTTTGTCAGGCACGAGGGCTCTAAGACCAACCCTCCGACTGCCAATATGATGGGCCATATAAGGGTGCTGGAGACAGGTGATAAGCATTTTGTGCTAGATTTGGGAGACAGAAAAGAGACAGTCAGTATGACAGACTAAAGCCTGCTTTGTGATGAACGACGAGTCTGTACGGGTAGCGAGGGCACCTCACGTGCAGACCCCCCAGGGAACGCGTCCCGGAGCCCCCGCAGGGATCAAATAACCACTCTCTTCCTCAGTCAGCGATTCTTTGCAGGACGGCGCCGCAGTGGCGCCGAGACCTGCTTACAGCAGATTCGGACGACGGTTGAAGCCCAGAAGGCGTACGGACTGACTGTTTGATGTTTGATGTTTGATGTTTTGATGCGATCATGTTGGTTTAGACTATGCTATATGATGTTATCACTGATTTTTGATGTGGTCATGTGGTATTAGACTATGTTATGATGTTATCACTGATTTTTGATGTGGTCATGTGGTATAGACTATGCTATGATGTTATCACTGATGTTGATGTGATCATGTGGTATAGACTATGCTATTGATGTTATCACTGATTTTTGATTGTGGTCATGTGGTATAGACTGTGCTGTTGATATTAACATGTTCTCTGAATTTTAATATATTGTCTATTCTCGACGTTTGGGGGGGGGGGGGGTTATGTAGCCATGCATTTTTGCCTACATATGCTTAGCATTAAGGGAATGCTGGAGATTACATGTGTGGATTGACTTCACGTCCTGAATGGAACAATATGTCTGGACCACCTGCGGTTAACAACAAGAGGACGGAGGTACGGCGGCAAAGGACTGAAAGGACTTCCCGACCTCCTGTGAGACAAGTGGAGGACTGAGAGACTGGAGGGGGAGTTAATGTCAATAGGGGGTTTTGACAGGGATATGTGATTCTCCCTTTGTGTGAGAGGTATAAATATGAAGGTCTGATGCAGCTCTTCCTCTTTTGTTCCTGAGAGAAGGCTGGGGATGAAGTGCTTGAATAAAACCTGAATTATGAACCAATTCAGCTTCGTTATTTCACGCTCCCCACAGTAGGAACCTTTCTGTGTAGAGTTTCCATGTTCTCCCTGTGCTGTGTGGGTTTACTCAGGGATCTCCAGTTTCTTCCCACAATCAAGAGACATGCATGTTAGGTTAAGTGGTCATTCTACTGTATCTCAAAGTGCATAAAAACTCAACATGCACTGTTAGTAGCATTAATATTTGTTTCCCATTTGAAATAAAATATAATACACATCCTGGTCATAACTGACCTTGGCACATCATAAAGTGCATTTAGCTGAATAAAAAATTAACTGTCATACACTTCAGTGCACAACCCCCCCCAAGAAAAGATTGATAACATTAACAAACATTGCACATCCACCATTGTGGTTTGTTTTGTTTTAAATGACCACTTGTGTGAGTAGGAACCTCTTTTTATAACTACACATTCCATTACACACACATATCAGTCCAGGCAGGGTTAAACAGATGATTTTCATCATCAATTTTATGCTTCAGAGTTGACAATGACATGTTTTGAGATGCCTTCACACCAAATGCGAATGGGCAAATTCTTCGTGTGGTGTGATTATATTACAGCTCAATGTAAACACGCCAATAGACATGAATTCAGCATCTGAGTGAGTTGCAGACCGGTGAAGTTGCCTTTATAACTTCTGCAGCTGTGTTCAATCTGCTGTTGAAATCCCCAAAATAACATCATGCTGAGGTTTACATTTTCCGATGGGGGGCTCACCTGGGGGGTTGTCCCTGCCTCTGGGGCTTTGCGGGATGGTGGGCGTTTGTGTTGCTGGCCTTGGTGGCAGGAGTCCGTGGGTGGGTGGCAGCGGCGTCCTGATTTGGCTGGGGAGCTCCCAAACCTTCTTTGTCTCATTTTTGAGCTGGTTTGCTCTCCAATGCTGATGCTTTTGCTTCGATGATGGTGGAGTTTTGAGGCTGGCGCTGTCCCTCGGACGCAAGTGCGCAATTTCACATGTCCTTGCCTCTTTCCATTGACTTTGTGTGCATTCATGCTGCCCTTTCGCGTTTTGCTTGGGCTTGATGTTTTGTCGCTGGCACAGCTCCAGTCATAATAATAGAGCCCACGCTTTAGGGCAGGTGTGCTGCGTTGTGGGTTGATGGTTGCTGGGCTACGCAGAGTGTTGCATTTGCAGTCTGTGGTAATTGATGGATTTCTGTGGTTCTGTGGGACGTGTTGGCCTTTGCTTCTCTGGCTTGGCCGCTCGGGGGTTGGTTCTGGGCCGCATGTGGCCCGTGGGCCCAGAATAGGCCTGCACTAAATGTTTTTTTTTATTCCGTCCACATTCTCATTTTAATTGCACACTTACCATTGGAGTCTATGGATTAGGCATTAATGTATGATTTTTTTAGGGGAATGAATGGATGAACAGGGAGCATGTGTGTGTTCTGGTGTGGATATGGCACATGGGGGGAGGCGTGCCAGTCTAAAAATTTTTATTCCATCCACATTTTCGTTTTCATCACAGACTTAATAGGCATTAATGTGCTTATTTTTAGGGGAATGAATGAATGAATAAATGAATGAATGGATGCCTGAACAGGGAGTTTGCAGCATTTTAGTTTTCACTTTAACATCCCAGATGCGTCCACATCAGTCTCGGCTGCACGTCCCTTGATATCCAGCTGGGCTGAGGCTGCCCGCACAACACTTACAGTCGGGGTTCTCGAATGGCAGAGGCTACAACAGCCACTCGTCAGCCCCTGGGAAGGGCTGCCAAGAGCGGGCTCGCTTTGTGGTGGGGGTTGGCGGCGGACGGGACGCCTCACCATATCTTGCTTTCTCCTCCCACCCAGGAGGGACTGGGACAGAGAGCCACAAACCTCAGCAGACCCCCGTATGAGATGAAGGAGAGCCTCAGTCAGCAAAAGCAACAGGAGAAGGGAGCACTCTATCTCCCCACGGGCTATGAGCGACTTCTGTGCCACCATTAATGATCCTTCTGTTGTATGAAAGTTTATGAAAGTTTGCACAGACATCGTCCTCTTTTCCTGAAGGTTCAAACCCATTCATGTCTGTGTGTTACATCCGTGTACACTATGTTAATCCATTCAACTTGATTTTTCAGCCAAGCATTATCTCTTCCCATTTGTTCTCCCTAAAATAACTAACTGGGCATCAACTGTGATTGACATCTTGCCTATTAACAAGGAGTGTTACTATCGTATGCATTTCGCTCGCACCTTTTGGCCAGCAGAAAACCCATCTTTAACAAGTAGTCATGATTAGAGTTCACTTTTGATAACACTTTAGATCACTCTTTGCATTAAAGGGCTGGGCAGGAGTGCTTTGGATTGGGTTATCCCAAACACACCTCTGAATAATTTGTCCAACCTCTTTTACACCTTGCACCCAGCGGAAAATTCATTTTTACATTGGTGTAATAAAAAAATGAACTTGGAAACACCCATAAATGTCTCCTGTCAGTGAGAACTGATTATGGACCACGTCCTTGTAATATGGCCCTAAATCTTGGCAGTTGGAAAACCCAACCCAACTGTCTGACATGATTAATAACAACATTCAGGGAGAATGTCAACAAGTCACGCTCATGAGCCCAGAAGGCAAATTATGATCAGTTGTTATTTTAGAAGAGATGCAAATGCAGCAAAGTGATACAAGTCAAAAGACTCAACCTTAGAAAAGAGGTCTCTGAAGTGTTAGAGACAAGAGCAGAAAACAGCAACATCTTCTGTTTACCATAAGCTGCAAATGCGTCTCTTTAAATCTGACTGAATTTGTATGCAAAACATTGTGTTGAGCATCCTGGATCAACCCCTCAGATTCAAGTCTGTCAACTGCCCGCCTCTGCTCAGGACAGTTTAAAAGCTACCACTGCTATTTGACACTGGATCCCTCTTTTTAGTAATGTTAAGCATGATTATGAAGCCAGGAGCCCAGAAATGACCCTCTGGGGGGAAGAAGAACTTTGGTCAAGAGGTAAGATTATAACCTCCCGATTTTAAAGTACTTCAGCAGCTGTAGCCTTTTTCTGACAAATGTTCATCTGATGGTCTCTGAGCAGCCGATCTTAATTGTGGTGAAATGCTGCATTTGAAATATACATCAATTTGTATTGCCATCATAAACATGCACCTGTGTTATTAGGGTATTCAAATAACTTATAAGAAAATAAAGTCCTGGATTGTGTGCTTGGAAGAACAAATATTATCCATTTTTTCACCATTAATCTTTTTCATTCAGGAAACTCTTCATCAGTAGTCTTCCAAACAGGCAATATTAGTCTCCTTTGAATAGATGCTAAGAAATAATGGCCCTCATTTATCGAATGTGCGCAAGACAGAAAAGTGGTTGTATGATCATTTCAGATTGGTATTTTTTCCCCCCAATCTGAGCGTGATTATATGGTATGCTCAAGTCCCACATCAGCTCTGAGTTCGGGTATGCAAATTTACAAGTTGCTGTAGACTCTCATGTGTTATGTCTGGAAACTGGAAATGACCAACAGAGAGTGGCGTTCACTGGGAACATGAACTTTTATTAAACTATGCATAGTAATGTGGTACAGGTCTATTGTTGGGAGGAAGAGCACACTAACAGAGAGCATAAAATGGCTGTCCTTTACATTTTATATGCTTGGCGTGATGACGTCACCAAGCCGGCCATGTCCACCACGCTGATGCCAACCCAACTTGTGGTTTTCTTACACCACATTCACCCCCCCCCCCCCCCGCCTTGGAAAGACAGAACACACATAACCAAATTGACACTCCCCAGTTTGTTACAGTAAAAGAAACCTCTGTCATAAAATGGCCCTTTCCAAGGGCCAAGAAAGACACCAAGTGCACGCTGTAGGTTTTGCACATTTATTAAAGGAACAACAACCTCACAGTTAACACTACACATACGAAAAAGACACAAACGAAGGCGCTGGAGGAGAGTGGGGCTTAATGTTGACTGGGCGGAAGCCTGGGGACACCGGGCAAAAGGGACAGAACCAGCCGGAGCACACCCGGCTGGAAATAAAGGGGAAAAAACTAACCTGGACGGAGCTCTCCCGTTCTCCTCGACAGCAACACCAATTACGCTCTGAGCTAGACTGCACTTCAGAGGATGGAATCAGTAGGACACAACAACGGGGAAGAGTTGTCGTGCCCTTAAATAGGTGAATGGGTGAATGATGAAACATGACAGGTGTGGGTGCATGAACAAGGAAATAATCAAAACAAGTGACAGCTGTGCAGTCCACGACATCGAGTTTGACAGCTGGCTGCTGCACATCACTGTCAAAATAAGAGCACAGACCAGACACAAAATAATAATACAAGGAAACGATGACAACGCCAAAAGGTGTAAATAATATCATAATTGACACACAATAAATAGTCAGGAATAACGGCAGAACTAAGAATACAAACACTTATTAAATAACCAAAGAGAAAAAGGACACAACTAAAACTGGAGACTCGGCACGACCCCCACCCGTGCCCGGAATCATGACAGTGCCCCCCCTTTCCCCTCAAGGGGTGGATCTCAGACACCCCAGGGCAACATCAAAAAGAACCCCCCCCCCCCCCCACACACACACAAAGAAGACCCCCCCAACAAGAAAAACAACCCACCCCGGGAGGGGGGGGGGGGCTAGGCATGGAGGGGCCGATCCCAACCAGAAAACAAAAGAAAACACTTATGACCCACACACTGACACAGATACAGTGGCCAGAACTCTAGGAAACTAGGTGGCTGAATAAGGCAGTTCAGGAGGTCTACCAGAGTCCCAATACCACTGAAGCTTGTGGTTGAGTAAGTCGGGTGGCCTCCCCGAACTCCACAGCCACCACAGCAGGAGGAGTAGTCCCTCGGGTGGTCTCCCAGCATCCCTGAGCCAGGGAGCCATGGCACACAGTGCCTCCCCACCCCCCTCAGGGGCGGCAGCCGGACCCAGCACCTTCCATGGACCGCGGGAGCCGGGAGACGTAACCCTAGTGAGATGGGTGGCCGATAAGCTTGCCGACTGTCGATAGGAACGGCCGACCAGCGTAGCTGGCCAACGTGAGGGCCAGATGAAGGAAGAAGCTGGCCAGCGAGGGAACCAGGCAGCTAAAGCGACCAGCCAACGGGGACCCACAGCAGCACCCGATGCCTCTTGATGAACTCTGACAAAAGCGAGGGACCCATGGCGAACTCAGGTGTCAGAGGCGGAGGACCCTCAATGACCTCGGGCTGAAGCATAGCACCTGCAGTGGCCTCGGGCTGAGGCGTCACACCCACGGCTGCCCCGGGCTGGGGCATAGCGCCCACGGCTGCCCCGGGCTGGGGCATAGTGCCCACGGTGGCCCCGGACTGAGGCGTAGCACCCATGGTGGCCCCAGACTGAGGCACAGCACCCACGGTGACCCCAAACTGAGGCGCAGCACCCACGGTGACCCCAGACTGAGGCACTGGACCTGCAGAGACCTCTGGCAGTAAAGGGAGACCCATTGAATTCTCTAGCAAAGAGGAGGGACCCACGGAGACCTCTGGTGGAACAGGGGGACCCATGGGGACCTTTGGCAATGTTAGAAGGCCCATGGCGACCTTAGGAGAAGGCTCAGACACACATGACACAGACACCAGGTCAGAGTCACCGGCAGCAGTGGAGCCCAGCGAGGAGAGCTTAGGTGCAGCGGATGGCTGCACTTGGTCCTCCCTACCAAGAGCCAGGCAAGATTTCTCTAAGACAGATAAAGCAAAAACATAAACAACAACTTGCCTGAGCTCCAAATACACCACCGTCCAGGACTCCGGCAATCCAAGCTGGGACGTCTCAGCTCTCTCCGTCTGGGCGTCCTCTCCCGACACAGCCACCTCAGGAGAAGGAGAGGGAGAAAACACCAGAGAAAAATCACTGGCAGCAGTGGAGCACGGTGAGGAGCTCTCAGGAGCAGAAGACAACTACAACTGATTCTCCCCACCCTGAGCCAGACAAGAATTCTCTAGATCTGTAGGTGTTGAAACAGAACTAAGTACTTGCCTGGATTCGAGCTCCACTGCCATCCAGGACTCTGATGACTCTGCTGCGGTGACCCCTGCGGCAGGCATGGTGGTGGATGCAGACCCCAGACCTCCGGGCATGGCGACCATGCAGGGCCTCCCGGCGTAGTGGCTGGGACTGGAGGTTGCCCCACCTCAGGCGTCGAGTCCCAGGCAGCTGAAACCAGGGGGACACTCCTTTGTCGGCTCTGGCTTCAGGAATCTGGGACCACTGCTCTCCTGTCCAGAACCTGGCTGCAGGGCTGGCGTGGGGTTCTCCAGGATCACAGGCTCCTCTGTCAACCGGTGGCTCTCATACAGGATCAGCAGACACTCAGAAAAGACAGGAGCAGCTGGTGAGGATGGGGCATCTGCATCTGCAGCAGCTGGTGGAGAGAGCTCAGCCACAAAGTGCGGCTGCTGCTGCTGAGCCCTCCCCCCGGGAATTAGACAAGGTATTTCATTATGATGTGAAAGAGAATGAAAACACACTTGCCTGAATTCTCCTGATGTGATGGTGCCTGCTGCAGGAGGCCAGACAACTCCCCCTAATGGCTGCAGTGGGCAGGGGCACCAGTGGAGAAGCCTGCAGCCGGCGTGGTGGAGGCAGAATTCCCAGCTGCGGTGGAGGACTCCCTCTGATGTGACACAGCTGGGAAACAGGGAGAGGCTGGGCGTGTCTGTTCCTGGGGATGTTCTTTCATCAGCTCAGAAACGGACGGTAGATGAGGAGGAGGCGAAACGGGCTCCTGGCGAGGCCGGCAAGACGCTGGGGTCTGGGAACGTTTTCTCATCTGCTCTGCCATAAGCGCACATAACGGCAGATCTCCCACCAGGCTACTGGGGTCTGTTTGGAGGATGGGGACTTTATATAGCATCTGTGTATACCTGGGGTAGCTCCCTAAACCTGGATACGCCTCCACAATGGTCGCTGCCACTTCCACATTCCGGCGAACCTCCTTAAGTGAGCGGGAGGCGAGTGCTGCAGCCACAAAGCGCACGCTGTAGGTTTTGCACATTTATTAAAGGAACGACAAACTCACAGTTAACACTACACATACGAACTAGAAAAGCACTCAGAGAGCGCATTCCTCCGCCAAGGCTCCTTCAGTCTGTCATGGATCACCTCCAAAATGTAGATAGATAGATAGATAGATAGATTAGTTTATTTGACAGGAACAGTGCAATAAACATAGACAATTAATCAATGACAATCAATCTGATGTGTTGCACATAGAGTGTATAGCTATTAGCTAATTTGCAACTCTTGTCCCTGGATGGGCTTTAGAAAAGAGAATCAAGTAAAAAAAAGAAAAAGAAAATACACAATAACCACATACATCAATGCAAAAAGATTATAAATACACAATTATAAATATTATAAATATTATAAATACACAAATATAACAACCTGATTCACATTTGCCTATTTTAGGCCTCCCTCCCTTCGTCACTCATTATAAACAAACACATTCATTCCTTCCCTTCATTCACTCTCACTTTGCAGACAATCAATTCATACATGAGTACATTCTTGTTTATTTTTCAGCCAGTTTTTAACCTTTTTAGTGAATGTTTTAAAGTCCGTTATTATTTTAATTTCATTTGGCATTGTGTTCCAGATGTGACTGCCCTTTATAGAGAAAGCTGTTTGTCCAAATGTGGTTCTGCGGTGGAATATTGGTAATGGGTTTGTGTGTAGGCCTAGAGCCACTTGTGGTGAAAATTGCATCGAAGTCTGTCCATTAGTTTTGGAGTATTGTGGGTGACACACTGTGAGAAGAGCCTTGGCTGAGGTATGCTTTCCCAGATCTTCACCAAAATGTAAATGGGTTCCTCTGTAGGCCAAGAACCACCTGTGGTGAAACGTTCATCCAAATCCATCCAGTAGTTTTTGTGTAATCCTGCTGCACGAATACAAAAAAAGCCCTTGGTGGAGGTATGCACTCTCAGATCATCACCAAAATCTAATCTGTTCCCTGCATCATTACACACCTTTCCTGAAAATTTCGTCAAAATCCGTTGATAACTTTGAGTTATGTTGGTAACAGACAGAAAAACGCCGGTAAAAACATTACCTGCTTGGCGGAAGTAATAAGACACAAACAAAGGCACTGGAGGAGAGCGGAACTCAACATTGACAGGGGCGCAGAAGCCTGGAGATGCCAGGCAAAAGGGACAGAACCAGCAGGAGCACACCCGAAGAGACGCGGGGCTCACGGCTGGAAATAAAGGGGAAAAACTAACCTGGACGGAGCTCTCCTGTTCTCCTCAACAGCAACACCAATTATGTTCTGAGCTAGACTGCACTTCAGAGGATGGAATCAGTAGGACATGACAATGGGGAAGACAATGGGGAAGTTGTCATGCCCTTAAATAGATGAATAGATGAATGATGAAACATGACAGGTGTGAGTGCATGAACGAGGAAATAATCACAACAACAAATGACAGCTGTGCAGCCCGTGAGATCGAGTTTGACAGCCAGATGCTGCACAGGACTGTCAAAATAAAAAGACAGACCAGACAGAAAATAATAATACAAGGAAACAATGACACAACACCAAAAGATGTAAGTAACATCATAATTGACACACAATAAATAGTCAGGACTAATGGCAGAACTGAGAATACAAACACTTAACCAATAACCAAACAGAAAAAGGACATAACTAAAACTGGAGACTGGGCACGTCTCCCACCTGTGCCCAGGATCATAACAACCCCAAACTAGCTAGGGCCAGTGGGTAGACTGCCGCATGACTCAACGCAGCTGAGTGGTTTATTATGTCACTTCTGTTGGCAGCCGCGCTCCTAGCTAAACAGTCCTTTTTATTGAGCAAGGCAGTTCAGTTGGAGGGGCCCTGAGGAAAGCCTGTGGTGGATGTGCCCCTGGAGGTGCAGAGGCCTGCAGTCTAGGATAGTCTTCTACAAAACCCCAGTCTGGGTCCCACCCCGTACGAGTCGACTCCCGCGTAGCTGGGTCATCTGGGGCAGCTGCTCGTTGCTGTGCCACACCAAACCATCTGCCAGCTGGAAGGTCGCTGGTCCCCGCTGTATGGTGATCTTGATGGGTGCCGACAGTGGTGGAGATGGTGCTGAGGCTGACTGCGGGTCCGGTCGCTTGGTTCTGCGGATCTGAACCCAGTCCATCACTGTGAGTGGTGCTCTCTTTGGCTGTACTTGGCGTTGTGGTTGTGATGGTTTGGCTCTCATGTCTGCTGTGGGGCATCCACCAGGCTGTGGTGGTTCTGCTGTGTCCCACTGGGTCACGGACTCTTCATCCTGCGGCTCAGCGGCAGCTCTTGGAGGCTGGTGCCAGGCATGGATTCGGAAGTAGTCCAGCCTATTCTCCCCCTCTCCTGGGAAGTCTGGTCGTGGTGATGTGTTGCTGTCACCATTGATAGAACCTGCACCGAGATGTCGTCTCCTGGGGTTCCCGATAAATGCACGCTCCCTCTCGTTGTAGCTCTGCAGCAGCTCCCTGAGACTTATGCTGGACGAGGATCTGAGGCACGTCCGATCGCTGCCCCTTCTCAGGGCGGTACTCCTTCTGTGAGCACGGGACGCTGTACCCTCATTGTCATTGTCTGGATGTGTTGTGTCTCACTCATCGTATCACTGCCCCCTTGCCAGGTAGGAACGCGCTCTCTTGGTGCGTCAGGGAGCCACAGTTTCCACATGGGAAATGCTTCGTAGCGTTCCCCTGATCTGCAGTGTTTACCTCGGCCTCTTCTGCCGTATCATTGAGCCCGTCTGTGGTTACCATATGTGCTAGCAGTGTCTGGCCCGACTGCTTTGCTAACTGGTCCCGCACCATTTCGTCCTCCAACAAGCTGAATTTGCGCATGCTAGCTAGGTGGCAAAAGTCTGTGATGGATTGTTGTGTCATCTCTAGTTTTCTGTCACCGTTGGCGAAACCTAATGTGCCGTACCAACATGCTGCAGAGTGTGGCGAAGTAGCTAGCTAGCTGTTCGACTGACTCAGCAAACGTTTCAGTTGGTCCTAGTGTGTAGAAAATACATTGGCCTTCTGTGCCCAGGCTGTGTACAAGTAGAGCTCACATCCCTACCTTGTCTAGCTTGCTCAGGTCCAACGCCGATATGTAGGTGGTGAAGTAACTGTATCAGCAGGGCCACAGTATGGGCGGCTCACCAGGGGTATCCAGAAACGGCTGTAGGGGCCTCAAACAGGCTTCCATAGTTTACTCTCGTTGTCAGATGTTATGTCTGGAAAATGTGGAAGGACCAAAGGAGAATGGAGTTTCCTGAGAACACAAACTTTATTACAAACTGTGCAAAACAATGTGATACAGGCTGTTGTCGGGAGGCAGAGCGCTGCAACAGAGAGCCCTGAAATGGCGGCCCCTTACATTTTATATGCTCGGCGTGATCAGGGGTGGACTTTGTTCTGCACTTTCACTTTTTTAGCTATGACTTAATTTTTTATGTTATTGATTTTAAAATTAACGGGGTAGGTGCTATATAACCAACTGCAGTGATTTTTGTGGTGTGTGTGTGTGTGTGTGTGTGTGTGGGGGGGGTTACAGTTTGCACATTTGCAGCTCCATCCATCCATCCATCTTCTTCTGCTTAATCCTTTTTGGGTCACGGGGGGGGGGGGGGGCTGGAGCCTATCCCAGCATCTTTTGGGCGAGAGGCAGGGTACACCCTGGACAGATTGCCAGTCCATCGCAGGGCCAACACAGAGAGACAGACAACCATTCACTCTCACAGTCATATCTAAGGACAATTTAGAATCCCCAGTTTGATGCTAGTTAACCTAACTTGCATGTTTTGGGCATGTAGGAGGAAACCGGAGTAATCCCGAAGTAAACCCACGCAGACACAGGGAGAACATGTAAACTCCACACAGATCACTGTTTGTTGGCTGGAATCGAACCCAGGATCCCCCAGCCAAGGGTGAGTTGCTGTGCTGCCGCAGTGCTAACCACTCCACCACCGCGCTGCCCACATTTGCAGCTCAAGTAACTTAATTATCTAGTGGCATCCTGTTTTTGTGTTGAAGTTGATTACTAACCTCAAATCTTAACATATGCATTAAATGTAGACTCTTGTGTATTATTAAAAACAACAACAACAACTCACATGGAAGATCTGTTGTTTGTTTACACATACCCACATTTGCCAGCACGGTCCTGTTCACGGTCTGCTACTGGTCTATTTTGTAGAGGCATCCATTGTGCTCCCTCCTCTGTACTATGTAGACCAGGGGTGTCCAACCATGTGCCATGGAGAGCCAAGACCCTGCAGGTTTTCTCTTCTACCCAGTCTCTTCAGCAGGTGTTTTCACTTATCAGCAATCAGTGGGAAGAAGTTCACTGAAATCTGCTGTTGAAGACACTGGTTGGAGGTAAAACCTGCAGGGTCTTGGCTCTCCATGGCACATGGTTGGACACCCCTGATGTAGACACTAGGGAGAATATGTCACACAGAAAATAAGGATAAATACAAAAAATATTAAACAGGCCGTCTCTGAACTAAATAGCAATGCTGTTTGTCTGTCAGGTGCTGAGGCCATAATGATGGGTCATCTTCAAGAACAAATAGGTCAGACTCGTGGTATATAGTTCCCTCATCATCTCCTCCTCTGTGAAGGGCAGCCGTTGACACAGCGGGCGTGTCATTTAAGCAACATGGGCTAGCAGCCACGGTACTGTCTACAACGAATACAGGTCAAGTGGACCCATGACGAAGTGAGCACCCCAAGTGGACCCCAGGATCCAATCTGTACATGTACAAGTACATTTTCAATCCAGTGATTTACAAACATTTATAATTTTCTAAAGCCTCATTCAGAACATTATAATCTCACATAGCTATTCTGTAGATTTTCATCTGGGGGCAGCCAGCTGTGACGAGCAGCAGCAGTGAAAAAGAGAAGCCTTTTGAAAGCAGAAACGGAGCCAAAACCTTCTCTGGGTCTTTTAATACATATATTGTATATATGTATATTGTGGCGTTGGCGGGTTGATTCAACCCCCCCACAACACACAGGACAGTCAGCTCTCTTCTCTTGGTTTTTCCCGCTGCACTACTGAGATGTAATGTGCCATTCATGTATTGTGATGTAATGTGCCACGCATGTATTGTGATGTAATGTGCCATGCATGTATTGTGATGTAATGTGCCATTCATGTATCGTGATGCAATGTGCCATTCATGTATTGTGATGTAATGTGCCATTCATGTATCGGGATGCAATGTGCCATTCATGTATTGTGATGTAATGTGCCATTCATGTATAGTGTTCATGCGTCCTGTCCTTACTGTGACCTAGAGGCTGAGATCAATATGTAGATGTGCCTTGTAACCTCTTTGTCCTACACCTGGAGCAGAGGCTAGCAAATCTGCCTATTGTTATGTAGGTCTTTCAAATGCAAATATCTCATGCCTGTTCTGCAGTCCCTTTGATCGTACCAACTGCTGTGAATCTGCTCTTTGATGTATTGTTGTAGTTGGATATAATAAAACCTGCTTAAAACCACAGCATCGCTGCTTATATTTTTATCATCCGCCGCACTGGTGACCCCGAAGATGCACACGCTTTGTGCGACGCAGCCTTCTGGTCTGGACATCCACGCTGAACCGGCCGAGGGACACAAGACGTCTCCTCCCTCTCGCCGCCCCAACGCACCATGACCTGAAGGCAGAAAAGAACACGCTGCCAGTGAACGCTTCAATGGTTACCCCGAACATGCACACGTTTTGTGCAAAGTAACCTTCTGATCTGGACAGCTGCACTGGTGACCCGTTCTTCAGGATGAGATCTGCACGTCTGAGATCTGCTCATCCACGCTGGACCGACCGCGCTCGCAGTTCCTCCACACGAGAGCGCAGGCACCTCGTCCCCTCTCCACGATGGCGTCCTCCATGGCCGGCGGAGAACGCAACACGTGGACCTGAACGCACCACGGCCGAGCGGTGCCAAAGATCGTCTATTCCCTCCCGCCGCTCCAACGCATCTGCACGAGCCTGAGGGACAAAAGATCGTCTATTTCCTCCCACCGTTCCATCGCACCATGGCCAAGCTGCAGCCACAGCCCAAACCTGGATTTTATCGGCGCCGTCTGCGCCGATCTCCACCAAGATTCTGCACCCTGACTCGCCACTCCAGCGGCCCACCCACGCACGGAACCCCCGCGCGCGCACCGGGGAGTTACGAGGACGGCACACCACGCACGGGACAATAACGGCTTCACTGACCGCCTTCCTTCTGCTGCACACTGGCCCTTCAGGCTTGCTTGTACACCTGAGGCCCGCAGCTTGCTCACTGGATTTTATGGTCTTAGCCATGGCACACAAGGGGAATTCAGCTGCCTGCGGTTCGCGAAGCTTTAGAGTTGCGCCTGCCCTAAAGTCAACACGCCAGTCCCTCTGCTTTTATTTTTTTTCTTACAGCCGCTCCTGCTTTTCTTCATGGCCACGAGAGGAGTCAGAGACAAATTTTTCTTCTTGTGATCTCCGCACGTGCAACGGGACAGCCCCTCGACGTCGCGGAGCAGCAAGCAATTTTTGCGCGGCTCAGACGATTTCACCGTCCCTGCTGGCACTTACTACTCCTCCCCTCCCTCCCCCCTCCGCCTGCAGCGAGCTTCTCCCACAGCTCGCTCCCATAGATGGATTATCGAGGTCTTGGCCCCCTGCCATGCCCTCTGGGGGGGAGCGTGTGGCGGGTTGATTCAACCCCCCCACAACACACAGGACAGTCAGCTCTCTTCTCTTGGTTTTTCCTGCTGCACTACTGAGATGTAATGTGCCATTCATGTATTGTGATGTAATGTGCCATGCATGTATCGTGATGCAATGTGCCATTCATGTATTGTGATGTAATGTGCCATTCATGTATAGTGTTCATGCGTCCTGTCCTTACTGTGACCTAGAGGCTGAGATCAATATGTAGATGTGCCTTGTAACCTCTTTGTCCTACACCTGGAGCAGAGGCTAGCAAATCTGCCTATTGTTATGTAGGTCTTTCAAATGCAAATATCTCATGCCTGTTCTGCAGTCCCTTTGATCGTACCAACTGCTGTGAATCTGCTCTTTGATGTATTGTTGTAGTTGGGTATATATGCTGCAACTCTGTAACGCAAACCCTCTCATTCTGATTCTGCAACTGCTGCTGCAGGACACAGACTTTGTGTCCTCCTCCTCTGAGAGCCGCTTGGGCTCGCCAGGAGCGGAGCTCGTGACGGCGGTATGATTAATAAACTCTACTTTAAACCTTCAACAACGTTGCTTTTTTATCATCCGCTGCATATATATTCTTTTACACTTCTTGGTGACTATGATGTTCCAAATGAGGATTCAGGAAATTATGAATCACTTTATAAATCACTGGATTGAAAATGTGCTAGTACATATACAAATTAGATCCTGGGGGCCACTTGGGGTGCTCTTGGTCAGGGGTCCATTTGACCTGATCCCTCCTGCAGTTATGCTGCTAATGCTATTACAAGTGCTGTGAAGGCAAGGCAAGGAAAGTTTATTTGTATAGCACATTTTGTGTGCAAGACAATTCAAAGTGCTTTACATAAAAACATTAAAGCATTACAGCAAGTTACAAAAGGAATACATAAGAATTTAAAAGCAAACTAAAAAGTAAATTAAAGAGAAACAAAAACAAGCTAAAATAGAATATGACAGAAATAAAAATTTATAGTGCATGAACAAAATAAGAAATCACATCTGCTCTGTCACAGGTTTTAATGTCATGTCCCATCATGTAATGCTACTACCTGTCATATAAGCGCACGGAGGAGGAGAAAAAGGACCAGAGGATTTAAACGCTGGGTTACACCACACATACGTTTATTAACACCAAGCTAAACATACAGACACGAAACAGCTCGGATACGCTTCGAGTCCTCAAGGACGCCCAACACTCACACTGGAGGATTACAGCGGTGAATGGAACACAGGCAGATACTCAGTGCGGGGGCAATCCGAGTAGTCACAGCGATTCTCGACGAGCACACGGAAACAGGCCTTAGTGACGTGACGGTTAGACAGGGTAGACGACCATCCAACACGTACACACAATGATCCAGCAGCGTCTGTCCAGCAAAGAGCTGATTTTGTACAGACGCTGCTGGCGTGGCAAATAGGAAACACCTGGGCGAGGCACGGGAATGATAATTACCGGGGCTGGGAACAGCTGGTGGAAATAAGGAGAGCAAGGGGGCGTGGTTGGACCGACAGACTGTCAGCAGCGTGGGGAAAAGGTCACAGAAGCTGACTAACAGCTGCCGGTCAGGCAGTGGCCATGGCAGTAGAACAGATACAGAACACACAAAAATGCACATTAACAGTGAAACCAGCTGCATCACTGTCGGAAGTAACCATAAAGGAAAGATGGGCTGACAATGCTGGAATTTCATCAGCCAGGTAAGCGCAATAACATTATATTTATGCCCCTGTATTTTCTTTTCGTGTTACAGATCTCCATAGTTAATATTACAACCAAGTGCTGCTCCCCATTGCCCCTTGTCTTGTGCAGCGTATCGCTAAAAAAAGTAATTACAAATCCTTCATGTTGTCCTGCTGTTAAAGAAGCCCTGCTGAAAAAACAGCATACAACAGCATCAGACCAGCACCAATAAATAATAGTTTAGTATTGTAAGTAGTAGTTTTAGTATGTTTGTCAGAGTTTTTGAGTGTTTATTGTTTTTGTTACGTGTTTTGTCGTGTTTTTGGAGCAGCGTCTTTTTTTTCATATTGTTCATCTTTTTTCACTTCATTTCTTGTTTTTATAGATTTTTTTTTACGTAATAATCTGTAAATAGCTTAGCAAAAAATGTTGAGATCAACTAGAAAGAAGAAAGCCCTGTGAAAGAGGAGGAAATTGTCACGAACCTCCTCGTGCGCTTTTACGCAGCGCACAGAGGAGGAGAAGGAAGAATGGATTTACGAGCAGGTGTTCACCACAACACATTTATTTAACACAAAGGCTGACAGTTCCAAAATAAAGACTGACAAAAAGGTAACAGGGTACACAAAATGGCGTATGCGACAAGCGCGCAGCGGGCAGACCACTGTGTACTGTGGCCACAAGACAAATAATGCACAAAAACAATATAACGACCTGGGTTAACTTGGAGTCCTCTAGGAGGCTCAGCTGGATGGAGACGGAAACTGGGCAGAAAGCCAAAGCGTAGCAGCAGCACTGCACAAAGAAACGCTAACAGTTCTTTACTCACAAAGCAGGAGCCGTCCGAGATGTCCAAGTAATTCAACGAGTCCACACAACCCTTCGTAGACAGTACATCCGAGTGACTAAGTACACATAAGATGATGCACAATGGTCCAGCAGTGCTTGACTGGCAAAGGCCGCCTAAGTACAAACACCGCTGGCACCACAAATTGGGCACACCTGGGTGAGGCACGGGAAAGACAATTACTGGGGAGGAATCAGCTGGCTGTCAAGAGAAAGGGGGCGTGGTCGGACCGGAGAATGTTAGACAACGCCCACACGAATGTAGGTCAAAGAGGCTGCCTAACAGCTGCCGGTCAGAGCGGTGGCTACGGGCACGGAAAAGAAAAAGAACAAGGACATAAACACCACAAGATCTCAAAAGACAACACAATACATAAATCACCTGGCACCCGAGCCACAGAGAACGGTCAGAACCGAGCCTACAGGAGACACCGGCTCGGATCATGACAGAAGTGTCAGCAGAAGTGTCCTAATCTCAACTACAGTGATGCAGTTTGTATCACTGGATATTTATTCCCAGCTTTGTTACAATAATTTTTTCAATATCTATTTATTTGTATTATTTCTATTTTTTTTTCAATATCTAGTCCATTTTTTTCTTTTTAGCTTTGTTTCAAATTGCTTTGTCATCGTTATATTTATTACTTATTTGTATACTGTTGAACATTTGTTCTTGAAACACAAGTTTCTTTTGGATAAATCTTATCTAATCTTATGCTATATATTTATATTTTCAGAAATTCTTCAGATGAAGAGCCATCCACCAGGACCAGCAGTGGAACAGGAACAGCTGGAGAGGAACTGATTCGTGGACTACCACAGAGCTAAGGAAACGCCTAGACATGGGCACGTAAAACAGCCTGTAAACTGGACTTTGTAAATTCTGGACAAACACAAATATTTGAGAACATGTATAAGGGGTTCAGTTTAATTTTTGCTATTGCAAAACTTTTGTTCATGTACAACAGAAAACCGGTGAAATCTGTTTTTTTTTTGTTGTTGTTGTTGATGTTGTTATTACACACTGTTTTAAGCTGGGGGATCCTGGGTTCAATCCCAGCCCCTGACCAACAGTGATCTGTGTGGAGTTTGCATGTTCTCCCCGTGTCTGCGTGGGTTTACTCCGGGATTTCTCTGGTTTCCTCCCACATGCCAAAAACATGCAAGTTAGGTTAATTGGCATCAACTGGGGATTCTAAATTGTCCTTAGGTATGACTGTGAGAGTGAATGGTTGTCTGTCTCTCTGTGTTGGCCCTACGATGGACTGGCGATCTGTCCAGGGTGTACTCTGCTTCTCACCCAAACATGCTGGGATAGGCTCCAGCCACCCAGCGACCCGAAAAGGATTAAGCAGAAGAAGATGGATGGATGGAAAACATATAATATTGACACATATTTGCCAGATATTGAAATGTACACTTCTCCTGAAAAACAGGGCACAATATTTCACACAAAGGACATTTTATGACATATTTATTAAAAAAAAATAGATAAAAAAGCACCAGGCGAACTATTATAATTATAGCACTAAAAGGCTTTAAAGCATTCCAGCGAGTTTCCACCCAATGTGACATGTTCCACGGGTGGAACACTGGAATTCTAAGAGATTAAAGATTAAATATTCAACATTTCAAACAGGAGTAGCTCATTTTTCAGAATTAGCTTTTACATTTTTATTGGTGTTATAATCACCACAAAATCACCAACAAAGAACAAGTGAAGCACAACAAGAAAACTCATTGCAACATAGCACACCCAAAAGTATAAACAGAACACACAGTGTGTGTGTCTATGTGGCCTAATTGTCACGCCGCACCATTCATCAGCGGCGCCACCTGCTCACGCACCTGCTACTCGTCAGCGGCGAGGGATAAAAGCCGCCTCGCCCTGAGCTTCGGCCTGAAGCCGTTAGACTTCATCGCCTTCAACGCGAAGCGTCAACCCTCTCTTCAGCATCTAACCATTGGTAAGAAGATTCCTTCCCTTACCTCTCCCAGTCTGCTCCCCTGTGCACAGGTGGATTCCTTGGCGGCGGACAACTCCGTCCTTCGTCCTTCCTCGCTGCTGCACCGAGTCCTGCAGGTGACTGTCTCCCGGGGTTCCGTCCTTGTAGTGCCTGCCATCTGTCAAACTCAAGTAAGCTTCTCTCCCTCGCCTATTCTCCTCCTGTATTGGTGTGTGCCTGTCACCCTGTGTCTGTTCTCTCCCATAGGGTTGCCGGCTGAACGGTCTTCTGCCTCTGTGCCCGAAGCAGACGCCACCACCAATACATTAACATTCCACTGACACACACCCATACACCCCTGCTGTTAATAAACAGTTTGAACTACTCTGAACCTGTGTGTGTGCGTCTCCTGAGCCGAACGTTATGTCAGTACGGCTTCAGCAGAGCGGCTCGGCAGACGGCGGGCTCGCGCACCGGCTTACCACTCTCGAGGTTCGGGTGGATCAAATTGCTTATCAGCAGCAGGTGATTTTAAATCAACTTATTGCCATCACTAACCGATTGGACCGCCTGGACCCCCAACAGCCGTTCCCCCGGCTCACCAGGGTGGCGCAGCTCCTGCTGTCCCAGCGGCCGTCCAGCCGGCTCCTGCGGCACCGGTTCGGCTCACGCCGATTCCAACCCCCGCCCGCTTTAGCGGAAAGCTCGGCGGAGCGCGGGGGTTCATTATGCAGTGTGAGTCCGTATTCCACCGTGTGCCCGGAGACTTCCCCTCGGATCACAGCCGAATTGGCTACATAGGGAATCTCCTGGAGGGGCGTGCGTTAACTTGGACCTACGCCATTATGGCGAAGCCCAGTTACGCCACCCTCACCTATGACCAGTTCGTGGCACGCTTCCTGGAGGTCTTTGACCATTCCCGAACCGAGAAGGTCCAAGTCGATCGGCTTCTCGCTCTCCAGCAGGGAAGCCAGTCGGCAGCGGACTATGCGGTTGACTACCGGGTAGCGGCGGAGGAACTGGGCTGGGACGAACGCTCCCTCTGTGGCCTGTTCCTCCGCAGCCTGAATGATGATCTGAGGGATGAACTGGCTGGTCGGGATATCCCTGGGACGCTAGCTGAGCTAACTTCTCTCGCCATCAGCTTGGATAACAGGCTGCGCGAGCGCTCCTCTGGGCGGAAGTCGTCTTCTTCTCGCCCTCGGGGAGCCTCGTCGCGCCTGCCCCAAGCTCGCCCCCTGGCGACGCCGCCGCCATCGCACTCCGAGGAGTCGGAGCCGATGGTGACGGGCTGGACAAAGCTCTCCCCGGCAGAGAGGCAACGCCGCCGTGAGTTGAATCTCTGCATGTACTGCGGGGATAATCAACACACGGTGGAGCTCTGTCCACATAAGCCAAACGGCGGGGTCCGCGAGTCACTGTAGGGGGCCTCGCGGACGTCAGTCGGTTAAGTCCCCTCACCCAATTGAAGCTGCCCATCCGTTTTTGCCACAATCCCACTGGGCATCTCACCCACGCACTGGTGGATTCGGGTGCAGAAGGCAGCTTTATTTCACAAAGCCTGGCAACCCGTTTGGGCATTCGCTGTCAGGCACTGAAGAATCCCATCTCCCTTGTTAATCTCTCCCGTGCCTCCCTTGGGAGAGTATCACACCAAACCATCCCCGTCCCGGTCATCATCTCGGGAAATCACCGGGAGGAGATGACCTTCTACGTCCTTCCCAACTCTGTGTCGCCCGTCATCCTGGGGTATCCCTGGCTTCGCCTTCACAACCCGGTCCTGGATTGGAAATCAGCTGGGATATCGGCATGGAGTACGTTCTGTATGGGCACCTGCCTTCAGTCCGCTGCCTGCTCTCCGTCCGCTCCTCCCCCCGCGACGGACGCTGCACCCCCGGACCTGTCTCTGGTGCCCCCAGAATTTCACGACCTGGGTATGGTGTTCAGTAAAGCGAAAGCTATGTCTCTCCCCCCTCATCGGCCCTATGACTGCGCCATCAACCTCCGCCAGGGGGCTCCCTTACCTTCTGGTCGCCTTTACAGCCTGTCTGCGCCGGAGAAGGAGACGATGAACGCCTACCTGAAGGAGTCATTGAGTGCTGGGATTATCCGCCCATCATCGTCACCCGTGGGGGCAGGGTTCTTCTTCGTGGGAAAGAAGGATGGGTCCCTCCGCCCGTGTATCGACTACCGGGCCCTCAATAACATCACGGAGAAGGACCGTTACACCCTGCCTCTCATGGACACTGCTTTCCACTCCCTCCAGGGGGCGACCTGGTTCACCAAGCTGGACCTACGCAGCGCTTACCACCTCGTCCGGATCCGGGAGGGAGATGAGTGGAAAACGGCCTTCCGTACCCCGAACGGCCACTTTGAATATCTGGTGATGCCGTTCGGGTTGACCAACGCTCCTGCAGTCTTCCAGCGCCTCATTAATGACGTCCTCCGGGACTTCATTGGCCTTTTTGTGTTCGTCTACCTGGACGATATTCTCATCTTCTCCAAGTCCAGGGATGAGCACCAGGTCCACGTGAGGCGGGTCCTCCAAAGGCTGCTGGAGAATCGTCTGTACGTTAAGGCAGAAAAGTGTGAATTTTACGCCAGGAGTACGTCCTTCCTGGGGTTCATCATCGCCCACGACAAGGTGCTCCCCGACCCAGAGAAGGTAAAGGCGGTGGTGGAATGGCCCACACCTGCATCCCGGAAACAGGTGCAGCAATTTGTTGGCTTTGCCAATTTCTACCGCCGCTTTGTCCCCAACTTCAGTGCCATCGTTGGACCACTGACCCGCCTCACGTCCCCGAAGGTCCCGTTCCGGTGGACCGAAGAGGTCGCTGCCGCCTTTGAGGCGCTGAAGGCGGAATTCTCCTCCTCCCGGGTCCTTCGCCAGGTCGACCCCGCGCTGCAGTGCATCGTGGAGGTAGACGCTTCGGACACAGGAGTGGGAGCAGTGCTGTCCCAGCGGTCACCGGACGGTGGCGCCAAACGGCCGTGCGCCTTCTTCTCCCGGCGCTTGTCCCCGGCGGAGAGAAACTATGATGTGGGGGACAGAGAGCTCTTGGCCATTAAGCTCGCCCTGCAGGAGTGGCGCCACTGGTTAGAGGGGGCGAACCTGCCGTTTGTGGTCTTCACGGACCACAAGAACTTGGAATACCTACGATCTGCCAAGCGCCTGAACGCCCGCCAGGCGCGCTGGTCCCTGTTCTTCGCCAGGTTCCAATTTTCCATGACCTTCAGGCCTGGCTCTAGGAACGTCCTGCCTGACGCCCTCTCCAGGCAGTTCGCCCCCGTGGAGTCGGAGGAGGCGCCCCACTCTATCCTGCCCAGGTCGTGCGTCGTGGGAGCCATCTCGTGGGACATCGAGAGCAAGATCCGGAAGGCACAGGAGGTGGAACCTGACCCTGGCGGCGGACCGGAGGGGAGGCTGTTCGTGCCATCCGCGGTCCGAGGAGAGGTCATCACTGGCTCCACACCTCCAAGCTCACCTGTCACCCTGGCACCTCCGGATGATAGATCTCTCCAACGGTCCTTTTGGTGGCCAGGCCTGCGGAGGGATGCTGCCCGCTACGCCCGGGCTTGCCCAATCTGTGCCACCTGCAAGTCGGGAAACGCCCCCCCAGCGGGTCTGCTCCAGCCCCTGCCCGTCCCTGGCAGGCCCTGGTCGCACATCGCGCTGGATTTCGTCACCGGACTCCCCGTCTCCAACTCCTATGACACCATCCTGACCATCGTGGACCGCTTCTCCAAGGCCGTGCACTTCGTCCCCCTGCGAGGCCTCCCTACTGCCCTGGAGACGGCGGACCTCCTCGTCCAACACGTGGTCAGGCTGCATGGGATTCCGGTGGACGTGGTCTCGGACCGGGGCCCCCAGTTTTCATCTGAGGTTTGGAGGTCTTTCTGTAACGCCATCGGAGCCAAGGTGAGCCTCTCCTCCGGCCATCACCCCCAATCCAACGGGCAGTGTGAGAGGACCAACCAGGAGCTGGAGGCTTGCGCTCCGCTGTGTGTCCAGATCCAAACCACGTCCTGAGCAACCATCTTGCCTGGGTTGAATATGCCCACAACACCGCTCGCTCTTCTGCAACAGGGATGTCCCCCTTCAAAGCGTCCCTGGGTTATGACCCCCCGCTGTTTCCGGAGCAGGAGAGTGAAGTAACTGTCCCATCAGTTAGGGCCCATCTCAGGCAGTTCCGCTCCACCTGGACTGCCGCGCGCCATGCGCTATTACGCACAGCGGAGCGCAACAGGACAGTGGCGGACCGGCGTAGAAGACCTGCCCCGGCGTACAGAGTTGGGCAGCTTGTTTACATTTCCACCCAGGACATCACTCTAAAAGGCGAGAGGAGAAAGCTGGCACAGCGCTTCATGGGTCCCTACCCCATCACCCGGATCATCTCAACCGGTGGCTGTGCGCGTGGCTATTCCCCCCTCCCTCCGCATTCATCCTACTTTCCACGTGTCGAAGGTGAAACTGGCAGTTACTGACCCCCTTTGCCCTCCTCCTGCAGCGCAACCCGCGCCCCGGATGATTGGTGGCCATCCGGCCTGGTCCGCCGCCTCCATCCTGGACTCCCGGCGCCGGGGTCGTGGGTTGCAATACTTGGTGGACTGGGAGGGCTATGGGCACCGAGCATCGACAGTGGGTGCCCCCGTCGTTTGTGTTGGACCCATCGCTCATCGCGGACTTCCACCGAGCGCACCCGGATAAGCCATCGCCAGGAGGCGCTGCTAGAGGGGGGAGTACTGTCACGCCGCGCCATTCATCAGCGGCGCCACCTGCTCACGCACCTGCTACTCGTCAGCGGCGAGGGCTAAAGCCGCCTCGCCCTGAGCTTCGGCCTGAAGCCGTTAGACTTCATCGCCTTCAACGCGAAGCGTCAACCCTTCTCAGCATCTAACCATTGGTAAGAAGATTCCTTCCCTTACCTCTCCCAGTCTGCTCCCCTGTGCACAGGTGGATTCCTTGGCGGCGGACAACTCCGTCCTTCGTCCTTCCTCGCTGCTGCACCGAGTCCTGCAGGTGACTGTCTCCCGGGGTTCCGTCCTTTGTAGTGCCTGCATCTGTCAAACTCAAGTAAGCTTCTCTCCCTCGCCTATTCTCCTCCTGTATTGGTGTGTGCCTGTCACCCTGTGTCTGTTCTCTCCCATAGGGTTGCCGGCTGAACGGTCTTCTCGCCTCTGTGCCCGAAGCAGAACGCCACCACCCAATACACTTAACATTCCACTGACACACACCCATACACCCCTGCTGTTAATAAACAGTTTTGAACTACTCTGAACCTGTGTGTGTGCGTCTCCTGAGCCGAACGTTATGTCACTAATCAGAAATGTTCTCACAGTCCAAGCAATAACACGTCTGTGAAGCTCATTCTGTCTGCACGTGCATCTCCCTTTCACAGTGTTGTGTTTTTTTAACAGGAGCAATACGCAAGCTCCAAAATGCTGAGAGGTGCAGGGGGAAGAGTCATCCAGTCGATCTCAAAGGAGTTCCTTCCTCAATCTTCCAACCATGGGGCCATTGGTGGAGGTTGTCTGGCTGACTCTGCAGCATCTTCTATAGATGGCTGCCTGGTAGTTTGTTCACTGAACGTGTTTAAATAGTGAGTCTCTGTTCTGGTGGAAGACTTCGGTCTGTGCACTTGCCACTCTTAAACAGTTGGCATCTTGTGTAATTCTCATCCTTGGAGCCTTTGAGGTCATACAGAACACAAGTTAATTTTTCAGTGGCCTCATACTGTTCTGGGAGTAGTTGAAAAGCTTTTCCCAGTGTCTTTAATGACAAGCAATGTTCTTTGTTGGACAGTAGTATTTTCATTGCTTAAGTTTCTCTCTTAGCCTATTTCGATTATATTTTTGAGTTGTATGCTTTTCCCTTCTGCATATGATGCATTGGCTTGGGAGCAGATGTAGTGCTCTTCTTAGGTGGATTGAAACCTCTGTTTTTGTTGACCGGAGAACCCGGTTTGGTTGGGGATTTGTAGTGGAAGTATGTAGTTTTTCATCTAAAATATTGTAAAGGAGACAAAATTGGGTGGGATGCTTAATTTGGGACAATTATATATTTACTGCATAAGTGCTCATTCTAAAGATAACTACATTGTGTTAATATTGTCTATTCTGTTCTACAGGTAAATCCAGCTGCTCAGACATTCCTGACACACTCCCGAACCTGTCTGGATCTTTCTGTCTTGTCTGAAATTGACTATTGGGGCAGTGGCTAGCCCTTGCTTGGAACCGGTCTAGAATGGAGAAGTAAGGCACCTCCTTCTCTCCACTAGCCTGGGTGTGCACCTTGGGCAAGTGTTAGCCGACCCTCGGCCTTCCTTGGCCGGGGATATGGCCTAGGCCACTACACTTGGCGGTTCTGGTTGTCAACTCGGCATCAGTCCCGGCAATCCTTTTTGTGAGAATTCCACTTCTGGGCTTGCCTAGCCAGCAGGTGAAGTCAGCCTTCAGCAGAAATTTGTTTCAAATTTATAAAAAATAGTAATTTTATTTAAAAAAAAAATTAGCCATAAAAATCCACAAATTATCAATAAAGTGTCAAGTGTACAAGAAAAGTCAATTTTACAAGAGAAAATTACAAATTTGAGGAAAACAGTTTCAAATTTAGATAAATTTACAGAGAAAAGTAGAAAACTATAAGAAAATTGTTATAAATTTTGGAGAAAAACCTCAAACCTTCAAGACTGAAGTCATTACTCAAGTTTTTAAGTGGGTGCTTTTTACATTCTTAACTCTACTAGAAATTTTTGATTGACTGATATGTGTGTAATGGAATGTGTAGTTATAAAAAGAGGTTCCTTCTCACACATGTAGTGATTAAAAACAAAACAAACCACAATAGTGGATGTGCAATGTTTGTTAATGTTATCAATCTTTTCTTGGGGGGTTTGTGCACTGAAGTGTTTGACAGTTAATTTTTTATTCAGCTAAATGCACGTTGTGATGTGCCAAGGTCAGTTATGACCAGGATATAGTATATTTTATTTCAAAAAGGAAACAAATGTTAATGATACTAACAGTGCACATTGAGGTTTTTATGCATTTTGAGATATGCCTGACTAAGATGTGACCAAAATGGTTATTTACAGATTTTTTTTCATTTTATTTAATTGTTGCGCAAGAGGGAAAATATTTTTACGACTTCAAATTCTGCTCAATCCCAGCACTGTTATTGTGTTTTTATGCACTTTTGATGTGCCTTTGTCATGTGCCAAGCGCACATTTCAAACCAAGACAATGAATAAAAAGTGCATATTTTTTGTCATATTAATCTGTGTTGGTTTGAAATTTGTCATTCAACAGATCACTGAACATGTGCAGTACAGTTACATGTCTTGATTTCAAATTGTGGCCCAACTGATTTTGTAATTTCATAGCCCTGCCTTATGTTAAATTTAGATGAGAGTTTTGATGATTTACTTTAAAGTGACTCTCCACCAAAAATCAAGTTTTTTTTTTCTTGTTAACATGTCTGTAACATGTTTTTTATGACTTACAAGACATATCAAGAGCAAAATCACTCAAATGCCTCATATTGCTGTTTTGGTTTTTTTTTTTTGCTGTAACGTTTCATTTCAACAAAATGTAATTACAGAGTTCATGAATTCTATGTACAGCATGAGTCTATATCCCACAATAACACATCCCAGTAGAATCACAGTTCACACTGCTACACTTATTGACAACCTGTTTGTTAATATTATTGATAAGAAAAAAAAGTGGATTATTGATAAATGATATAAGTGACCATTTGCCAACCTTTGCACTTATCCATGGCCACACGGGGGCCAATACAGAAAAAAATTTAAAATCGTTCAGATACAAATCACAAAATGCAATCAGTTCTTTTAAAGAAGACTTGCTGAAGCAAGACTGGACAAAAGTCTATGTATCAGATGTAAATGAAGCCTATGACACATTTATAAACATTGTAAGCACTCTTTATGAAAAAAATTGTCCATTAGTAAAGAAAAAGCTTAAATATAAATTTGCCGATAAGCCATGGTTAACCAAAGGATTACAAAAGGCGTGTAAAAAGAAAAATTTATTATATAAAGCTTTTCTAAAGAAAAGGACAAAAGAAGCAGAGCAGCGGTATAAAACATACAAAAATAAGTTAACATATATAATAAGATGTAGTAAAAGAGACTATTACAGTAAAGAACTGGAGAAAAACAGAGACAATATTAAAAATACATGGACAATACTTAACAATATTCTTGGAAATAAAAACAGAAATACAAGCTACCCAACCAATTTTTCAAAAAATAATAGAACGACTCAGAGTGTGAATGCAGTTTCACCTGCAGATGAATTTAATAACTTTTTTGTTAACATTGGTCCTAATTTGGCTCGAGAAATACCCATTACGGCACCCACAGGTGATACAATAAGCAAAAACACTGCTACAAAAGATTCCATTTTCATAAAGAACACAGACGAGAGAGAGGTCATTGAAATTGTTAAATCGTTTAAAAGTAAAACATTTAGGGACTGTGATGGTATTGACATGCTCTTAGTCAAAACTATTATTGAATGCTTAGTGAAACCACTGACGTACGTATATCTGTAACCTGTCTCTCCAAACAGGTATATTTCCCAATGCAATGAAAATAGCTAAAGTAATTCCGATATACAAGACGGGTGACAGAGGGGAACTTTCAAACTATAGACCAATTTCACTATTGCCGCAATTTTCCAAGATACTTGAAAAAATATTCTATGAGAGAACTGACAACTTCATACTGAAGAATAATTTATTGTGTGAGCAGCAATATGGGTTCAGACACAAGAGGACAACTGCATTTGCTCTAATGGAATTTAGAGAAAAAATATCAACTGTCGTTGAAAATAAAGAGTATTCAGTTGGGGTATTCCTGGATCTTAAAAAAGCATTTGATACAGTGGATCATAATTTATTATTAAAGAAACTACAAAATTGTGGTATTAGGGGAGTAGCACTGTCCTGGTTATGTAGTTACTTAAAGAATAGATATCAGTATGTATGTGTTGGTAACAAAAACTCACAGTTACTGAAGGTTACTTGTGGAGTCCCACAGGGTTCAGTTTTGGGGCCATTGTTATTCAATATGTATATAAATGATATATGAAAAGTTTCAGAAAAATGGATTTAATATTGTTTGCCGATGACACTAATTTATTATACAGTGGAAGCAATTTGGAACAACTTTTGGATACACTCGGAAAGGAATTAGGAAAGCTTAAACTGTGGTTTGATTCAAACAAATTAACGCTCAATTTAAGTAAGACAAAATTTATAGTTTTTAACAACCATCACAACAACTTAGTATCTAAACTTAGTGTAAATGGTGTAGAGATTGAAAGGGTATCCAAAACTAAATTTCTTGGTGTAATAATTGATAATAAACTGTGTTGGAAGTCACATATTAATTATATTAAAGGTAAAATATCCAAATCAATTGCAATACTACACAGAGTGAAATATTTGCTGAATCAACCCACACTATATACCTTGTATCATTCATTAATACCCCCATACATGACATATTGTACTGAAGTATGGGGAAATACATATAAAACAAACATATATCCAGTCTTTATGCTTCAGAAGAGAGCTATTAGAATAATAAACAAAGCTGCTTACAGGGAATCAACAAACCCACTTTTTCTTAAATTAAAAGCTCTCAAGTTGTAAGATCTGGTTGACTTTAAAACTGCAGTAATAATGTTTAAAGTGAAGAATCTATCACTGCCCACAAATATCCAAAAGTTGTTCCAAATAAGGGAGAAACAATATCATTTCAGAGGAACATGTATATTTCAAAAACCTTCAGTGAGAACTACCACCAAGCAACACTGTGTTTCAGTGCAAGGAGTCAGATTATGGAACGATTTTGGACCTGAATTAAAATCATGTATAACGCTTGGACAATTTAAACAAAAACTAAAGGAAGAAATACTCCAAACATATATACAAGATGACATATAAAATCACATAAGGATTGTCATATCCAGTCTGCGTTGTGTTGTTGCTTAGTTTTTTTGGTCACATTTTGTCTTAGCTTTGTTCTGAATTGTAATCACTCTTGTTTGTTTTTCTTTTGAATTCTTGGATGGAATATGGGTGGGCAATATAAGCTGCGGCTTCAGCCATCACCCATTTCGGAAAGCTTATGTTGAACTGTATAATCAGAGGAGTTATTGTCTACTTTGACCTTGTTGGATTTTCTTTCCCCCTTTGTTATATTATTCTGTTTCTTTTAATCTGTACTTTTAATCTATCCGAAATAAAGATTGATTGATTGATTGATTGCCATGCCGAAGGCACTGCCCCCGACCTCCACGCAATGTTGCAGAGGCGTGTCAACCATGACAACCCAACAACATCCAGGGCCTTGAGGTACTCAGGGCGAATCTCGTCCACCCCTGGGGCCCGGCCACCAAGGAGATTTTTAACCACCTTGGCGACCTCATAAAAAAGGGGACCGGAGGGTGTGCTCCAACTTTAGAGGGATCACACTCCTCAGCCTCCCTGGGAAGGTCTATGCCAAGGTACTGGAGAGGAGAGTCCGGCCGTTGGTCGAACCTCGGATTCAGGAGGAGCAATGTGGTTTTCGTCCTGGCCGTGGCACATCGGACCAGCTCTTTACCCTCTCAAGAATTCTCGAGGGTTCGTGGGAGTTTGCCCAACCAGTTTACATGTGTTTTGTGGACTTGGAGAAGGCATTTGACCGTGTCCCTTGTGGATTTTTGTGGGGGGTGCTTCGGGAGTATGGGGTATCGGGCTTGTTGTTACGAGCTATTCGGTCTCTGTACGACCGCTGTGAGAGTTTGGTTCGTATTGCCAACACTCGGTCGGAGTCATTTCCAGTGAGAGTTGGACTCCGCCAGGGCTGCCCTTTGTCACCGATCCTGTTCATAATTTTTATGGACAGGATTTCTAGGCGCAGCCAGGGAATGGAGGGTGTCATGCTTGGTGACCACAGGATCTCATCTCTGTTGTTTGCAGATGATGTTGTCCTGTTGGCTTCATCCAGCAATGACCTACAGCTCTTGCTGGGACGGTTTGCCGCTGAGTGTGAAGTGGCTGGGATGAGAATCAGCAACTCCAAGTCCGAGTCCATGGTCCTCAGCCGGAAAAAGGTGGATTGTCCTCTCCGGGTTGGGGACAGGCTTCTGCCCCAAGTGGAGGAGTTTAAGTATCTTGGGGTCTTGTTCACGAGTGAGGGGAGAATGGAGCGAGAGATCGACAGACAGATTGGAGCAGCATCTGCAGTGATGCGGACGTTGTACCGGTCTGTTGTGGTGAAGAGGGAGCTTAGTTCTAAGGCAAAGCTGTCAATTTATCAGTCAATCTACGTTCCTACTCTCACCTATGGTCACGAGCTTTGGGTAATGACCGAAAGAACGAGTCGCGGATACAAGCGGCTGATATGAGCGTTCTCCCGTAGGATTGCTGGACTCACCCTCAGAGATAGGGGGAGGAGCTCAGTCATCCGGGAGAGGCTCAGAGTAGAACCGCTGCTCCTCCACATTAAAAGGAGTCAGTTGACGGTGGTATGGGCCATCTGATTAGGATGCCCTCCTGGGAATGCCTCCACTTGAGGTGGTTTCAGGCACGTCTCCCACTGGGAGGAGACCCCGGGGCAGACCCAGGACTCTGTGTGAGAGACTATGTCCTTCCAGCTGGTCTGGGAACGCCTTGGTATCCCCCTCCTGAAGAGCTGGAGCAGGTGGCTGGGAGAGGGAAGTCTGGGCTTCTCTGCTTGAACTGCTGCTCCGTGACCCGGACCCTCCGGTAAAAAGACGAAAAGGCCGGTAGAAGATGGATGGAAGGATGATTGAATTGATTGATGATTTGATTGATTGATTTAAGCACCTATGCCCTCTGCAAAAAGTCCAAGTTGAGACAGAAGGTTTTTGTAATGTAACTATTCGTGGTGTTGGCACATGGGTAGTGTTGAGCCACTCAGGACACTCTGGCCTAACTGACATTATCCTCCAGGCTAGTTAGCATTTTTCAACAAACTACTTTGAAAACTTGACCCAATTTAGATAGATAGATAGATAGATACTTTATTTCGAACAAAAAAAAGTATAACAAAAACAAAAACAAATGACAAATGTAATAAAGTAACAGTATCACTGTTCGAAAGGGAGAAGGAAGAAGTGAACACTTATTAATTTCCATCTCCTCTTTTCCATAAATACACCCATGTGAATTATATTACAAATTACCACCTTTAAGACCCCAAGTAAACAATTTACTGTATTTTTTACAAATCAACTTAACGACCCATCCATCCTAACATAACATTGATGTCCATACATCAAAACCAGCCTCAAACAACACAGATATACACTGTGCTGTCCCACCCACCATTCCATAGTGTTCCATAATGTCCCAGAGTGACATATGAATCGTACAAGTAAATACTACCCCTTCTAACATATATCCTTTCAGCAAATAATGTTTATACCCTCTTTTTGAATTGATTTCGGTTTGTACATTAGGTTCAGTTCCGGCTCCAGACTGTTCCACAAATCCAGTCCCACAGACAGAATGCTCACATACTTTTCTTTGTTGTTCGTGATCTTGGGTTTTGTAAAGTTTAAGTCTCCTCTCAAATTATGATCATTGTCTCTTTTTTAAAATATTTTTTGTATATTAGTTGGGAGGTTGATTATTAATTGCGCTGTACTATACTTGGGCTGTCTTAAATTGAAAACTAAATCGATGAACATTATGACATGCTGACTTTAAAACAACGAATTGGTTATGGTCTCTAAATCCTACATTGTTTATTATCCTTATAGCTCTTTTTTGTAATGTGCATATTGACTGAGGTTGGTCTTGTAGGTGTTCTCCCCCAGACTTCTACACAATAGTTAGATAAGGTAAAAACAATGAATTGTACAGTAAGAACCAATGATTGATAGTCCAAGATGGGTCTTGTCTTCCCCAGTATGCCTATACATTTTGCTACTTAACTTGGCCCGGATGTGACTGATGTGAGGTTTCCCAGCAGATTTTATTGTCTAGCGTCACCCCCAGAAACTTATTTTCCTGTACTTGTTTCTATTCTGGTATCATCTATCGTTACCATTATTTCGTGATTTAGTTTATAATTTCCAAACAACATAATCTTTGTTTTTTTTTAGAGTTAGAGATAATTTATTTTTTGTTGAACCCACTGCGTTTAACTTTTTCATTTCAGTGTGTGACCACCTCTAATACCTGCTGCAAATTCTCACCAGTGGCATAAGGATATTTGTGTCATCCGCAACAAAATAAAATTTCAGATTTTTGAAACTTGGCATATGTCATTTATAACAAAATAAAGAGTTTGGTCCCAAAACTGAACCCTGGGGCACACCACAAGTGATGTCCATGGAAGGGTGATTTTGTGCTCTCCAATTTGTACAAATTGTTGTCTGTTACTTAAAATAACTTTCCACCCAACTCAGTCCTACCCCTCTTATCCATACCTTTCCAGTTTCCTTAGTAGTATTCTGTGGTCATTGGTGTCAAAAGCTTTCTTTTAAATCTATAAAATACTCCTACAGCAACCTTTTTTTTTAATCTATACAACTAGTAATTTCTTCTATAAGTTCGATCAGTGCCAAAGATGTAGATTTATCTGCTCTAAAACCATTACTGGCTATCTGTAAGGAGGTGTGTTTTTTCAATGAAATCATCCAGTCTCGTAGTGAAGATTTTTTCAAGTATTTTGGAGAATTGTGAGAGTAAAGAGACTGGCCTGTAATTTGTGAAACGATGACTGTCTCCTGTTTTGTATAGAGGTATTACTTTTGCTATTTTCATTTTGTCTGGAAATGTACCAGTTTGAAATGACAGGTTACAGATGTGGGTGAGTGGCTTAACAATTCCTTCAATTACTTTTTTCACTATTGTCATGTCAATTTCATTCCAGTCTGTTGATTTTTTGTTCTTAAATTTACTCACAGTCTCGATAATTTCCTTTTCAGTAACTGCACCCAAAAAGATTGTGTTAGGATTTCTATCTTCTATTTCATTCACAGAACCACTGTTGTTTGTTTCTGGTGTCACTATTGATTTTGCTAATTCAGGACCAACGTTTACAAAAAATTTATTAAAACCACTGACCACATCTTCCATATTATTTATCAAATTGCCATTTTCAATAAAATATTCTGGATAATTAGCATTCTTAGGTCGATTACTAATAATCCCATTGAGTACTTGCCATATTCCTCTTAAGTTATTTTGTTATCCTCTAATATTCTGTTGTAATATTCTTTCTTACAGGTCCTCATTATATTAGTAAGCTTATTTTTATTTCTTTTATATTTGATCTCAGCTTCCACCGTTCTGCATTTAATGAATTGTTTCTATAATGTATTCTTCTTTTTACATGCATTTATTAACCCCTTGGTGACCCAAGGAATATTTTTTTTTTGTTGTCTGTCATTGTATTGTTTTATAGGACAGTTTTTATTGTACAATGATTGAAATATTTGTAAAAAAAATTATCATATGCTTTATTTATGTCATTTTCATCATAAACTATCTTCCAATCTTGTATTAATAATTCCTTTGTCAGTAAATACATTGATTCTTCAGTTCTTATTCTTTTATATTTAATATTTTTGGTATACTTTTTCTTCCTATAATCACATTGATAGACAACAAAAATTGGCAGGTGGTCACTGATATCATTCAATAAAAGCCCACTCCTGATATTATTTTCCATAATGTTTGTGAATATGTTATCTATTAGTGTGGCACTGTGTGACGTGATTCTGCTAGGTCCGGTAATTGTTGGATGTAAGCCCATACTGTACATTGTGTTGATAAATTCTTCTGTCAAACTATGTTGTTTTGAGTTCATCAGATCTATATTGAAATCCCCACAGAATGAACTAACTTTATGAGTTAGTTTTGCTTACATTTATTTCCATCCAGTCCTTAAATAAGTCAATGTTCGATCCAGGGTGTTCTATATACACAGCTCACTACTATATTTTTCACATTGTCCAGACAGATTTCTATTGTAACACATTCAAATAAATCATCCACAGTTACTGACAGATTTTCAACAACCTTGTATTTCAAGCTCTTGTCAACATAAATTGCAACTCCTCCTCCTTTTTTCACCTTTCTATTTATATAATTTAATTCATAGCCATCCATGGTAAAATCCTTCCTTTCTCTTCACTGAGCCACGTCTCTGATATTGCCACAATATTGAATCGCTCCTTTAAATTGATGTAAATAATCTTTAATGTTATTAAAGTTTGCATAGAGACTTCTGCTGTTGAAGTGGATCATAGAAATATTGAAATCAGATGTGACCATTGTGTTAAACTGATCATCTGTGTCGTAACTACAGTCATTATTGATGGAGCTAAATAAATTATTATCAGTGGTCTATGTTATATTCTACGTCCCTGTGGGTTGTGATCTCAAAAACTTTCAGTTCCTGTTGTTCCTGTTTGTTGATCTTTTGATTCATGTTGTTGAATGTCTTGTAGCAGATGAGTATGATCCTTCAGTGTCCTACAGTTGTCTGATTGTTACTGTGACTCTCAGTTCATATATTCATTGATATTTGTCCAGTTCCATAATATTACGGATGTTAATGACCTTGGCTTCTTCAGGTGATCCGTTTAATTGATGAATATTTTACAGTTTGATGTCCAGGTGTTTTGAATCTTTTTCTGCTTTTTCATGTACCTTGCTTTCTGGCTATTTCCGCGTTCTCTTTTGTGAGGTGCTCGTTTATGTAAAATGTTCGTTCCTTTCAATTTCCTACCTTGTTTTAAACAGCGCAGTCTTGTGTTTTCTGTTCACAAACCTCATGATCAACAGCCGGTTTTGTCGCCGTTTTTCCTGGGCAGAGGGTAGCAGGTCTCTATGGTGTTGCAGTGTAGCTGAATTCCTTTCGACTGCATGAAGGCCGCTACTTGTTGCTCCGTGGATTCGTCTTCCAGCTCACTTCCACTGCTGTCCGTGGCCACTGCTCTCGCGTATGATCGGGGTTTAATGTGGAGTCCCGTGATGATCACGTCGTTCACCCGAGTATTCTGCTCCAGTTCCGACACTCTGCTCTCCAGATACGCCAGCCTCTTTTCCTTCTCAGCGTTCTGGATCCGCAGTGCTTTCACCTCCTCGACCAGGTCCAGAATGGTTCTTTGCTGCATCTTAACAGCAGAAATCTCTTCCGCCAAGAAATCCAGCGCTTTTTTAATTTCGTCCATCTCCTCAGTCTGCTGAGTTTTCTTGGGACCCATGATCCCGGCCGATGATCGTTGATTATGATCGTAGGAAAAAAAAAAAAACACACGTGGGAGAAATCCCTTTGTTCTCCCTGAGCGTGAGGGGCCTGATTGCTTCACCAGCCACTACAATATTAAGTTATGAGACTGGCAAATTCTCCTTTTTCGCACGAGCAGTTTATTCTCCAGCGGTAGTAACAAAAAAACAAAACCAAAAACAGCTCAAAACGCTAGCTCTAACTGAGTTTTAAGCAGAAACGAACTGGGAGCCTTTACTTGTGCGTCCTCACCTTACAGGAACCGGAAGTGAAAAAAAATTTCAATTTCAAATTCAAAAAAATCAATTCAAAGATTTTATTTGTCAGTACTACTATATATACGGGACATACGGCAGAAATGAAATACCGTTTCTCTTTCTTCCAGTGGTCTTTCTTCAAAAACAAACAAAAAAAAGGAATAAGGCTGGAAAAACAACAACAGCAGTCTATGTACAGTAATGCTACTTATAGCGCAAATAACGGTAAAAGATAAAACCCAGACATCCTATAGTGCAAATAAAGATAAAAAAATAAAACCCAGCAATCCTATATATGGAAAAGGTAGCGCAGTAATACTTTTAGTTACAAGTCTGATGCGGTAGTGTAGGTGCAGACAGTGACAGATTGGACTTCACATGATCAATATTGCAATAACAGACAGCAGCAGGTATGGCATTTGTGCAAATGGTTGCAGTAAGGTGCAGAGACATACAGCAGCAGATGTAGTACTGTTGGTGTGCCAGTCTTTCTGTGCCAACAGCTGAGATAAGTTACTGTGCGGGTGTGTGTTGCGGTCCAGGATTGGGAGAGGTGGTGGTGGCGCAGGAAGGGGGGGGGGGCAGAGTTCAGGGTCCTAATGGCCTGGTGAACAAAGCTGTTTAGCAGTCTTGTGGAGCGGGCCCAGAGGCTTTGCTACCTTTTCCCTGAGGGCAGGGGGCTGAAGATGGAGTGTGCGGGGTGGGAGGTGTTGCCTGTAATGCTGATGGCTCTGCGGGTGAGGTGGTTGAGGTAGATGTCCAAGAGAGAGGGGCAGAGGGGCACCGATGATCTTGCTGGCAGCTTTCACTGTGTGTTGTAGTGTCTTCCAGCAGGAGGCGGTGCAGCTTCCATACCACACTATGATGCAGCTGGTGAGGATGCGCTCAATGGTGTCCCGGTAGAATGAGCACATGATGGGGGGTGGGACTTGTGCTCTCCTCAGTTTGCGGAGGAAATGGAGGCAAGTTTGAGCCTTCTTGGCTAGTGATGTAGTGTTGTTGAACCAGGAGAGGTCCTCAGAGATGTGCACCCCCAGGAACTTGGTGCTGCTCACCCTCTCCACAGCTGCTCCATCGATGATCAGAAGGGTGGATGCTGTGGGTGTCCCCTCCTGAAGTAGACCACAATCTCCTTGGTTTTTCCCACCATTCAGGAGAGATTATTTGTCTTTTCGTCACTGGACCAGTTGACCTCATCTCATTTCTGTAGTTGGCCTCCACACTGTTGGTGATGAGGCCCACCACCATTGTGTCATTCACAGACTTGACGATGTGGTTGGTGTTGTAAGCTGGTACACAGTCATGGGTCAGCAGGGTGAAGAGCAGCGGGATGAGCATGTACCCTTGTGGGGCCCCTGTGCTCAGTGCGATGGTCTTGGAGGTGTTGCTGCCAGCCCCGCACGTTCTGTGGCCTCCCTGTAAGAAAGTTCAGCACTAGTTACAGAGAGAGGTTTTGAGTCCCAGGTGTCTGAGATTTTGTATTAGGTGCTGGGGAGATGATTGTGCTGAATGCTGAACTGAAGTCCAAGAACAGCATTCGCACGTAGGAGTTCTCTGAGTCCAGGTGGATGAAGGCTGGATGGACAGCAACAGCAATGGCATCTTCTGTGGATCTGTTTGACTTGTATGCAAACTGAGATGGGTCTTGGGAGGGAGGGAGGGAGGGAGGATGGACTTGATGTTCTGCGTGACCAGCCGCTCAAAGCACTTCATTATGATGGAGGTCAGTGCTACCGGCTGGTAATCGTTGTAGCTGGATGGGACGGGTCTTCTTGGGACTGGTATTATAACAGTCTTGAAACACGTTGGGTCAACAGCTTGACTCAGGGAGAGCTTGTAGATTTAATGCCAAAACAGGGTTTTGCGATGGCGCAGCACGTTAGTGAATCTGCCCCATAGTGAGTTGTATGAGAGGCTGGACACTAAGGAAGGAGAAAAGGACTTGTATTGACTGGCTTGACAGAGATCAAGCTGGAAAGGATGTAGAGCAGGTTAGGTTGATTAAGGACAGAAATGGTAAGTACTACAAATGATGAGAGTGTGTCGAAAAGGTGAAAGGAGTACTTTGAAGAGCTGATGAATAAAGAAAATGAGGAGCGAGAGGAGGATGGATGAAGGAAAGATAGTGAACAAGGATGTCCCGAGGATTAGCAAGGCAGAAGTGAGGGGAGCTTTGAAGAGCATGAAGAATGGAAAGGTGGTTGGTCCGGATGACATACATATGGAGGTATGAAGATGTTTAGGAGAGATGGCAGTGACTTTTTAACAGATTGTTTAACACAATCTTGGAGAGTGAGAGGATGCCCAAGGAGTGGAGAAGAAGTGTTTTGGGACCAATTTTCAAGGACAATGATGCTCAGAGCTGTAGTAACTACAGATGCATAAAGTTGATGTGCCACACTATGAAGATGTGGGAAAGAGTTGTTGAAGCCAGGTTAAGAGGAGAGGTGGCAATCAGTGAGCAGCAGTACGGTTTCATGCCAAGAAAGAGTACTACAGATGCAATGTTTGCTCTAAGAGTGCTGATGGAGAAGTATAGAGAAGGTCAGAAGGAGTTGCACTGTTTCTTTGTGGATCTAGAGAAAGCATATGATAGGGTGCCAAGAGAGGAAGTGTGGTACTGTATGAGAAAGTCAGGAGTGGCAGAGAAGTATGTGAGGATGGTACAGGACATGTATGAGGACAGCGAGATGGTGGTGAAGTGTGCTGTAGGAGTGACAGATGGATTCAAGGTGGGAGTGGGGTTACATCAGGGATCGGTTCTGAGCCCCTTCTTGTTTGCCGTGGTGATGGACAGGCTGACAGACGAGGTCAAGGTAGAAGTCTCTGTGGACCATGGTGTTTGCAGACGACATTGTGATCTGCAGTAAGAGTAGGGAGCAGGTGGAAGAGAACCTGGAGAGGTGGAGGTATGCTCTGGAGAGAAGAGGAATGAAAGTCAGTAGAAGCAAGGCAGAATACATGAATGTGAAGGAGAGGGAGGCAGGTGCAATGGTGAAGATGGAAGGAGTAGTGTCCGTAAAAGTAGATCAGTTTAAATATCTGGGGTCAACCATCCAAAGCAATGGAAACTGCTCAAAAGAGATGAAGAAGAGAATGCAAGCAGGGTGGAGTGGGTGGAGACGAGTGTCGGGTGATTTGTGAGAGGAAGGTAGCAGCAAGTGGGAAAGGGAAGATTTACAAGACGGTAGTGAGACCTGCTATGATGTATGGTTTGGAGATGGTGGTGCTGACAAAAAGACAGGAGGTGGAGCTGGAGGTGGCAGAGTTGAAGATGCTAAGATTTTCATTGGGAGTGACTAGGAGGGACAATATTAGAAATGATTATATAAGAGGGACAACTCACGTTGAGCAGTTTTGGAGACAAAGTAAAAAGGCAAAGCTGAGATGGTTTGGACATGTGAAGAGGAGGGATAGTGAATATATGGGACAAGGATGTTGAAGATGGAGCTGCCAGGCAAGCAGAAAAGAGGACGACCACAGAGACGATTCATGAATGTAGTGAAGGAGGGCATGGAGAGGGTTGATGTTACAGAGGAAGATGGAAGGGATAGGGTGAGATGAAGGCAGATGATCCGCTGTGGTGGCCCCTAAAGGGAGCAGCCAAAAACAGAAGAAAAATAAAATGTTCAAAATGACAGTTTGTCTTGACAGACTGCTGTCGTACACCACCACCTCTCCAATTTCCTAGTGAGGCCTTGCAAATAATAAAATTTTTGGTCCTCACCAAGTCAAAATATATATTACTCTCAGAAAGGGGATGTGTTGAAATTTGTCTTTGAAGGGTCTTCAGTGAGTTGTAGTCAGCACTACTGCAGAAACCAGTTGTTTTTTCTTAGCAGGATCTTGTCTTCTTTTGCAGTCTAGTGAGCACAGATTCCTGTAAAACTTCTAGATTTTAAAATTTCATTTATGGTGACTGAAATCATTGATATATCCTGGGTGTGTTTGACCCCAACAGGTTGGGGTGCGTCTGAATGAAGCTGATGATACAATGGCTGCCCTGTAACAGTTCTATAAAGGCACTATTGTTACCTTTCTCCTGATTGCAAATGTCTTAAGCCATCAGGTACTGAAAAATTGTACAGTACAAGAGAGGACCTCCATGTCCTCCATTGTCTGTAAAAAAAAATATGTAGTGCACTTGTAAACCAACTTTGAAAGCAGTATGAACAATTAGCATTTTGTCAAAAATAAAATTGTGTGATTGTGGGCACCCAGCACAATGCAGACTGACTCACGCTCAGCAGGGATTGCATACAAACAGAGAGCCCCTTGGGGGACAACCAGTTAATCACACAATTGATATGCATGGACTGATATCAATATGTAAATGTGCCTTGCATTCTTCTTTTGTCCTATTGTTATACATCCCCGGAGTAAGGAGAGGAGTCTGGTGCCAGTTAATCAAGCAATTGATGTGCACTGACGGTTATGTATATCAATATGTAAATGTGACATGCATTCTCTCTTGTCTGTATAAATGTGCTGACTTGACATGCCTAAGACAGCTCACTGACAACAGTGCACACACAGTACACAGTGCTGCTGTGTATCTCATGATGATGGAGGAATAAAACTGAAACCTTCAGCTCGCCGTATCATGCCTGAACTTATTTTGTTCCTCCACATGATCATATTTCCCCCACCAAAGCACCTCCATTCTTCTCATGCCCCAGTGCCGTTATAGCATTTGGCTGTCCTGTCACTGACTGTGAAGAAGGATTATTGCTTTATTGCCATCAGAGTCATGTCAGTCTGTAAGCAAACGCAATGTGTGCACACCACACACACACACGTGTGCACACACCCACACACCTACACACACAATATATATACCCGTATGCATACCCACACATACACACACATGCACGCAAATGCGCACACTCGCTCACTCACTCAGTCACACTAACACTGTCCACACACTCAAGCACGCATGCACACACCCCAGTCCACTCACTCACTCACTCACTCACTTATGCTCATTTACTCACTAACACTCGCACACTATCACACTAATTCACTCACTTGCTCACACACAACACACACACACACTCGCTCATACAATTCCAATTAAACTTTATTTGTATAGTGCCGTTCACAACAAAAGTCATCTCAAGGTGCTAGATACATAAGCACAAATCATAAGTAATTCAGAGGAGTGATGATAAATCAGTGGCGGTAATGCACCTGTAAGCTGGTTGCCAACCGCCAATTAAATCTAAACGAAGAAGAAGAATTCAGAGAAAAGCCCCAACGATCAGATGATCCCCTATGAGCAGGCACTAGACGGCAGTGGTAAGGAAAAACTCCTTTATGGGAAGAAACCTCCAGCAGAACCAGGCTCAGGGAGGGGCAGTCTTCTGCCACGACTGGTTGGGAGGGTGATACACTGTCACATGCTCTCACTCACTCACTCACTCACTCACTCACTCACTCACTCACTCACTCACTCACTCACTCACTCACACACTCACTCACTCATAAACCCGTGGTCCCCTCCCCAACCCATCATTCACCCATTCACTCGACCTCACAAACCTATCCCAAGGCACCACCCAGCAGACCAGCAGTGCCCGGCATCAACGCCAGCACCACATCCCAGGTCACCGATCAGGCCCCAAGCCCCTGGCAGAAGGAAGGCAGCAGGGGTGGAGGAAGACCTCCACTCCCCTGGTGTGTGAGTCATGATGAGTAAGTGCAATTGTGTGTTATGTGGGATTGAAGAGATCCTTGAAGTATTTCTTCCACCGCCTGACGATATCCCCAGTCGAAGTCAGCAGCGCCCCATCCACACCATACACAGTGTGGATAGGGAGCTGCTTTCCCCTCCTGAGCCACCGGACAGTTTGCCAGAATCTCTTTGAGGCTGACCAAAAGTCTTGTTCCATGGCTTCACCAAACTCGTCCCACACCTGAGTTTTTGCTTCAGCAACCACCTGAGCTGCATTCCATTTGGCCTGCCGGTGCACCTCAGCTGCTTCGAGAGTCCCACAAGCCAACCAAGCTCAGTAGGACTCCTTCTTAAGCTTAATGGCCCCCCTCACCACTGGTGTCCACCACTTGGTTCGGGGTTTGCCACCACAAGATGCATCTGCGACCTTGCAGCTGCAGCTCTGGGTAGCTGCTTCAACAATGGAGGTGGAGAACATAGCTCATTCAGACTCCATGTCTTCAGACTCCCTCGGAATGTGGTCAAAGTTCGTCCAGAGGTGGGAGTTGAAGTCCTCCTAGAAAGGGGCCTCAGCCAGACGTTCCCAGCACACCCTTACTACACGTTTGGGTCTACCAGGTCTGAATGGTATCCTCCTCTGCCATCGGATCCAACTTACCACCAGGTGGTGATCAGCTGACAGCTCTGCACCTCTCTTTACCCGAGTGTCCAAGACATATGGTCGCAGGTCTGATGACACGTAACAAAATCGATCATCAACCTGTGACCTAGGGTGTCCTGGTGCCAGGTGCACAAATGGATATCGTTATGCTTGAACATGGTGTTTGTTATGAACAAACTGTGGTTAGCACAGCAGTCCAATAACTGAACACCACTCAGGTTCAGATCGGGCTCCCCCTTCCAATCACCCCCTTCCAGGTTTCACTGTCGTTGCTCACGTGCACATTGAATTCCCCCAGTAGGACAATGGAGTCTCCAAGAGGAGCACTCTCCAGCACCCCAGTCAGAGACTTGAGTTACATGTACACTACCGTTCAAAAGTTTGGGGTCACCCAGACAATTATTTTGTGTTTTCCATGAAAAGTCACACTTATTTACCACCATGAGTTGTAAAATGAATAGAAAAATATAGTCAAGGCATTGACAAGGTTAGAAATAATGATTTGTATTTGAAATAATAATTTTTCCTTCAAACTTTGCTTTCGTCAAAGAATCCTCCATTTGCAGCAATTACAGCATTGCAGACCTAACATGATTGCACAAGGGTTTTCTAATCATCCATTAGCCTTCTGACGCAATGAGCAAACACATTGTACCATTAGAACACTGGAGTGATAGTTGCTGGAAATGGGCCTCTATACACCTATCTAGATATTGCACCAAAAACCAGACATTTGCAGCTAGAATAGTCATTTACCACATTAGCAATGTATAGAGTGTATTTCTGATTAGTTTAAAGTTATCTTCATTGAAAAAAGTGCTTTTCTTTCAAAAATAAGGAAATTTCTAAGTGACCCCAAACTGGGGTCTTGTTCACGAGTGAGGGGAAAATGGAGCGAGAGATCGACAGACGGATTGGAGCAGCATCTGCAGTGATGCGGACGTTGTACCGGTCTGTTGTGGTGAAGAGGGAGCTTAGTTCTAAGGCAAAGCTGTCGATTTACCAGTCAATCTACGTTCCTACTCTCACCTATGGTCCGAGCTTTGGGTAATGACCGAAAGAACGAGATCGCGGATACAAGCGGCTGAAATGAGCTTTCTCCGTAGGATTGCTGGACTCACCCTCAGAGATAGGGTGAGGAGCTCAGTCATCCGGGAGAGGCTCAGAGTAGAACCGCTGCTCCTCCACATTGAAAGGAGTCAGTTGAGGTGGTATGGGTATCTGATTAGGATGCCTCCTGGACGTCTCCCACTGAGGTGTTTCAGGCACGTCCCACTGGGAGGAGACCCCGGGGCAGACCCAGGACTCGGTGGAGAGACTATGTCTCCCAGCTAGTCTGGGAACGCCTTGGTATCCCCCTCTGAAGAGCTGGAGCAGGTGGCTGGGGAGAGGGAAGTCTGGGCTTCTCTGCTTGAACTGCTGCCTCCGCGACCCGGACCTCCGGAAAAGCGGTAGAAGATGGATGGATGGATGGATGGATGGACCCCAAACTTTTGAACGGTAGTGTATGTACTACTAAAATGCAATTAAAATTTGGGGGATGGTGTGGTGGAACACCTTGCTGCTACAGACAGCAAAGCCTCCACCACCCTCCACCCAAGCTCTCAGTGTCTATGGTGCAATTAAAATTGAGCTGAGGGTGGCTGTGCAGCGTAGCAAGTGAGAGACCCTCTCCACCAACACCCCACAGCACCCCCCCACCCCAAAACCCTAAGTAAATCAAATAAGATGCACTTCTATCTTCTGGTCGTCGTTACAGATCACTGAAGGTCAAAACCACCCGTCACAGGAACAGTTTCTTTCCTCAAGCCATCACTCTGATGAACTCCTAACATTCACCTAGTCCTACTTGTTGCTGTACTCATGACTTTTCATCCATTATTACATTGCACATAACTCTCACACTGCTTTTTACTTCATTCACATTATATCACTGAATCTGAGTCCACATTGAAATACTGTGTGATTGTATATTTTTTCATATATTTCTGCAAAGTGTGGTTAGTCCGAGTAAATAACTGCATATATTCCTGTATATATTTGCATCCTTTTATAGAAACGTGGACAGACTGTAATTTACTGTACATACTCTGGTTGTCATTGAATCCTTATTTAAATCCTTCACCTGAACAACGAGAGCAAGTTTTTAGCCAAAGTCAAATTCCTTGTATGTGTTGTGCATACTTGGCCAATAAAGCTGATTCTGATTCTGATTCTGATTCTGATTCTGTCCACCTGGACTGGGGGAGGAGAGGGAGGGCGGGGGATAGGTAAGACTGGGAGGGAGGCGGCCCTCGGACAGAGCCAGTCCCCTCCCAGAAGCCAGCTCCCAAATTGGGTCCCGAAGCCACCCCCACTCCCCAGATGCTAAGCCAGGGCAAGGGGCATCAGGCCAGGAAACCCAGGGCCCACCATCATCACAAGGAATTTTTTTTTTTTTTCGATTTTCTTCTGCAACGGTGTTATGTGGTTAGTGTTTACCAATGTTTTTCAGGGTTGTGTTTTCCCCCACAAGTATAACGAGTTGAGCCTTAGTGAACTCCAAACTCTCACGGAATTCCTGGCATTCTTTATGTAGTAATCCCACCAACCCAAGTCTGGCATCCATGTTGGAAAGTTTATTTTCAATAGAGGAGAGAATGTTACTAACCTCTGAGCTGCTTAAGGATTTTTGGGGTGGTGTTTGTGAGGAATTGGGGGGTCGGGGTCTTTTTGAAGAAGACGTGGGAATCAATGGAGGTTTACCGGTTGAGTCGCTAGGCTCCGCTGTGTTGCAAAAGCAGTGATAAAACTCGTCAATAAAGTCCTCGAGTTCTTCCCGCTCCATCCGGTGAAAGGTGAAAATGAGATAGGAGGGGGAAAAAAGAGAAAAATGGCTATTCAGTTAGTGAATTAACAATAGAAAAAGGTGAAAAAGTTTGTTTACGCCTGGCTGATGTGAGTCGCCATCTTGGGTAGTGCACACACATACTCATGACATCTCACGATCACAGTGTCATCCTTTCTCCATAATCATCAAAATTAAAGGAAACAAACACTATCACTCTATGTGTAATGAACAAACTTTGTGAATTGAATGAGTGAAATAAATTAGCTTTTCAATGGTATTCTAACTTATTGAGATGCACCTGTAAATAAAGTTGAATTGAACTGAATTGAAAATACATTTACAAACCAATTGTGATTGTGTGGTGGGCACAAAAATTTAGTGAGAATTTTACAAAGAGCAGGAACTTCGATCATACAACACCACCTCGTAAAAGGAAGCATCTGATTAGTGCTTTGATGAAAAGCACTATAAAGCCGATGGCAGAGCTGTTCATTGGATGACACATCTTGAACCCACAGAACATGAATGAGTGTTTTACACTTTGAACAGGCGAGAGAGTGTACAGCCTGCAGCCCACTGAAACTCAACCGCATTTAGGGGTCATGCTTACTCTAAAAGCTCGCTTTCATCCCAGATTTTACACAGCCAGTGACATTTTCCCAACACGGAATTATGAAACAGTAAACTGAAGTGATAAACGTTATTAGGTGCCTTAGTGGCGGACTTTGTGGATGCTGATGAAAGCAGTGATGGGGATGAAGAGTGAACGGGAGCCTTCCATTCACTTATGTCACCAGAACCTCCAGGAAGACTTCCCCCTGTTACAAGCTCTCCAAGTAAAGCGAGACAGAATGAGAGACGCTCAACAATTCTCTTTAAACATATGGACTCTTTTAGGAGTGTTCCAAGCTGTAAAATGTGTGTTTGGCTTTTCTCATCAGCTGGGTCATTTTGTAGGACGTTGACTGGCTTAGTCATTCTCTCTAGCCCAATATTATTCTTTACTTTTCCCCCAAAAAATTACCACAACATATTATGATGTAATGTAAAAATGGATCAAATTGGCCCATTAAAATCCTCTAACCTCAGCTTAAACCCTCTGTCACTGAAGGAAATGCTTGGTGCTTAACAGTAATGGTGAAAGAATGTGGATGGGGCACTATAATGAAGCCATCAGCATGGCATTACAAGAGGAGAAAAGGAAAAGGGTTTTTATGATTTCCTTTGAAAAATTTATTCCAATTTATAAGAGGTCCTGCAAGGGTGTCGTATACAGTTCCCCCTCTTAATACTAAATCTTTTCGGCAGAAGCTTTTAAAACTTCAAATGCAGTTAGATCTCCTTACACATGTCATGCTATAGCCTATGCAGCCCCCTTTTCCTGTTAGGCCAGGCTGGCGTGCCTCAAACCTGCATTTCATGGATATGAGGAGGTTTTCTTTTTAATTCCAGTCAGAAAACAGAAGAGCAGCCCACTATAAAAATGTTGCCTGGATTTTCCATCAGTCCTGTGGTCAGGCTGGGCATGGCTCAGGTCGCTTCACATTGGACCAGTCCTCAAAGCTGCATAATTACAGTAACTGAGAGGAGATCTGTTGTGCATCCTGATCCTAGCTATAACTTGATGTTTTGTTTTTTCATTCTCTTCAGGTGGCAACTCTTCTCTGCCGTCCACTTGAGGCAGTATCATGGCAGCATTCACTGGCATTTGTGAGAATTCTTGACTTGCAGTAATGTAGCAAGGGTTTCATTCCTGTTAGTGCCGTCTGTTATTAGGTCATCAATTAGACATTTGAAATGAGATTAAATTTGCCATCTAGCCTATTGAACACTCACTAATCAACTTCTTTTAAGCTATGGGCTATTTACGAGGGGGGCTGAAAAGTTCATAGGCTGAAAAGTTCATAGTGGTCAAATTTGACCAAATGTGGTTTATTTTTCAACATAGTTTCCCCTTCAGTCCACACACTTCTTCCATCGGTCTGGAAATGCTTGGATCATTGCAGTTGAAAAAGAAACCACATTTGGTCAAATTTGACCACTATGAACTTTTCAGCCCCCCTCATAGATTTTGTTAGGATAGAATCACTGCCATACCCCTTATACTCATGGTGCAGCAAATCTACAATGGTGCATAAAAGTTAAAACTCAAATATCTTAGCATCCAAACCTTGGACATATATACATTAGTATATACTGTATGTGTTAGGCTAACCAGTCCCTCCAGGATTTCGCAGGATGTTTTTATGATTGTTGCAGCCCAAAAAGTCTGAATTTGCTGGAGCTTTTTTAAAAAAAGTTGAGGTAAAAGTTGTGATGTTTTGAGAGGTTTTGTTGCACTAAAAGTTGTGGGAAGAATTACAAATTTTAAAGCAGATGTTTTTGTTTTGTTTTTTTTCCAGTTTATTGCAGTGATATTCTATATAACAATACAAGGAAAGCACAGGATAGTCAAAAATTTCCTATTACAATGATTTGTAAATTAATCAGAAACTTCTGATTCCTATAGGCCCTTAGAATAGAGGGTTAGTATTAATGAAAGCGCTTTGAGTGGTCTTTGTGACTAGAAAAGCGCTATATAAGTGCAGGTTAGTTAGTTAGTTAGTTCTGCTATACAGAAAAACTCTTGTGCAACAACAAATACAGACTTTAGCACAATATCCATTGCAACAGCTAAATTGCATTGATGTTAAAGAGTATAGATTTGGAAATTATTTGCAGCACCTTTATTTGAAGACTTCCTACGGTCCCCAACCACTTGGTACTGAGCGGAGAGGAAAAAATAAATACTTTATTCTGTTACTCTGTATTGTCTGTTGGAGTGTGTGTTTTTCTCAAAAAAAAAAAAAAAATTACAGACAATATTCTCTCTCTTTCCGTGCCTAACTCCTACCTGTCTGTCTGCTGTGCATCTTGACACACACACTCTTGCCTCTTCAGAGACACATCTTTCATTGTGTGTGTGTGTGGGGGGGGGTCCATTTTCCAGATTGGAGATTCACAGCTTTAAAGCTCACTGACAAGATGTAGTAATGACTTTAACTCTAAAGATGTATAAAATGTTCAAACACTGGCTATAGTGTTAGATTTGCTCGTTTTGTTTGTTGTTTTATGCCATTTGTCCTCACACGCGCTCCTGCGACGGGGTGCCTTTAAGGCAGGCGGACGTTTTTCAACACAAACCCAGTTCTTCGTACATGCTGTCGGGATGGAGACGTGGCAAGACGTCCACCGGCAGGCTGGGAGAGACGGATGAAGGGACGGTGTTGTTAACCTCACAGGTGAGTGTTTTTTTCAGTCACACACTCTGTTTTTGCTGATGTGTTTCGTTAATACTCACTGTAAACACGGAAGTGAACGCGGTGCAGCGACGCATTTGATTGGTTAGACTGAGCATTTTAGCACCAGTCAGAGACAAATTTGATTGGTGAAATTGGCGGAAGTTGACGAGGATTGGCCAAAATTGCGGGAGAGATGCGGTGACTAGACAAAGTTGCAAGGTCGTGCATTAGTTGTGCTGATTGGGTGATTTCGCGTGAATTGACACTATCGCAATATCGCAAAATCCTGGAGGGACTGTCTAAGAAGATGATGCTCATTTTCCAGCATTTAACATGTCCCATCACCCGCAAGGGCTGCTGCAAAATGGAAAGCCTGTTTTCTTCTTTTTAGAAATTTTAATACACCGACAGATGCTGCAACCCGAAAAGAATTAAGCAGAAGAAGATGGATAGATGGATGGACAAATGCTGCCTAAATCGTCATAGTGTGACAGGGCCCTTAGTGTGTTGCCAGCGTTCACAACTTATGCCCAACGATAGTCTAACTTATGTATAGCACAGTCATGCCAAACTGCCATCGCCTCCCGATCCATGAATCCTGGCTGTGCACAAAGATGAAGGCACCATCATCTTGGTTTAACCGAGATGATTCTCCCCTCCAAAGACCATCACACGGCAGAGGGCGTGATCGACCTTGCAGAGCTGTCAAATCTGTCAGGTCGGTCACGCCTGCGGAAAGGATAAAACAGCCGATGTGACACATCACGAACATCAGATGACAGTCGAAACATGTAAAGGTATGAAGCATCTCCTTACTTTGTCTGAATAGAAGAACAAGACCAGTTTGACATGGACATCTGCTCACCATGGAGTCTTAATGGTTTCCTCTTGTGAACCAACACTTCCAATACACCATTATACGGTAGCTGTTAGATAGAAACACGTTCAGTAAGTTACACATAGGTTCAAAGAGTGTTACTCATAGGTTAGAAATACGTTTTGGGTACACTAGACATTATCTCGACATATTTCGACTTATGAGTAACTTACAAGTAATATGCGTGAACAATCGCATAACTTACATACAACTTATGGCCCGCTTATGCGGAATGTATAAGCCATACGCTGGATATGTCGAAAAATTTTTAGACGACCTTGCCGTACTACTACATATACCAGCGTGCTCTTAACTTATACAAAACGTATCCTTAACTTATTAGACGTAAGTCAGCATATTCACCAATTTTTTTTAAACGTCTGCATATGCTGCCTAATTTGTCAAGGTGTGACAGGAGTTTAACAAAGTGACAGGATTATATTTTTTTCATAATATTTTCCATTAGTAGCCATTGCAGATTTGCAAGAGCACAGAAAAAATAAAAATTGCAACAGCTGTCACCTTTAAACTGAACATATGCCCATAGTTGACATAGTTTGTAAAAAAAGCTTCCAGGCACAGTTGGAAATAGCAATTTAAATTTGACATAAAAACCCAGTCTGCAGCTCTGTGACCTTTGTCTTTTTATGTATTAATTTTGATCTAACAAAAACCAAGAACACAAAGTGTTCAAATGCTTTGTTTTTTAAGGTAAAATTACTGCTTTTTTCCAGCTTGCAATGCAGAGCAGTGTGAACCTCAGCAGATACAACAGTAAAAAATATTCAATATACTAGTGCATCTCAGTAAAGTAAAATATGATTGGTAAGTTAATGTCAAAAACTAAAACTATAAGCATCAAAATTAATCAGAAAAGCTTGAAATCATGAATAATGAATTTATGAAAGTTAATATTTTTGAATTACTGTATATTGCAAAGAAACTCTTCTGTAGATCGCCACCTTATTGTTGTGGAGGGGTTTGCATACCCTTGTGATCCCAAGAGCAATGCTGTCAAGGACAGCAGGCCTGTGGGGTCCCCCCATGGCAAACCGGTCCTGGGTGAAGGGTCAAACCAGGAGCAGTCCAACAGATCTACAGTGGTGTGAAAAAGTGTTTACTCCCTTTCTGATTTTTTTCTCTTCTCACTCTTAAATATTTCAGATCATCATCCATCCATCCATCCATCTTCTACCGCTTTTCCGGAGGTCAGGATCGTGGGGGCAGCAGTTCAAGCAGAGAAGCCCAGACTTCCCTCTCCCCAGCCACCTGCTCTAGCTCTTCAGTGAGGATACCAAGGTGTTCCCAGACCAGCTGGGAGACATAGTCTCTCCACCGAGTCCTGGGTCTGCCCCGGGGTCTCCTCCCAGTGGGACGTGCCCGAACACCTCAAGTGGGAGGCGTCCAGGAGGCATCCTAATCAGATGCCCATACCACCTCAACTGACTCCTTTCAATGTGGAGGAGCAGCGGTACTACTCTGAACCTCTCCCAGATGACTGAGCTCCTCACCCTATCTCTGAGGGTGAGCCCAGCAATCCTATGGAGAAAACTCATTTCATTTCATTTCTCATCCAGTGGGCTCACCACCTGCAGGAGGGATCATGGGGGTCCGGTGCTATGTGGATTAGGTGGCGGTCAAAGGCGGAGACCTTGGCGGACTCATCCCAAGTTTTCAGATCATCAAACAAATTTAAATATTAGGCAAAGATAACACAAGTAAATACAAAATGCAGTTTTTAAATGAAGGTGTTTATTATTAAGGGAAAAAAACATCCAAACCTACATGGTCCTGTGTGAAAAAGTGATTGCCCCCTAAACCTAATAACTGGCTGGGCCACCCTTAGCAGCGACAACGGCAATCAAGCATTTGCAAAAACTGGCAATGACTCTTTTACAGCACTGTGGAGGAATTTTGGCCCACTCATTTTTGCAAAATTGTTGCAATTCAGCTACATTGGAGGCTTTTCGAGCATGAGCCCCCTTTTTAAGGTCATGCCACAGAATCTTAATCAGATTCAGGTCAGGACTTTGACTAGGCCACTCCAAATTCTTCATTTTGTTTTTCTTAAGCCATTCAGAAGTGGACTTGCTGGTGGGTTTTGGATCATTGTCCTGCTGCAGAACCCAAGTGCACTTCAACTTGAGGTCACGAACAGGTGGCTGGACATTCTCCTTCAGGATTTTTTGGTAAACAGCAGAATTCATGGTTCCATTTACCACAGCAAGTCTTCCAGGTCCTGAAGCAGCAAAACAACCCCAGACTATCACACTACCACCACTATATTTTACTGTTGGTATGATGTTCCTTTTTTGAAATGCTGTGTTACTTTTATGCCAGTTGTAATGGGACACACACCTTCCAAAAACTTTTGTCTCGTCAGTCCACAGAGTATTTTCCCAAAAGTCTTGGGGAACATCAAAATGTTTTCTAGCAAAACTGAGACAAGCCTTTATGTTCTTTTTGCTCAGCAGTGGTTTTCGTCTTGGAACTCTGCTATGCAGACCATTTTTGCCCAGTCTCTTTCTTATGGTGGAGTCATGAACACTGACCTTAACTGAGGCAAGTGAGGCCTGCAGGTCTTTGGATGTTGTTGTGGGGTCTTTTGTGACCTCTTGGATGAGTCATCACTGCATTCTTTGGGTAATTTTGGTCGGCCAGCCATTTCTGGAAAGGTTCACCACTGTTCCATGTTTTCACCATTTGTGGATAATGGCTCACACTGTGGTTCGCTGGAGTCCTAAAGCTTTTGAAATGGCCTTATAACCTTTTTCCAGACTGATAGATCTCAGTTACTTTTTTTCTCATTTGTTCCTGAATTTCTCTGGATTGCAGCATGATGTCTACCTTTTGAGGATCTTTAGGTCTACTTCACTTTGTCAGGCAAGTCCTATTTAAGTGATTTCTTGATTGAGAACAGGTGTGGCAGTAAGCAAGCCTGGGTGTAGCTTGAACTCAGCTTTCCAAAGATGTGAAAAACCACAGTTAATTTATGTTTTAACGGGGGCAATCACTCGGAGACGCCGGGGAACAGAGACAGTGACAGCCGGAGCACACCCGAGAAACTGCGGGACTCATGGCTGAGGGAATTAATGGAAAGGACGAATTACCTGGTCGGAGCTCACACGATCACGTCAGCAGCAACGGTCAACAAAGCACTCAGAGTAACAGCGAACATCTGAGGACATCACAGTAGGGCGTGGGAAAACAATCAAAACAACAAGTGACAGCTGTGCAACCCGCGAACAGAATCTGACTGCCAGAAGCTGCACAGCACTGTCAAAATAAAAGTACAGACCGGAAACTAAATAACAACACAAGAATAAGATAACACAACCCCAACGACTGTAAATAATAGACAAAAAGGATAAGAGATACAGATGACTAACAACAGACAGAAACCAAATATAGCAGGTAATAATGAACAAGGAAATAAACTACATGAAAAGACTAAACTCAAAACTGGAGAATGGGCACAGGATCATGGCAGTCTGGGCTTTGTTGCTTGAACTGCTGCCCCCAAGACCCAAACTCCCAGATAAGCAGTAGAAGGTGGATGGATGGATATTGAAAAACAAACAAACAGGGAACTAGGAACAATGCTATTTTTTTTTAGATTTCTATCTTCTTTCCAATCAACATTCATGATGAATAGGTAGTTACGTACGGTATATTACAATGAACTGTGGGTAAGTCACTTTGGAAAAGTGTAAAGAGACGTGGTATTATGTAGTCATACAATGACGCTGAAGCACTGAATTTTCTTATGCCACTTGGCTCTTGAACTAACCTTCAAAATACACAATGAATGATAAAATGAAAAACAAATCAAAAATAAAATATCTGCATCTATGTCCTTGTTTTATTGTACAGCTTTCAGTTTTTGATTGTCGAAAAACACGGGTATATTCCCTGAAGGAAATTTAACTTAACACAAAATGCTGTGCTCTACTGTAGATGAATGTGCAGCCCGCTCCTAATCCAGGTAAACCTTCAGGGTTCTGCATTGGGAGTCTTTATTGTGCTGATGGGGATTTTGCTGCAGGAGATCAGAACAGATAATTTTCTTTTTCCTATCAAGTTTTCATATATGAAACCTGCAGCTGTTGTGAGTGTGCAGTAGAAACAGCACCAGCTATAGAGCCTAGCTTAGCTCACCTATGATATAGCAGGGCAAAATGGGCATTAAGGTATTGGTTATAGAGGAGCAAATCTGAATAAGGATATCAGAGCTCCAGTCTGCTCCAATTCTCAGCCTGAAATTGTTGCAGTGTAGCGAGGTTGTGAAATCATACGAATTATTCCTAATCTCATAGCTTTGGAAGCATGACATCTTTGGAAAGCATATATGTTTAGCATAATAACACAAGTAACAGGTGCATTAAGATAAGAAAATATTGAGATAAATGCTTGAGTAATCTAAGTAATAAGAATCTTTTTACTTAAATTCACCTTGAAGCCTTATGGCTGTTAGCACTGCTGAAACTGAAAACTGAAGCTGTGTATCACTGAATAGCACGAACATGACTGGGAAAAGCACTGCTAGTCTCTCCTGGCTGCAGTTCAGCAGTACACAACATTCCATACACTGACATTTTTCCCACTAAGATTGTTATTCTTCTAGAATGACACAAAGTGACATGATTCTGAGTGAATGTGGCACTTTATCTTGCCTGCTGTTGCTCACTGTTACTGCCCCCCCAGGAGTCTGTGAGGAACTGATTAGCAGTTGCTGGGTGATCATCTCCACCTGTGACAAACTGGCACCTCACATTATAACATTTGGGAATGATTTGTTCAAATGCACTAGTTCTTATGTGTGATGGGTACTGTACTGATTCACTTACCACAACTGTACTGAGTCACTTATGAAAAGGTGGCTCCAACTGCGTGCCAAATCCACAGCATCTGAATCTTGCACACTTCATTGATTGACAGCTCTCCTAGCCCATCTGCAGCCTTTTACAGCGATGCAATCCCAGGGCTGTTTTTATTGCATGACTCATCCATGAAAGGCCAGTCCTGGATGAAAACTGATCCAACATGGCGCCGCCTTGACAATAAACCTCCTCTAATATCTTAAAAACAAAGCAGTGAAAAGTGATTCTGAATCAGAATCAGAATCAGAATCAGATTTATTGCCATTGTTCATGTAGTACACAAACTAGGAATTTGTCTCGGTGCAATGCTGCAACATTAAACATGATAAAATAAAAGAAATAAACTATACATGAAAGTCCTGATGCAAGAAATATATCATTTAGTTGCTGAATCTGTTTTTATTTGACACACACATTTGCTTGTGACAGTACATTTTTTGGCTAAAAATGTGCTGCGATGGGCCCAGTGTTCCACATCAATGAAGCAGAGAGGAGAAAGTGTATGCTGATACCCTGCCTGTTCTTTACTGAATCACTGACTGGGTGATTTCCCCTGAGCTCCTTCAGGTGCGTTCACACCAAACGTGAATGGGCAGTGTGAATCCATACAAAGTCAATGGAAAGATGCGAGAACATGTGGAATTGTGCATTTGTGCCCGAAGCTAGCTAGCTAGCTAGCTGCTAGCTTTGAGATTCTGCCGTCACCGGAGTAAAAGTATCACCATTGCAGAGTAAACTAGTTTGAAAATGAGACTCACTCACCTGGAGACAGGAGGGCCAGGAGCTCTTCAGCTGAATCGGGATTTCGGAGTTATTTACCCACGGTTTCTTGCCACAGACATGCTAGCAAGCTTGCAACGTAAACACCCATCATCTTTTGACGTTTTGGAGGCTGAGACAACATTTTCAGGTGAGCCCCCCATCGGATAATGTAAACCTAAGCATGATGTTATTTTGGGATTTTCCACAGCAGGTTGAACACAGCTGCAGAAATTATAAAGGCAACTTCGCCTGTCTGCATCTCACTCAGAAGGGGAATTCATGTCTGTTCATGTGTTTACATTGAGTTATAATGTAATTGTGCCGCACGAAAAATTCGCCCTTTTGCGTTTTGTGTGAATGCACCTTTGACATGCTGGTGTCCCACCCGCAGGACGTTTTAATATTTCTGCTGCATCACAGTGAAGTGTGGTAAACATGTTTAGAGTCTATAGTCATGCTTGACATCATTTGAAAGCTTAGAATTTCATCTATTTGGATATTAAAACAGATTTGAGATACAATCATAACACTGGAATTAAATAGCGTATCAAACAAGTTAGCACAACATTTACTCACCAATGAAGCTTTCTTGGAATTCTGTAATTAATGATAATCCAGCAAATATGGTCCAGTTTTATTGCAAAAGGTCAGATAGATCTATTTGAGAAAGATTTATTGTCTGTCTAGGTGATTACAGGGGCAGTGCCCATAAAATCACAGCATTATTTGAAATCCAACTGGCTAACTTCCTGCTTTTTATTGTTTATGTGCTATAAAAACTATATTTCCCATAGCAATAGTGATGTAAACAGAAGCCCAAAAGACTCATGTGACAGTCTCGATTTGATTGATACCTCATTTGACTCAATAAGCATTTCTTTTGTGTTTTCACAGCTTTCAATACTCAATGAGTGCCTAGTTTGCCCGAAGGACCAGCCCCACAGCTAACACGAACAAAATGAGCCAGTTGCAGCTGAGGGTGCTGATTATGGATGTGTCATGTAGCCAGTTAATTTCTGAAATAACAATACCTGATAGGGCTGGGTTCGTCACAAATGCCCCTATAAAGCCCGTGCATAATGCTTGGTTGCTTCTACAAAGCTGAGTCACTTCTACCAACCTTGTGTCTAGTGTTTGTACTAAACTTACTCTGTGTCATTACCACTGACCGTGTATCTGGATATGGGGCACGATAGCCGTGAGTGTCACCTTCCATTAGAGCCCAAGATGACACTTCTATGTTGAGGCATTCAAACGTTGTAAAAGTTTTTCCAAGGTATATGCCAAACTGTGCCAACCTGTGCAGAGGTTGGCATAGTTCAAAAACGCCTGGTTGCAACCTGAGGGGAAAAAAAAAACTAATATATTCATTATTTGTGGTATTGTTACAAAATTTTGACCTGAACTTGATAACACTTGGTCCTACATTCCTATTGTGGTTTCCAGCCAGTATCTAACAGCTGTATGTTATTTTCAGGCATCTGTGTTTAAAAAACAGGCACATTTTATTTTCTTCAAATTTAGTATGTTTACACCACTGCTATTCAGTGGCAGAAGCACTTAGAGGGATTCTAACAGTTTTGCCAAAGAATTTAGTGTGTTTTCTTTCGAATGAAACCAATCCCATGAATATACTGCAAATGGTTGAAGAACAACTTTTGATTTACTTTGAGTATGTTATTTTTCTTGTAAATTTGCTACTTTTAAGATAAGATAAGATAAAATAAGATAAGCCTTTATTAGTCCCATCCATCCATCCACCCCACAATGGGGAAATTACAGGATTGCAGCAGCAAAGGGATAGCAGCACTCAGAGCAATAGTAAATAGGATGAGATAAGAATAGGTTAGCCCAAGCAGTAAATAAATATACATACAGTGGTGTGAAAAAGTGTTTGCCCCTGTCATGACTAAATACTGAGGAGGCTTAAGAGCAGGGCAAACCACTTCAGATGAACACTCAGACACGGGAAGAAAGTTTAACACCACTTTAATGAAACCCAAAATACACAAATATGCTAACTTAATAAACATAAACACACAACACAACTAATGAAAAACCCGAACAAATGTTAACTTAAATATAACGAAGACAGGTGCACACTAGAGCCACATGTAGCCTGAAAGAGAGGAGAGGAGAAAGGTGATTAATGACTGAGATTATGAAGCGGGGAATGATAACTGAGGAGGAGAGTCTTACTACACAAGCTGAGGGCCCGACAGTGAACTCCAGCGTGGAACATAAAGGGGAGAGACTGGAGACTGCAGGGTGAAGATGAGAATGAGGAGATGACTGGGTGACCTGGGTGAAGATGCTGTTGTCTTGGAGAAGATTGGTACAGGCGAGCGCACACAGCCCCGGAGACACACTGCTGGAGTGGAAACAAACCTGAGGAGAAGAAGACACAGGAGGTAAGATAACAGGATAAACAAATTTGCCAAACAACATAGACTGGAGTTGCTCTGGCAGCAATACTCAGCGATCCAACAGCGAGCTCTTCACACACTGGTAGATCAGGAAGCAGCAGGTGTGTCAGTCACGCAGGTGCGCTGATGAGCTCTGGAGCTGGGAAACACAGAAACAGGAAGGGAGGGAGGAAGCACGCTTGCCTGATCTTCACTGTGCCCCCCCCCTCAAGGGACGCCTCCTGGCAACCCTCCGGGCTTCTGGGGATGCGCCCGATGGAAGGCCCGTATCATGCCCTTGTCGTGGAAGTGGGACCCGGGGATCCATGACTTCTCCTCCAGTCCATAACCTTTCCAGTGGACCAGATATTGAAGGCCCCGGCCCCGACGGCGAACGTCCAAGATCCTCTGGACGGTGTAGGTGTATGGTTGTTGATGATCCGGGGAGGAGGAGGGGGCTCTGGAGGAGGGCACAGGGGGCTGGCAGAGAGGGGTTTGATCTGGGAGACGTGAAAAGTTGAGTGAATGCAGAGAGCCGGGGGCAGATCCAGCCGAATGGTGACATCATTTATGATGCAGGAGATGATATACAGACCCAGATAGTGGGGAGACAGTTTCCGTGATTCTGTCTTCAACGGCACCTGTTCAGCGGATAACTAGACCTTCTGCCCCAAGGTGTACTTTGACGCCGGCGCACGTCTGCGGTTGGCATAAATGCGGTTCCGCTTGTTCGAACAGAGAAGGGCCACCTGAGTGGACCTCCAAAGACGGCGACAGCGGCGCACGTGAGCCTCCACCGATGGCACAGTGATCTCCCTCTCCACCATGGGAAGTAGCGGTGGTGTGTACCCCATGGAAGCCTCAGAGGGCATAAGTCCGGTAGCGGAGGAGACGGCCGTGTTGAGCGCGTACTCCACCCAGGTCTGATGAGAACTCCAGGTGGAAGGGTTGCAGGATGCCACACACCTCAGGGTGGCCTCCAAGGACTGGTTGACATGCTTGACCTGACCATTGCTCTGCGGATAGTAACCAGAGGTGAAGCTGACGGTGGTACCCAGGGATCAGCAGAAGGCTTTCCAAACCCGCGATGTAAACTGTGGCCCTCGGTCTGACACAATGTCCATAGGAATGCCATGCAGACACATGATGTGGAAGAAAGTAGGCTGGCAGTCTCAGCAGCAGAAGGGAGTTTAGGGAGGGGGACTAAATGAATGACTTTGGAGAAATGATCAACAGTGGTGAAAATGACTGTATTACCCTGGAACGGAGGGATGCCCGTGACAAAGGCGATGGCACTGTGGGACCAAGGATGAGTAGGGGCAGTGAGGGGATGAAGGAGAAGGGTAACAGCCTGATTTATTGGTGACACAGTTTTGACAAGCCTTCACATAATCCATAATGCCCTTTCTGAGAGACGACCACCAAAACACACACTGCAGCAGCTCGATGGCAAGGGAAATACCAGGATGACAAGCAAAAAAGCTGGTGTGCCAACACTGGATGATGTCACTGCATAGGGAGGAGGGAACATACAACCTGTTGAGCGCCTTCCTCGGGGGTGGGTTCCACAGACTGGGCCTGCCGGACCCTCTGATCAATATCCCAAGTAAGGGTTCCCAGAATACAGGAAAAGGGCAGAATAGTGCCTGGGAGTGGGGCAGCAGCTGCAGGGGGGAGGGCAGAGGAGGAGTCAGAGGAAAACTGTCATGAGAGAGCGTCAGGTTTAACATTGCATGACCCTGGGCAGTATGTAATAGAAAGATTGAATATAAGGAAAAATAGGGCTCACCGAGCTTGCCAGGAATTCAACTGTCTGGCAGATCTGAGGTACTCTAAATTTTTGCGACCTGTCCAGATAATCACCAGCTGACTAGCTCCCTCCAACCAATGCCTTCACTCCTCCAGCGCTAATTTAATGGCCAGCAGTTTGCAGTCCCCTACGTCATAATTTCTCTCTGCTGGGGTCAGCCGCCGAGACAAAAACACGCACAGGTGGAGCTTCTAATCGGAACCAGAATGCTGTGAGAGCACAGCGCCCACCCGCAAATCAGAAGGATGCACCTCAACCATGAACTAGGCTTGGCGGTCAACCTGCGCCAAAATGGGCACGGTGGTAAATTTATCTTTGAGTGCTGCAAAAGCCTGTCCAGCAGCCTCAGATCACTTGAACAAGCTTTTGTTTTGGTGGAAGTGAGCAGTGAGTGAGTGGTAGAGCGGTTTTGCTGTAATCATGGATGAACCGGCGGTAGAACTTGGCAAAACCCAGGAAGCGTTGTAGCTCCTTCCTGGTTTGGGGAGTCGGCCAGTCTACTACCGCCTGTATTTTAGCTGGGTCGGCCTTTAACGTGCCCCTGACCACAGTAAACTCCAGGAAAGAAGTGGAGCAGGTGGAAAACTTACACTTCTCAGCTTTTACAAAAAGCTGATTTTCAAGCAGCTGCTGCAGGACAGTACAGACGTGGGCTACGTGTTCCTCTAGTGTGTGAGAAAAAAATCAAAATATCATCTAAGTAAACAAAAACGAAATTGTTCACCATGTCCCAAAGAACATCATTGATTCATCGCTGGAAGACGGCAGGGGTGTTGGTCAAGCCAAAAGGCATGACCAGATACTCAAATTGACCCAGATGTGTTTTAAACGCCATCTTCCACTCATCCCCCTTGTGGATACGCACCAGGTGATAGGCGTTCCGGAGATCAAGCTGAGTGTATACCTGTGCCTGTTGGAGGTGTTCAAAAGCCAAATTAATGAGGGGCAACGGGTACTTATCCTTAACGGTGATGCCATTAAGCTCGCGATAGTCAGTGCACGGCTGCAGAGACCTATCCTTTTTACCCACAAAAAAGAACCCCGTGCCAAGAGGGGTGGACAATGGACGAATAAGACCGGCACTGAGGGAGTCTTTTATGTAGCTCTGTATCATCTCCCTCTCCAGCCCAGATAAATTGTAGAGCCAGCTGGATGGCAGCTACGCACCCGGAAGGAGGTCAATAGCACAGTCATAGGACTGGTAAGGTGGTAACGAAAGGGCCCTTGACTTGCTAAAGACTTCCCCTAAGTCATGATAGATCTTGGGCACGTGGCTGAGATCCGTCGGCTCAGCCGGAGGGGAGGAGATAGGGAGAAAAGCCGAGCATGTGGCTGAACGGAGACATGATGACAAGCAAAGTGGTGGTGGTGGTTAGCACTGCGGCAGCACAGCAACTCACCCTTGGCCATGGGATCCCTGGTTCGATCCCAGCCCCTGACCAACAGTGATCTGTGTGGAGTTTGCATGTTCTCCCCGTGTCTGCGTGGGCGTACTCCGGGATTTCTCCGGTTTCCTCCCACAGGCCAAAAACATGCAGGTTAGGTTAATTGGAGACTCTAAATTGGCCCTAGGTGTGAATGTGTGTGTGAATGGTAAAGGGATAGCGCCGTACCGTGGCTGCTTCATCCATCCAGGTGGATGCCCTCAATTTCCCCTCTGGGGATCAATAAAGTATACAAAATCAAAAAAAAAAATGGGCTCCAGGAAGAAATAGAGCCCTGGTCCCATTTAATAATAGGATTATGTTTGTGAAGCCACGGATACCCCAGAATCACGGGAGCAGATGATTACGGAAGCACGAAGAACTGGATAGTTTCGTGATGGTTACTGGACAAAATGACCGAAACAGATTCAGTTTGTTGGTTAACTGCTGCGAGCCTACAACCAGACAGAGTGGAAACGTTAACAGGTGTCGGGAGGTTCTTGGTGGGAATCTGGTGGATTCCGAAGTGGAGCAAAACTTTATCCATCAGGTTTTTGATCCAAGAATTTCAAAATTTTGCTCCGCTCCGGAATCTACCAGAGTGGAGGTTTTGCACTCGGCCTGTGGTAACTGGATGAGGGCTGGAAGTGTGAAACAATAGTGGAATTTTGAGGAGAACCTCCCGCTAGACCACCCACAGTTACTGACAGGCTGGTTCTTTTGGCCGAATTGGAGCATTTTGAAACCACGTGATCAGTGGCCCTGCAATACATGCAAGCCACCGTCTCTTTTCTGCACCAGCGCTCCTCCGGAGTCAGATGTGTCCGCCCAAAGACGATTGGCTCCGGTGGTGATGCCGCTTGGGCTGCACAAGAGGACGGGGGAACCGGTCGCGGAACAGACGAGGAAGCAGCAGCCTTCTACTCCGTCGTGCGTTCCCAACACCAGTTATCAAGGGCCACTGCCTGTGAAACCAGCTCATCCAAAGAGGAGGGGTTGATGCAACTAGCCAATTCATTGTGGAGAGTGGCATTTAGATTCCAGAGGAGACGCTACATAGCGCAAAGTCATTCCACCCAGAGTCTGCTGTGGCGACCCGGAACTCGATTCGAAAAAGTGATTGCCCCCCATTAAAACATAAATTAATTGTGGTTTATCACATCTTTGGAAAGCTGAGGCCAATTTCTCTAGCCACACCCAGGCCTGATTACTGCCACACCTGTTCTCAAACAAGAAATCACTTAAATAGGACCTGCCTGACAAAGTGAACTAGACGAAAAGATCCTCAAAAGCTAGACATGTAAAGAAATTCAGGAACAAATGAGGAACAAAGTAATTGAGATCTGTCAGTCTGGACAAGGTTATAAAACCATTTCTAAAGCTTTGGGATTCCAGTGAACCACAGTGTGAGCCATTATCCACAAATGGTGAAAACATGGAACAGTGGTGAAGCTTCCCAGGAGTGGCCGGTTGACCAAAATTACCCCAAGAGCGCAGCGACGACTCATCCAAGAGGTCACCAAAGACTCCACAACAACATCCAAAGAACTGCAGGCCTCGCTTGCCTCAGTTAAGGTTAGTGTTCATGACTCCACTACAAGAAAAAGACTGGGCAAAATGGCCTGCATGGCACAGTTGATTGATTGATTGATTGATTGATTGATTGATTGATTGATTGATTGATTGATTGATTGATTGATTTGAACATCAAGACAAAAAAATAAAAACAAAGAATCAAAACAAAAAAATAAATAAACATAAAAAATGTCCTTTTTCAAAAGGAGTGGGAAGAAGCCAACATTTATATAGTCCCACCCCTTCTCCATACCCAGTAAATTATATCATTCTAGTCATTATCCATCCCATAATTACATTCATTATACAATACCATAATATATAATGCATCTTATAATTAAATTATGCTGTAGAAATAATACAACAATGATAATTTGTAATGACAATAATACCAACATCTAATAATAACTGTAATAATAATAAGTAAATACTGCTGGTATGTTTAATATAATTATAAACAATATTATCATCATAATAACCATATATACCACCATATACCTCCACATGGCTTACAATACCTAAGCACAATAAGTAACCATATAATAATAACCATAATAATAGGTAGCCATATAGTAATTACAATAACAGTAATAATAATAGTAATAACAACAATACCACTTGGCCTATATAATACTTTAAATAATTCCATCCTAAACAACAATCATAATACTACAGCACCGTTGTAATATTCTAATAATAATAATGATAATATCAATAATAACAATAGTACTCAGCATATATATTCAACAATAACAACAATAGCAACCTTTCTTCATTAAAGACACATTGTAATATTACTGTCCTTTATTTTTATATTGTTCAAAAGTTATTTCTTTATATGTTGATTTGAATAAGTGGATGTTTGGACATTCCTTGTGTTTCTCCCCCAACCTATTCCACAACTTTACCCCACACACAGACACACATAAACTTTTCCTAGCAGGTCTTACTAGGTGCATTTTAAATTTTGTGTTCCCCCGTAAATTGTATTTCCCTTCTCTCTGACTAAAAAGATTTTGTAGATTGTGTGGCAAAAAGTTTTTACTGACTTTAAACATTAACTGTGCTGTATAATAATCAACCAGATCCTGTAATTTCAATAATTTTGAATGTAAAAACATAAATTAGTATGTTCAAGATGCCCTACATTGTGTATAACACGGACCACCCTTTTTTTGTAATATTAACAATGAATTAAGTGTACTTTTATAATTGTTACCCCAGACCTCTATACAATAGGTCAAGTATGGAAGTACTAATGAGCAATACAAGATATGAAGCGATTTGTAATCTCGGACTTGCTTAATTTTATAATTGCAATATTTTTTGACATTTTTACCTCCGCCAGGCTGGAGGCCAGGAGGAGGTTATGTTTTTGCCAGCGTTTGTCTGTCTGTCTGTTTGTTTGTCTGTCTGTCTGTTTGTCTGTCTGTTGGTTAGCAAGATAACTCAAAAAGTTTTGGACGGATTTCAATGTAACTTTCAGGCGTTGTTGGAAATGGTACAAGGAAGAACTGATTAAATTTTGGGGATGATCTGGATCACCGTCTGGATACAGGAATTTTTTAAAGGATTCTTTAACATTGTGAGATACGGCCATTTTCAACATGTGTGCAGGCCCAATGGAGGGCGCTGCTCGTCGTGTCTGACGAACACAAACTCCGCCTTCTTCAAAGTTTTAGGCACAAAAGCACGCGGAACACAGTGGTGGGCAGGGCTCGGCAGTGTGCCTGTGTGCCTGTGTTTGCGCTACGCAGCAAAAGCTGAGACGGGCAGCTGTCTGCCGCCGGATTATTTGGCAGAAATTCCCCGGCCAGCCATAGTAGCTGCGCAAAAACCAGCTCTCTGCCGGGGAAGTTTCCAAATCCTCTTTTTTCCGCGGAGCACAAACCCAATACAACCCACGGCAACCATTATCGCACCTTCTTTTGTCCTGCGGCTCCGGAACAGAGAGGAATCCCGGCGCCAGTAATGCTGCGCCTGATATGTGTGACTCTAATACTAAAAGTGACTGCATCAGGGATTTTCGACCTGAAGTCGCACTTTGCTACACAGGGCCACAAAAACTGTGTAGCCAAATTTGATCGATGGATGAACATTTTCAGCCAGTGAGAGAACCGACGCCTTCCAAATCCAGTGCATCACTAGCAGAAGTGATGTTTTGTCATTTTGTGCCAGAGCACAATCTACCCCCATTGGTGGCATATCACTTCAGTGATTTGGTGCCAACATTGTTTCCTGACAGCAAGAGCACTCAATTTTTTTGTGCTACTTGGCTTATTATTTTCACATTACCAAGAAGTTATGGCTCAAGATTGTGTCCATATAAGTGTACATTTGAATAAATATGTTTGAAATAGTTCATGTTGCAGTTGCTGTTTGTTTAGTTTTTGTTTGTTTGTTTGTTGGTTTTTGCTTCAGTTTTCTTTCATCTGCCGATAAATACAGTTTTTAAGTACTCAGTACAGGTGTGAAAGCCCCCCCCCCCCCCCAATAAGGGAGGCATGAGGTCAGTACAGGTGTGAAAGCCCCCCCCAATAAGGGAGGCATGAGGTATGCCTTGACAGGTCGCAGCCTGGCACTTTGCAGATGCAGGAGATGGACACAACAGCAACACTTCAGTTTATTACCTCCGCCAAGGAGGAAATGCTTTTACTACTGAACCACTAATTCTATCATTGTGAATCCAATTGCTAGTCATACGTTTTCATGGTCAAGGAATCTGAAAACGTACACACAAACACTGTATGGGGGGGAACTGTGGCGCTTGGCGGAGGTCTGCGCTCTCCGAGTGCTTTTCTAGTGTTTTGTATGTATCTGATGTGTGGTTTCCAACTAATTTTATCATCTAGTATTACACCCCAAAATTTGATCTCAACATTTTCAATAATTACATTATCTATATGAATATGTATATCTTCTTTATTTTTTCACAATTACCAAATATCATTATCTTGGTTTTATCTATATTTAGTGATAAATTTTATTACTATCCATCCATTTTTTTAGTTTATTTAATTCCTTATTTAGAGTATGGATTAGCTCCTTATAATTATTTCCAGAATAAAATATGTTAGTATCATCAGCAAATAATATTATTTTTTAATAATTTAGAAACTTGGAATGTATCATTTATATATATGTTAAATAATTTGGGGCCCAATACTGACCCCTGGGGGACCCCACAGGCAATTCCCATACATCCAGACAGATATTCTCCCATCTTCACAAACTGTTGTCTTCCAGACAAATAACTTGTAACCCAATTCAGTGCCACTCCCCTAATACTATACAATTGCAGTTTATCAAGAAGTATTGAATGATTTATTGTAGCAAATGCTTTTCTAAAATCTATAAATATACTATTATTACTATATTTTCCTTGATCCAATGCGTTAATTATTTCCTCTGTTGCTTCTATTATTGCTAATGATGCTGTACTCTTTGCTGCAAATCCATTCTTCTTCTGATTAAGCAGATCATGTTTATTTAAAAAGTTTTCTAATCTGTTATTGAAAAGTTTTTCCAGAATCTTTGAAAATTGTGGGAGGAGCAATACTGGTCTGTAGTTTGTGTCATGGTGTTTATTTCCTTGCTTGAATAATGGTATTATTTTTCCTATTTTCATTTTCCGCGGGAATGAGCCAGTTTGAAAAGATAGATTACAAATATATGTAAATGGTTTTAATATGCCATCAACAGTTCTTTTTACTAGTGCCATATCAATACCATCACAATCAGTAGATAATCTATTTTTACACTTTTCAACAACAGATTTTACCTCTAGTTCATCCACTGCTGAGAGAAAGATTGACCGAGGGTTATTTCCAATCAATATTTCACTCACAGTGTCTCTTCCTTGGTTTGTAATTTTTGCTGCCAAATCTGGTCCAACATTTACAAAAATATTTATTTATTCTATTTACTACCATGTTCTTATCATAATTATCACCACAATTATCAGTAAAATACTCTGGATATAGTTTTCTTGGTTCCATTTATCCTTAATTTATTTAATATGTCCCAGACTCCTTTTATATTATACTTATTTACATTTAACATTTTCCTATTGTTAATTTATTTTTTATATGTTTTATTGTGGGGACACACATTCGTGACCTGCTTTTGGACTCACATTTTAGACCAGAGCAAGGGCAGAGCTTCTGTGGTTATTACAGGAAGCTGCAGGAGAGTTAGCTTTGGTATGCAAAGCTTGAGACCGTGGGGTATAAATAAGGGATTAATGAGGGGATGCATTGTAGATAGTGGTGTGATATCATGCAGAGAGGATGCATTGTTGCTGTCTTTATAATGCAATGGTTTTGTGAGACAGGATTAATGAGGGGATGCATTGTAGATAGTGGTGTGATATCATGCAGAGAAGATGCATTGTTGCTGTCTTTATAATGCAGTGGTTTTGTGAGACATGTGACCTGTTAACTGTAGGAGTCCTGGTATTTAAGAACGAGAGTTCCCTTTGTCGCTCTCTTTTTATTCTGCTTCGTGATGTTGGAAGATGTGAATAAAACTGACTCAAGAGATAAACTCTGCCTCGTCATTTTTACATCTCCACACTGGTGACCCCAAGACGTATCATGCATGAGGAGAATTCCCCCGGGCCAGCCTCGTCAGGAGCCCTCAGCCAAGCGAATGCCGCTACAGTCCAGCTACCGGACTTCTGGCAGAACAATCCACACTCCTGATTCAACGCGGTTGAGGCGCAGTTCAACCTCCGGGGGATATCGGTAGATGCCACAAGATTCTACCACGTAGTCGCAAAGCTGGACAACAACACGGCCCAGCATGTGGAGAGCCTGATCGACCAGCCGCCGGACAACGACAAATACGGCTCTTTGAAGGCTGCACTCATCTAGCAATTCACCCCCTCGGCAGAGGAGCGAGCAGAGAGGCTCCTGGGGCTGATGGAGTTGGAAAATGACATGCCCGCAAACCTGATGGAGAAGTTGTTGAGGTTGAAAGACTCTGACGACGATCACTTCATTTTCACCCACCTCTTCCTCAGGACTATACCGTCAGCAGCGAGAGCGACCCTCGCCTGTTCGCCACTGTTGGCCCAACGGGGCTACCACGCGCTGGGTCGAGAAGCACAGCGGATTGTCAACGCCACCAAGCGGCGCACAGCCGCGGCCGCTGCAGCAGAACTCAGCGCGGCGACCGGAGACGACAGGAGGCCAGAGGCAGCGGTACCAGACGCACCGACGACGGCGGCAGCAGGGGCCAGGGAACGCGGATCGGACGTCCTCTGTTTCTACCATCGCCGCTTCGCGGAGAGGGCACGCAAGTGTGTACCACCGTGGCAGTTTCGGGCGTTCGGGAAACGCCAAGACCGGGGGTCGGTAGCAGCCGCGGCCCTCGGGGAGGAGAACAAGCTGCTCTACTTATCGGACGCACGCTCAGGGAGGCAGTTCCTCGTTGACACAGGCTCCCAGTTGAGTTTAATCACGCCTTCCTACACGGACAGACTAGCTGGTTCCGGAGGTCCCCGGGTGTCAGCAGCGAACGGCTCAGAGATTAAGACCTTCGGTGAGAAGACTCTGCTTCTGTCTCTACACGGCCGTACATTTGAGTGGACTTTTGTTGTAGCAGCAGTAAATTTCAATATGTTGGGGGCTGATTTTCTGTGCTCACATGGTTTGTTGGTTGATCTCACTAACAGGCGCCTGGTTAATGCACTTTCTTTTGATTCTATCCCCTGCACAGCGCGAGTGGCCCCGCCTACAGCACAAGCCAACGTCACAGCTGCAAGCGGTAAGTTCCACACACTGCTCACTCAGTTCCCAGCACTCACTGTCCCCACATTTTCAGCAACAGTCGCTAAGCACGGGGTGGAGCATTTTATTACCACTACCGGACCACCCGTTTTTGCAAAAGCTTGGCGCTTGGATGCAGCTAAACTAGTCATAGTGCGCGAGGAATTCGCCAACCTGGAGAGGTTGGGCATTATCAGACATTCAAACAGTCCGTGGGCTTCCCCGTTGCACATGGTCCCGAAAGCTGACGGATCATGGCGACCTTGCGGGGATTTCCGCAGGTTAAACAACGCTACAGCGCATGACCGCTACCCAATCCCGCATATCCAAGATTTTTCCGTTCATTTGGCAGGGGTACACGTTTTTTCTAAAATAGACTTGGTCCGCGGTTACCACCAAGTCCCAGTGCGCGCTGAGGACATACCCAAAACAGCGGTAATAATTCCGTTTGGCCTTTTCGAGTTTTTACGCATGCCATTCAGACTTAAAGGGGCGGCTCAGACGTTCCAACGCATGATGGATGCAGTGCTTCGTGATCTCCCTTTCGTGTTCGTCTACTTGGACGATATTTTAGTAGCCAGCGCGTCCGAAGACGAACACGAAAAACACCTGGCCACAGTTTTCCGAAGGTTGGGAGATCATGGGTTAATAATCAACCGAGCGAAGTGTCAGTTCGGGGTGGCGCAGATTGATTTTTTAGGACACCGCGTCTCCCCCGAAGGAGCAGTTCCGCTTCCTGATAAAGTGCGCGCGGTGGCAGATTTTCCCCGGCCACAGACGGTCAGGGCGTTGCAGGAGTTTTTGGGAATGATGAATTTTTATAACCGTTTTCTCCCCCACGCGGCGCAACTCATGCAGCTGCTGTATGCTGCGCTCAAAAAAAAGAAACCCGCGGATAAGGTCGTGTGGTCCCCGGAGCGGGACCAAGCGTTCTCGGAGGTGAAAGCAGCTTTGGCAAGGGCTGTGTTGTTGGCACACCCAGACCCAACTGCCCGCATAGCGCTCACCACTGACGCTTCAAAGGTGGCCATAGGGGCGGTCATGGAGCAACATGTAGCCGGGGTTTGGCAGCCCCTCGCTTTTTTCAGCAGAACCTTGCGCGATAGCGAACGTGAATACAGCGCGTTCGACAGGGAGCTGCTCGCTCTCCATTTGGCCATTTGCCACTTTCAGTTCTGGCTGGAGGGACGCTCTTTCACCGCGTTCGTTGACCACAAACCACTCACATTCGCGATGGCCAAGGTTTCCGAACCGTGGTCAGGCCGGCAGCAGAGACAGCTGGCCGCGATATCAGACTTTACCACTGATATCCAGCATGTGGCGGGCAAACTCAGTGTAGTAGCAGACTGCCTCTTGCGTGCCGTAGTGGCCCCAGTCAGCGTGGGAATAGATTATGCAGCCATGGCCGCGGAGCAGGGTAGTGACGTGGACGTGCGCGCGCTCCAGTCTGGACCAACAGGGTTAAGGCTGGAGAACAGGGTGCTGCAAGACGGTATGCCCCCCCTAATCTGCGATGTCTCCACGGGTCGGCCACGGCCAGTAGTACCAGCTGCGTGGCGCTGCCACGTTTTTGACTCAATTCATTCTTTGGCGCACCCAGGTGTGCGCGCGTCGGTCAAAATGGTAGGAGAAAAATTTGTGTGGCCGAGCAAGCAAGCGAGCAAGCAAGCGAGCAAGCAAGTGAAAGATGGGGCAGCAGCCTGTACGGCGTGTCAACGAGCCAAAGTACACAGGCACACGAGAGCTCCTTTGGAGCCGTTTCACATTCCGGCCAAGAGGCTCGACCACGCTCATGTGGACCTCGTGGGCCCCCTCCCGCTGTCACAAGGGTGCACACACCTTCTCACAATGGTGGACTGCACCACGCGCTGGCCTGAAGTGGTCCCACTGGCATCAACCACAGCCGAGGAGGTTGCGCGCGCATTTTTAACAGCTTGGGTGGCGCGCTTCAGCGTTCCATCGGATGTTACGTCCGACAGAGGCCCTCAATTTGTTTCCGAGCTTTGGTCGACAATCGCCCGCAGCCTGGGTGTCACAATTCACTGCACAACCGCGTACAATCCGCAGGCTAACGGGTTATGCAAACGTTTTCATAGGTCATTGAAAGCAGCTCTCAGGGCGTCACTGACGGGTGCAAATTGGGTAGACAAGTTACCGTGGGTATTGTTGGGGTTGCATTCTGCGCCTAAAGAGGACTTAGAAGCCTCCCCAGCAGAGCTCGTGTTTGCGCAGCCACTCCGGCTCCCTGGGGAGTTTCTCCCAGATAACCCTGCGCCAGACACCTCCCTGTCTCAGCTGTTGCGGAGTGACATAGAATCAAACACGCTGCCCAGCCCCGTGCACCACAGTTTTCCGCGCGTTTTTGTGCCTAAAACTTTGAAGAACGCAGAGTTTGTTTTTGTCAGACACGATGCGCACCAAACCCCACTGCGACCGCCTTATGACGGACCCTTCAGAGTGCTGGAAACAGGGGACAAGCAGTTTTTGCTAGATTTGGGGGGTAGGGAAGAGAAAGTTGGCATAAACAGACTCAAACCCGCTTTTGTGGTGGCAGATGAGCAAGTGCTGTTGGCGAGGGCCCCGCGGCGAGGCAGACCCCGCGGAAGGCTTCACAGAGTAATGTTTCCCCAGAACCCCCACAGGTGCTGACAAAAGGTTTCCACCCCCAGACGGCAAACCCCCAGCGTGACAGCGCCGCGGAGACGTCCAACCCCAGCTACAGCAGATACGGCAGGAGACGGAAGCCCAGACAGCTGGTGGACTAATGTGTATTGATACTATCACGGCATGCATGTTGTTTTTTCCTTGTTTGTTCTAAAATGCTGGGGGGGCTTTGTGTGGGGACACACATTTGTGACCTGCTTTTGGACTCACATTTTAGACCAGAGCAAGGGCAGAGCTTCTGTGGTTATTACAGGAAGCTGCAGGAGAGTTAGCTTTGGTATGCAAAGCTTGAGACCGTGGGATATAAATAAGGGATTAATGAGGGGATGCATTGTAGATAGTGGTGTGATATCATGCAGAGAAGATGCACTGTTGCTGTCTTTATAATGCAATGGTTTTGTGAGACATGTGACCTGTTAACTGTAAGAGTCCTGGTATTTAAGAACGAGAGTTCCCTTTGTCGCTCTCTTTTTATTCTGCTTCGTGATGTTGGAAGATGTGAACAAAACTGACTCAAGAGATAAACTCTGCCTCGTCATTTTCACATCTCCACATTATATCATTTTTCAGATTCTTTAGTTCTTAATTTAATAAAATTTTTATAGAGATAATTTCTCTTTTTACAAACATTTTGTAGACCCCTGGTTAACCACTTGCCTCCATTAGAAACGCACCCCCCCCATACACATATGGTACAATGTGCATTAATGGTATTCCCAATTTTTATTTTGTATATTTTGATTTAGAAATGGGAGGTCTGATTGCTAGGGTGTTTTGTTTTTCTTTGTAAGTACAGAATTCTGTGTACAGGCCACACCTTAAAATTTGAGTGTTGAGCAGAATCCCATACTCAGAGTCATGCTTGACTGAAATTTTGAGTTGTGGTGAATAGCCTATATAAGGCCAGCATAAAAAACGCCAAAAGGTTTCATCCAGCTCGAAATGCCGAGACTCACGACGCAGCAGAGAGAACGTGCCATTGGCATGTTAAGGGCGGGTCTCAGTCATAGTGCAGTTGCCCGGCAAATGCGCTGTCATCGCACAACAATCAGTCGTCTGGGTGTCAGAGAGCATCTTTGGGACCAGCTTAAGACAGCTATTGCCCAACGTCAACCAGTTCCACATACGCAGCGTGAACTCGTCCAGGCCGTACAGGAGGAGTGGGAGAGGATCCCTCAGGACAGGATCATGAGGCTCGTCAGCTCCATGTGTCGTCGATGTACTGCTTGTGTGAATTCCAGAGGTGGATACACCCAGTATTGACTCATGACACTTCTGAATTTCAAGTGGTTGTATGCAATGCACTAAATAAACGTCTTAAATTGATCCAAATTTGTTCAAAATTAATTCAGGTGGGGTTAATAAGTCCTTCTTCGATAATGTATTTCCTGGAATAAAACAAATAAATGTATCCCTGGTTATGCCCAGAAATCTGACCCGTGCGTTTTTAATGGAGGCAAGTATATATATTTTTTTTATTAATTTCTTTAATTGGACAATTTTTATCATGTAATGATTTAAATATATCAATAAATTTATCGTATGCCATGTCCACTTCTTTCTTTCTATAGACAACATCCCTATTCTGTAACAATAAGTAAATAACAATAATCTTTTAATGCATTGATTGTATCTTCTGTTTGTTTTCTTTTATAAATAACCTTTTTACATGGTTGATTTTTATTCTTACTCTCATTAACCCCATAAATAACATCTAAAGCAGGGGTCACCAACGCGGTGCCCGCGGGCACCATGTCGCCCGCAGGGACCACATGTGTCGCCCGCAGGCCTGTTCTAAAAATAGCACAACTCGCAAGTGAGCTGCAGATGTAATTTTTTCTGCCGCTATTTTTTATTTTATTATTTTATTTAATGCACTGGGCCTCACTCCTTTCCTCACTCTCTATGAAATATTTTTTTTTTGCTGGTCATTAACATTTGTTTGTTCTCTCCCATAGATTGAGTCCCCATCGTGCTGTTTGCTCTCTACATGTCTGTTCTTTTCTTCTTCTCTGTCCCCTCACCCCCCAGCCAGTCGCAGCAGATGACTGCCCCTCCCTGAGCCTGGTTCTGCTGGAGGTTTCTTCCTGTTAAAAGGGAGTTTTTCCTCTCCACCGTCGCCAAGTGCTTGCTCACAGGGGATCGCCTGATTGCTGGGGTCTTTCTGCAACTGTGGGGGTCCTCCCTACAGTTGATAGTGCTATGAGATGACTGTTGTTGTGAAATGGCGCTATATAAATAAAGTTGAATTGAATTGAATTGAATTGAATTTTATATTTTTTATATTTTTTAAAATCACACTTGCATTTATATAGATTTTAAAATGACAATGTCTTAAAAATAAAAAAAATTAAATATGTTTATTATACGTAAAGTTAAGGTGAACTCTGACCTAGTTCAAAGGTCAGTATTGTGCGCATGACAAAACCTTTGCGCTTGTGGAGCGTAAGCTTAGCTAGCGGGCAGTTAAGATGGTGGGCGCAGTGCGGTTTCCAAGCCCAAAAACATGGCAAAAAAAAGACAGAAAATTTATCATTTTCAAAGTGAGTGGGAGGAAGAGTTCTTTTTTACTACCGTGAAAGGAAGCTGCGTGTATTTCATTTGCGGGGCGATGGTGAAGCGCCACTTCACTACCCACTCTTTTTTTTTTTGGACTTAACTTGTACCCGTAGGTAGATTTGTTCTGCAGTCCGGTAACAAGCCACCAGCCGCTGCGTGCGCAAGCGCCCCTTAACTCCCTAACCTGCATGTTTTTGCATGAAAAATGAGAACATGCAAACTCCACACAGATCACTGTTGGCCGGGATCGAACCCGCGATCTTCCGGCCGAGGGTAAACTGCTGCTGTGGTGCTAACCACTGCGCCACCATGCATATAAGCACTCTCAGTGCTTGTTTAGCTTCTTCTCATGAAAGGACAGTGCTGGTTATTACTCAGCATGATTCTTGGCAAGAACTGTATGGATATAATTCCAGTGAAGAAGAACACACAAAAGTGTGTTTATTAAAATGTAACAGATTTTGAGCAGAATTGCAGCAGATTTGTTCAGTTAAAAATGGGATAAGATTTATTTAATATGAAAGTTGATTTTTCTTAAATATTGCATAACTTTTTCAAACATGGTTCAACATAGTTCATGAATTAAAAGGGTTTAGTTTTTTTATGGTTAAAAGGGACTGGTGAAAACTGGACATTTTTTTATGAAATGTAGAAGTGATCATCTGAACAATTGCTGAGATTAATAAAAAATAAAGTGTTGAATATTGATCTTGTCTGTTACCCACTCTAAGTTATTGATAATTATTTATTTATGTATATATATATATATATATACACTACCGTTCAAAAGTTTGGGGTCACCTCAGACAATTTTGTGTTTTCCATGAAAATTCACACTTTTATTTACCACCATGAGTTGTAAAATGAATAGAAAATATAGTCAAGACATTGACAAGGTTAGAAATAATGATTTGTATTTGAAATAATAATTTTTTCCTTCAAACTTTGCTTTCGTCAAAGAATCCTCCATTTGCAGCAATTACCGCATTGCAGACCTAACATGATTGCACAAGGGTTTTCTAATCATCCATTAGCCTTCTGACGCAATGAGCAAACACACTGTACCATTAGAACACTGGAGTGATAGTTGCTGGAAATGGGCCTCTATACACCTATGTAGATATTGCACCAAAAACCAGACATTTGCAGCTAGAATAGTCATTTACCACATTAGCAATGTATAGAGTGTATTTCTGATTAGTTTAAAGTTATCTTCATTGAAAAAAAGTGTTTTTCTTTCAAAAATAAGGAAATTTCTAAGTGACCCCAAACTTTTGAACGGTAGTGTATATATACACAATTTGTTATTTTAGAGGAGTGTGTCAAGCTGGTGCCCTTCACATGACTCGATACCCATGAAGTAGCTTTTGGTTTCAAAAAGGTTGGTGACCCCTGATCTAAAGAAACAAATACAGGCTAGTGGTCACTAATATCATTTATTAGTATCCATATTATATTCAATGACATTGGTAAAAATGTCTATCAAGGCAGCACAGTGTGTCGTTATTCTTGTATGTGTCATGGGCTGGGGTAGATGTCTTCAACCTCGCCCATGATCTGTGGCTGTAGGTCCTGATTGTTGTTAGTTATTTCCAGCTGGCAGGTTATTAGAGCCTCTGAGCCTGGCTCTCTGCCAGTCTACGGCCATGCCTCCTCCTCTCCCTCCTCTCTCTCTCTTTCTCTCTGCCAGGCACTCACATACCAGCTGTTTGCCATCACCTTGTTTCCACACATACACACACATTCATTCCCACTCACATACACTGACACGCATTCATGTACTGACTGCCGTTGCACATCTGGATCCACTTGTTACTCACTAGTGCTCAGGGTATTTATGGGTGACAGTGGAGGCACATGGTGTGACGGTGTTGGTCAAAGTCAATAGTCAATAGGCTAAGTCTGAAGTCTGCACTTGTTTACGTTGATGTCCTGGAGCTGTTGGTGTCGCTTTTCTTTGGACTACTCTGGTGTTGTTGTTTCCAGAGCCAGCTGTCCTCCGACGCCATGTGTAAGTCTCCTTCCTTATTATTAATTGCCCTTTCTCGCCACTGTCCAGTCCCGTCTGGGAGCGCGTGGGGCTCCTCCTCCGCCAACTGAGCTTGGTCATCCATCACTTTGTGTTTCAGACTGGCCCTTATTGAACATTTTGTGTATTTTGTGTTTTCCCCTTTCTGTTCATAAACACGTTCACTTCACCTGCATCTTGGGCTCGTATTAACTCATTTGTGCGCTGCGCAATTACGCAGCGTACATGACATTACGCCGTCACCAGAAAGAGCCCAGTGGTGAAGTGCGTGTTATTTTTCATCTTTTTGTGTGTGCTTTTTTCCTTATCTGATCTGGAGCAAGATGTCCTCGGTGTGTCATTTCCATACTGGCAGAGGTGGACAGGCAGCAGGGCTTCCTAGCGTGGAGGAGGAGTGGGCAGTCATTTTCACCCGGGGTTTAATGGATGACGCCAATGAAGCCTATGGCCCCAGAGTGAAGTGGGACTGCCTAAACGGGGCTTTAGATATTCTGGAGGCTCATCCCGGCCTCTGGAATTATCCTCAATATGTCAAACTGTTGTCCTCGGTCTGCGTGCCCCAGCAGACATTTCCTGACCTGAGGAGAAGGGTGTTCCTTGCTAAACCTAGGCGTGGACACTTTTCTCAGCCAGCTGCCATTCCTTCCTCCACTTCGTCTCCAGCTCCAGCATGGCCATTGCCAGGTCAGCGGCGGAGACGTCGTCGTCCTGCGCCAGATTCCTGGAGGAGTAATCGAGTCCCATTGGCAGCTGTTTTCCCCGCACCAAGCCTGGCTATTTCTGCAGCGGACAATTATTCCTGTTTTTCTTCACCAGCAGTCCCGTCTGTTTCACGTTCCTCCACTTCTGTTGCGATGGCTCCTTCCTTGGTGCATCCTCAGACTGCCAGGGAGCATTTGATTTCCTCACTGGTGGCTCCCATTTCCGTGGCCAGAGGGGTGGCTCCTCCACAATCCTCAGGGGGGCCCAGAATCATCCTCACCACGGAGAAGAATGACAAACCCACTACAGCAGCAGGCAACATCATGATCCGGGAGTACAGGCAAGTTTTGTTTTATTCTATTCGTATTAATAATGAAATGTCTTGCCTGATTCCTGGTAGGGAGACTCAGGATAAGCAGTCCCCTGAGTTCTCCTCACCTGCTGCTGTTATGAACTGCTCACCAGCCCTCTCCCTGCTCTCTCCTGTTTCCTCCGAGTGCGCGTCAGCACCAGAGCCATACCATCAGGACCAGGAGGAGTCAGAGGTCTGGGAGGATCGTTCCCCTGCAGCAATGGTGAGCCAGACCCCAGTCACCACGCTGGAGGAATCACCAGTGTGGGTCACAATGGCTGGGACAATGAAGACTGCAGAGATCATCATGCCTGCTGCAGAGGCCGCCACAGCAGAGTCAGTACCTGAGCTGCACCTCCAGGAGGCCGAGCCCGTAGAACATCATCCGGATTGTCGGAGTCCTGGATGGAGGTGGAGCTCGAGCTAGGGCAAGTGCTCTCCTTTGTTTTTCTCCTTTCTATTGTTGAGCATTTTTGCCTAGCTCTTGGTGAGGAGAGCCAGGTGCAACCGCCCGTTGCACCTGAGCTCGCATCGCCGGGCTCCTCTGCTGCTGGCAACCCTGACCCCTTTTGTTCTCTGTTCAAGTCCTCTTCCAGGGTCGCCAGAGAGAGTCCATCAGTGACGAATGAGTCCGAGGATCCAGGCTTGCCGCTAGAGGTAACCATGGCTGCTGCTGTCCCTGGTGAGGTCGACCGGGATCCAGCTCCCTGTCTGCCGGAGGCCATAGTTTGGATTCCACCTCAGTCTAGGTCTCCGTGGGTGCTGCGTCCCACTTGGGGACCATCGTGGGTGCTGCGCCCCAGTGTCAGTCCCACATGGGTGCTACGCTCCAGCCTTGGTCCACCATGGGCATCATGCCTCAGCCCGAGGCTCACTGAGGGCACAGCAGTGGCCCAGCTGGGTCCCACCGTGAGTGCAGCAGTGACCCAGCCGGGTCCCACCGCGGTTGCAGCAGGGGCCCAGCCGGATTCCATCGTGGGTGCAACCATGGCCTGGTAGGGGTCCACCGTGGGTGCAGCAGGGACCCAGCCGGGTTCCATTGTGGGTGCAACCATGGCCCGGTCGAGGTCCTTTGTGGGTGCAACACTGTCCCAGGCCGGGACCACCATGGGAGCAGCCATGGCCCAGTCCGGGACAACCGAGGGTGCTGCCGGCCAGTCTCAGGACACCAAGGTCTCTTCTCCCCTTCCTGAAGCCCTCGGGATGTCCCTTTCTCCTCCGCCGGGCACCACTGTGGTCCACCAGGTCCTGTCACTAGTAGCCACTGGGGTTCTCCTTCCCTGGTCCGGCCACCCACCTTTAAGCCTTCCGGTGGGTAGGCTGCCTCCTCGCTCACCCCTCCGGTCCTGGTGGCTCAACTGTGTGGGCCAGCCACCCAAAGGACTAGGTCTCCCTATGGGGGGGAGCCGCCTCCCGACCCATCTTACCTGGCCTGGTGGCTGAAAAACTCTGGCCAGCCACCTGATAGACTGTGCCGTTGGGTTAGGTGGCCAATTTTCCCAGGCAGGCCACCTGACTCACCTTGCCTGGTGGTCCGGCTGGTGTTGGACTTTGCTAGGCCACCTGGCCTGGTTCACTTGGCCATCCGTGGGCCCTGGGACTTTGGCCGGCCCCCTGAACTTGGGGACTCTTGGGTTTTGGGGAGGGTCTAAATTTAGTTTGGCGTTGGGAGTGTTTGTTTTTTCTTCTGTTGTATTGTTGTGCTAATCTTGTCGGTTAATTCCCTCCTGACCTGTTTTCCCCCACCTCCCACCCTGGTTAGTTGTGATGGGGTGGGAGGGGGGAAGGTTTTCTTTTTTGTTTTGATGGTACAATGGGTGTCTGGAAGCCACCCTTTGGGGGTGGGGCTCTGTCATAGGCTGGGGTAGATGTCTTCAAACCCGCCCATGATCTGTGGCTGTAGGTCCTGATTGTTGTTAGTTATTTCCAGCTGGCAGGTTATTAGAGCCTCTGAGCCTGGCTCTCTGCCAGTCTGCAGCCACGCCTCCTCCTCTCCCTCCTCTCTCTCCCTTTCTCTTTCTCTCTGCCAGGCACTCACATACCAGCTGTTTGCCATCACCTTGTTTCCACACATACACACACATGTGCACACACACACACATTCATTCCTACTCACATACGCTGACACGCATTCATGCACTGACTGCCGTTGCATACCTGGATCCACTTGTTACTCATTAGTGCTCAGGCTATTTATGGGTGACAGTGGAGGCACACGGTGTGACAGCAGTGGTCAAAGTCAATGGTCATTAGGCTAAGCCTGAAGTCTGCACTTGTTTACATTGATGTCCTGGAGCTGTTGGTTTCTCTTTTCTTTGGACTACTCTGGTGTTGTTGTTTCCAGAGCCAGCTGTGCTCCGACACCTTGTGTAAGTCTCCCTCCTTATTATTAATTGCCCTTTCTCGCCACTGTCCAGTCCCATCTGGAAGAGCATGGGGTTCCTCCTCCGCCAACTGAGCTTGGTCAATCATCACTTTGTGTTTCAGACTGGCCCTTATTGAACATTTTGTGTATTTTGTGTTTTCCCCTTTCTGTTATTAAACACGTTGGGCTCACAATAACGCATTTGTGCACTGTGCAATTACGCAGCGTACATGACAGTAGGTTTTGTAATTTTTGGAAATAAGGTTAAGCTATACATTGTATCTAGGAAATCTTCAGTTGGTTTATGTTGTTTTTTCATTAAATCTATATTAAAGTCACCACAAATAAAGATACCTTTTTGTCTTATTTTTGTATACATCCTTTCCATACCATTTCTAAATTTTTCCATATCAGATCCCGGTGCTCTATATATAAAACTTACTATTACGTTTTTTTTTCTATTTTCCATCGTAATTTCAATTGTTAAATATTCCATAATTTCATTCACTGTTGATGTCATGCTGTCCACTTTTTTACTTTTTAAATTTCTATCAACATACAGTGCCCCCCCCCCACACACACATACCATTTTTACATTTCCTATTTTGTGTATACATCTAATACCCATGTAATTCAAAATTTGCATCTTTTTCTTGATTAATCCATGTTTCAGTTATTGCTATAATCCTAAATAGGGTCTTAAATTGATTTACAAACTCCTTAATACTATCACAGTTGGCATAGAGACTCCTACTATTGATATGTATTATTGTCAATGTCTTATCCAAGCTCATAATTCTATTTAATTGTTATTCATCATAATAATTACACTTATTGTTAATATGATTAAAGTAGTTATTATCTGGGTCAATATCACCTAAAATATCTTGTGGTTGCAGTTCAGTATTTACAAAGGTTTCAGCTTGAATTTGACCTAATACGAAGTGTATTAATTCTTCAAAGATGAGTGGGCCAAAATTCCTCCACAGTGCTATAAAAGACTCCTTTTTTTTGTTGTTGTTGTTACTTATTTGTACCCGTAGGTAGATTTGGTTTGCAGTCTGGTGACAAGCCACCGGCTGCCGGTCGCTGCGTGCGCGAGCGCCCTAAACCTACATGTTTTTGGTATGCGGGAGGAAACCGGAGAAATCCCGGAGTAAACCCACGCAACACGGGGAGAACATGCAAACTCCACACAGCTCACTGTTGGTCGGGGGCTGAGATTGAACCCCCGATCTCATGATCCCCGCGATCCCCCGGCTGAGGGTAAACTGTGCTGTCACAGTGCTAAACTTAACTCGATTTACCAGTCAATCTACGTTCCTCCCTCACCTATGGTCACGAGCTTTGGGTAATGACCGAAAGAATGAGATCGCGGATGCAAGCAGCTGAAATGAGCTTTCTTTTGTAGGATCGCTGGACTCACCCTCAGAGATAGAGTGAGGAGCTCAGTCATCTGAGAGAGGCTCAGAGTAGAATCGCTGCTCCTCCACATTGAAAGGAGCCAGTTGAGGTGGTATGGGCATCTGATCAGGATGCCTCCTGGGTGCCTCCCTCTTGAGGTGTTTCAGTCACGTCCCTGAAACACCTCAAGAGAGCGGGAAGAGTAGCTGCTGTATATGTAGCCACTGGGGAAAAGTTGCTGGGAGCCTGAGGGGCGTGGATGCAGTCGCTGGGGTGATTTATCAGAGGTCCGGTTCGCCTGAGCAGGCAGATGAGAAGAGCAACCCTTGTCTTAATAAAGAAATGGAAGAAAAATAACAAAATTGCTTCAAAACAAACACACAAACGTACACAATAAACCAAAAAAAAAAGCGGCCACCTCTCCTCGACCCATGATTCTCAGTTTAGCAAAAACTGTTTCATGTGCGGCACCAATGACAGAATATTCCTTCCATCTTTCTTTGACTCACTTTCGGGGTCCTGACCACCCACCACCACCACCAGCGCCTCGCTTGCTACTTGCACAACTTTTGTCACCAAATACTTGACAGTCTCCTTCACTGGTAAAAACACCTGCAGCTGAAGAGTACTGCAAGAAGTGTGCTGCACCATCAAAACCAGAGTTAAAGATCTACAGCCACCATATCCAGTTCTGCCTGTTCTACACTGTAGTAACGTTAGAATATCGTCAGTCATCACTACAGAAATACGGCCAAATAAATTCACTTGTTGCCAAAAAGGACAAAAACGTGTCTGTATTCTCTTTGAAAGATTACAAATGAGTACAAAAAAGCTGGCTAATAAATCTTGTGTTCTATAAAAAAATTCCATGACAAAGTAGGAACAGGCAGCAGCTCTGCTAAAATGAGATTGTTTCCACCATTTTTCCACTGAAAAAAAAACTGAGATGAAGAGGATAAGTTAAGAGGATAACTCATTGCCAGTTATCACAAACACCTGATTGCAGTTGTTGCTGCTAAGGGTGGCAAAACCAGTTATTAGGTTTAGGGGGCAATCACTTTTTCACACAGGGCCATGTAGGTTTGGATTTTTTTTTTCCCCTTAATAATAAACACCTTCATAAAAAAATGCATTTTGTGTTTACTTGTGTAATCTTTGCCTCATATTTAAATTTGTTCGATTATATGAAATATTTAAGTGTGACAAGCATGCAAAAAATGAGAAATCAGGAAGGGGCAAACACTTTTTCACACCACTGTATGTATACACTACTCACAAAAAGTGAGGGATATTTGGCTTCCGGGTGAAATTTATGGAAAGTGTTAAAAGTTCACACTACAGTGATATTAAATCATGAAAGTAGGGCATTTAAGTAGAAGCATGCGATGGTGATTTCCACGTCTCAAACAATTTATTGAAACAAAAGCCAACAACAGTGGTGGGTATACCACAACAAAAAATGTAAGTGTCTCAATAACTTGTCGTGTCCTTGAGCATCAGTTACAGCTTGACAACAACACCTCATGCTGTTCACAAGTCAACTTAATGTCTGCCGAGGCATGGCATTCTGCTTTTCTTCAAGGGCGGCCCTCAGGTCATTGAGGTTGTAGGGTGCAGGGTTACAAGCCTCTACACAGCAACTCAGCTGATCCCATAGGTTTTCTATGGGTTTCAGGTCTGGAGAAAGTGCAGGGCACTCCATTGGAGATACCTCAGCCTCCAGCAGCCGTTCCCTAATGATGCGACCTCGATGAGCTGAAGCATTGTTGTCCATGACGATTAAATTGGTCCTTTGTTGTTCATACAAGGGCAAAATGACTGGATTAATGATGTTATTCAGGTAGTATCAGCTTGTCACTGTACCATTTACAAGGTGTAGGGCACTTCTGTATTGACTAGACACACCTGCCCAGACTGTAACATGGTGACAACAGTGGCTGATGCATAGCGTTCTCCTTGACGTCTTCAACATCATTGGCGGCCATCATTTCTGCTCAACATGAATCGACTTTCATCAGAGAACAACACTGAGGCCCGCTGGTCCCTTGTCCAGCGTAAATGCTCCCTGGCCCATGCAAATGATGATGCCTGTGCCTGGTGGTGTGGTCAGGTACCCTTGCAGGTCCTCTAGCATGCAGATCATGCTGATGTAAATGGTTTCAAATGGTCTGACGTGACACTTGGGTGCCTCTCACCTCCCTTAAATGTGCCTGTGTCATATCCGGCTCTAGGGAGCCGGGCAATCAGAGCCAGGGGCAAGCCAGTGAGTCGTGATATTTTATTCAGGGTAAAGGGGAAGGGATGAGGAGAGCACAGATACTCATGCAGAGGTACACTCACAGGTTGCACAGCGCAGAGGTAAGCAGCTCGTACCGGACGTGGGGGTAACAAAACGTACATACTCACAGCGGGATACAAACACAGGAATGCTGCAAGAGGAGTAGAAGCTGACACCAGACGAAGGGGCTTCAGCTTAGCAATGTGTTTATGTCGCAGCCCCGAGTCATCGAGGCTGCTCCTATTTATCCTCATTGGCAGCGCCCCAGCTGATGAAGACTAATTGGCCCCAGCCGTCCATAATGCTGCCAGCTGGGGGCCAGCTGAGACGCTGCTCAATGGGAAGCAGGGATGAGGGAAAACATGGGCTGAGTGCCGAGACGGCATCTCAACCCATGGTGACAGAGCCCCTCCCTCAAGGTCGGGCTCCTGAACGACCAGGAACATCCCAGCCCCCCCCCCCCCCCCACCTAGGGTGGGAGGAAGGGAGGCGGACCGGAGGGGAAGAAGCCAAGGGAAGGACAACACCAATGGGGCAATGTAGGGTAGCGGGAAAGAAAAACCCAAATACAATACTGATAAAACAGAATAATTAACCCAGGTACAGATGGGGGGGGAAGAACTGGGTCAGCACGCCGGTTACATACTACCCAGAGAGCACCAACCATGCATGACCCAGAGCAAGGAAAAAAGAACCACCAAGAAGGTACAGGGCAAAAATGCTGAGTACGGTTAAATAAAGGGGAACCTATACACAGCGCTAATTTAAGTACATACACACACACACAGTCACCAAGAAAAGTGAGGGTGACTGGAACAAATGACAATTATAGAGCATGGTGTTACAGAAAACAAGGCACATGACTATAATGAACCAACAGGACAAAAAAGAAATACTGAGTGCAGGCAAAGAAAAACCCCCACACACAAATATATAAATACCCAGTCACCTAAAGAAATGAAAGTGACTGGAATAAATGGATAACTGCAGAGCATGGTGTTACGGAAAACAAAACATAACTCTACAATACAAAAAACGAGGCTAAAAACATGGCACAAAAAGTAAAATGCTGAGCATGAGCGATGGAAAACAGCACTATAAAAACGAAACCACCAACAGGACAACACATTACACCCGAGTGACCTTAATAACAAAAGAAAAAGTGACACCCGAGGTGAATGGCAGGCAGAGTCCAAAAATGGCCGAGATGGCTCCGGAGATCTCCCCGCCCATTGTCCAGCTGGCGAATCAGGGAAAGAAGTGTTCGGACGGCGAACTCTGGACCCAGATCCCAGGAATCCAGTCCACCGGCAGCCGAACCAGGCTGCCCAGAGGGAAACACAGACCAGTGGGGGAACCAGATCACCGAACCGAAAGTTCTGTGGGTCGGGTCGTCGACCCGCATCACTCAACCACCAGGACCGTTGAGACGGGCGAAGGATCAGAGCGGATCCCGGTGGAAGAGGCTCAGGGGAGAGCCGATGACGAGGGCGGCAGGCCGCAGGAAAACGGCCACCTCCTCACCGGACCTGGACAATACTGGGGCAGCACCCACGTCGGACCCCGATCGGGCCTCAGGCGAACCCACGTTGGACCCCGACTGGGTCTCGGGCGAACCCACGTTGAATACTGCACCAGAACCGACCTCCAACGTTGAACCCGGACCCTCCAGCACCACGAGGAACAGCAACTCCTTGCCGGTGACCCTGGAAGAAGGCTCAGAAGAGAAAACAGAACCGGGATCAGGATCAGCGGCAGCGCCAGAACCCGGCGAGACGAGCTCAGACGCAGCGGACGGCTGCACCCGGCTCGTCTCCCCTGGAGATAGGCTGAAGTGCTCGGGGATAAAAAGAGAGAAAAGAAAGGAGAGCACTCGCCTGATCTCGGGTTCTGACGCCGTCCAGGACTGCGAAGATCCAGGATCCGTCGTCAGGAGGTCGTTGTCAGGCTCCCATCTAGCCGCGTCGGGCCCCGCAGCCAGCACGATGGTCAGCGCAGCTTGAGATCCCTCCAGCTCAGGTAACCCCGCCGACGATCCACTCGGCGTGAAGCCAGAAGAATCTCGTCCCGCCGGACCGAACCGCTCCTCCGTGGAGACCCGGGGACGCTCAGTCGTCGGCGTAGACTCCACACAGCAGTCAGTCCCCCTCCTCCGTCCGCAATGTAGCTGCGGAACCACAGGCCCTCTCCATATCCCACCACGTTGACCCGGAGCCGGGGACCGCTCGGCGGAGAGAGACACAGAGGATGCGGGATTAGGCATACAGGTTACAGCAGGTGGGGAGAGTTCAGGGAGCTGCGAACCCTGAACTTCTCCTCCAGGGATGTGACAGAGCAAATCATTAAGCAGGTGTGAAAAAACAATGACTTGCCTGCCCCCTGGAGGTTGAGTATCGCCTGCTGTAGTGGAATCTGCTTCTTCCTCTCCCCGCCCGGCGATAACGGAGGACCCCCCGGGAATTCGTCTGAGGGTCGCTCGCGTTGTCTCCAGCAAAGAGCTCACCAGGCCGGGATTCCAGGCACACACAGCGGTCAGGAAGCGCGTCGAGGAGGAGGGGGAAACAGCCGGGGTGAGCCAGCCCGAATGTCCAGGAATGACAGCGGGGGAACGAGGCTCAGGGGACGAGGCTGTAGAATCTCCACACTGACGAGGCGAAGGGATGACAGCTGCGTGGGAGGAACGGTCCTGACGATGACCCAGAACTGGATCCGGACGAGGTTCGTGCAGAGGTGACTCGGCGATGTGATGACGACTACTCCCAGGGGACGAAGCGAGGGGGAAACCCAGGATTCACCGCTCCAGATCGGAGATCGAGACGAGGAAGGCGTCGAGCACGGGAAAGCTTCGTAGCCCTGAAGTCCTCACCATCAATCTCACTGCCGCTGCCACATGCCTGAAGGTGGTGACAGGAAACACAGAGCTCGCGACAGCCACTCGACCCCGGACATAACTGCTGTCAGCTGCGGCTCCTTGAAGGGAATCCCGAGTGATGTGGCGCAGGTCGGGGGAAGTCCTCTGGTTGGTGCGAACTCCCGGACTGGAATAACGGCAGGAACGGGACTCCGAAGCGGGGAAAGACGTCGCCCACTTCGACTCCCTGCCGGGATTTCCATCCACCCCGTGGAGCTTCTCTCGCTGTGTACCTGCAGCGTCTATCCTGGCACTGTCCTCCAGATGGTACAGAGAGTGAGGGTGACAGTCCAGGAGTTCCTCAGCACGGCCCGGATGCCAGTGTCTCGCGTTGGAGGCGTCGTGCAGGGTGAAGAACGTCCCGTCGACAGCCTCCGAGATGGACCTCAGCTCGTCGCCCTGGCGCCGGAAGTGACTCCTGGGAAACGGCATGCTAGCAGCGCTGACACCCGGACAGAAAGGTACATTTCCACGGCGACTCATGGCCGCCGGTAGCTCTTCTGGCTGCGACATACTGTCATATCCGGCTCTAGGGAGCCGGGCAATCAGAGCCAGGGGCAAGCCAGTGAGTCGTGATATTTTATTCAGGGTAAAGGGGAAGGGATGAGGAGAGCACAGATACTCATGCAGAGGTACACTCACAGGTTGCACAGCGCAGAGGTAAGCAGCTCGTACCGGACGTGGGGGTAACAAAACGTACATACTCACAGCGGGATACAAACACAGGAATGCTGCAAGAGGAGTAGAAGCTGACACCAGACGAAGGGGCTTCAGCTTAGCAATGTGTTTATGTCGCAGCCCCGAGTCATCGAGGCTGCTCCTATTTATCCTCATTGGCAGCGCCCCAGCTGATGAAGACTAATTGGCCCCAGCCGTCCATAATGCTGCCAGCTGGGGGCCAGCTGAGACGCTGCTCAATGGGAAGCAGGGATGAGGGAAAACATGGGCTGAGTGCCGAGACGGCATCTCAACCCATGGTGACAGCCTGGAGTTGAATGGTATTCATCATCTGGTTCTGCAGGGCACTGTTCACAATGAAGCAGTCATCAGCGTGGGATGTGGCCAAAAGACATCCACTTCTATGCCTTTCTGTGACTCTTCCAGTCTCTCTGTTGCAACCTGCTGATGACACTCAGTGATACTCTAAGCTCAGTGGCCACTTCACTCTGCTTGAAGCCTCACAGTGACGAGGTACTGTGATCAATTGTTAGGTGTCGTCTTGGTCTCATGATGTCAAAATGTGAACAACATGATGAAGAGGACTGTTTAAATACCAATTCTAATTGAACGAGGTCGATTCATGGATCGAACACCCATTGTGAATTTTATCATTAAGCACCTTGTTAGAGAACAGCAAATTATGCAAAAAGTACTGAAATATTGAATAGTTGGGCATCCATCCATCCATCCATCCATCCATCCATCCATCCATCCATCCATCTTCTACCACTTTTCCAGAGGTCCGTGTCGGACAGCAGTTCAAGCAAAGAAGCCCAGACTTCCCTCTCCCCAGCCAAATGCTCCAGCTCTTCAGAGAGGATACCAAGGCATTCCCAGGCCAGCTGGGAGACGTAGTCTCTCCAGCAAGTCCTGGGTCTGCCCCGGGGTCTCCTCCCAGAGGGACGTGCCTGAAACACCTCAAGAGGGAGGCGCCCAGGAGGCATCCTGATCAGATGCCCATACCACCTCAACTGGCTCTTTTCAATGTGGAGGAGCAGCGGTTCTACTCTGAGCCTCTCCCAGATGACTGAGCTCCTCACTCTATCTCTGAGGGTGAGTCCAGTGATCCTACAAAAGAAAGCTCATTTCAGCTGCTTGCATCCGCGATCTCATTCTTTCGGTCATTACCCAAAGCTCGTGACCATAGGTGAGGGAGGAACGTAGATTGACTGGTAAATCGACAGCTTTGCCTTAGAGCTTAGCTCCCTCTTCAACACAATAGTCTGGTACAATGTCCGCATCACTGCAGATGCTGCACCTATCCGTCTGTCAATTTCTCGCTCCATTCTCCCTTCACTGGTGAATAAGACCCCGAGATACTTAAACTCCTCCACTTGGGGCAGGAGCCTGTCCCCAACCCGGAGAGGGCAATCCACCTTTTTCCAGCTGAGGACCATGGGCAAGGACTTGGAGGTACTGATTCTCATCCCAGCCACTTCACACTCAGTGGCAATCCATCCCAGTAAGACCTGTAGGTCATTGTTGGATGAAGCCAGCAGGACAACATCATCTGCAAACAACAGAGATGAGATCCTGTGGTCAGTGAGCATGACACCCTCCATTCCCTGGCTGTGCCTAGAAATCCTGTCCATAAAAATTATGAACAGGATCGGTGACAAAGGGCAGCCCTGGCAGAGTCCAACTCTCACTGGGAATGAGTCCGATCGAGTGTTGGCAATATGAACCAAACTCTCACAACGGTCATACAGAGACCAAATAGCTCGTAACAACAAGCCCAATACCCCATACTCCTGAAGCACCCGCAACAAAAAACTATGAGGGATGCGGTCAAATGCCTTCTCCAAGTCCACAAAACACATGTAAACTATTTGGGCAAACTCCCACGAACCCTTGAGCATTCTTGAGAGGGTAAAGAGCTGGTCTGATGTGCCACGGCCAGGACAAAAACCACATTGCTCCTCCTGAATCCGAGGTTCGACCAACGGCCGGACTCTCCTCTCCAGTACCTTGGCATAGACCTTCCCAGGGAGGCTGAGGAGTGTGATCCCTCTAAAGTTGGAGCACACCCTCCGGTCCCCTTTTTTGAAGAGAGGAACCACCACCCCAGTTTGCCATGCCAAGGGCACTGCCCCCGACCTCCACACAATGTTGCAGAGGCGTGTCAACCATGACAGCCCTACAAGGGTCTTGAGGTACTCAGGGCAAATCTCGTCCACCCCTGGGGCCCGCCCACCAAGGAGATTTTTAACCACCTTGGCAACCTCAGCCACTGTGATAGGCGAGTCATCCCCCTCGTCCATAAGCCCCACCTCCTCTGTGGAAGGCGTATCAGTGGGATTGAGGCGATCCTCAAAGTGTTCCTTCCACTGCCCGATGATATCCCCAGTCGAACTCAGCAGAGCCCCATCCGCACCATACACAGTGTGGACAGAGAGCTGCTTCCCCCTCCTGAGCCGCCGGACAGGTTGCCAGAATTTCTTCAAGGCCGACCGAAAGTTTTGTTCAATGGCCTCACCAAACTCCTCCCATACCTGAGTTTTTGCTTCAGCAATCACCTGAGCTGCACTCCACTTGGCCTGCCGGTACACCTCAGCTGCTTCGGGAGTCCCACAAGCCAACCAAGCTTGATAGGACTCCTTTTTCAGCTTAACGGCCCCCCTCACCACTGGTGTCCACCACTTGGTTCGGGCGTTGTCACCACAAGATGCCCCAACGACCTTGTGGCCGCATCTCTGGGCCACTGCTTCAACAATGGAGGTGGAGAACATGGCCCATTCAGACTCCATGTCTCCAGACTCCCTCAGAATATGGTTGAAGTTCTTCCTGAGGTGGGAGTTGAAGACCTCCCGGACAGGGGCCCCAGCAAGATGCTCCCAGCACACCGTCACTAAACGTTTAGGTCTACCAGGTCTGAATGGCATCCTCCCCTGCCATCGGATCCAACTCACTACCAGGTGGTGATCAGCTCTGCACCTCTCTTTACCCGAGTGTAAAGTGTAAGACATACGGTTGCAGGTCTGATGACACGATAACAAAATCATCGACCTGTGACCTAGGGTGTCCTAGTGCCAGGTGCACATATGGACACCCTTGTGCTTGAACATGGTGTTTGTTATGGACAAACTGTGGTTAGCACAGAAGTCCAATAACTAAGCACCACTCGGGTTCAGATCGGGCAGGCCATTCCTCCCGATCACCCCCTTCCAGGTTTCACTGTTGTTGCCCACGTGCGCATTGAAGTCCCCCAGTAGGACAATGGAGTCTCCAAGAGGAGCACTCTCCAGCACCCCAGTCAGAGACTCCAAAAATGGTCAGTACTCTGAACCATCATTTGGTGCATAGGCACAAATGATGGCCAGGACCCGTTTCCCAACCCGAAGGCACAGGGAAACAACACTTTCATCCACCGAGAAAAACTCCAATATAGAGGCAGCAAGGTGGTGGGATACAAGAATACCCACCCCTGCTCATTGCCTCTCATCTGGGGCAACTTCAGCGAAGGCCAAGCTTCCCCAAAGCCAGTTTAGGGAACCTGGGATCAGACCGCCAAGGTCTCTACCTTTGACCACCACCTGATCCACATAGCACCGGACCCCCATGATTCCACCTGCAGGTGGTGAGCCCACTGGAGGGCAGACCCATGTAACTCCTTTGGGCTGAGCCTGGCCAGGTCCCATGGGCGGAAACCCGGCCACCAGACGCTGGCCATCGAGCCCCTCACCCAGGCCTGGCTCCAGGGTGGGGCCCCTGTAACCCCATACCGGACAGAGTACACTGAATCCTTGTTCTGGTATTTTTCATGAGAGTCTTGTTGGAACATTCTTAGTCTGGCCCTTCACCTAGGACCAGTTTGTCTTGGGTGACCCTTCCAGAGGCAAATTGCCCCGGACAACATAGCTCCCGGGATCACTAGGGCACGCAAACCCCCCACCACGATAAGGTGACGATCCATGTGCATTGGACATGTGCATTCAAAAGGTTAGGGAAGGTCAAATTAAGTTCACCTGTAAAGGCTATAGTGCATTTTAGGCGCATCCTGAAATTTCACCCAAAAGTCAAATATCCCTAACTTTTTATGAGTAGTGTATATCTAATACATACAGTATATTTTAAGCTCTTGTTTATCACTACATTATACAAAGGTTGAAAGTACTTTAGTTTTGCATAGAGGTGAGGTAAACCATTACTTTGTCAAGCTGTCATGCTGAATAAACAATAGATTTCATCTTATACAGGTAACTGGAAGGGCACAAATGAATTCAGGCAGCCAGTGTTTCACAACATTTATTTATATATTTTAAAACAATAAAAAAAAAACACATTTACAACCTAAAATGAACTGGAGCTGACATAAATGACTGCTGGAGCTTAAGATAAGATAAGATAAGCCTTTATTAGTCCCACAATGGGATAAGATAAGTTAAGATAAGCAGTCAAAGTCCTTACAATATGAACTAGTGTTGTCATATTTATGTTGTCAAAACTAGAGAGCTACCTGGTTTGATCACTGCTGTGCTACATTAGCATTACTGTCAATAATACTATACAATATAGTTACTGTATTTAAAATCTGTTTACCGGAGATGCACATCAGAGAGGATTATGTTAAATTCACGTTTCTATACCACAAGAGTCCTCACCTGACACGCTGTCTGGCCCATAGTCACCAAAGGTCTGAGAGTTTAACTGTCTGCAGTATATTGATGTTAGCCTCCAAGAAGTGCTGTTTATCTCTCTACCTGGCCACCGGTACGAGATTATAGTATGTCAACAGTGAGTGCGACACCTACTGGCCAGGAGGTCAAAATGTTATCTCTTGCACCTTTAAGTGACCTGTGGAACCTTTTGCGCAAATCATTAGCTTGCGGATTGTACGTGGTGGTACAATGAACTTTGACCCCCAGGCTCTCAGCCATGGTGGACCAGAGCTCTGAAAAAAAAAAAAAACAACAACAACTAGGGATCTCTGTCAGAGGTGATGTTTGACAGGGAACCGAAACCCGTGACCCAAGATGACAAAAAGGCATGGGCTACGTCGGCAGGAGTCGTGGAAGCTAACAGAATTGCCTCTGGCTAATGATTGATGTGGTCTACAATTGTCAAACGGTGTGTGAAACCTTGCAATGGTGGAAGGGGGCCTACAAAGTCCACATGGATGTGATCGAATCTCTTGCTAGGGATCAGGAAAGGTTCAAGGGGAGCTTTAGTGTGCCTCTGAACCTTAGCCCTTTGACATAAAACGCAAGCTGCAGCCCGCTCCTTCACATCCTTGCGTAGGTGGGGCCATAGGAATTTGGACACCACCAGCTTAATTGAAGCGCAGATGCCAGGATGCAAGAGTCAGTAAATGGATTCAAAAATGCAGCAGTGCAAAGAGATTGGAACTACTAGTGGGGGTGACCGGTGGAAATGTTGCAAAGCAGGGGGGAACAACCCTCTCATACCACCCTGCTCTCAAGCTTGAGGCCCGTCCCCGTGGAATGAAACTTGAGAATGTTCATATCTTCCAGATGGTCGGCAGCCAAGGTGGAAAAATCTATGCCCAAGTAGGACCGGGGAGACCAACACATGCGACAAACAGTTGGCCACAAAGCTGAGCTTGCTGGCCACACGTTGAATGTCGTAGTGAACTCTGATATAGCGACGAGGTGACGTTGTTGACGTGCTGACCATGGTTCTGAGATTTTGTGCATTGCTTAGGTTAGAGGTTTGTGATCAACAAATGCAGTAAATACGCAACCCTCATGCCAAAACTGGAAGTGGTGCATGGCCAGATAGAGAGCTAACAACTCTCTGTCAAAAGTGCTGTACTTACGCTGATTGTTGTGCAGTGTACGGCTGAAAAAGGCAAGAGGGTGCCATGAACCGGTGACATATTGTTCCACCACTGTTTCCACCGCGACATCAAACGCATCCGTAGCTAGTGCAATCCACGCCATCTGTCACCTGTCACGTGATTGGTCAAAAAGTATGACCCCCCCCCCCCCAAAAAAAAATAAACGCAGATGTACCAAGCATTTCACATCACTAGATGGCAGACACATACAGCTTACTGCTCTTCTCTGGAGAACTGAGTTCAGCTCACTAGAACCGCATCAAATCTGATATCACTTCCGGGGCGCAGAAGAAGAGACATAAACAATTGCACAACATATAATTCAACAGAAAGGAAGCATTTGCTCCAAATTTTGCCAATTATGATTCTCAAAGGGATAATTTAGCTTATGAAGGGAAATATTTACCTTCTGTACAGCACAAGATGGACCGGAGCGGGACATTTTTCATCCGCAATTGACAAAGCTGCACGTGGCAGAGAGGACAGTCCTGCCGGTTCCGCTGCGTAATCTAACCGAAATTGAGGTGGAATAAATCAGAAGATAAATGTGACAGTGTATGGATGTGGGAGAGAAAACGAAAATGACTGACAGAAGACAAAATAAGGACCAGGGATGAGCACACGGACGTATGGCGACACATGACGAGCATAGGTCTTATGTTTTTATTTTTTTTACATTCTACTGATTTTCTGGTTCATATATTTTGAAGATAACAAAAAAGAAACAAAAACAAAGACAAACAAACAAAACCATCCTTTGTGTAAATATATCCAAAGTCCACTTTGATTGACAGTTATATAATCCGATATGGCTGCTGTCACATTATGCAAATTAGATGTGGAAATTTACTCATCATAAACTTTGGATCATATTTTACATCTTTGTCATTTACAGTAAGCCATTATCTCTTACCACTTTCAAGTTACAGCCTTTGGAATTTGTGACATCTAAAGTAAATATTTTCTTGAAGAAAATCTTTGCCACCAGAGGGTGCATGCTAATGACGCAGATCCGTAACTGAAATTCTTTCAGGGTTAAGCCCGAACGGCATGCGTAGAAACTCAAAAAGGCTGAAAGGCGTTATTTCCACCGTTTTCAGGATGTCTTCTGCGCAGACCGGGACTTGGTGGTAGCTGTGGACCAGATCCACCTTAGAAAAAAATAGACGTTCGGCCAGGTGCACCAAAAAATCCTGTATGTGAGGGATTGGATAACAGTCATGCTCCGTAATGTTGTTCAGGTGACTAAAATCACTGCACGGCCGCCACGAACCATTGGACTTCGGTACCATTTGCAGCGGGGAAGCCCAAGAGCTATTGGAGCGCCTAACGATCCCTAATCATTCCATGTTAACAAACTCTCCCTGCACGATGGCTTGCTTAGCTGTGTCGAGGTGGCATGGGTGCATGAAAACCGGAGGGCCCTTTGTGTCAACAAATGCTCAACCCCATGCTTGGTTACAGCAGTGGAAAAATTAGGCACTGTAAGCGAGGGGAAATCAGAAAACAAGTGTTGGTACACATCCTCAGAGCCTAAAAAATTAGCATGTGCTAGTGGCCCAGCTCCCCGAGTAATACAGTGATCCCTCACTTATCGCGGTTAATGGGTTCCAGAACCGACCGCGAAAAGTGAAAAACCGCGAAGTAGCGTCACCCCTAATGACGTCACCCATAAATAATACGTACGTTCATTCTCTCACTCTCTCTCTCGTGTGATACGTGTGTGTGTGTGTAAGTGTACATACATACGTAGATGTAAATAAAGTGTACATAAATATGTTTTTAGAACTCTTTTATTCTTATAACAAGATACGTAACTCAAGATGAAGATGATTTACTGCACAGGTTAATGAGAGCTTTACTGCTCCTCAGGTGACGCCTCATCGTCAGGTGCTAGAAGCGCAGGATCGTCGAGGGCAGCTTCTGATAGAGCTGGAGAAGCTGCAGGAGGTGGAGTAGTGGCTCGACGGGAAGACTATTTCACACAAAATGGCACAAGAGAACAGCAAAAAGTTCCACGCGGCGAGACTAAAGCAACACGAGCGATAAAAAGCAATGAATGCGGTCTTCCTTCGATGCATTGGCGCTCGGCAGGGACAGAAGCTGGGTGAAACGTCTCGGCCAATCAGCTTGCGGGGTGAAACGTCTCGGCCAATCAGCTTGCGAGATTCCCGAGCCGAGCCAACACGAGAACAGCGAACAGAGAGGTGGGGCTCTCAGTGTTGATACCTGATGGTCTAATGTAGTCTCCCTGCCTTCTGCTAGCGCCCGCCCATTATTTCTCAATTTTGAATTTTTGATGAACATTTTTGAAAAATCCGCGATGCACTGAGGGCGCGAAAGGTGAAGCGCGAAGTAGCGAGGGATCACTGTACAAGGCAATGAAGAAAAAGAAACAGCATCAATCAAACGTTTATTAGCAACGTCTACAAGGAGACCATGAGCACATAGTTGCCATGTCCTCTTGTTGTAAGTGACTTTGGGCTTGTTTTTCTCTAAAGTCGCTTGGAAATCTTGTCAGTCGTGGGCTGTGGGTTTTTGGGCTTGTTTTTTAACGTGTAGTTGCTTATTTGGGCTTGCTTTTTGAGGACGTTATTGAGGTAAAAGTGGCCTGCCAGGGGAATCACTTCTGGCGGCCAATGATCCATCCAGTTTTTCAATGGCTCTGTACTCAATGGGGCGTGAGCTATCCAGTTTTTTGGGTTTTTTTTATCCACCTTATTCCTGAGGGCGCTGCTGTAGAAACGATTATGGGGCAACCTTCGCTTTCAACTGAAGTAGTGTTAAATCAGTCAGCATGAGTGGAGTAGTGGGACATTTAAAATAGTCTTTTTAAAAGTGTTTCAAATTCGTTTTAATGTATTCAGTAGTCCTCATACTTGTTTTGCAGTCAAGAGGCAGCTAATTTCAGCGCTTGAAACTGTTGTATTTTTGAATGTTGTTGTAGAGTTCTGGTACTTATTGCTGCTGTTTGGGGTGAGGCTTCTCACAAATAAGCACAGCTAAATCTGTGGCTTCAACAGCAATGCATAGTTCATGCACCGAAAACTAAAAAGGATTGTTGGTGTGATTGTTGGTACAGACACAGGACAGACACCAAGACAAGAGCACCAGGTATGTTTTCACTTGTATGAATGTCACAGATCTGACGTTTATGTGTTATATATGTCACCAGATGCAAAGCTGCATGAAGTAAAATAAATAAAACAATAGAAACAGTTTGCTTCCTAAGGCTTAATGAAAGATATCAAATAGTTTTTTGAGGGTTTTTTGGCATTCATTGCACTGCATTGGAATGATATGGACTTGATATTAGCAGCTTCAGCATGCATTAATTTTAGTGGTGTTGGTGTTATCGCATCAGTCGTCTGTTAACGCGTTGCCCCATTAACGGCGGTAAATTTTGTGGTTGTGGTTAACAGCAGTCAATGGCAGAAAGTGCAAACAGTACTGTTGGCCTAGCAGTTCTCCGTACCAAAGCTGCTCTGGCCACTGACACTGTGCGCGCCATGCAGACATTGCGAAGTCAAACAAGCTGGATTACAGCTTTGGATATCCCCGAAAGTGCTCATGTTTAAATTTACAATGTTATCTGTCAGAGCTCTCACCTGGATAACTGTTACAGTCTCCTCCAAAACTTCGCCTGGATGTTGGGTTGTTCTTCTAATGTGGAAGCTAGCTAGCTGGCTAGTAGCTACATGCTAGGTTATAGCTGACCTCCAGCAGCAGACACAGACAGAAATTCACCTGCTTTCATTTTCATAGCTTTGTGTCCAGCTGTTGGTGAGTACCAGTCTAAAAAAATTCTCAAGCTGTGTTCATAATGTCCATTCACTCCCCTGCTGTTTTTGCAGCATGGTGGGGTGTCATCACGGGTGAGATAGTTGTCTGTTTATGTTTGCAATTTTTCTGCTAAAAGGGAAATTTTGTCTATTGTGACACATGAGGTCCATGGTTTTGTGTTTCTGCTTAAAAGTTGTAGATGTTTGGGAGTGTGAAACGGGGCATCCTGGCAGAACTAAAAACAATAGCTGCCACAGGTCTGTGGTGGACCACTCGCAGTTACGTGGGGTGAGACTGGACATCCTGGCAGATAAACACATCTGTTGCAAGGTCTGTGGTGGACTGTGCCAGTCGGTGCATCGTGAGATGCACTACACAAAGAGCAGAGGTAAACAAACCTATCATCTGGTCAGTCACGACAACAGATACTGGAGTCAGTTTGTCCTGGCTTGACCTTACCACTGATAATACCTTTATCTGCCAAGTATATGCTGCTAGTCCAGCAAAAGTTAGCGGTGCTCAAATACTTTGCAAGCAGTTTCATGAAATGGTCAGTCAGAAAGCAACTCATACCGGCTCGGACGTTGCCTGGGTTAACAAGGTCCACGCTGATCTGCTCACACTCCGACAGGCAGCGAAAAGTAAGTTAGGAGCAGGAAGAGAAAAGAAGAGGAAAACAGCAGCCTCATGTCTAGTAGAATGGAATATACGCACTCTGTTGGACAGATCATCACAGCGCCCAGAAAGACAGACTGCACGTGTGGCCTTGCAAATGAACAGGTACAATGTAGACATAGCTGCACTTAGTGAAACAAGATTGCCTGGATATGACAGCTTGGAAGACCATGGGTACATCTTCTTTTGGAGTGGGAAATCAACTCAAGAAAGGATAGAAGCAGAAGTGGGCTTTGCAGTTAGAAAGGAGATAGCAGCAATGCTTGATGAGGAACTGGTGCCAATCAACAACAGGATAATGACTATGAGACTCCCGCTACAGCGGAAGATGTATGCCACACTCATCAGTGTGTATGCCCCAACAATGACCAACATAGAGGAGGTGAAGGAAGAGTTCTACAGTGATTGACGTGAGACTATCAGGCATGTACTGACTGATGACAGGCTGATACTTGAGTTGTTAATGCTAGAGTTGGTTCGGACACTGAGAAATGGAAAGGAGTGCTAGGCAGTCATGGAGTAGGCAAGTGCAATGCTAATAGAGAACTTCTACTTGCACTATGTTCAGAGTACAATTTTGTGATAACCAACACTCTATTTAAGCACAAGGACACACACAAGAAGACATGGATGCACCCAAGATCCAAGCACTGGCACTTTATAGACTACATCATAGTAAGGCAGAGAGACATAAGGGATGTATTGGACACCAGAGCAATGAGAGGTACAGACTGTGGTACTGATCTTGTTATGCTGAGCTCTAGATTAAGGATTTGCAGATGAAAACAGCGCTGCAGGACGGGTGCGAATCCACCACGGAAGATAAACACAAGCGCACTGAAAGGCCAAAAGAAGGATGAAGAACTTACACAGGAAATGGATGAGAACTTGAAAGACTGGGACAGCAACAACACAGAGAATGACATAGAAGAGAAATGGGCAACACTGAAGGATATGGTGTGTCAGACGGCGATTGATGTATTAGGCCACCCTGAGAGGAAACATCAAGATTGGTTTGATGAGCATGATGAACATCTGAAGAAACTACTAGAAGCGAGGAATACAGCTAGGCAGGAAAACCTACAGTGTAACACAAGGTCAAAGAAGAAGAAATACTCAAAGGCTCAGAGCTAGCTACAGAAGTACACCAGAGAGATGAAGTCCAACTGGTGAGATGAAAAAGCGGAGGAACTTCAAACTGCAGCAGACATGAAGGACATGAAAACATTCTTTGCAGGTTTGAGAGAAATATACAGCTCTAAACCAAGAGGACTGATCCAACTAAAGACTATGGATGGTGAAACGATTTTGCAGGAGAAAGACAAGATCCTGGACAGATTTACAGACCACTTTGACCAACTACTAAACAACCCTGGAGATCTCGCTGAAGAGGCTAAAGAAGCTCTAGTGCAGCTACCAATTGTATCAAGTCTGGATGAACCACCAAATCTTGATGAACTAACAGCAGCTATCAGGACAACACAGGATGGTAAAGCTCCAAGAAGGGATGGAATTCCAGCAGAAGTGTGGAAATTTGGTGGTGTTCAGCTGACCAACTGTCTGCACATGCTCATCCAAGAGATATGGAATGCCCAGAAAGTACCTTAAGACTAGAAGGATGCAAGTATTAACGCATCTTGCAGCATGTACTACCAGAAACCCAGTGCGGCTTTAGAAGTGGAAGAAGCACAATGGACATTATTTTCTGCTTGAAACAGGTTCAAGAAAAGTGTATTGAACAGAACATGCCGCTTTTTGTAGTCTTCACTGACTTCAGTAAAGACTTCGATAATGTATCGCGACAAGAACTTTGGCAGGTACTCAAGAAATATAGCTGTACAGAGAAGTTTGTCAACCTGATCGAGGCACTCCATACAAGTATGCAAGCAAACGTGGCAATGAGTGGTTCAGTGTCTCGAGACTTTTCAGTAAGCAACAGGGTGAAACAAGGGTGTGTGCAGGCTCCTACACTCTTCTTGCTATATCTGGCAGCCATGCTTGAGGTGGCCTTCAAAGACACTTCAGAAGGAGTATACATTCAAACAAGGAAAGAAGCAGACTTTTTCAATGTGGCACAGTTTAAAGCCAAGAGTAAGACATCGATAAAGGTAGTAAAAGAAATGGTCTTTGCCAACAACAGTGCTCTAGTTGCACACAGTGCGGAAGCTATGCAATCTTTAGTGGAGAAATGTGCAAGAGCAGCTAGCCAATTCAGCCTCCAAATCAACATCAAGAAGACAGAGTGCCTTTATCAACCACCAAAGTTCCAGTTATCAACATCACTACCAGAAGAGATCAGCATTGGTACAGAGCCACTAGTCAAGTGTAAGACTTTCAAGTATCTCGGGAGTACTGTTTCAGAGAATGCTAGGCTGGAGGATGAACTGTCTCTCAGAATGGGAAGAGCGAGTGCTGTGTTTGGAAACTTGAGGGAGAGACTGTGAAACAATCGGCATGTGTCTGTGTGAAATGCAAAGTGTACATAGCGACAGTACTGGCTACTGTATTGTGCTGAAACTTGGACTGTCTACAGGGTGCAGGCAAAGAAACTCCACGCGTACATGATGAGACACCTTTGAGCCATAATGAACATCTTATGGAAAGACAAGATAACCAACAAAGAAGTGCTGAAATGAGCTGGTCTACCATCAATGGAGGACATGCTAATACAGGTGAACCTGAGATGGTTTGGACATGTTGAGAGGATGGATCACTAGCATCTCCCTCGGCAGTTACTCTACTCACAGTTATGTGAGGGCAAACACAATCAGAGTAGACCAAGGCTCAGATTTAAAGACACTGTAAAAAGAAACCTGAAGAAGTTGGATATAGACAGGAGTTCCTGACAGTGGAAGGCAAAGGAGGAATCTGATCAGACCTAAATGAAACAGTCATTGTTGCCCATGACAGACTGCTATGATGATAATATATATATGTGTGTGTGTGTGTGTGTGTGTGTGTGTGTGTGTGTGTGTGTGTGTGTGTGTGTGTGTGTGTATCTATCTATCTATCTATCTATCTATCTATATATATATACACTACCGTTCAAAAGTTTGGGATCACTTAAAAATTTCCTTATTTTTGAAAGAAAAGTACTATTTTTTTCAATGAAGATAACTTTAAACTAATCAGAAATACACTCTAATATCTAATATACATTGCTAATGTGGTAAATGACTATTCTAGCTGCAAATGTCTGGTTTTTGGTGCAATATCTACATAGGTGTATAGAGGCCCATTTCCAGCAACTATCACTCCAGTGTTCTAATGGTACAATGTGTTTGCTCATTGCGTCAGCAGGCTAATGGATGATTAGAAAACCCTTGTGCAATCATGTTAGCGCAGCTGAAAAGTTTAGCTGGTTAGAGAAGCTATAAAACTGACCTTCCTTTGAGCAGGTTGAGTATCTGGAAAAAATTATTATTTCAAATACAAATCATTATTTCTAACCTTGTCAATGTCTTGACTATATTTTCTATTCATTTTACAACTCATAGTGGTAAATAAGTGTGATTTTTCATGGAAAACACAAAATAATTGTCTGGGTGACCCCAAACTTTTGAACGGTAGTGTGTGTGTATATATATATATATATATATATATATATATATATATATATATATATATATATATATATATATATATATATATACATATATATATACATATATATATATACTGTATATATATATATATACGTATATATATATATATATATATATATATATATATATATATATATCTTTATTCAGAGTCACACATAAAGAGGAAAAAATACACAAAATTCACAATCAACATGAATAGGTGTACCAGTGCCTCCATAGCAGGGATTGATAGCGCATGGTACTACCGTAAATCTTAATCCTGTTTAGGATAAAATTATTTCATTTTCAGAGGCATTAAGCCTCCAAATATATTTAAAAATAAGGTTCCTTAAAATGGCTCCAAAAGTTGTAATTCCTGCAGCCATGAAGAGCTTACTTGCACTAGACCATCTAGGCCTCTTTAGTAACATTCTTGGGCATCATTATAGGCAACTTGAAGTCTCCTAACTCCCTGCCTTATAATTGGCCCATAAATATGCAGTATACATGGGTGCACAGTATGCTCTGAAAAGAGACAACTTAACCTCATGTGAGCATGCACTAAACCTCCAATACAGAATGTTAGCCTGTGCATACAACAAACGACACTTTCTGTAGATATCTTCATCATCAGTCATTTGGTCAGTGATGATATGGCCAAGATATCTGGTCTTATTACAGACTGGCAGAACATTCCCTGATAATTTAATCATCATTTAAAGTTGTTGGCTGTTGTGTAATAACAGAGTAATATTTAGCTTTGTTTAAACAACTAGCGGACAACAACTCCCATCATCCCACATCACTAAACTGTAATCATGTTTAGTGCTCTTACTTATGTAGAAAGCGCACGTCTTTTCTTTTGATCAGAGTTTAAAAATGTAATCTATTCAAAGTTTTTATGCTGACTGTGTTTACTAAATTTGCTGTTGCTTATGCAGAATGCATATGTATTTTCCTTTAATTAGAGTTTTTTTTTTAAATTCCATTATTCAATGCTGACTATGTTTACAGTCAGTTCACTGCAAACAAAAATAAATCTATTTATCGATACGTATGTTATCAAGCAGCCTCTCTTTCATACAATGTGGCAGGTTGCCTGTTGGGCTTGTTTCCATAGAGCTGGTTGCTTGTTTCTCTTGTGAAACCTGGCAACACTGCATGAGCACACAGAAAGTCAGCACCTCCGTGAGGAACCAAGCTGGCAGCTACCACAAAGTCCCACTTATAGTTGCGCCCTTGAAAACATACAGTCACTGACCTTCCACTAAAAGTTTTGATAGGGGAGCCATTAGTGGCAGTCAATGATGGGCCACAGCCCTCCGCCAGTCTATCAGAACCAGGCGGCAGAATAAGACTCTTCTGAGAACCAGAGTCGACCAAAAACCGTCTCCTGGAACGTGTGTCCTCGAGGAAAAGCAGCTTCTCCTTGTCGCGAGCTGTTGCAGCTGCTACTGACCAATGGTTGGTCCATTTCCCAGCATCCTGAAACAGCATGGCGGGAGGCTCCGCAACGCGTTGGCACCAAAACGCTGATGGCAGAAGCACATGGTCCTGGCCTGGCGTCTCCAAGTGCCTATACTGGCCTCGACGATCAGCTCAACAGCTTCCGTGGATGCTGCTGAAGGTCGCGGTGTCACCATCTGGAAACCAAAACTCCTATTCGCCAGGATAATGCGGTCCGTTTCTTCCACCAGTGCACGGTAGTCTCTGGCAGCCAGCAGCCGCAAGTTGGCTAGAATTTCTTGCGCTAAAGCCGGCAGTTTCCTGAGGAAGAGATGGGTGAAGAGAAAAGATCCGTCATCTGTGCCCAGCAGAGCTAGCATACTTTCCATTAACTCCACAGCCGAACCGTCACCTAACTTGGAGTGAGAGAGGAGCTTCTCTGCTCTCTCCCCATCAGCAAGAGGGTAGCGCCGCCGTAATAGTAACTGCTTGAGAGCAGCATATTTTCCCCGGGCTTGGGGGGTCTCAGAGGAGGCTCATGGCACCCTGGGTGGAGCACGGGTCGAGCGAAGCCACCACATAATGGTATCTAGTGTCATCTACAGAAATCCCACAGTAGGCAAACTGAGCCACAATGTAGATGAACCAGGCAGCAGAATCATGGAGCCAGAAGTCCGGGAGATTGACTGCCATGGCGAAGGAGGCCAGGGTTTCAGAGTGAAACCCTACCATGGGTATTCCCAAAGAGGAGCTTGCTTTGTCTTCTTTTCAAGGATTCAAAGGCTTTATTATCATGTGCACAGCTAAGAAATGCAACATTTCCTGAGCAATGAAATTCTTACTCTGCTCTCTGAACGAATGCGATGGTAATAGATACACATCAATACTAATAAGGTAAGAACACACCTAATACTAATGAATACTAATAACACACACTAATGACACCCATTAGGCAATTAGGACACCTTAAACACACCTTAATACTAAGTACTAATACTAATAACACACATTAGGCAATTAGGACAGTTAAAGCAGTTAAACTAGAGGAAACAAGAAGAATTAAAATTGAAAATTCACTGGATGACTATAATGGACAATGGTATATTAATATCAGGGATGGCATGAACCTGAGATGGCATAAGCCTATGTACAGTGTGCAAATGAGCATTGTACAAATTAGCACCCAGTGTGAGAATTTCTCTGTAATGATAATACCCAGTAGACTGTACAATGATAATTTAGCAGCAGAGATGATATGGACATGAGACAGGGTGAGACTATGTACACTGTGCAAGTGAGCAATGTGCAAATTTAGCAACCAGTGTGTCAATTCCTATTTGCAAAGCTGTGTCCGGAGTTGGTTATTTATTCAGGAGTCTGATGGCAGTGGGAAAGAAGGAGTTTTTAGTCTGGATGTCCTGCATTTCACACTTCTGTACCTCCGGCGTGAGGGTAGAAGTGTGAACATTGTGTGCTGGGGGTGGGTGGGGTCCTGGAGGATGGCGGCAGCTCTTCTTTGGACTCTTTGGACTGCGGTGGTAGATGCTCTGCAGAGAGTGGAGTGGAGTCCTGATGATCTTCTCCGCTGTCTTCACCACTCTCTTTTTTGAACATCATCAGCGTCGTAGGTCACCATTGTGGAGGAATGAGAAGACAACAAGGAGAGCTGCCACTTCAGAGCTTTTTTCAACTCCAACATGTGCAGACTGTCTTGGCACCAAATTGCATACATACATACATAACTCCCCTCCCCTCTCTCCAAATCACTGAGTGTGAGTGGAGCCTTTGAGTGGTCCGTCACAAATCCAAAAATACTGAACACAGTTTTTCTATATTAACTGTTTATATTGTTTACCTGTCAGCGGTGATCATCAAATTTTACATTCATTCACCTCATTGCCTCAAATTAGAAAATCTTTTATACATACAGTGGTGTGAAAAAGTGTTTGCCCCCTTCCTGAGTTCTCATTTTTATGTATGTTTGTCACACTTAAATGTTTCAGATCATCAAACAAATTTCAATATTAGGCAAAGATAACACAAGTAAACACAAATGCAATTTTTAAATGAAGATGTTTTTTTAAGGGAAAAAAAAATCCAAACCTACACGGCCTTGCGTGAAAAAGTGATTGCCCCCCATTAAAACATAAATTAATTGTGGTTTATCACATCTTTGGAAAGCTGAGTTCAATTTCTCTAGCCACACCTAGGCCTGATTACTGCCACACCGGTTCTCAATCAAGTAATCACTTAAATAGGACCTGCCTGACAAAGTGAAGTACACCAAAAGATCCTCAACAGCTAGACATCATGCTGCGTTCCAAAGAAATTCAGGAACAAATGAGAAACAAAGTTATTGAGATCTATCAGTCTGGAAAAGATTATAAAGCCATTTCTAATGAACCACAGTGAGAGTCATTATCCATGAATGGCGAAAACATGGAACAGTGGTGAACCTTCCCAGGAGCAGCTGGCCGACCAATATTACCCCAAGAGTGCAGTGATGACTCATCTAAGAGGTCACAAAAGACCCCACAACAACATTCAAAGAACTGCTGGCCTCACTAGCCTCAGTTAAGGTCAGTGTTCATGACTCCACCATAAGAAAGAGACTGGGCAAAATTGGCCTGCATGGCAGAGTTCCAAGACAAAAACCACTGCTGAGCAAAAAGAACAAAGGCTTGTCTCAGTTTTTCCCGAAAACATCTTGATGATCCCCAAGACTTTTGGGAAAAATCTCTGTGGACTGACGAGACAAAAGTTGAACTTTCTAGAAGGCGTGTGTCCCATTACATCTGGTGTGAAAGTAACACAGCATTTCAGAAAAGGAACATCATACTTACAGTAAAATATGGTGGGGGTAGTGTGATGGTCTGGGGCTGTTTTGCTGCTCCAGGACCTGGAAGACTTGCTGTGGTAAATGGAACCATGAATTCTGCTGTCTACCAAAAAATCCTGAAGGAGAATGTCTGGTCATCTGTTTGTGACCTCAAGCTGAAGCGCACTTGGGTTCTGCAGCAGGACAATGATCCAAAACCCACCAGCAAGTCCACCTCTGACTGGCTTAAGAAAAACAAAATGAAGACTTTGGAGTGGCCTAGTCAAAGTCCTGACCTGAATCCGATTGAGATGCTGTGGCATGACCTTAAAAAGGCAGTTCATGCTTGAAAACCCTCGAATGTGGCTGAATTACAACAATTCTGGAAAGATGAGTGGGCCAAAATTCCTCCACAGCATTATAAAAGACTCCTTGCCAGTTATCGCTAACACTTGATTGCAGTTGTTGCTGCTAAGGGTGGCCCAACCAGTTATTAGGTTTAGGAGGCATGAGAGCTCTCATGAGAGCGCTAAGCGGGAAGTGACACAGGTGAGCCATGCTAACAGATGGATGTGAAGATATTAAATAATTATAGCAAGAAAAAAATTCTCAAAAAGTGGCATTTTTACCTTCTTCCCCCTTAATCTATGACTATAACTTAGGCATGCATCCTGGAAACGCTAGTAGAATTTACATGTATGTGTTTTTTTGAACATGTACATCTCTGAAGGTCTCCCTCTTGTTTTACATGAAAATGTCCACAAGTACTGGCAGACTTTAGCTCTCTGTCTATTCCTTCTCAGGCCCAAAGGAAGTGGAAATTTTATCTTTAAGTTTGTGCAGGCACAGGTTTCTTGGGGCTCTCTGAACACATTACATTACAAGAGAAGGAGACGTTCTAGTCCAGCACAGCAGCAGGTTTCAAAGAGACGCTACATGAGTAGTTTAGAACTTCTCAGGGAAGTTGTTCCACTCCCAACACCACAAGAACCATTAACATCATGGATATATACTGTTACACTGCTGAAAATAATAGAATTTCTACCCCACTCCCCCAAGAAAAATCAAGACATAAATCGCTCACTTCATCTTTGCAACGCGAGTAGCACATGTTAAAAGACTTCCTGCTCTTCTAGAAATTTTCTTGATAAATTTCCAACAGTTGGAGCAGTTTAAAATTCACCCAGACTCGCAAACATAGACTGTGTGACGATTTAGAGGAATAATTTTTATGCTGCATTGTCTTCCCTTTTTAGGCTGTCTAATCACTGTGCGTCTGTTTATTTTTTACAGGTGTAATACAACTTTTAATTCAAAGTGAATAAATCAAGAAAACATGCCTTTTATTGATAGCCTTTTCACATTGGAGTGTTTTGAATATTTTTCAAAGGAGTTATGAGAGACACTTTGGGAAACAACTACTCTGCTCTGTGAGATCACACAAAGAGGTGAGAGCTCTGAAGCTGTAACTGGATGCCTGAATCGAGGCTTTGAGAGAATGGGACGCTGAGAAAACCTATGGAAGATGCAGGTGGAGAGAGGTGGTGAAGCGTAAAGACAAATATAGTCAATGTAGGCGTCTGACATAATGCACGGCCCAGGAGACACACACGCAGGCTCAGGATAGATTTAACAGCTTTATTAGCAACAAGAAAGTGCATGGCTGCGTGTCTGTGGAATAAGAATGTATTGGTGGTGGCGTCTGCGTCAGGCATGGGGGCAGGAGGCCGTACAGCCGGACAACCCTGTGGGAGAGAGCAGAGGGAGAAGGGTAACGGGCACCACACCAATACAGGGAATAATGATGGTAGCTGGCTTACTTGGTTATGACAGGTGGCTGGCGTCGACAAGGGCGAGGCCCGGGAGACAGCGACCTGCAGTACCTGTGGCAGCAGCGTAGAGCCAACGGCGAGGTGAGGAAGTCCGCCGCCGGGAATGTCCACCTGTGCACAGGGGAAGGCTAGAGGAGAGAGGTAAAGGGAGCTTACCCAAGTTATCTTCACTAGTCGGTTTGAGATCCGTAGTAGCAAAGGGGCCGAAGTTGAGAGCCGGCTTCAGGCCGAAGCCCAGGGCAGAGTGGATTAAATACCTCTCCGCTGACGAGGAGCAGGTGTGCGCGCGGCTGGCGCCGCTGATGAGCAGCGAGTCATGACAGCGTCAAGCATGCAGACTCAAGTGGTATGCAGGTGTGGTTCATGGAAAATGGACTCAAGTGAAAATTTTAAAACTGCAGAAATGATTGCAGGTAATTGCAGATGTACTAAATGTCATGAAATGCCCTTCGGGGCAAAGAGGAGAGAGACCCACACTCTGAACTGCTAGTTGTGATATTTATTAATGAACACAAAGTCCAAACTGTACACAAACACAAAAATTAAAACAGTGCACAAAGCAAAAACTTACAACCAAAGACGACAACGGAGAAGACAGGATTCACAAGGATAATAACTGCAGAATGGTGACAGGGTTCAGACACAGACGATAATTAAGACTCCAGCAATCAAGGAGAGAAATCACAGTCCTTAAATAGGGCAAGAAACAAATGAACACAAATGATGGCAGGTGTGGATACCATGAGCGGCATCCACACCAAGAGGTGACAATGATTACAACAGAAATCAGCTGGGAGTAGCGAGAGGGAGAAGACAGGACTGACAGCTGACAGGAGCACTGCCCACAACAGAGCAAAGAAACACGGAAGTGCCACTTACAACTGCAGCCCTGAAGAGGAAGAGAGAGAGAAAACACGGCAGGATACGAATATAATACAATGCCAAATAAAGACAAGTAAATCCAAATATGTAAATAACAAAACTACAAAGAACATAAACAGAAAAAATAAATCATACTAAGAAACCACACAGAACATGTGAAAATGAACCAAAGATACAGTGGTGTGAAGAAGTGTTTGCCCCCTTCCTGATTTTTCACACAGGGTCATGTAGGTTTGGATTTCTTTCCCCTTAATCATAAACACCTTCATTTAAAAACTGCATGTTGTGTTTACTTGTGTTATCTTTGTCTAATATTTAAATTTCTTTGATGATCTGAAACATTTAAGTGTGATAAACACACAAAAAAATGAGAAGTCAGGAAGGGGGCAAACACTTTTTCACACCACTGTAAAATAACAGGAATAAGAACTCAAAAATACAACACCATACAAATACATAAAAAAGGCAAAGAGAGAGAGCATGGCGGAATCCCTCGATGTGCTCAGATTGGGACAGAGCCCCCCCCCACACACACACCAAGGGGTCGATACCAGACACCCCGGGCAACAACGAAAGAAAAGGAACCCACCCACACAAAGAACCCACCCCACCAAAAACAAACATAAAAAACCCCCCACTCCGGGTGGGGGGAGGGGGACCCAGGCATGGAGGGACTGAGAAAAAAACAGAGAAGATAAGAAAAACTCACAGAGCTCACACCCCAGCAAAACCCAGACTAAGAGGAAACAAAAAACAAAAAAAACCCCACTCAGGACCCACACCCATGCAGACCCCCTCGGCCCCCTAGGCCCCCTGGACCAAAGAACTAGACAGTTCAGGTGGCCGGCTTAAGTCCCAGACCTTGCAGATGGCGTGATGGTAAGAGTCAGGTGGTCTGCCGAAGAATGTGGGCCACCCAACCCAACGGCACAGTCTGTCAGACAGTCAGCCAGAGTTCTTTAACCACCTAACCAGAAAAGGTGGTCCAGGGGGTGGCTGCCCAACAGGGACCACCAGCCGTGAGGAAGATAGAGGAATAGGGGAACCCCCGAAGACCTCGGGTAGAGGAGAGAGTATCACGACACCCTTGGACTGGCCTGCAGCACCCTCGGTGGCTCCAGCCTGGAGCAAAGCTGCACCCGCAGTGGCTCCAGCCTGGAGTAAGGCAGCACCAGTGGTGGCTCCAGCCTGGAGCAAGGAAGCACCCGCGGTGGCTCCGGGCTGGAGCAAGGAAGCACCCGTGGTGGCTCCGGGCTGGAGCAAGGAAGCACCTGCAGTGGCTCCAGACTGGGCCAGAGCTGCACCTTCAGTGGGCCTGGACTGGGCCAGTGCTGCACCCACGGTGGCCCCTGGGCTGCAGCATAATGCCCATGGCAGGCCCACATTGGAGCACAGCACCCATGTTGGATTCAGGCTGAAGCGCAGCACCCACGACAATTCCCGACTGGGACACAGCACCCACAGGGACCCAGACTGAGGTGGAGCTGCACCCACGGAGGTCCCGGGCTGGGACTGAGCACCCGCGATGACCTCAGCTGATGGGGAAGCAGCACCCTCGGAGGCCCTGGGCTGGAATGGAGCACCCACGAAGACCTCATCCAGAGGGGGGAGCAGCACCCACGGAGGTCCCAGGCTGGGATCAAGCACCCGTGACAACCTCAGCTGGAGGGGGAGCAGCACTCACGGAGGTACCGGGCTGGAATGGAGCACCCGCAACGACCTCGGCAGGGGGGAGCTGGACCCACGGAGATCTCAGGTGGCGAGACTGGACCCAAGGGGACCTCTGGCACAGTTGGACAAAGCTCGATGACCCTGGGGAAAGGCTCAGACAGGAGAGGTAGAAAGATAGGGTCGGGGTCAACGGCAGCAGTGGAGCTCGGCGAGGTGAGCTCAGGTGCAGCTGATGACTGCATTTGGCTCTCCCAACCAAGAGCCAGACAAGATCGCTCCAACATAGAAACAATGAAAACAAAGGAGAGCATTTTCCTGAGCTCAAGCTCTACTGCCTCCCAGGACTTCATCAATCCAAGCGGCAACGTCTTGGGCCCGGCCCTCTGGAGGTCCAGCTCTGACTCTGCCGTGGTGGCCCCAGCAGCAGGCATGGTGGTCGATGCAGTCTCGGGACCCCCCAGTGAAGTGACCCACAAAGGTGGCTCGCCTGGTGTGGCAACAGGAGGTCTGTTCCCTGTTGGTGCTGGATTCCGCACAGCTGGAGCCTAGGGACGCCCAATCATCAGCTTGGGCTCTGAACCACTGGCAGTGCCCTCCCTCCATCTGGACCATGGTTGCAGCGCTGGAACCAGGTCCTCCAAAGCCGCAGGCTCCTCCTCCATCTGGTGGCTCAGTCCTGGGGCTGACGGACAGAGCATAGGAGGAGACATGGAGAGAGCAGGTGAGGAATTTATGGCTGCAGCAGGAGGTGAGGGCTCAGAGCAACTGCAATGACTGAGCCTCACCCTCGGGAATCAGGCAAGATAATTTATTTTTAGGAAATGGAGAATGAAAATACACTTGCCTGTGTTCCCGGGGCACGTTGGTAACTGCTGCAGCTGATTTAGATCAGCCCCCTCCGTGGCTACAGTTGTTGAGGGCCCCCCAGAGGATCATGGAGAAGCCACCTCAGCAAGCACGGTGGCAGGCGGAGCCAAAGGAGAAACGGCCAGGCTCTCTGCAGCGGGAGGAGACACCGAGGAGACGAGGGTCGCAGCAGCCACGGAGGAGCAGGAGGCTGACGGGACAGCCAGCAAAAACGAACCAGAAAGGGGATCTGCTGCAGAAGTAGACTGACTCGGAGTCAGAAAAAATGCTGCCTGAGAGGGTAGGGGTGTTCCTCCGGTGGTCCGGGGCTGGGTGATCACGTCTAGGAGCCAGCGGAGCGGGAGCAGGAATGGGCACACTGGAGGTGAAGCAGTACGTTTTCCACGGGTGTTGGCTTCAGGTTCACGGGATGCGAGCCCCACGTCAGTCCGGGGAAAGATTGTTGCAGGACGGAGTGCGTGGCCAACAACTCCACGACCTGGGAATATCTCCACAACCCTGGGTGAGCCTCGACAATAACAGTTGCCAAATTCACACTCTCCTAGATCTTCTTAGGGCTGCGGGAGGCGAGAGCTTCATCCACGAAGCTCTGGATGAATTCGGCGGCCCACTGCTCCTTTGTGCTCGGAGATCCCACTGCCAATCTCCCTTTGCTTGCCGGAGGTTGGCGCGCTGGGGACACGATCAACGCTCCAGACAAAACAGGTCAGTGAAAAACAAAAAAGCACAAACTAGCAGCAGCTGGGTCTCTAACTGGCTGGAGTCTTCTGTCATGAAATGCCCCTCGAGGCAAAGAGGAGAGAGACCCAGACGCTGATCTGCGAGTTGTGATATTTATTAACAAACACAAAGTCCAAACTGTGCACAAACACAAAAATTAAAACAGTGCACAAAGCAAAAACTTACAACCAAAGACGACAACGGAGAAGACAGGATTCACAAGGATAATAACAGCAGAACAGGGACAGGGTTCAGACGCAGACGATAATTAAGACTCCAGCAATCAAGGAGAGAAGTCACAGTCCTTAAATTGGGCAAGAAACAAATGAACACAAATGATGGCAGGTGTGGATACCATGAGCCGGCAAGAGATGACAGTGATTACGACAGAAATCAGCTGGGAGAGGTGAGAGGGAGAAGGCAGGACTGACAACTGACAGGAGCACTGCCCATAACAGAGCAAAAAAACCCTGAAGTGCCACTGACAGCTGCAGCCCCAAAGAGGAAGAGATAAAGAAAACACAGCAGGATACAAATATAATACATTGGCAAATAAGGACAAGTAAATCCAAATATGTAAATAACAAAACTACAAAGAACGTAAACAGGAAAATAAATCATACTAAGAAACCTCACAGAACATGTGAAAATGAACCAAAGATAAAATAACAGGAATAAGAACTCAAAAATACAAAACCATACAAATGCAGAAAAAAGGCAATGAGAAAAATCATGGTGGAATCCCTCGTGTAAGGGCATGTAAGCCAGAGTTAAGGTATAAGCTCAGGCAAGACAATGCAGAGGGATGCATTGTCTTGCAATCACCTCATTCCATAAAAGTAAAAACACAAAATGAAAACAAAATTACAAAAAGAGACATCACTTCCCTAGGCTCTATTTTGTAATTTGTTTCTATTTTTTAAATCGTTATTTAAATTATTCTTTTTCCCCATATAATCTAACCATTTTGATCACATTTTAAACAAAAGCATCTTTCGACCTAATTTCCTGTGGCGTCTGTCTATGTTGGTTATTGTTAACAATCAGTTTTTTGGCCAGATTTTACAATATACCTTGTCTCTTTAGACAGTACAAAGACACAGCAGCCCACATGATCTAGCACCCCGAGCAAGGTCACCAATAAACTAGAAGTTAGAAGTAGAACAATGGTCTACAAGGTTGCTTAATTCTGATGTCACAACATGAAGAACAGGACTATTCCTTACCCCACCCCACCCCACCACCAAAAAAAAAAATCACATTTCACATGAGCAAAAATACCTCTAAAACACATGTGAAAATGCTATTTGCACATGGAAACATAGTTTTGGAACTGCATTTACCATGGAGATAGCACTGGAAATGTATGTTGAAAATACACATGTGCATCTTGGGTTTTGATCGACACCTCATTTGACCTGATCAGAGCTTCTGTTATATTTTTTTTTTGCCTTTCAATACCCAATGAGTACCCACTTACCATCCAAGTACCAATCCCACTTCACATACATACAAAATGGGCCATTTGCAGCGGAGTCTGTTGATGACTGAAGTGTCAGGTAGCCAATGAATCTCTGAACATAACAATGTAGCACATGACTGGGTTGGCCGTGCTACATTCCTCTTGTGTTTTCCAGCAAATATAGCATAGCTGTATTTTTTTTTTTTGTTTTTTTTTTTGTTACTTATTTGTACCCGTAGGTAGATTTGGTTTGCAGTCTGGTGACAAGCCACCGGCTGTTGGTCGCTGCGTGCGCGAGCGCCCTAAACCTACATGTTTTTGGTATGTGGGAGGAAACCGGAGAAATCCCGGAGTAAACCCACGCAACACGGGGAGAACATGCAAACTCCACACAGTTCACTGTTGGTCGGGGGCTGGGATCGAACCCACGATCTCATGATCCCCGCGATCCCCCGGCCGAGGGTAAAACTGTGCTGCCACAGTGCTAAACCACTGCGCCACCGTGCAGCCATAGCTGTATGTTATTTGCTGGCATATGTGTTTTAAAAAAACTCAAAGACGAACTGTATTTTCTTCAAATTCAGTATGTTCAGACCACTGTTACTCAGTGGTTAAAGTGCTTTGAGTGATTCAACTACCCCCAAGAATATCCTGCAAATGATTGAAGAACAGCTTTTGATTAAATTTGGGTGTGTTATTTTAGGAATTTTTCAGGAAATTGACTGGAATCTTAGTGAATCCCTTCCACGGGATGAGGGTCTCACCACAGAAGCAGCAGATTATGACCTTGTAACTTATTACCACACAGCATTTATATTATTACCACTAATAAATAAGGCATATCTTTAATAAATAAGTGCACATCCCATGACACTTCTCCCTACACATAGGTGTACACATCAATTCCAATGGAAATGGGGAGGGTTATAGCTGTAACAGATTAAAGGAGATCCCAAATTCACATCTCTAGCATAAGAGCCTACAGTTTCATCAATCACCTACACCCAGCCTACCTGCTTACATGGACTTTATGGCTTTTAAACTCTTTGACTGAACTGTTCCCATCTTTGGAGTATATTACAGCTCAAAGTTGTAATGTGCTGGCGAGCGCTCGCCCCCTCCTTCCTGCTCACCGGTCTCCTCATTAGACGGACCTGCTGATTCTTGCTGGGCCAGCGTTTATAAGGAAGCGCTCTTCGGTGATTCAACGCTGGCTCGTTTGGGTATACTGCTCCAGCAGACAGCTCTCTAAGTAAGCGGTCGTGTTACTTATGACTTTGTCTTACACACATTCTCTTCCATCTCTTCCAGGTTGCTGCAAACGTAGCGATGCGTCTCCGGGGATTTGGTGCGCTCGCCAGCCTGTTGCTCCACCTCTGCTCTGCTCATCTTCTCCACCCGGTCAGACCTCACCAACCATACTCGACCGGCAGTTCATACCTGCTGGTTCTCCTCCTTTACTGGGTTCTGTGCTGGTCTCTCCTCACCTCCCACGTAAGTGGTATAATTGTATTTCCACAAACTCTCCATTCCTCCCTAATCAGTCTCGTCTATCCTCCGCAGGGCTCCTGCTTTTCTGGCGAGTGACTGACTTTTTTCCACAAGTGTGTGATTTTGAAAATTCCAATAAAAGGTCAAACGTTCTCTGTGTGTTCTTTTGGTGATTGCACTTTGCACTCAGGTTGCTTGTCTGGTCAATATGACAAAAGTGCCAGTGGTCCTACTCAGAAGGATTCCCTGTGCATCTGTCCTGTGATGCAGAACAACCTTGACCGAATGGCAACAATGTTGTTCTCAGATGAGAATGAATTGAAGATACACTATACTTAACTAGCCTTCATCCCACTTTAAAAAAAATTGTTTAAAGCAGTGCCACAAGTGATGCAGTTCCTCATTCACCAAACAGCAAAGAAAAATGTGTGGCTAATCCAGATCATTGAAGCTATAATTGTTCAATGTCAAACAATGACATCTTTCCAGCATTGACTGCAATACTGGTAAGTATTTCACCATTCTATATGTATTTTTTATACTGCATCAGTGAAAGCTAAAGTGCTTTCACTAGGCACACCGGGGGGTCTGTCCTTTTGGATCTACAAGTAGCAAGTTGGCAGAACAAATACAGCTATTTCTTAGTGCAGTGGTCCCCAACCCTCAGGTTGGTACCAGGTCACAGACAGCTACAGAGGTAAATTAATTTATTTATTCCTTTCCTCTTTATAATGAATATATGTAAACATCTGCTAGATGGTTTATTTTGAAAAATTCTTACCAGCTCTTCTCTCTCTTCCCACCTGATGTGTCTGCCTCTACACTCTGCCCTGCATTGGCGCACCTGCCTCAATCAGTAATTACCGTTGACTTTGCTGGGTTTTACTCCTGCAAGCTAGATAGTGGAAATGAATAAAAACAGTCATCGTTAGAGAGTTTCTTTGGAAAGCCAGGGCAAAGGCCCACTGATGAGACAGCAGAAGAGCCTGAGACAGTTAAAAAAAAAAAAAAAAAAAAAAGTGCACTTACAAGCAAATACCAGGAGTCACAAAATTTCACAAAGTGAAAGTCACAAAGGGCCGGATCATGAATTTTTTTTTAAAATGTTATTAGGTCGTGAGACAAAACAGGTTGGGGACCACTGTCTTAATGTATCTGGACCCACCACAAAATAGGCTCATTCTAAGAGAATAAAGACATAATTCATTTGGCAAAGTGTTTCAGAAGTAATAGAAACATAGTTTTAAACAGTATGTCCAATTTTCTTCTCTGTCTTTCCTGGTTTGTCGAGAAAGGTTTGGAAAATTGATTCTGTTGTGGTCCAGTGTCTGACAAGGAAAAGCACAACACCAAAATGGCAGACAGGTTTATCAGATAAGAATCAACAGAAGCACTGAGGTCTGCGGTCATTTGTGTGACATACAAGAGTCAGCGTTAAAAGGCCTCTTGGAACACATGTGCAGATAAGAAATGGAAACCAGTTTCTTCACAGTGTATTGTACAGGAAACAAAATGTGTTGGTGTGTAAACAGAGAGAATAGCACAGGCTGTGTTGACTAAACAGTGCTAAAGTGTCACAGTGGCAACAGGTTCTGTCAGACCAACTCCAAGGTTAAAACTTTGCCCTGTACATTCTAGGGTGATCAAGTCTGAATTACATAAAGGCTATTTAAATAGCATTAAAAGCGTAAGCATCGGTGGTGAAAAAGGGCATTTGTGGGGGAGAGTTGGTAGATTACAATATAGAAGCATTTTTCTAGTTACCATCTGTGGAACCAGTTATGTGACAAGGCTACACTGAGAGATCAAGTTACTTAACATAAACACCAATACGAATTCTGGAGAAGTAAAAGAAATGGGGCACAATAACACTAAGACATGACATCAATCCTTGATTTTTTGAAATCCTAAATAAACAGAACACTTAATCTGGTAATGGCCATAAACATTTTCATGTGCTAAAAGCAGGTACATCCATATCTCAGGTTTAAGAATGTCTGAAAAAATTCTCGGTTTGGGAACTTTCCACACAGTCAGAAATGACCTGTAATGGTTGTGGAACTAGATGGTCAAAACGGCTGTCTCTTATGCAGAAGTTTGTTGATCGTATTTTTGATTTTCTCTTTCTTTCACATACACGTCTTAAAAGTTTCACCTTTGCATTGAATCAGTCTATTTTAGGAATTGTTGCTCATTAAGTCTACTAGGTTAAGGTTTGCACGATAAGAAGTGGGTTTTCACATGTCCCTTTACAGCTGTAACACACTACTTTGACACATGACACTTTTTGACTTTAATGACATCACAGCCTGATGCTTTTAGTAACAGGCGACACCGTGGCGTATTTGATGACATTACAGGTGCAATAATACGCATATTTACAGTGGTGTGAAAAAGTGTTTGCCCCTTCCTGATTTCTCATTTTTTGTATGTTTGTCACACTTAGTTTCACATCATCAAATTTAAATATTAGACAAAGATAACACAAGTAAACACAAAATGCAGTTTTTAAATGAAGGTGTTTATTACTAAGGGTAAAAAAAAATCCAAATCTACATAGCCCTATGTGAAAAAGGAATCCCCCCCCCCTCGTTAAACAAATTAACTATGGTTTATCACATCTTTGGAAAGCTGAGTTCAGTTTCTTTAGCCACACCCAGGCCTGATTACTGCCACACCTGTTCTCAATCAAGAAATCACTTAAATAGGACCTGCCTGACAAAGTGAAGTAAACCAAAAAAATCCTCAAAATGCTAGACATCATGTTGCGATCCAAAGAAATTCAGGACCAAATGAGAAACAAAGTAATTGAGATCTATCAGTCTGGAAAAGGTTATAAAGCCATTTCTAAAGCTTTGGGACTCAAGCAAATCACAGTGAGAGCCATTATCCACAAATGACAAAACCATGGAACAGTGGTAAACCTTCCCAGGAGTTGCCGGCCGAAATTACCCCAACAGCACTGTGGCGACTCATCCAAGAGGTCACAAAAGATGCCACAACAACATCCAAAGAAATGCAGGCCTCACTTGTCTTAGTTAAGGTCAGTGTTCATGACTCCACCATAAGAAAGGGACTGGGCAAAAATGGCCTGCATAGCAGAGTTCCAAGATGAAAACCACTGCTGAACAAAAAGAACATAAAGGCTTGTCTCAGTTTTGCTAGAAAACATTTTGATGATCCCCAAGACTTTTGGGAAAATACTCTGTGGACTGACAAGACAAAAGTTTTTGGAAGGTGTGTGTTCCATTACATCTGGCGTAAAAGTAATACAGCATTTCAAAAAAGGAACATCATATCAACAGTAAAATATGGTGGTGGTAGTGTGATGGTCTGGAGCTGTTTTGCTGCTTCAGGACCTGGAAGAGTTGCTGTGGTAAATGGAACCATGAATTCTGCTGTCTACCAAAAAGTCCTGAAGGAGAATGTCTGGCCATCTGTTCGTGACCTCAAGCTGAAGCGCACTTGGGTTCCGCAGCAGGACAATGATCAAAAACAAACCAGCAAGTCCACCTCTGAATGGCTTAAGAAAACCCAAATGAAGACTTTGGAGTGGCCTAGTCAATGGCCTGACCTGAATCCGATTGAAATGCTGTGGCATGACCTTCAAAAGGTGGTTCATGCTCGAAAACCCTCCAATGTGGCTGAATTACAACAATTCTGCAAAGATGAGTGGGCCAAAATTCCTCCACAGTGCTGTAAAAGACTCATTGCCAGTTATTGCAAACGCCTGATGGCAGTTGCTGCTGCTAAGGATGGCCCAACCAGTTAGGTTTATTGGAAAATCACTTTTTCACACAGGGCCATGTAGATTTGGATTTTTTTTCCATCCATCTTCTTCCGCTTAATCCTTTTCGGGTCGCAGGGGTGCTGGAGCCTCTTATTATTTTTGTCAAACATTTAAATTTGTTTGGTGATCTGAAACATTTAAGTGTGACAAACATACAAAAAAAATGAGAAATCAGGAAGGGGCAAACACTTTTTTCACACCACTGTATGTTGATCTGTTTCAGTATGAGGCTCCCAGTTCAGTACTGAATACAGTTCAGTTTCTAAGAGTTGTTTGACTGAAATATCTTTTTTTTTCTTTGGCCTTTAAACCAGTTTGAGTCTTGACAATGTACCTTATGTCCTTTTTTAAAACGTTTATTTATATTTGTTCTTTTAATCTTTTTTTGGTGTTGTAATTTTAGAATGGAAAGCGCTTTGGTCAACTTATATTGCTTTTAAAAGTGCTGATAAATAAATTTGATGTAACTTGACGACTAGAAAGTACAGACAGCATTTCTTTCAAATTTCAAATACAATACTCTCATTTAAATCATTAATTTGCAGAAAATGACAAAATAATGGATATTCAGTATTTTCAGAATTTGAATAAGAAAGAATCAAAGAGATTCTGGCAAACTGTTCGGCGGCTCAGGAGGGGAAAGCAGCTCCCCGTCCACACTGTGTATGGTGCGGATGGGACACTGTTGACTTCAACTGGGGATATCGTCGGGCGGTGGAAGGAATACTTCGAGGATCTCCTCAATCCCACTGATACGCCTTCCACAGAGGAAGCAGGGTTTGGGGACGAGGGGGATGACTCGCCTATCACAGGGGCTGAGGTCGCCAAGGTGGTTAAAAATCTCCTTGGTGGCCGGGCCCCGGGGGTGGACGAGATTCGCCCCGAGTACCTCAAGGCCCTGGATGTTGTTGGGTTGTCATGGTTGACACGCCTCTGCAACATTGCGTGGAGGTCGGGGGCAGTGCCTTTGGCATGGCAAACCGGGGTGGTGGTTCCTCTCTTCAAAAAAGGGGACCGGAGGGTGTGCTCCAACTTCAGAGGGATCACACTCCTCAGCCTCCCTGGGAAGGTCTATGCCAAGGTATTGGAGAGGAGAGTCCGGCCGTTGGTCGAACCTCGGATTCAGGAGGAGCAATGTGGTTTTCGTCCTGGCCGTGGCACATTGGACCAGCTCTTTACCCTCTCGAGAATTCTTGAGGGTTCGTGGGAGTTTGCCCAACCAGTTTACATGTGTTTTGTGGACTTGGAGAAGGCATTTGACCGCGTCCCTCGTGGATTTTTGTGGGGGGTGCTTCGGGAGTATGGGGTATCGGGCTTGTTGTTACGAGCTATTCGGTCTCTGTACGACCGTTGTGAGAGTTTAGTTCGCATTGCCAACACTCGGTCGGAGTCATTCCCAGTGAGAGTTGGACTCCGCCACGGCTGCCCTTTGTCACCGGTCCTGTTCATAATTTTTATGGACAGGATTTCTAGGCGCAGCCAGGGAATGGAGGGTGTCATGCTTGGTGACCACAGGATCTCATCTCTGTTGTTTGCAGATGATGTTGTCCTGTTGGCTTCATCCAGCAATGACCTACAGCTCTTGCTGGGACGGTTTGCCGCTGAGTGTGAAGCGGCTGGGATGAGAATCAGCACCTCCAAGTCCGAGTCCATGGTCCTCAGCCGGAAAAAGGTGGATTGTCCTCTCCGGGTTGGGGACAGGCTCCTGCCCCAAGTGGAGGAGTTTAAGTATCTTGGGGTCTTGTTCACGAGTGAGGGGAAAATGGAGCGAGAGATCGACAGACGGATTGGAGCAGCATCTGCAGTGATGCGGACGTTGTACCGGTCTGTTGTGGTGAAGAGGGAGCTTAGTTCTAAGGCAAAGCTGTCGATTTACCAGTCAATCTACGTTCCTACTCTCACCTATGGTCACGAGCTTTGGGTAATGACCGAAAGAACGAGATCGCGGATACAAGCGGCTGAAATGAGCTTTCTCCGTAGGATTGCTGGACTCACCCTCAGAGATAGGGTGAGGAGCTCAGTCATCCGGGAGAGGCTCAGAGTAGAACCGCTGCTCCTCCACATTGAAAGGAGTCAGTTGAGGTGGTATGGGCATCTGATTAGGATGCCTCCTGGACGCCTCCCACTTGAGGTGTTTCAGGCACGTCCCACTGGGAGGAGACCCCGGGGCAGACCCAGGACTCGGTGGAGAGACTATGTCTCCCAGCTAGTCTGGGAACGCCTTGGTATCCCCTCTGAAGAGCTGGAGCAGGTGGCTGGGGAGAGGGAAGTCTGGGCTTCTCTGCTTGAACTGCTGCCTCCGCGACCCGGACCTCCGGAAAAGCGGTAGAAGATGGATGGATGGATGGATGAATAAGAAAAAAATTAAAATTAATTTAAACAACCCAATGCTATTGTTTTATTACAGTATGAGAGTTTAGAAATCAATAGAATAAATAAATCTTCCTCTGGCTCACATATTTACCTATTTTACCTACTTATTTACTGCTATTTGACATTTTGTTTTAAGAATCTTATTTATCTGAGAATGTATGAATCCTGTATCCTGTTATAGTAGTATTTCGTTATTAATTTTGTTTTATTTATGTTTCTTTTAAGGTGTTAAAAAGATCACTCACAGTTGGTGTTTACAAAAATTCATAATAAAAAACAAGCAATCTTGTATTTTGTAATATTTAGTTTTTGTTTAACTTTAACTTCTATCAAAAGTTATCATGGTCTGGGCATGGCCCACTTAATGTTCATTTTTGGTTCTCTATGTTTTGTCCTCCATTATTATCATTATTTTGTCTCCTGTGCTCCCCTGTGGTTGTCCTCAGTTTCCTGGCCTTTTGTGATATTGTTTGACTACTTGTTATTATTATTGTTTTCTGTGTTTTTCCCCTGATCCCTAATCAGTTGGTTGTCCCATGTTTACTCCACTGTTGGTGTTTTCCTTGTTAGTATTTGCCCCTTGTGTCCCTTGTGATTATCCTTTATTTATTCTCATTATTATTAATGACGTCTCTGTGTTTCCCCTGTTATGATTATTATTGCATTGTTGCTGTCTTCTGTGTCATCCCTTGATCTTCTGTGTAAGTCTTGTGTGTCCCCTGTACTTGTTTACCTATTGCTGTCAGGCCCTCATGTGTTCTGTACCCGTAGCCACTTTCCCTCATGTGGTCCTGTTTAGCCCCTGATTGTACCCCAGCTGGCTCACATTTGTAATCATCAGTCACCCTCACTATTTATGTTAGTTTGTGCTTGTGCTCTGTCTGGCGTCATAGTCATTATTTCCCTCTGGTTTCCCCGTGGCTCATGTTTTCATTGTGATTGTGTTCTCCAGAGTAGTTACTGGCCAAGTCGACTCTCTTTGTGTTTCAGCCCCCGTGCTGCTGTTTATTTGTGTTTTGTTTGTTGAGTTCTTTGTGTTAATAAATTATCATCATTGCACCCATATTCCTGCCTGCACTCTGAGTCCTCTTTCCATCCACTTTTGTTCTGTCGGGAGGCAAAATATTATGACAGAATGACGCCAGCAAACAGGCAGGATGATGGCCAGAGGTCCCAACGCAGGCAAGCGGTGGGCTGTTTGGACATACACTTCCCTTGTGCCAAACACCCGCACCTCCCACACGTCAGAGGAGGCTCTGACTCTTCTAGACATCATGGTGAAAGTTGTGGACGCATTCTGCAGCCTGCAGGGCTGCCCTGAGCTGAAGGAGCTGTTCTTCTCCGCCTGTAGCCACCTGCACTGGATTTTTCCTTAGCTGGTGCCACACCCTTCAACCCTGGAACACTCACTAGCCCCACAGCCACACCACGGGCCGCAGAAGAGTTTACCGTCAACGCCAAAGCCTGTGCCGTTGGCAAAGTGTCCCCTGGTTTCAGCATCCACCTCTCCTGTCTGCCTCTCCCCAGCTCTGCAGCCACCACATGGGCTGGAGAAGAGCTCACCATCTGTGCCCACCCTGCATCAACGACAAAGCATCCCCGGGCTCCAGTGTCTCAGTTTTCCATGCCTCCTTGGTTCGCTTGAGCTCCGCGGAGCCCTCCTACACCGGTTCCCATGGCACCTGCAATACCAGGTTCCTCAACATCGGCTCCCACGGCAGTTTCAATGCCGGTCTCCATGCCTGCTGCCCCACCGGCAGCCATGACCTCCACTCCGGGCTCATCTCTGGCAGCGACAGCAGAGCAACGGAATAGGCAAGTACATACTCGTTTCTTTTTACCACCTAATGAGATGTATTGCCTCATTCAGGGTGAGGGGTCTCAGTGGCAGCCCCCTTCTGCTGCTGATCCACACCACTTGCTTCTGCTGACACCCCGTGTGTGTATTGTCACCAACCCTCATCTCTTGTCTTCTGTCTGAGGCCGTCTGCACTGCTGATGCTTCCACGCTGAAGTAGTTGGGAACCTCCACATTCTCAGTTGTCCCAGAGGAGCACACTCCAGCACCTGGTTCCCCTGAGGTGCATGCTACAGTTCCTATTGTCCTCGAGGTGCACACTGTTTCCAGCCATCTCCGAGGTGCATGCAGCAGCTCCAGCAGTCTTCGAGATGCACGATTCTGTGCACGATTCTGCTCCAGCTGCCCCCGAGGTACACACTACAGTTTCAGCTGTCATTGTGGTGCACTTCTCAGCTCCAGTCCTCTCTGAGGTGCACACAGCAGCTCCGGCAGTCTCTGAGGGGCACAACTCTTCTTCAGCTGCCCCCGAGGTGCACACCTTAGCTCCAGCACTTTCCACAGCCACCGCTGCATCAGCTGACGGAGGGACATAGACGATAATAATTAAGGCACACTTCATTTCTTGCGGCATATAATAAGGCTGCATACTCACAGCCAGCAGTTCAATGTCCGGACTGCAGCGTTTTTCCTTCACATGAATGTGTCCAGAATTACACCACCTTTCATTAACAAGAAGTGCCACCCCTCCTCCCCTCTTTTTCCTGCTGCTTATCACGTCTCTGTCCCCCCCATACAGTCTTGAAGCCAGGTATCGCTACGTTAACATCCGGGATCTGTGAGTGTAACCACGTCTCTGTAAAACACATGATACTACACTCACGATACTCCTTTTGCATCCTGACCTGCGCTGTAAGCTCATCTGTTTTATTTCCGAGTGATCACATGTTCCCGGTGATGACCATCGGTACAGCTGGCTTATGCTTCCTCCTCCTCCTCCTCCTCCTCACCTTAGTTCCAGTCCTTCGCCCGCGGTGTCTCCTCTTTAGCTCATCTGGGATGAGGTACTTTGCTCCGGGCAGCAGCGCTGGCCTCCTCAGCGCAATCAGCTGTTCGCGTGTATAAACAATGTGTCCGCCCCACTTCTGTTGATCTCCATTGTCCGAGGAAGAGAAAAAAAAATAGAGAAAGACCGGGCTGAAACAGAAAAAATGTTGGTCCAGTCTTAATCCAAGTCTTCCTACCGAGCCCTGGTTAATAAGAGACACACTATATACAGGAATAAGCAGATAAAAACACAAAGACACGAGAGAGCTGCTGCTGGTACGGCCGCCCTGCCTCCGGCGCCATTAAAAAAAAAAGTATAATGCCTATAATCTGTCTGTTGGAAGACAGATTATTAAATCCATCTTTCACTGTATATTGTAAAGACATCTGCATGTGGGACATGAGACAAAAGTGCTGCCTACACCATCTCTGTAGATACATTAGAGAACAGGCTTCTGTCTGTCTGTCTAGAATATAATTTCCTGACCTTTACATCCAGACATATCATGGTTGGTATGCTTGTAAAGTATTAAATACTAGTGCCAGTGGTGAAAACTAAAAGTCTCACTCTTTTACCACTGCTGAAAAACCTAATCTTTTGCCTTTTGGAGACTTGTTTCATGGAGGTTCTAGCAAAGTCAGCCGAAGACATACAGTATGTGTGGACAAACAATCTTCTTCTTTTGTTCTTCTACTTTCGGCTGCTCCCTTTAGGGGTCACCACAGCGGATCATCTGCTTCCAACTCACCCTATCCCACCCTCTTCCTCTGTAACACCAACCCTCTCCATATCTTCCTTCACTACATCCATGAATCTTCTCTGTGGTCTTCCTCTTTTCCTCCTGCCTTGCATCTCCATCTTTAACATCTTTTGTCCAATGTATAATGCATTTTATTTATATTGTACTTTACATTTAAAGGAAATAAATCTCAACGTGCCGCATAGTGAAAACAGTTAAAAGAACATCATAAAAATAAGAAAAAAAGGCCTAAAATCACATAAATCACATAAATGACTATTGATATGCCTTAGAAAACAGAAGTGTTTTTAAAAGTTTCTTAAAACACTCCATAGTCTGTGGCGCTTTCAGGTAGTCAGAAAAGGCATTCCACAACTGTGGAACTGGTGCCTGGAAAGCTCTGTCTCCCATTGTGCAAACCTTATTCCTGGGGGTGAGTAGTCGGTAAGTATTTGTGGAGCGGAGGCTTCTGGTATGTTTCTGATATTGAAGGAGATCTTTGTAATAATCAGGTGCATTGCCATGTATGCACTGGTATGTGAGAAGACAAGTTTATGTTCAATTCCTCACATTAACCAGGAGCCAGTGGAGAGAGTGGAGAACTGGGATGATGTGGTCATTTTTTCGCTTCCTCTTCAGGATCCTGGCAGCGCTGTTCTGGATTTACTGGAGTCTCTGGAGGTTCCTGCCAGGAATCCCAATGAGGAGCGCATTAAAGTAATCTAATCTGGAGGAGATGAAGGCGTGGACCAGCTTCTCAGTTTCTGTCAGGGAGCGGAAGGGGCAAAGTTTGATTATGTTTTTCAAATGAAAGAAGGCAGTTTTACAGAGTTGTTGAATGTGATGTTCAAATGTTAAATGGGAGTCAAATTGGACTCCGAGGTTAGTAACAGATGAAGAAAGTGGAATGGTCTGACAAGCAAGTGAGGTGCTGGTAACGGGAGGATTGGAGCTGGTGTGGAGTGCCAATGAGTATGGTCTCAGTTTGTTGCTGTTTAGCTATGAGAGCTGGTGGGGTGGCTGCAGAGGAGGTAGGGTCTCTCCTGAGGTAGAGTTGAGTATCATCAGCATAGCAATGGAAAGAGATTCCATACTTGCTGATGATATGGCCCAGGGAGAGCATATAGATATTGAACAGGGTTGGCCCAAGAACAGACCCCTGAGGGACCCCACAGGTGACATGGTGGGGCCTTGATTTAGCCTCCCCCAGGACCACATACTCAACTCTACCTGTAAGAATGGAACTATTGAAAGGCAGTTCCAGAGAGTCCAGTGTATAGTTGTGGCCACTTTAGTAGAGTTTTATGGTCAGTTGTATCAAAGGCAGCTGAGAAGTCCAGGAGGATGAGCACTATCCCTTCTCTGCACATGCCCAAACATCTCAGCCTTGCCCCTCTTACTTTGTCTCCAAACTGCTCAACCTGAGCTGTTCCTCTGATATACTCTTTTCTAATCCTGTGCCTCCTAGTCACTCCCAATAAGAATCATAGCATCTTCAACTCCGCCACCTCCAGCTCTGTGTTCTGTCTTTTTGTCAGTGCCACTGTCTCCAAACCATACATCATAGCAGGCCTCACTACCATCTTGTAAATCTTCCCTTTCACTCTAGCTGCTATCCTTCTGTCACAGATCACCCCTGACACTTGTCTCCACCCGCTCCACCCTGTCTGCACTCTCTTCTTCACCTCTCTTTTGCATTTTCCATTGCTTTGCACGGTTGACCCCAGATATTTAAACTTATCTACCTTCACTACCTCTACTCCTTGCATCTTCACTGTAACACCTGCCTCCCTCTAATTCACACTCATGTATTCTGTCTTGCTTCTACCGACTTTCATTCCGCTTCTATCCAGAGCATACCGCCACCTCTCCAGGTTCTCTTCCACCTGCTCCCTACTTTCATTACAAATCACAATAGGCACTTTTCCACTAGCCCAGCTCGCCTCGCCACGCCTTGATTCGTTATGACATGGTTCGGCCTTGGTTCTGTCTCCATAGCAGCCGGGTAAAGCGGGGTTAAGCTGGGGTGGGTGGGATTTTTTTTACAGCAAGGCGGCGCCACACTCCCGTGACGCAAAACACGTGACCCAAGCAAAACATAACACATGCATCATGGCGGCTGTACAAGGAGACTCCTCGGTCTGTGGCTTTTTTCACCGTAAATGCCAAAAAGGACCGCCAGACAAGGGTACAGGCAGCGAGACAAAACACTCTGGAATAGTCCTGCAGCTTCTGGGAGAGCCGAAGACGTGAGGATACAAACTAAGTCATATATGACGGTAAGCTAATGGTTGCTAATGCTAGTTTGCTATAAGTATGTCGTACTACACTGTAATGTCTGCATGTTAGCACTGTTAGGTACTAAAATATGTACGCTGTGTGTGTTTCAGATAGCTCTGTTGTGGGAAAATTACCGCTTCAAATGGTCGGTCTGGGCGTTCAACACAGCCTGTCACTGATGTCACCCCAGCTTCACAAACGATCAGTGGTTGTACAGCTTAAGAATGTCTGTAGAAACGTTTATTTCCTGTGCAACAAATTGCTCTGATCTGCGTGAAAATCATGGAGAGACTGTTGAGACATCATGGATGTACCTGCTGCAGCAGCACTGAGTCTGAGGTGGTGTCATAGCAAAAAATGATCAGCTGACACAACTTGATCGCCATGTTAATAACTATATTAGCCACAAAATATATATTCAAAAAGTAAACAGTACTGAGTTAGGTACAGTATAATAAGATATATTGGACAGTTATGATGCATTTTAGGCCAAAACAAACTTGATCTAGGATTAAAAGCAATTAAAATAATGCAGTCACAGGGTTACATGGAAAATACTTGATTTACTAGATACATGTACTGTAGAAATATATATTCTCTGCATCAACAATGTACTATACATGCATTCATGTAATGTTGCACTGGGAATTGCACTTACAATACACCTCTGAAGTTTTTGCAGATGTCTCTTTTTTATATGTGAAGGTTACCACCATGTGACACAAATTAAATACTAAAAGATTGGAAAAGCTGTCTAAGAACAATCCAGCAGTTTGAGAAATCACTTTTGGTTTGGTGTAAGCCTGTCAACAGAATTATGAACCATAAAGCAGTTTGTGTTAAAATGGTAAATCCCATTAAACCCTAATCCGGGGGCTTCCAATCATGTGTCATGGGGGGCCAAGACCCTGCAGGTTCTCTCTTCTACCCAGTCTCTTCAGCTGGTGTTCTCACTGATCAGCAGTCAGTGGAAGAAGTTCAGTGGAATCTGCTGTTGAAGACACTGTTTGGAGGTAAAGCCTGGAGGGTCTTGGCCCTCCATGGCACATGATTAGACACCCCCGCCCAAACCCATTATGATGAAGAGCAGATGCTAATATGACCCAGAATTCCTCCATAAACTGGTACTGTCACTAAAGTATGCAGGATCTTCTGCGGTGGCACATCCAACAATACAGTCTTCAGTTAATAAAATAATTGTTTTGGTTACTTTTTTTCTTAAAAATGAGCCATTATTTTCAAGGTCACCGATAAATGCTTTGTACAGTTGACTCTTTTCCCACTGGTGTCTTAACAGACAAAATAGAAAATCATGATGCAAACACATAAGTCACTAAATTGTTTATTACAATCAGCAGCAAATTCCAGATTATTCAGAATGTGCAAAATTCAAACTGGAATGGGTCACACACACCAGCCATGCTGCCTCACTGAGAAGCAACTGGATCAGCCCCTTGTACTGGTCCTGGTTCAGCAGATCTTCAGCCTGCATCTCTGTAAATAGTGACAGTTTCCCTCTTGCCTAGACAAAAGACAAATGGGTGGTGGTTAATTAAAGCAAGTTTAAAGCATATTTGGGAAATACACTTGTTGCTAAAAGCCAGTGGTGGAATGTGAATGAATGAATGAATCTTTATTTCGGATAGATTAAAAGTAAAGATTAAAAGAAAATAGAATAATATAACAAAGGGGAAAAATCTAACAAGGTCAAATTAAACAATAACTCCTCTGATTATACAGTTCAACATAGGTTATCTGAAATGGGTGATGGCTGAAGCTGCAGCTTATATTGCCCACCATATTCCATCCAAGAATTGAAAAGAAAAACAAAACAGGAGCGATTATAATTTGAATGTGACAATAAACTACTTTGTTGTATTTAACCACAATTTTCATGTAGCTGCGCTTCAGTAGATTTTACAAGGGCTGGGTTACATTTAAAATCATCTGTTTTTACTGTGGCCTCAGCAATCAGAATGAATTAATACATTCACTTGAATGGAATCTAGTACTTTAACTGAAGGTGTGCATCACCGAGTATGGAGTTGCTCAGTCAAAATATGGAGTTTTTATCAATAAAAGTTTGTCTTGTCTGTGAAAGTGTCTCTTCTTGGCCTGGCTTCAAGTGTGGGCAGTGTTTTGTACTTGCATTGCTAAAATATAAAAGGAAGCACTACAATGGGTCTCAAATATTTGTAATGTGTCCTGTTACTACATGAGTTTATTAATGATAGACTATAAACTACACATATAAAGTAAATTATATTGACGACTGAACAACTCACATTCGCCAAAACATACAGTTATGAACATAACTCACAAAGGATCACACAAGTGATCTGACAAAAAAATAAATACATTAACAAGCGGTTTATTTTACAGTTGATGTGCCAGTCATTTTCAATTAATCTGTAATTAATATTCACACAATCAAATAAATCTCAGTTCAGTCCCTCTTATATTAAGTGGAAATTGTGCTACTTTGGTTTTGACACTTTACCTATAAAAGCAAAGGATTTCAGTACTTTCCACAGTGGCGAGGTCCGTTGTGGAGTGGCTGCTTTCCTCTTGCCTAGACGAACGATAGAAATGGATGGTGGTTAGTTAAAGCAAGTTCAACACATATACAGGCACATCTCAAAAATTAGAACATCATGAAAAAATTCAATATTTTTGTCACTCATTTCAGAAAGTGAAACCCATATATAGATTCATTACAGGGACAGTGATATATTGAAAGTGTTTATTTTAATATTGATGATTACGGCTACAGCCCATATTAACCAACACCTGAGCGGTCAACATTTATATTTAAAAACTATTTTTTAAAGTTAATTTTATGTAATATTCTAATTTTTTTCCAAATTGAATTTGGGGTTTTCAGGGGCTGTAAGCCGTAATCATCCAAAATAAATAAATAAACGCTTGAAATATATCACTGTCTGTGTAATGAATCTATATAATATATGGATTTCTCTTTCTGAAATGAGTGACAAAAAATATTGAATTTTTTCATGACATTCTAATTTTTGGAGATGTACCTGTATTAGGGAAATACACTTGTGAAAGTCAGTGGTGGGATGTGACAAAAATGCTTCGTTTCCCTGACAATCACCGCAGGATCCACTCTGTACAAGTACATTATCAATCCAGGGATTTATGGTGGAACAGCATAACAACACTGTTCCAACACCTTTTATGGAAAATCCACAGAATAGGTGTGTGGGTCTATTCTGACGCTTTAGAAAATTATATGAATGACTTCATAAATCACTGGTTTGAAAGAGCACTTTTAATATGTCGAGATTTCGGCTCCTGTGGTCCATTTCACCAGTATCCACAATATAAACACTGAGGGAGGCTAACCCCTGGCATGTGGAAACACATTCTAGCATTAAATTGCACACAATTTAATGTGCAGCACCAAAGTGCAATACGTACACAAACCAGGACTTTAACCAGGATTAACATATTTCATCGTTTTGCTCTCACAAGCAAATACTTAGGACAAAACAAGCGTGAATCAGCAGTTGGCTACTAGCTAGCTAGCTAGCTACTAGCTAATACTCGTTAGCCAGCACAGGACGGCACTGCATGGCTCAAAAAAAGTGAGCTTACCACCAACAGGATAAATAAGCGAACAGATGCACATTATTACAAATCACTCACCATTGATGGTTCTCTCACGTTCGTCTTCAGCTTGTCCGTAGTCCAGTTCTATGCTGGGCTGCATCTGTATCGGTGCGGGTCGCTCCTCTCACTGTGGATCTGCCACCAAGCAGAGAAAACTCCGCACCTCTTCGTTGGACCACGGTGTAGATTTCCGCAAAACCTACAACGCTGTCTGTATTAATATTGTATTTACTCCGTGACCGAGTTAGTCCGTGAAATATTGCAAATGGCGGTCGTGTAGATTCATCAGAAGACAGTTGCTTTTGTGACGTTACGACCTGACCAATCAGCAACGACCAGTCTGTTGACGTCACATCTCGGCACGATTCAGCATGGTTGTACCCTGCCCTTGATCAGGCACGAAAATAGCGCCTGCTAACTGGTGCTGGGGCTAGTGGAAAAAGCTACAAACGCAGGCTGAGGCGTAACTAACTAACTAACTAACTAACCTGCACTTATATAGCGCTTTTCTAGTCACAAAGACCACTCAAAGCGCTTTCATTAATACTAACCCTCTATTCTAAGGGCCTATAGGAAACAGATATCTAGGGACAATTTAGAACAGCCAATTAACCTAACATGCATGTTTTTGGCATGTGGGAGGAAACCGGAGAAATCCCGGAGTAAACCCACGCAACACGGGGAGAACATGCAAACTCCACACAGATCACTGTTGGTCGGGGGCTGGGATCGAACCCACGATCCCACGATCCCCACAATCCCCCGGCCAAGGGTAAACTGTGCTGCCGCAGTGCTAACCACTGCGCCACCGTGCAGCCCGCACTGCGCCACCGTGCAGTAACGTGTTGGGCTAAGCGGGGCTAGTGGAAAAGGCCCTAATGTCATCTGCAAACATGATGGTCCATGAAGACTCCTGCCTGGCCTTATCTGTCATCCTGTCCATCACCATAACAAACAAGAAGGGACTCAGAGTTGATCCCTGATGTATCCTCACCCCCATCTTGAATCCGTCTGTCATTCCTATATACACCTCACCACCATTTCACTGTCCTCATACATGCTCTTTACCGCCCTCACATACTTCCTGCCACTCCTGACTTCCTCATACAGTACCACACTTCCTCTCTTGACACCCTATCATATGCTTTCTCTAGATCCACAAAGACACAGTGCAACTCCTTCTGATCTTCTCTATATATAAAGGCGGCCATATCAGCAGCAGCAGTGTTTATATCTGCTTATTCTTGAATATAGTGTGTCTCTTTTCACCAGGGCTCGGAAGAAAGACTCGGATTAGCGACTGGACCAAGTTTTTTCTGTTTTACCTCTGGTCTTTCTCTTATTTTTTTCTTCCTCAGGGCAATGGAGAACAACAGAGGTGGGAGCGAACACATTGTTTACACGTGACCAGCTGATCGCGATGAGGAGGCCAGCGCCGCTACCCAGAGCAAAGCCCCTCATCCCGCATGAGCTCAGGAGGAAACACCGCAGAAGAAGGGCTGGAACTAATGTACGGATGAGGAGAAGAAAGCATAAACCGTCCATACCGATGTTCATCACCGGGAACATGAGGTCGCTAGGAAACAAAGCAGATGAGCTCACAGCGCTGGTCAGGATGCAAAAGGAATATTGTGAGTGTAGTATCATGTGTTTTACAGAGACATGGTTACACTCACAGATCCCGGATATCAATGTAGCAATACCTAGCTTTAAGACTATCCGGTGGGACAGGGACGTTTTAAGTAGCAGGAAAAAGAAGGGGAGGAGGGTTGGCACTTCTTGTGAATGAAAGGTGGTGTAATCCTGGACACATTTACACAAATTTTGTGAAGGAAAAGTGCAGCAGCCCCAACATTGAATGGCTGGCTGTGAGTATGTGACCTTATTACATGCCACAAGAATTTACGTGTGCCGTGGTAATTATTGTCTACGTCCCTCCGTCAGCTGATGCAGTGGTGGCCAGTGATGTCATCAGCTCCACTACTGCCACATTACTAGAGAACCACCCTGGAACATTTATGGCCATCATGGGTGATTTTAATCATGATTCACTGGGAAAAACACTACCAAACTTTCAGCAGTTTATTGACTGTCCCACCAGAGAAAATAAAACACTGGATCTACTGTATGCCAATGCAAGAGGTGCATATAGTACAAGAGCTCTACCCCCCATTGGCAAATCGGATCACTGCATGGTCATGTTATCACCCAAGTACGTTCCCCTTGTGCAAAGGCAGCCTGCTTATACACGGACTGTGAGGAGGTGGACACAGGAGGCTGCTGATGCACTACAGGACTGCTTTGGGACAACGGACTGGGGCGTACTCTGTGAACCACATGGGGTGGACATAGACAATATGATCGACTGTATCACAGTCACATCACTACATCAGATTCTGTGAAGACACAACCATGCCAGCTCAGACCGTACACTGTTTCCCCAACAACAAACCATGGGTCACCAGTGATCTGAAAGCACTTCTGAACAAGAAGAAGGGAGTTTTTAGGTCTGGAGTCAATGAGAAACTGAGGAGAGTGCAGCACGAACTGAGAGAGATGCTGAGGAGGTGTAAAGATAATTACAGGAGGAAGTTGGAGGAGAAATTCAGGCAAAATAACACTGAGGATGTATGTGTGTGTGTGGGGGGGGGAATGAAATAAATAACTGGGTGCAAGGGGAGAGACAGACAGACATCTGGGAGCCTTGAGAGAGCTGATGAGCTGAATCTGTTTTTTAATAGAGGGGTTTCAGTCACGTGACCCGCGCGCCTAGCGACTCCGACTGTGCGCCATATTGGCGGTCAAGCGTATCGCCCGCCAGGCTTGTTTACATGACAAAGAGCAGAGTCCTGCGAGGTTTTCTGAAGTGTGTGATAAGTTAGGTGATAAACTACGATGGCAGAGCCTGACAATGGTCTCAGTGAGCAGACGAGGCATCTCTCTGGAGTCGAGTTGAAGAGGTACAAGGAGAAATTGACATAACGCACGGCTCAGGAGACGCACACACACAGGTTCAGAGTAGCTCAGATAGCTTTATTGACAACAGGAGTGTATGAATGTGTGTCTGCGAGATGTGAATGTGTTGGTGGCGGCGTCTGCTTCGGGCACAGAGGCAGGAGACCGTACAGCCGGACAACCCTATGGGAAAAGCACAGGGAGAAGGGTGACAGGCACACACCAACACAGGAGATATATAAGTTGGAGAGGAGCTTACTTGGGAAGGGCAGATGACTGGCACAGCAAGAAACGAGGTCCGGTAGACAGCCACCTGGAGGGCCCAGTGCAGCAGCGAGGAATAAGCGATGGAGAGGAATAGTCCGCCGCCAGGGAATCCACCTGTGCACAGGGGAGCAGACTTGGAAGAGAAAAAGGTAAGATCGCCTTACCGCTATGTTTGCTGAGGATGAGACGGAACTCACAGCAATCCGTAATGAAGTCTGACGGCTTCAGGCCGAAGCCCAGGGCGAGGCGGCTTAAATCCCTCGCCGCTGATGATGTGCAGGTGTGTGTGCAGGTGGTGCCGCTGATGAGCGGCGCAGCGTGACAGTACTCCCCCCTCTAGCAGCGCCTCCTGGCGATGGTTTCTCTGGGTGCGCTCGGTGGAATTCAGCAATGAGCGATGGGTCCAACACAAACGACGAGGGTACCCACTGCCGATGTTCAGGCCCATAGCCCTCCCAGTCCACCAAGTACTGCAACCCACGACCCCGGCGCCGGGAGTCCAGGATGGAGGAGACAGGCCAGGCCGGATGGCCACCAATCATCCGGGGTGCGGGTTGCGCAGCAGGAGGAGGGCAAAGGGGGTCGGAGACTGCCAGCTTCACCTTGGATACGTGGAAGGTGGGGTGGATGCGGAGGGAGGGGGGAATAGCTACACGTACAGCCACCGGGTTGATGATCCTGGTGATGGGGTATGGGCCCATAAAGCGCTGTGCCAGCTTCCTCCTCTCGCCCTTTAAAATCACGTCCTGGGTTGACACGTAGACTTGCTGACCAACTCTGTACGCCGGGGCAGGTCTTCTGTGCCGGTCCGCCACGGCTCTGTTGCGCTCCGCCGTGCGTAAAAGCGCATTGCGCGCTGACGCCCAGATGGAGCGGAACTGCCTGAGATGCGCCCGTACTGAGGGGACAGTTACCTCACTCTCCTGTGCTGGGAGCAGCGGGGGGTCGTAACCCAGGGATGCCTTAAAGGGGGACATCCCTGTAGCAGAAGAGCGAGCGGTGTTGTGGGCGTATTCAACCCAGGCGAGGTGGTTACTCCAGGACGTTGGTTTGGACGCCGTGACACAGCGGAGCGCAGCCTCCAGCTCCTGGTTGGTCCGCTCACACTGCCCATTGGTTTGGGGGTGATGGCCGGAGGAGAGGCTCACCTTGGCTCCCAGGGCGTTGCAGAACGACCTCCAAACCTCTGAAGCAAATTGGGGCCCCCGGTCCGAGACCACGTCCACCGGAATCCCATGCAGCCTGACCCCGTGCTGGATTAGGAGGTCCGCCGTCTCCAGGGCAGTTGGGAGACCTCGTAGGGGGATGAAGTGTGCCGCCTTGGAGAAGCGGTCCGCGATGGTCAGGACGGTGTTGTAGGTGTTTGAGACTGGGAGTCCGGTGACGAAATCCAGGGCGATATGCGACCAGGGCCTGCCAGGGACGGGCAGAGGCTGGAGCAAACCCGCTGGAGGGGCATTACCCGATTTGTTGGTGGCACACACTGGACAGGCCCGGGCATAGCAGGCAGCGTCCCTCCGCAGGCCCGGCCACCAGAAGGACCGCTGGAGGAGGTCAATCATCCGGGAGGAGCCAGGGTGGCAGGTGAGCTTGGATGTGTGCAACCAGTGGATGACCTCCCCCCGAACCGTGGATGGCACGAACAGCCTCCCCTCCGGTCCGCCACCAGGGTCAGGTTCCACTTCCTGCGCCTTCCGGATCTTGCTCTCAATGTCCCAGGTGACGGCTCCCACGACGCACGACCTGGGTAGGATGGTGTGGACCGTGTCCTCCGACTCCTCAGGGGCGAATTGCCTAGAGAGGGCGTCGGGCAGGCCGTTCTTGGAGCCAGGCCTGAAGGTGATGGTGAATTGGAACCTGGCAAAGAACAAGGACCAGCGCGCCTGACGGGCGTTCAGGCGCTTGGCAGATCTTAGGTACTCCAAGTTCTTGTGGTCCGTCAGGACCACGAACGGCAGGTTCGCCCCCTCTAGCCAGTGACGCCACTCCTGTAGCGCGAGCTTGATGGCGAGGAGCTCTCTGTCCCCCACGTCGTAATTCCGTTCCGCTGGGGACAAGCGCCGGGAGAAGAAGGCGCAGGGCCGCTTGGTTCCGTCATCTGGCGACCGCTGGGATAGCACCGCCCCCACTCCTGTGTCCGAAGCGTCCACTTCCACGATGCACTGCAGCGCAGGGTTGACTTGGCTAAGGACCCGCCTTCAGCGCCTGAAAGGCAGCCGCGGCCTCTTCGGTCCACCGGAACGGGACCTTAGGGGACGTGAGGCAGGTCAGCGGGCCGACGATGGTGCCAAAGTTTGGGACGAAGCGGCGGTAGAAATTTGCAAACCCGACGAACTGCTGCACCTGTTTCCTTGATGCAGGTGTGGGCCATTCCACCACCGCCTTCACCTTCTCTGGGTCTGGAAGCACCTGGTCGTGGGAGATGATGAACCCGAGGAAGGATGTTGTCTTCGCGTAGAACTCACATTTTTCGGCCTTCACATACAACCGGTTCTCCAGCAGTCTTTGGAGGACCCGCCTCACGTGGACCCGGTGCTCGTCCCTGGATTTGGAGAAGATGAGAATGTCATCCAGGTAGACGAACACAAAAAGGCCAATGAAATCCCGGAGGACGTCATTGATAAGGCGCTGAAAGACGGCTGGAGCGTTGGTCAACCCGAACGGCATCACCAGGTACTCGAAGTGGCCGTTCGGGGTACGGAAGGCTGTCTTCCACTCATCTCCCTCCCGGATCCGGACGAGGTGGTATGCGCTGCGTAGATCCAGCTTGGTGAACCAAGTCGCCCCCTGGAGGGAGTGGAAGGCGGTGTCCATGAGGGGCAGGGTGTAGCGATCCTTCTCCGTAATGTCGTTTAGGGCACGATAGTCGATGCAAGGATGAAGGGACCCGTCCTTCTTACCCACGAAGAAGAATCCTGCCCCCACAGGTGATGACGATGGGCGGATTATCCCAGCACTCAGCGACTCCTTAAGGTAAGTGTTCATGGTCTCCTTCTCCGGCGCTGACAGGCTGTAGAGTCGCCCAGAGGGTAAGGGTGCCCCCTGGCGGATATTAATTGCGCAGTCATAGGGCCTATGAGGAGGAAGAGACATCGCCTTGGACTTGCTGAATACCATACCCAGGTCGTGAAATTCAAATGGCACCAGGGACAGGTCCGGGGGCGCAGCGTCCGTAGGGGTAGGAGGAGAGGACGGAGCGCAAGCAGCGGACTGTAGACAGGTGCTCATGCAGAATGTGCTCCATGCCGACACCCCGGCGGACTTCCAATCCAAAACGGGGTTGTGGAGGCGTAGCCAGGGATACCCCAGGATGACGGGCGACACAGAGTTGGTCAGGGCGTAGAAGGTTATCTCCTCCCGGTGGTTTCCTGAGATGATAACCGGAACGGGGACGGTCTGGTGTGTTACTCTCCCCAGGGAGACACGGGAGAGGTTGACCAGGGAGATAGGGGTCTTTAATGCCTGGCAGTGGATGCCCAATCGGGTTGCCAGGCTTTGTGAAATAAAACTGCCCTCCGCGCCCGAATCCACCAGTGCGTGAGTGAGATGCCCAGTGGAGTTGTGACAAAATCGGAGGGGCAGCTTCAATTGGGTGAGGGGACTTGACCGATTGATGTCCGCGAGGCCCCCTACAGTGACTCGCGGACCCCGCCGTTTGGCTTCTGTGGACAAAGCTCTACCGTGTGTTGATTATCTCCGCAATACATGCAGAGATTCAACTCACGGCGGCGTTGTCTCTCTGCTGGGGAGAGCTTTGTCCAGCCCGTCACCATCGGCTCCGACTCCTCGGGGCGCGATGGTGGCGGAGTCGCCAGGGGGCGAGCTTGGAACGGGCGCGACGAGGCTCCACGAGGGCGAGAAGAAGACGACTTCCGCCCCGAGGAGCGCTCGCGCAGCCTGTTATCCAAACTGATGGCAAGAGACGTTAGCTCCGCTAGAGTCTTCGGGATATCCCGTCCAGCCAGTTCATCCCTCAGATCATCGTTGAGACTGCGGAGGAAAAGGCCACAGAGGGAGCGTTCCTCCCAGCCCACTTCCACCGCCGCTACCCGGAAGTCGACCGCATAGTCCGCTGCCAACCGGCTTCCCTGCTGGAGACTGAGAAGCCGATCGACCTGGACCGTCTCGGTACGAGAGTGGTCAAAGACCTCCAGGAAGCGTCTCACGAATTGGTCATACGTGAGGGTGGCATAACTGGGCCTCGCCATTACGGCGTAGGTCCAGGTTAATGCTCGCCCCTCTAGGAGATTCCCGATATAACCAATTCGGCTATGATCTGAAGGAAAGTCCCTGGGAACACGGTGGAACACGGACTCACACTGCATTATGAACCCCCGCGCTCCGCCGAGCTTACCGCTAAAGCGGGCGGGGGTTGGAATGGGCGTGAGCCGAATCAGTGCTCCCGGAGCCTGCTGGACGGCCACTGGAGCAGCAGGAGCCGCGCCACCTTGACGAGTCGGGGGGAACGGCTGTTGGGGGTCCAAGCGGTCCAATCGGTTAGTAATATTAATCAATTGATTGAGTATCACCTGTTGCTGATAAGCTATCTGGTCCACTCGAGCCTCGAGAGTGGTAAGCTGGTGTGCGAGCCCGCCGTCTGCCGAGCCGCTCTGCTGAAGCCGTACTGTCATAACGCACTGCTCAGGAGACGCACACACACAGGTTCAGAGTAGCTCAGATAACTTTATTGACAACAGGAGTGTATGAATGTGTGTCTGCGAGATGTGAATGTGTTGGTGGTGGCGTCTGCTTCGGGCACAGAGGCAGGAGACCGTACAGCCGGACAACCCTATGGGAAAAGCACAGGGAGAAGGGTGACGGGCACACACCAACACAGGAGATATATAAGTTGGAGAGGAGCTTACTTGGGAAGGGCAGATGACTGGCACAGCAAGGAACGAGGTCCGGTAGACAGCCACCTGGAGGGCCCGGTGCAGCAGCGAGGAATAAGCAATGGAGAGGAATAGTCCGCCGCCGGGGAATCCACCTGTGCACAGGGGAGCAGACTTGGAAGAGAAAAAGGTAAGATCGCCTTACCGCTATGTTTGCTGAGGATGAGACGGAACTCACAGCAATCCGTAATGAAGTCTGACGGCTTCAGGCCGAAGCCCAGGGCGAGGCGGCTTAAATCCCTCGCCGCTGATGATGTGCAGGTGTGTGTGCAGGTGGCGCCACTGATGAGCGGCGCGGCGTGACAGAAATTGGCCATTCTAGGGGGTTGTGATCCCTACACTGCACCCGGTGTACTGTTTACTCCTTTGACTGCATCAGATGTGACATTGCCAGACTTTGAATTTAGTGATCTGATGATTTACCTGATTGTCAGTCCTTCACCCTACTCATTGGAGAACTTCAGTGCTCACAAGAGCAACGATGCGTTCAAATTCTTCAGGGCAGGATGGGTGAATGAACCTAAGATCTGGCACCTCAAGGCCAAAGAGCTCCATGTCATCACTGCACGTGTAAGTGTACTAATTACTAGATATACTTTTAAAATATAATATCCTCTGTAGAATCTATGGGACTATAATTATGTGTATACACTGTCTGGTAATTTTCACTAGATTGTGAATTATTATCTTCCATTGCATTGTCACAGGGCTAATATTTCTTATTATCAAATCTAAAATTTTATTAATTGACAAGCAGTATGTACATGTTTACATGTCCATGTACACTGTATTATCCTACTGTATGTGTGACAGTCTGGGACTAGCGTTACTATTTTAGTTGCTTTTCTTTGCAGGTGAATCATTCTCAGGCCCCAGGTGACACACCAACACATCCCTGGGTTGTTGTCCAGGATGATGGACTGGTCAGGATGGCCCACTCTGTGTGTATGGCTGGTCTGGGTGAGATGTGTTCCCATGTTGGTGCTCTGCTCTACGCTACAGAGGCAGCTGTCAGTAAGCGACGAGGCATCTCCGTGACCGACCAACACTGTGTCTGGAAGGAACAGAGCCTCGGAGCCACACGGAAGGTGGAGTATGTCGAGGGTTCCAGAATTGCCTTCTCTCGTTGCCAGCGAAAGAGAAAGCGTGGTGAGGCTGCACCAGAACCTCAGAAACAGCCAGTGAGACTAAGCCAGGATGAGGTCAGGCAACTGTATGACAGACTTCATGCCTCTGAATCCAAGGAAGCAGTGCCAAAAAGAAGTGCAATCCTCTCTGTTGTGCCAGGGCATGCCTCTAGATATGTCCCGAGAACACTCAGCTTGGATGTTCCATAGAGTCTGTCAACCCTGTATTCAACTGCAGCAGTCAAGTGGGATCTGCCAAGGCTACTAGCTCACTGTGAAGATGTCTTCAAGAACCTTACTGTCACCGAGGAACAGGTATGCACTAACAATATGGCTTTTTTGTGAAATAAACAAGAGAATACTAATCCCAAAGCTATGCCAAAAACTATGTATTTGAAATTATGCGATTTTTTTTAGTGCTCAGTGCTGGAAGAAGAGACCAGGATGCAGTCCAAAAGCAAGCTGTGGTTCAGCCAAAGATCCGGGAGAGTCACAGCATCCAACTTCAAAGCTGCAGAATGTGCTAGGATCCACAAGCCACCTGTCTCGCTCATCAAGAGGATCTGCTATCCTGCTTCATTCACCTTCTCCTCTGAGGCAACCAGGTACTACTTATGTCATACTGTAGACAGAATCATTCACTAACCAGAATATTTTACACAGACAAACTTGTTTTTCAGAATACTACTGAAGGAATACTAACCAATTCTGCTAACCCTTGCATGCTACCTTCTACACCTAGTCCATGATAATAATACCCTTCTTTCACCAAATTTGGTAAGCGTATACATGTATTTTACTTTGCCTGATATAAAACCAATTCATTTCCCATCCTTACAATTTGAAGATATAATTGGATTTTTGGTTGCAGACATGGCTGTAAACACGAGGCTGATGCCAAGAAGCGGTACGTGGAACTCACTGAGACAGAGCACCAGAACTTGAGGGTGTCTGATTCTGGTCTGATGATCCATCCACAATACCCATGGATCGGGGCGACACCAGATGGATGCATCACCTGTGACTGTCACGGCAGGGGTGTGCTGGAGGTCAAGTGCCCCTTGGTCAAGTGCCATGACGAGAGATGGGACAAGACCATCATAGACATGGTTGGGGACAATTCATTCTGTCTGAAGCAGAAAGAGGATGGCGGGTATGTGCTGGACCCCAACCATGCCTACTACTACCAGGTGCAAGTACAGATGCAGGTGGCTGAGGCAGAGTACTGTGACTTTGTAGTCTGGAGTAAAAATGGCCCTGTTTTCATTCAAAGAATTTTGCCAGACAGTAGGTTCTTCGACAAGGCCTATGAGAAGGTCAGCACCTTCCTCCAGAGATGCATTGTGCCGGAACTCGTAGGTAAAGCATTCACTGTGCCTAGGAAGCCTCAGCCAAGTACCTCCACAAGCCAAGCAGATGGTTCTCAGAATGGTACTGGCTGCTACTGTGGTGAGCCAGCCACTGACAAGGATGATATGCTGGTCTGCACCACCAGTTTCTGTACTCGCCGCACCTTTCACAAGGAATGCTTAAAGGTAAAAAAAGCAAACTAAGGCTTGGAAGTGTGTGGACTGTACCAAGATTATTAACAAAGAAAAATGTGCTAAGAATCTTAAAAAGAAGTAGGCCTGACAAACTTCCACAATATCAGTATTACATTTGTAGGTTGATGTTTTATGTTTTGTACTCCATTTCTTGTTTTCAAACCTACTTCTAAATTTTTTTTTTGACTTACAAGTGTCAGACTTAACCAAAGTAATGCACCAGAACAAAGAATTGAGTACTTGACATAATCATTTATTGTTAATGAGCACTAAATATTTTTGATCCATATCAAAGTGATTGTGCACTTACTTAATTTCAAGGAAAATGGAATGAAATTGTAAAGAAACCCAAGTACACGTTTCTAAAAATATATACATATAAAAGTTTATGTTCATATTTCATGTGTATTTACATATGTGAGTGGTAATTCAGTCTTCTATTCTTAGTGGTATGTTATAAATGTGTCATTACATTTCCTATGCACAATACATGTGCAAATAAATGTATGCTTTGACTGTGAACTAGTAGGAATCTACAAAGTACATAAACAAATGTTCTAGTCTTCTATTTGTTGTTAAACCAATTAAGCGCTATGTTGGAAATATCTCATTGCAAATTTTTACATGTATGTAACACATATTTACAAATAAAAATAACACCAGAAACTTCTCAAACGAATATCCTAAGTTTCTCTTCTCTGTCAACAAGTACCACATAAGGCCTATTTACAGGTTAATCAAATGGCACAACTGATGGACACATGTTGGTTAAGGCACAACATAAGTGCACTATTTTATCTAGTGGTGTTGGATCATCATCTGACTTGGACTCACACATGGGTATGGGAACTGTCGATGAAAGAATGACATACTTCTGTCTAACAGTCCCTATCACTCGTTCAACATGAATCCTCACAGCTGCCAAACCTCTGGTAGCTTCTATGTCTACTGGGCTAAGCTGTTTCTTGCCTTTAGTAAATGCAGGGATTTCTAATCTGGCATTATATAAATTAACAGAATCCCGCACTAAAAACCCTCTGTCGGCCAAAATTACATCTCCAGGGGACAAATTCTTAAGGAAGCCACTATTTTCTGTAATGTGTTTGTCACTAGTTCTGCCACCCCAGCCTTTTGAAATGAAAGAAACAACACCTTGGGGTGTTATTCCAATTAGATATTTAATAGTGTTGTGATGTTTGTACTGAGAATATGTCTGTGCCCTTGCCCTTAGATCACTAGGTTTTTCAATAAATATTTCAAAACAATCTATGATGCAGGCACATTCTTTAAAAACAGATCTGAAAGACATTGGCAGCGTCATTCGTAAATGTTCTCTTTCTGGTCAAAATACTAAAGCTGGGGTGAGAATGGAATACATAACATCTACAGCAGGGGTCACCAACCTTTTTGAAACCAAGAGCTACTCCATGGGTATCGAGTCATGTGAAGGGCACCAACTTGACACACTCCTCTAAAATAACAAATTGTATATATACACACACACACATAAATAAATAATTATCAATAACTTAGAGTGGGTAACAGACAAGATCAATATTCAACACTTTATTTTTATTAATCTCAGCAATTGTTCAGATGATCACTTCTACATTTCATAAAAAAATGTCCAGTTTTCACCAGTCCCTTTTAACCATAAAAAACTAAACCCTTTTAATTCATGAACTATGCTGAACCATGTTTGAAAAAGTTATGCAACATTTAAGAAAAATCAACTTTCATATTAAATAAATCTTATCACATTTTTAACTGAACAAATCTGCTGCAATTCTGCTCAAAATCTGTTACATTTAATAAACACACTTTTGTGTGTTCTTCTTCGCTGGAATTATATCCATTTCTTGCCAAAAATCATGCTGGAGTAATAACCAGCACCGCGGCAGCAGTTTACCCTCGGCCGCGGGATCGCGGGGATCGCGGGTTCGATCCCTGCCCCCGGCCAACAGTGATCTGTGTGGAGTTTGCATGTTCTCCCCGTGTTTGCGTGGGTTTCCTCCCACATGCCAAAAACATGCAGGTTAGGGAGTTAAGGGGTGCTTGCGCACGCAGCAACCGGCAGCTGGTGGCTTGTCACCGGACTGCAGAACAAATCTACCTACGGGTACAAAAAAAAAAAAAGAGTGGGCAGCAGTTTCATGACGCGAATTGAAGTTTTTTTTTTTTTTCCAAAACTTTATTGAGAACAAGGTCCACATAGTGCTGCATCGCCGTCGCCCCGCAAATGAAACACACGCAGCTTCCTTTCACGGTAGGAAAAAAGAACTCTTCCTCCCGCTCACTTTGAAAATGATAAATTTTCTGTCTTTTTTTTTTTTACATGTTTTTGGACTAGGGAAACTGCACTCCGTTCACCATCTTCACTGGCCGCTAGCTTACGCTCCACAAGCGCGAAGGTTTTGTCATGCGCACAATACTGACCTTTGAACTAGGTCAGAGTTCACCTTAACTTTACATATAATAAACATATTCTCATTTTTTTTATTTTTAAGACATTGTCATTTTAAAATATATATAAATGCAAGTGTGATTTTAAAAAATAGCGGCAGAAAAAATTACATGTTAGACGCAGCTCACTTGCGAGTTGTGCTATTTTTAGAACAGGCCTGCGGGCGACACATGTGGTCATTGCGGGCGACATGGTGCCCGCGGGCACCGCGTTGGTGACCCCTGATCTACATTGTTATTAAACAGTCTTGATACAGTAGGAACAGAAACACTAAACAGTACTGCAAGCAAATGCAATGGCAAATTCATACGCAGTCTCATTAGAGCTAGAATGATTTGCTGGTACACTGTGACAGATGAGTTGGTCTTCAGGTGTGCCTTGACGGTGTCAAAGACCACCTCCAGCTTGGCGTATGAGGGTAGACCTGTGAGGGCCTGCACTCGGTCATCATTGTCCACCAGACTCATCTCATCAAACTTGAGGTTCCGGATGGTCGTCTTGAGCTCAATGACCTCGTCCCTCAATGCGTTGCGGTCGGCCAACAGTTCCTGGAACTGCTGGTACATGCCTATGCATCTGTAGTTGGTGCAGGGACCATCAAAAGTGACATCACATGATTGTTGGGGATCCTCGCTGCGTATCGCCTGCAAACAAACAAGTGAAGCTGTGATACTAAACCAGCTGAAGATTTTTTTTTTTCAGATGGTATTTCTTCTGTACTATAGTGACAACTGACAATGCATTTCAATTTCTTTTCATCCTCACCTCAGCAGCATCATTAGTTTGATCCTCTGATGTCTCATCTCCAGACTCTTCCACAGACTCAGCTTGTGTAGAGGCTTGGGACAGTTGTAGCAGTACATTCGCAGCATCACTTCTCTTTACTGACTCCTTCCTTCTCTTCTTCATGTCCTGAATGCACAGATATTTCTCCATTGACTTTTTCTTCCTTCTCTTTGTTGGTGTCGATACATGCTTGAACACTGAAGGCACATAGTCAGGGTTGAGTGGATCTTCACTCTTTTCACCTGCAATTTGCAACACAATATTAATGGGATATTAGATCTGACATAATTATTTATGTATGTTTTTGCATGTATGAATATTGACAAGTTTGCATTGAATGGCCAAAAAGTTGCATTTCAGTTAGTACACTGCACATGTACAGCTGTCAGCTATTGAACGTTTGTTGTCATGTTGACAGTCACAATATTGGTCTATATTCAGCTTTCCATATAACTTAGAATGGTCATGAAGATCTGAATGATATTGTGCACAAGTAAACATTTTAGGCACCTACCTGATATGAAGTGTTCACTGCACAAGCGAGTGTACTCAGTTGGCCCCCAGTCTTTCCTGCCGATTGCAGCCAGCCACAAGTTTCTCCTTTCTGGTTGGCTTGGGATCCTGTAGAAGTGCACATGATCCTTTTGTCCACGCCTGTTGTAGCAGTGAACTGCACAACACGTGTCCGGCATGATAACGGCGAGAAAACAGCGATGACAGGCACCAAAACACGTGTAGAACTGGTTTGTTTACATAGGCACATGCACAGAGACCTCCAGCGCTTGACCGCCAATATGGCGGCGGCGGGCCGTGACTCAGACCTGTGACGTCACGTGAAAACCGCCTATAGGTTCAACTCACCGTCTGTCACCCCACAACACAGCCAGGCCCCCACCCCCCCACCCTTTTGTCATCCCCATAACACAGTCAGACCACACACACCTCCCCCCCACCCTTCTGTGCAGCACCTCTCTCCACCTCCCTCTCCCCCTCCTCTGGGGGCACCAGACCCTTCCCTCACATCACTGTGACTACAGACCTGGTAAAAAAAAACAGCTGGAGAGACTCCGTCTGCAGAAGGCTGCGAGCCCTGATGGCATCTCTGCCAGAATCCTGAGGACCTGTGCCAACCAGCTAGCTTCGGTACGGAAACACCTGTACAACCTCAGCCTGAGTCTGGAGAGAGTACCGGTGCTGTGGAAGACATCCTGCCTGGTTCCTGTCCCCAAGAAGTCATCTCCAGCTGATCTGAATGACTATCGACCAGTTGCCCTCACATCCCATGTGATGAAGGTCCTGCAGAGACTGGTCTTAGCCCACCTGAGGCCGCAGGTGAAGACGTGGCTGGACCCTCTGCAGTTTGCATATCAGCCTCATTTAGGAGTTGAAAATGCTGTCATCTATCTGCTGCAACGAGCCCATTTGCACCTGGATGGTGGAGGAGACACTGTGAGAATCACATTCTTTGATTTCTCCAGTGCCTTTAACACCATCTAGCCACTGTTGCTGGGTGAGAAGCTGCAGGTGATGGGGATCAACAGCTCTGTGTTCTCCTGGATTACTGACTACCTGGCAGCCAGGCCACAGTTTGTCCGGCTGGGCACTGCCTTGTCTGACGTGGTGGTTAGTGATACGGGAGGTCCACAGGGGACTGTGCTCTCTCCTTTTCTCTTCATCTTATACACCACTGACTTTCGGTAAAACACCGAGTCATGCCACCTGCAGAAATTCTCTGATGACTCAGCTGTTGTGGGGTGTATAAGAGGGGGAGAGGAGTGGGAGTACAGGGCACTGGTAGACAGATTTGTGGAGTGGACAGAGCAGAATCACCTGAGGCTGAATGTCAGCAAGACCAGAAAGATGGTGATTGACTTCAGGAAGAAGAGGATGCCTTCTCAGCCACTGCAGATTAGGGGGAGGATGTGGAGGTGGTTGAGGACTACAAATACCAGCAACGGGTTGGACTGGAGATCCAACACCGATGCTGCACACAAGAAGGGGATGAGTAGACTCTACTTCCTGAAGAAGCTGAGATCCTTGAACGTGTGCAACAGGATGCTGGAGCGTTTCTACCAGACCATTGTCGCCAGCGCCATCTTCTTTGCTGCTGTCTGTTGGGGTAGCAGTATCAGAGCCAGTGACACCAACAGACGACAAGATTATCAAGACAGCTGGCTCTGTAACTGGTCTCAGGCCAAAGAACTTTGAGACTGTGGTGGAGAGGAGTACACTAAATAAACTGTGATCCATCATGGACAATCCTGATCACCCCCTCCACCACACACTGGACAGACAGCGGAGCACTTTCTCCAGCAGACTGCTACAGCTTTGCTGCCAAACGTTTAGGTACAGGAAATCTTTCCTGCCACATGCCATTTCACTGTACAATAACCAGAATCAGAATCAGAATCAGCTTTATTGGCCAAGTATGCACAACACATACAAGGAATTTGACTTTGGCTAAAAACTTGCTCTCGTTGTTCAGGTGAAGGATTTAAATAAGGATTCAATGACAACCAGAGTATGTACAGTAAATTACAGTCTGTCCACGTTTCTATAAAAGGATGCAAATATATACAGGAATATATGCAGTTATTTACTCGGACTAACCACACTTTGCAGAAATATATGAAAAAATATACAGTCACACAGTATTTCAATGTGGACTCAGATTCAGTGCTATAATGTGAATGAAGTAAAAAGCAGTGTGAGAGTTATGTGCAATGTAATAATGGATGAAAAGTCATGAGTACAGCGACAGGTAGGACTAGGTGAATGTTAGGAGTTCATCAGAGTGATGGCTTGAGGAAAGAAACTGTTCCTGTGACGGGTGGTTTTGACCTTCAGTGATCTGTAACGACGACCAGAAGATAGAAGTTCAAACAGTTTGTGGCCGGGGTGTGATGGGTCAGCACAGATGTTTCCCGCCCGTTTCCTGGTTATGGACCGATATAAGTTCTCAATGGAGGGTAGGTCGGTACCAATGATCCTCTCTGCAGACTTAATGATCCGCTGCAGTCTGGTCTTGTCCTGTTTAGTGGCAGATCCAAACCAGACAGTGATGGAAAAGCAGAGGACAGATTGGATGATGGCGGTGTAGAAGACAACCAGCAGCTCCTGAGGCAAATCAAACTTCTTGAGCTGACGCAGAAAAAACAACCTCTGCTGGGCCTTTTTCCGGACAGTGTCAATATGGGAGGACCACTTCAGGTTCCGGGAGATTGTGGTACCCAGAAACTTGAAGGAGTCCACAGTGGACACTGTGCTGTTGAGGATGGTGAGTGGGGGGAATGAAGGGGGGTGTCGCCTGAAATCCACAGTCATCTCCACCGTTTTGGCTGGGTTAAGTTCAAGATGGTTCTGGCTGCACCAGAGGATCAGCTGCTCCACCTCCCGCCTGTATGCAGACTCATCATCATCCCGGATCAAACCGATGACTGTGGTGTCGTCCGCAAACTTCAGGAGCTTCACCGAAGGGTCCTCTGAGGTGCAGTCGTTGGAGTAGAGGGAGAAGAGCAGTGGGGAAAGGACACATCCTTGGGGGGCGCCAGTACTAATTTTTCGGGAGCTGGATGTAAATCTCCCTAGCTTCACCTGTTGCCACCTGTCAGTCAGAAAGCTGGAGATCCACTGGCAGGTGGAGGGGGGCACCTTGAGCTGGAGGAGTTTCTGATGAAGAATGCCTGGGATGATGGTGTTGAACGCTGAGCTGAAGTCGACAAACAGGATCCTGGCGTACGTCCCTGGGGAGTCGAGGTGTTGCAGGATGTAATGTAGTCCCATATTCACTGCATCATCCACTGACCTGTTTGACCGGTAGGCAAACTGCAGTGGGTCCATCAGGGGGCCTGTGATGACCTTCAGGTGGTTCAGCACCAATCTCTCCAAGGATTTCATGACCACAGAGGTCAGGGCAACAGGTCTGTAGTCGTTTAATCCTGTAATAGAGGGTTTCTTGGGAACTGGAATGATGATGGAGCGTTTGAAGCAGGAAGGCACTTCACGCAGCTCCAGTGATCTGTTAAAGATCCGGGTGAAGATGGGGGCCAACTCGTTGGAGCAGACTCTCAGGCAGGACGGAGACACACCATCAGGTCAACTCGCTCTGATGTTGAATTCTGGTCGTAACTATGCTGCCAAACTGCAACTTACAGTGTAATTGGTGCCTCACACCTGATAGTCCTGCATTGTACAGCGGGTATGATTCATGTATCTATGCAGGTCACCATCTATTCATCTATGAAGTATATAAGCTTTTTTAGCAGTTTTACTTTTCATAGGTAATCCCTTTGTCTATTATGCTGTGTGTGTTTCTGTCGTTTGGTTGTCGACTGTCATGCTGCTGTTACACTGTATTTTCCCAGTTTGAGATCAATAAAGTACATCTATCTATCTAGCTATCTATCTAGCTAACTACACTCTTAAAGCAAACATTGCATCTGTAGCACTCTTGGCATGAAACCATACTGCTGCTCAGTGATTGTCACCTCTCCTCTTAACCTGGCTTCAACAACTCTTTCCTTTATCTTCATAGTGTGGCTGATCAACTTCATGGCTCTGTAGTTACAACAGCTCTGAGCATCACCCTTGTTCTTGAAAAGTGTTACCAAAACACTTCTTCTCCACTCCTCAGGCATCCTCTCACTCTCCAAGCTCATGTAAAACAATCTGGTTAAAAAGTCCACTGTCATCTCTCCTAAACATTTCCTTCTCGTATGTCATCTCGACCAACCGCCTTTCCATTCGTCATCCTCTTCAAAGCTGCCCTCACTTCCGCCATGCTAATCCTCAGAACTTCCTGGTTTACTGTCTTTCCTTAATCCATCCCCGTCTCTTATTTTCTTCATTCATCAGCTCCTCAAAGTACTCCTTCCATTCAACACACTCTCATCATATACATAGTACGTTACTATTTCTGTCCTTAATCACCTTAATTTGTTGCACATCCTTGCCAGCTCAATCTGTCTTTCTAGCCAATCAATGCAAGTCCTTTTCTCCTTCCTTAGTGTCCAGCCTCTCATACAACTAACGATTTGCTTTCCTTTTGCCACCTCTGTCTTTGCCATGCACCTAGATTCCAAATATTCCTGTCTAATTGCTTCATCTCACTGACTATCCCACTTTGTCTTTGACAACATCTTCCTTTGAATTCTTTCCTGTACCTCCTCATTTCACCATCAAGTCTCCTTGTCTTCTTTCCTCTGTTCAGAGGATACACCACATACCTTTCTACCCGTTTCCCTCAATACTTTTGCTGTACTTTTCCAGTCATCTGGTAATTCTTCCCTAGCACTCAGAGCCTGCATCAACTCCTTCCTGAAGTCTATGCAGCCTTGTTCCTTATGTAACTTCCCCCACTTAATCTATGGTTCTGCCTTCACTTTCTTCCTCTTCTTGCTTTCCAAAGTCATCCTGGGGACTACCATCCAATACTGCCTGGCAACATTCTCCCCTGCCATCACCTTGCAGTCTCCTATCTCTCTCCGGCAGTGGCTCAGGAGGTAGAGCAGGTTGTCCAATAACCACATGGTTGGCAGTTCAAATCCCACTCTCCCCAGATATCCTGCTGTTGTGTCCCTGGGCAAGACACTTTACCCCAATTACTCCTGGTGGGTCTGGAAGCGCCATGTTAGGCAGCATACCACCATCAGTGTGTGAATGTGTGTGTGTGAATGGGTGGATAGCAGGATCTGTAAAGCGCTTTGGTCATCAAGAGATGAGAATAAAAGCGCTATATAAGTGAATGCCATTTACCATTTTACCATTTTTAGATTTTTCCTTCTGCATAAGATCTAGTCCACCTGTGTGCACCTTCTTCCACTCTTGCAAGTCACACTACGTTCCTCTCTCTTCTTGAAGTATGTGTTCACCACAGCCATTTCCATCCTTTTAGCAAAATCCACAACCATCTGTCCTTCCACATTTCTCTCCGTAAGACCATACCTACCCAGAGCCTCCTCATCACCTCTGTTCCCTTCACCTAGATGTCCATTAAAGTCTGCTCCAATCACCACTCTCTCCCCCCTGGGAACACTCTCTACCACTTCATCCAACTTACTCCAGAATGCCTCTTTCTCTTCTTCCTGACATTCAACTAATGGGGCATACGCACTGACAACATTCAACATCACACCTTCAATTTCTAGCTTCAAACTCATGATCCTGTCTGACTCCCTTTATACTTCCTGAACGCTCTTCACATACTCTTACTTCAAGATTACCCCTACTCCATTTCTCTTCCTATCTACACCATGGTAGAACAATTTAAATCCACCTCTAATGCTCCCAGCCTTGCTTCTCTTCCATCTAGTTTCTTGAACACATAGTATATTCAAGATTCAAAGATTTTGTGTCACGAACCGAGCCAGTGTTGTTCTTTAGGCTCAGTTCTGACTGTTCTCTGGGGCTCAGGTATTGGGTTATTTGTGTATTGTGTAATCTTTTGAGTTCTTGCTGTTTCTATGTCTGTTGTTCTTTTTTCTGTGCCTCTAGTCACTGCTCTGGCTGGCAGCTGTTAGGCAGCCTCCTTGACCTACATTCGTGTGGGCATTGTCTAACACTTGCCGGTCCGACCACGCCCCCTCTCTCTTGACAGCCAGCTGATTCCACTCCGGCATTGCCCTTCCCACGCCTCACCCAGGTGCTACCAATCTGTTGTTCCAGCGATGCTTGTACTTAAGTGGCTGTTGCCAGTCAAGCATTGCTGGACCATTGTGTGTGTCTTGTCAAATGAGGGAGTCGGAAGCTACACTGTCACTACTCCCCTCAGTGTGGTTTCTGGTTGTGTGTGCTCACGGGATATACTTGGACTACTCGGACTGCTCATTTTCTGTGAGTACAACCTGTTAGTATTTCCCCTTGCAGCGGTGCTGCTACACTTTGGTACTTGCCTAGTTACTTCTCCCGAATCAGTAGAGCGTCCTGGAGGACTCTAAGTTAACCCGAGCTATTAACATTATTTTGTACTGTCTGTATTGTGGCCACTGTGCACTGTGGTCTGCCCGCTGCACGTCATCGTGCGGGCCCTTTACTGCACCCCGTAGCCTTCTTGTATGTCTTTATTTTTTGGAACTGTTCGTCTTTTGTTCAATAAATGTGATGTGGTGTACCCTGCATGTAAATCTATTCTTCCTCCTCACTCCTCGATGCGCTGCGTAAAAGCGCACAAGGAGGATCGTGACATTTTATTTGTTAATACTACTATCTGTACAGGACATACAGGAGAATTGAAATGCCGTTTCTCTCTCTCTTCAGTGGTGTGTGCAATATAAAAAAAGGAATAAGTTTGGAAAAACAACAACAGCAGTCTACAGTATGTACAGTAATGCTACCCATAGTGCAAATAGCGACAAAGATAAAACCCAGACATCCCATAGTGCAAATAAACGATAAAACCCATCAATCCTTTATACAAGAGAAGTAAAGCAGTAATACTCGTCGTTGTGAGTTCAATGTGGTAGTGTAGGTAGTGACAGATTGCACTGCACATTATCAATATTGCAATAACAGACATCAGCAGGTATATGGCATTTGTGCATATGGTTACAGTAAAGTGCAGAGTCATAAAGCAACAGATGTATTACTGTTGGTGTGCCAGTCTCTCTGTGTCAACAGCTGAGGTAGTTATAGTGCGGGTGAGTGGGTTACGGTCCGGGTAGGGGGGTGGGAGGGAAGTGGACAGAGTTTTAAATGAGTGTTTAAATTCTCTGTGGACAAAGACAGTGTATGGAGACTCTGAGAGATTTGTTTTATGACAGATTGTGCCATTGTTTGTCTGTCACTGCTGATCCTTGTGAAAAAAAACTGATTTTTTATTATAAGTGTTGAGCCATAGACTCTCTTATGTGGCATTGGCCTTATAGAAACTTACACACTTAACAGTATTCTTCCTACATTTTTCTTATGTATTTTCTCTTTTTGTTGTAGTAATTCTTAGCTATCAATGATTTTTCAGTGACAACACTTGAGCAGCATTCAACTGATTCAAAAGGAGTTGGTGGGGGGGGCACATTCATATTTGTTTTCACTCTAATGAGGTGAAAATATGGTAAATGGTGTTCACTTATATAGCGCTTTTATTCTCATCTCTTGATGACCAAAGTGCTTTACAGATCCTGCCATCCACCCATTCACGCACACATTCACACACTGATGGCGGCATACTGCTTAACATGGCGCTTCCAGACCCACCAGGAGCAATTGGGGGTGAAGTGTCTTGCCCAGGGACACAACGGCAAGATAATGGGGAGAGCGGGATTCGAACTGCCAACCATGTGGTTATTGGACAACCTGCTCTACCTCCTGAGCCACTGCCGTGCCCAGAATATAGTTCTACCTCTACAGAGCATAATATCATTAAACAACTTAAGGAGTCTGGAGGAATTTCAGTGCATAAAGGGCAAGGGCACAAGCTGAACAACCATGATCTTGATCCCTCAGATGGCACTGCATCAAGAACTAGAGTTATATTGTTACTAGGGTTGGATGATACACCAAATATACTCAGTGTATTAATCTATTCATTTGCTCATGCGTGATACATAAAATGCCGATATTGCACCTATCGAATATGATTTGTCACGATAATGTAACCCAACAACGTGATTCAGCTTACTTCTGTCTCTCAGTTCCCTCTCTGTCTCCTGCAATGTAGGGAATGTCTTTCTTCAAAAAATTACTTTTGCATATTCATGCTTTCAAAGCTAGTTAATGTTAGAAGTGCTTCATGACACTGACTTGTGAGACAGCAGACTGTCCTTTGTCCACCCCAGTCAATCAAACTGCTGAAAAAAAGGCTCACTTATGTTGCTATGGAAGGTCATCCTGCTCAAAAATATGTCCTCTATATCCATCCGTTAAAAACAAAAATAAGCAATAAATTATACTTCTCTCACTTGTTATTACACCACCAAGTATTAACTATGTGTGTAAAGAAAAAATAGTTCAACCTATGTGGAGAAACCTGATTGGCCTATTGACAATGTGAGTTTTGCTAAGGGAATAAAGACATGTACTTTCATTAGTTATATTGCTGTGAAGAACTTTCTCTAAGGTGAGCTTTCGTTTTACTTTAGCCATCCATCGAGTGTATATAGTGTATATACAGTTGCAATCAAAATTATTCAACCCCCACTGCAAATTAGTTTTATTGGCAAAATGTGCAAACTAGCAGCTGTTTTCAATAAACAAATCAAATGACAACAATTTAAATAGCTCAACACAACTAATATTACAAGTGTTTTCTCCAAATTCAGCACAAAATGCCACTTTTAATGACCACTGCATTTTCAAAAAAATTATTCAACCCCTCCATGACAAGCATCTTTAGTACTTATTAGAGCACACTTTTGCTGTTGTGACCTTCTGCAAATGTGATGCATAGCCAGACACCATCTTCTGGCAGCATTCCTGAGGAATCTTAGCCCACTTCTCATGGACAAAGGCCTCCAGTTCACAAATATTCTTGGGTTTGCATGCTGCCACTACATAGAGCATCACTTTGCAGCTGTTAGTTAACTGATAGGCCTGAAAAATTCCAGTTTTGTTTCATCACTCCACAGAACAGGATCCCAAAACCTCTTTGTCTTATTTATAAGGTTTTGAGCAAACTGGAGCAAACTTTCTGGGCCTATGGATCAGCGGTATGTCTGGAGGAGGAAGAATGAAACATACGCTGAAAAGAACACCCTGCCTACAGTGAAGCATGGTGGTGGCTCAGTGATGCTCTGGGGCTGTTGCACTTCCTCTGGCACTGGAAACCTGTAGCATATGAAGGGAAAGATGATTCAATTAGGTGCCAGGAAATCCAGGGAGAAAATGTCATGCCGTCTGTAAAGAAGCTGAAGTTTGGGCGTCATTGGACCTTCCAACAGGACAATGATCCCAAGAATACCTCAAAGTCCATCAAGGTTTGGGTTCAAAAGAAGTCCTGGAAGATACTAGAGTGGCCATTACAGTCGCCTGATTTGAACCCCATGGAAAATCTCTGGTGGGATCTGAAAAAGGTAGTTGCAGCATATAAACCCAAGAATATTATTGAACTGGCGACCTTTGCCCATGAGGAATGGGCTAAAATTCCTCATGAATGCTGTCAGAAGCTGATGTCTAGCTATGCATCATGTTTGCAGCAGGTCATAACAGCAAAAGAGTGCTCTACTAAGTACTAAAGACCCTAGTCATGAAGGGGTTGAATAATTGTGAAACTGCAGTAGTCATTGAAAGTATTGAATTTGGAGAAACAACTTGTAATATTAGTTGTGTTGAGCTTTTTAAATTGTTCTTGTTTGATTTGTTTATTGCAAGCAGCTGCTAGTTAGTTAGTTAGTTAGTTAGTTAGTTAGTTAGTTAGCTTTATTATTCTTTCTGAAATTTTCCTTGTGTTTATGGCTACAGCCAGGCAAATACAATCACAACGCAAAAAGCAAACATTACCTACATTACAACATACCATGAATAAACATTATACAGACATTATATCTACAATCAATTCAGGCTCATGTGCAAACAACACACATTCTATTAATGAAGTTTATTCAACAAAGATATACTTAAAGGTATAAAAGTTCTCTGAGCTGGAGAAATCCACACAAGTTTTACCCTGAGTCTGATGGCATTAACTCATAATCACTATACTGTACAGCGGGTGTGAGGCATCACAAAGAAGCGCTTGCCCTTTTCTCACCACTTGGGACTCACAGTTGTGTCTTACTGTGCTGTTGCTGACCTACTGTATTCTCTTACTTGACATATTTACAATCTTTGAAAGTTTATTCCTATTTGCAACAGACAAAGTTTGTACAACAAAGGGCAGCCCTGGCGGAGTCCAACTCTCACTGGGAATGACTACGACCGAGTGTTGGCAAAACGAACCAAACTCTCACAACGGTCGTACAGAGACCGAATAGCTCGTAACAAGCCCGATACCCCATACTCCCGAAGCACCCCCCACAAAAAAGCCATGAGGGATGCGGTCAAATGCCCTCTCCAAGTCCACAAAACACATGTAAACCCTTTGTCACCGATCCTGTTCATAATTTTTATGGACAGGATTTCTAGGCGCAGCCAGGGAATGAGTCCAGCAATCTCCATAGGATTGCTGGACTCACCCTCAGAGATAGGGTGAGGAGCTCAGTTCACGAGTTCACGGGTGAGGGGAAAATGGAGCGAGAGATTGACAGACGGATTGGAGCAGCATCTGCTGTGATGCAGACGTTGTACCGGTCTGTTGTGGTGAAGAGGGAGCTGAGCTCTAAGGCAAAGCTGTCGATTTACCAGTCAATCTATGTTCCTACTCTCACCTATGGTCACGAGCTTTGGGTAATGACCGAAAGAACAAGATCGCGGATACAAGCGGCTGAAATGAGCTTTCTCCATAGGATTGCTGGACTCACCCTCAGAGATAGGGTGAGGAGCTCAGTCATCCGGGAGAGGCTCAGAGTAGAACCGCTGCTCCTCCACATTGAAAGGAGTCAGTTGAGGTGGTATGGGCATCTGATTAGGATGCCTCCTGGACGCCTCCCACATGAGGTGTTTCAGGCACGTCCCAATGGGAGGAGACCCCGGGGCAGACCCAGGACTCGGTGGAGAGACTATGTCTCCCAGCTGGTCTGGGAACGCCTTGGTATCCTCTCTGAAGAGCTGGAGCAGGTGGCTGGGGAGAGGGAAATCTGGGCTTCTCTGCTTGAACTGCTGCCTCCGTGACCCGGATCTCCGGAAAAGCGGTAGAAGATGGATGGATGGATGAAAAGTTTGTACATTTTGCCAATAAACCTAATTTGCAGTGGGGGTTGAATAATTTTGATTGTAACTGTATATTGTCCAGCCCTAATTGTTACATTTACAAGTGCCATTTAAAACGGTGCAGAAAAAGAAGCCTTAGCAAAAAGGATGTCAACCATGTCCAGAAGCAGTATTGACTTCTCTGAGCTTGAAAGTACCTGGTATTGATCATCATACAATATAAAAGTGTAATGTGGGTCAACCAATTACTGTGCCAGACTTATTTTTAAAGAAATGGATACAATGTGCTCCCACATTCCAGCTGTGATGTGTGGATTTATTTTCAATCTTGGATCGTATCCGGCCTTAGTGGTGTCAGTTTTGTGTGAATTTGTGCACTTGGTCCATGATTTATGGTACTTTTTCGAAATGATTTTGGTGGCAACTGTTTTTACTTTTATGTGTATTGTTGTTTAGACTACTAATTTCCATTCCTTGTGAATATTTTATGTATGTGTGTTGTCTGTGCATCTGTGTATATTAGCCATGGCTGTTAATTGCCTATGGTGCTGAACAGCATGGATTTGAATACCTTTTCCTCATAGCAACAAGTCATGTCAACAGTGTTTACTGTAGATTTATGCTGTGGATGGTTCATTTAAATGTTTTGAGCACAGCTGAGCAAAAACATAGATGCTTATGGCACACCATAAAACATGTTTCCAGGAAGAATGAGATAAAGATGCAGAAATGCTCCATCACTTGCTATCAGCAACGACAGGGACTCAAACCTGCAGGCAACTGTCATGCTCTTACAGTATGTGTCCTTAACTGGGCTGTCTTCTAAAGTACATTTAAAGACACACTCCAGTGGCTAAAAATCCCCTATAAAAACAAATGTACATTATTTAAAATGGTAGCTTGTGCCTTTTTTAAACAAACAAAACCTTTCATTGTCTTACCGGTTTGTGTCAAAATCTTTTCACCCCCCACCAGAATCGGTGACTAGGCCCAACCCACACACCACAAGGCTAATAGTGGCTAGCGCTACATTAAACCGCATGAATGTTGTGATAAAAAGACTTACTGGCTGAAGGGCATGCCCAGTTGTATGCACAGTGGCCCAGGATAATGACCTTAAAAGCAGTTTAATGGTAAAACCCATCTTAATTTGGGGTTTCAAACTAGCTGCCCAAAAATGCTAACTGACCAGAGTCCTGATTGGCTCAGCACTACTCACGTGCCAGCGGCTCTACATAGCTACATCACCAAAAACATTCCATTTAAACTCACCTTTTTTCAGGGGTGGGGCTTGTGTAGTTTTAAAGCAAATAAATCAGACACATAAAACATTTGAGTGATTTCATTCTTGATATGGCTTGTAAGTCATAAAAAAAAGGTTACTGACATGTTAACAAGAGAAAAAAGAATGTGATTTTGGATGGTCACCTTAAGAATCACTGCATGTTTATACATGTTCTATAACATCAAAATCTTCATCTAATTTGGGGCTTGTAAATAAAAATTAGCATTTGGTAAACCATCATGACTATAACATAATTGTTTTTCTTAGCCTCAGCAGTAACAAATAGCTCACAGCTGACACTTAATAAAGACACATAGTTTGCCTGCAAGTTCAGAGTATATATTTGACTGCACTCTCATAGTCTAACGCAAATCAGATCCTTTAAGTGTTAACCTTGGCAGTCTGTTTGCTCTGGTTACCCAGAGCCAGGTGTGGTGGTCATTTATCACTGCAGAATTCCAGCTGCACCACTCTTGAAACACAGCAGTGCTCATGAAGCAAAACTCAAAGTAGATTTCTTTTAATCCCATTTATACTGCCATTGTAATGTGCTGTGAATAAGAAGACAAGCCTCAAAGCCCAACACTCATTCATTCGTCTTCTTAACCGGGCCATCTTTTTCAGGTTGGGGGGTGGGAGAATCGCCTTTTGGGTGAGAGGCAGGTGCCAGCACACCCTAGACAGATCCCCAGTCCATCACCCGGTCAAAGCCCAATATGGCATGTAATAAGTGTTTAGAGTCTAGTGTGACAGTACACTGCAAAGGATCCTTGTATTTTCTTTGTTTGGCAGTGCAGTACAAAGAATTTTTCCATAGTATTTACATGAATGTTTAGACTGGCAAATTGGCTGCAGAGGCTAAGCAGGTGACGAAGATGTCATTGTTTCTTCTAAGTCACAAAATAAAGATGTTTTCTTAGATTGAAATTAAGCAAGTCTAGAGCATTTAAAAGGAAACAGAAATGAGATACATGGTGTGGGAATTATTAAAAATGCAAAAGCAAATCAATGATATATTTAAGTGACAGATGATTGTGCTTTTATTCCTTCTTGCTGTTCACCTTACCAAATACTGGCTGCTCAAAGATTTACAACTATTTGCATAAACTTGCAAATGTGGCTATCCTCTGGAGTTGAAGTAGCCGAATTTGCCTTTCTCCTTGATCCCTGAGTGAATGTTTCAAAATTATTTCAGAGAAGATGAGGCAAACTTTTGCGTGACTTGGACTTGCAAATTAACTCTCGGGGTAACTAATGCTCAACAGAACAACGACAATAAAGGCCTGATCAGAGTAGCTTAAGGGGAAAGCACATGCGGTCTGAGGACTGCGATTGCGTATACAGCTCTATTCAAAGTAGTTTTCAGGCACTGAAGCTGTCTGCCACACAGCCGTGTTTCCCACTCGTGCATCTAAGGTCCATTTGTCCACGGCGATAACTCCAGTAACCTGATTTGAACACCCAGAATTAAATAAAATGAGGACAAAGAACAAAAAGGAGCATATTTCAGGGTAAACAATTGCTGGAGTTTAGTGCGGACTGTTTGCGTTCTTTCCGCACGGTCACTTTTTGGGGGCTGCACATGCTCTGTCTGCGCTCACTGTCTGCGGAAGGACAAAATGTGCTCGCTCACGCACCAACACGTTTATGCCACCATGAATTGGGTTTAAAAGAACAAAAAGGTGATACTGGCTGAGATCAGACCGAAGAGTGTAATTGTTTAATTGACCTAAAGATAACGTTGTTTTTTCCTGGGCACAGAATGACATTGAAGAATACATGGTGTGCAGCACAGTGGTGCAGTGGTTAGCACTGTTGCCAAACAGCTAGAAGGTTCCAGGTTCAAATTCCCGGGCTAGCAGGGTAGGAACCTTTCTGTGTGGAGTTTGCATGTTCTCCCTGTGCTGCGTGGGTTTACTCCGGGGGCTCCGGTTTCCTCCCACAATCCAAAGACATGAATGCTAGGTTAACTGGTTGTTCTAAATTGTCCCTAGATATCTGTCTCCTATAGGCCCTCAGAATAGAGGGTTAGTACTAGTGAAGCGCTTTGAGTGGTCTTTGAAACTAGAAAAAGTGCTATATAAGTACAGGTCCTTATCCCCTTATGGTGATGCAGCACTAGATCACAAACTTCACCAAAGCTGAAAATCCCCATCTTATTCATTAAAGGAGTCTCTGGACCCCAAAGCATATCTGTTACAGTGTCTCCTAGTTTGATTTCTTCCTTGTTGATATGGATGAGTGAAGCTGAAAAGGGGTCTATTTTAACCCATCTATGAACTGTAAAAAATAGAGAGGAAATGCGGGATCAAGATTTTTTTTTTTTTTTCTAAGAGCATCATTTTTGTTTTGGAACTGAGGACCAAATTCCAGACAAGCCCACATATTGTCACAACTTGGCTTGTAAGGTCACAATGAAAGGAAAGCCCATATTGTTTTGCACCATTTAAATGAAGTTTGCGCTGACAAATCCTAGAAAGAGAGGTTAAAGGTCCATTCACTAAACTTTTCTCACATGTTGACAGCTCCTACGGGTCTTAATTAAATGTTTGTGACATATTGTGGTCAAATTGCCTTTAAATTTTACATATTGCAGCACCCCTTCCGTGGATCGCCACCTTATCATGGCGGAAGATTTTCAGTGCCCGACTGAGCCCAGGAGCTATGTTGTCGGGGGCAACTTGCCCCTGGTGGGGTCTCCCAAGGCAAACTGGTCCTGGGTGAAGGGCCACTCTAAAAGCAATCCAGTGGCTCACCATGAAAAACGTTACATCAAGGATCCAGTGTACCCAAAGGAGGCACAAATTATCTTTTGATCCCAATCAAATTTTGCCACGAGTTACACAAATGATGTTTGTCATTTTAAAAGATCAGCTTTATGCCTCTGTAGTTACTACAGCTCTGAGCATCACCTTTGTTCTTGAAAATTGGTACCAAAACACTTCTTCTCCACTCCTCACACATCCTGTCACTTTCCAAGATTGTGTTAAACAGTCTGTTTAAAAGGTCCACTGCCATCTCTCCTAAACATCTCCATACCTTCACAGGTATGTCATCTGGACCAGCCGCCTTTCCATTCTTCACCCTCTTCAAAGCTGCCCTCACTTCTGCCTTGCTAATCCTCGGGACTTCCTTGTTCACCATCTTTCCTTTATCCATCCTTCTCTCTTTCTCATTTTCTTACCACATGACCTATAGAGAGATGTGTTACTATACATGTGCAATTTCACCCTCCAATAACTGGAAGTACATCAGGGGAAATCTTTAATGGGCAGTTCTTGTATGTTACTTACCCCCAGTTTCCCGTGATCGTGGTTCTGTTTATGACTGCAATGTGGCTGCTGTGGCAGATAGTTTCCATACTCAATCAAGTATCTGTTTTGCTTTTCAAGCTGCTGGTCAGGACAGGTAAAAAAAAAAAAATTGTTCCCATTCTAGTTAATGTTCTTCGCTCCACCAGATACAATACATTGTGTTTTTAATATTTTTTGTTTTTAATATTTTTTGTAATATTTTAGCAATAAGTGCAAAACACCAATATTATACACAGCAGAATGACCTGTTTAGCTGCAACTGATGCATCAGTGTTGTCCATTTGTCAGTAAATATTTAAATAAAAATGATTTATTTCATTATTTGAGCATTTCTGTGTCCAGTTTGGACACAGGTTGTCGTTTAGTCAAACCATGCATGTGGCCGCATATGATTTGCAGTTGATCTGGGCATTCTGCTCCACAATCATGGTGGTATTATTATTTACTTTTAATTTTTACATAGCTGTGCTAGCACAGCGAGAGGAGGTGGTCCTGCAAAGGGACTCCCATCTACTGTTGATGGGGTGGGCTGGGCTCGTTTCCCTGCAAAGGACCACGTGCCGCCTGCTGCTTCTCCAACACCGGGGTTTTTTAGGCAGACCCTAAGTCCCTGCTGGCATTCCCTGAATTATCCTTTAGACATAGACAATCATGGCAACATTATAGTATAATTTTTTAAGCATTACATCTTCACTATTCTCTCTTTCTCTTCAAATTTGTCGCTTTTCACTTCCATTTTTTGTTTGCGAAGCATTGACTCTGTCCCTCAAATGGGATTTGAAATTTTACTCTTAAATTGTTTTTATGTGTATTTCTCTTATCTTTACCTTTTAAACTTACTCCCTGCTTGTTTCAGGGCCAACAGTTTCTGAAACCTGACCTGAATTGCTTTCTATATGTGCTGATTTTCTTTTAATATCTTCCTGCCTGCCTCAGGGACTACAGATGGAAATTAGTGAGAATGCTATAATCTGGCACAGAGCGTCTTTACCGTGTGTTTAATGTTTTTTTTCTGTACATGGTCCCTGACAAATAAACCCCGAAACTAAACTAAACTAAGCGCTGTGGTGACTGACTGGTTGTGATGCTGCATATTATCCAATCAGCACGGAGTCAATCCAAAGCCCTGCACACACTGAAGGGCATGAAGAGACAGAGCAGTGACAGAGCGGTGGCTAAACTTTCATTGATAAAAATTGCATATTTTGACTGAGCAACTCCATACTCAGAGATGCATACCCTTGTAACCTCAGCAAAGCATATTTAAAATCTCAGGCCAGTCTGATGAATGGTTCAAGAGATATGCGTGGAACAGATAGACACACACACAGAGATTTTGGGCATTTATAGATAGATTAAGGAAAAATGGGAAAAGGAATTGAAGGAACAAATAATTAAGGAAGAATGGTTTAATATTTGTAAAATGCAGTGCACAGCCATTAGCTCCAGGTTCTGGAGAGAATTCAATTGGAAGAATTTTTTATAACTCCTGTAGCGGGAATGATTAGGCGAGGCAACGAGCTGGATAAACACAGACTTTATTCTCCCTCTAACAGAACAGGATCACAAAAAGAGTTCCCAGGCCACTGTGCATCTCACTTTTATACCTTTAATTACATGCATGGTGGCCCGGAGCTCCGACCTCACATTAAGTTCAGAACAAAGTCTGTGCGGCACATTAACATGATATTACACAGATGCCGCCTTTCACTCCTCTCCTGGTGGCCCAGCATCTGCTCCTCTCCCCAGGGGGTGCCTAGCCTTTACTGTTCCATCTGGGTCTGGCACAGGGTCTGGCAGAAGGCCCTCCAGACCTGTGACGTGAACTGCGGGCCCGGGTCAGACACGATGTCCAAAGGGATCCCATGGAGGCGGTTCACGTGATCAGTGAGGAGGGTGGCCGTCTCCAAGGCTGAGGGCAGTTTAGGGAGGGCCACCAGATGCACTGCCTTGGAGAAGCGTTCCACAATGGTGAGGACGACCATCTTTCTGTGGGAGGGAGGAAGCCCGGTGACGAAATCCAGTGCGATGTGGGACCACTGGTGACCAGGGATGGGCAGAGGATGGAGAAGTCCCACCGGGGGGGGGGGAGGGTGGAGTCCGACTTGCCCTGGACACAGGTCTGACAGGCCCGCACATACTCCTGCATGTCCCGTCGCAGCGTGGGCCACCAGAACACCCGCCGAATGATGTTCATGGTGCGGGTGATCCCAGGGTGACAGGCGAAGCAGCTGGTGTGACCCCGCTGGATGACATCACTGCTGAGGGTAGCGGGGACGTACAGGCGGTTCCAGGGGCACCCTGCTGGCACAGGCTCCCGAGACTGGGCCTGACGGACCCTCCGCTCGATATCCCACGTAACGGCACCGAGGACACATGAAGAGGAAAGAATGGGTTGGGGGTGGGAAGGGGGCGCTATCTCCTCAGAATCAAACTGGCGCTTGCGCGTCCGGTTTGGTGTTCCGAGAGCCAGGCCGGTAGGTGATGGTGAAGTTGAACCACTGAAAAAACAGGGCCCAACAAGCCTGCCTGGCATTGAGTTGGCGGGCCGATCGCAAGTACTCTAGGTTCTTGTGGTCGGTCCACACGACAATAGGGTGAAGAGCTCCCTCAAGCCAATGCCTCCATTCCTCCAGTGCCAACTTAATGGTGAACAGCTCTCTGTCCCCTACATTGTAATTCCTATCGGCCGGCGTAAGCCGACGAGAGAAATACGTGCACGGGTGGAGCTTCTGGTCGGAGGATGTGCACTGCGAGAGGACAGCACCCACCCCCGAATCAGATGCATCCACCTCAAGGACAAACTGGAGCTGCGTGTTGACCTGAGCCAAGATAGGAGTATTAGTGAACAGGCCCTTTAATTTGGAAAAGGCCTGTCCAGCTACCTCGATCCACTGAAAGGGGACCTTAACGGATGTCAGCTGTGTCAAGGACAGTGCCACCCCACTGTAGTTCTGAATGAACTGGCGATAAAAGTTCACAAACCCGAGGAAGCGTTGAAGCTCCCTACAGGAGTGGGGAGTTGGCCAATCGAGCACTGCCCTCACCTTGGCCGGGTCGGCAATCAGTTTCCCTTCAGCCACTATGAAGCCCAAGAAGGTGGTGGAATTGGTGGAGAACTCACGCTTCTCAGCCTTAATGCAGAGCTGGTTCTCCAAGAGCCATTATAGGACTGCTCTTACATGGACCTCATGTTCCTCTGGTGAGTGGGAGAAAATCAAAATATCATCCAAATAGACGAACACAAATTGATACAGCATATCACGGAGGATGTTGTTAATCAACCGTTGGAAGACAGCAGGGGTGTCGGTGAGCCCAAACGGCATCACCAAATACTCAAACTGCCCCTGGTGGGTCTTAAACGCCTTCTTCCACTTGTCCCCCTCACGAATTCGGATCAGATGGTACGCATTGCACAAGTCTAATTTGGTGAACACCCGTGAACGCTGAAGGAATTCAAACGCGGAGTTCATCAAGGACAAGGGATATTTGTCCTTCACTGTAATAGCGTTGAGCTCCCGGTAGTCGATACACGGGTGCAGCAAGCCATCCTTCTTCCCCACAAAGAAGAACCCAGCCCTGAGAGGGGCCGAAGATGGCCCAATAAGGCCAGGGTTCAGCGATTCCTTGATATACTTCTCCATTGCCTCCCAGTCCGGACCAGAAATGCTGTAGAGCTGGCTGGACAGCAGCTTCACCCCCAGGATGAGGTCCACAGCACAGTCATAAGAGCGGTGAGGTGGAAGCGACAGTGTTCTCGACTTACTGAAGACCTCTCAAATCAAATCAACCTTTATTGTCACATTGCTGTACATACAACTGTAGTGCAGGCAAAATGAAATTGCGTTTCTCTCGGCATCCATATAAGTAAAAAGAACATAATTTAAGACACACTCACACTCACACACACCCTCACCCCCCACCCCAACACATCCATTCACACATCCCTGAGACATACTTGAAAACTAACTAGAACTATAATATACAAATAATATATACTGTTCAAAAAAATAAAGGGTGTGGTCTATATTAATCATATATTCCATAACCTACATATGTTGAAGCCTGTGGAAATGTTTAGTAATTACATATGTAAAGGACTTCACACCTCTGAAAGGACAAAAGCTCTCAACCGCCGAGTGAAGAACAAAGACGTTCCCAGACGAGGCGGAGGAGACCGGAGGAGCCACCCTCACCTCCTAAGGCGAGGAGAGGAAATACCAAGACAATGGGGGGATTAAGATAATGAGGGATGTCAGCCTTTGTTATGCATGTCTTTTGTTGTGTGCACGTATAAAGCCAGTGAGCCGGAGAATTCTCTCTCTTTTCTCCTTCTGCCACTCTGCACAAGATGAGACTTGTTAGAAGAGCTGATTAATAAACTTTGTTTATAAATCACATCGCCTCTTCATTTCCAAGCTCTTCTACACTGGTGACCCTGACGCGAGTATGGACCTGAGGCGTTCCCCCGCAATCGACTCATCCGTGGCGACCCACGCAGACGAGGGAACAGATGGACAACTGTTCCCCCCGGCAGAAGAGATTGAGAGGGCTCAACCGAGCACCAGCACCGCCGTGAGAGCCGAGGCAAGGCACTCTCACCTGGCGGGCACAGCAGTGATGGTGTGCACGAATGCCGTCGCTGTCAAGCTGCCAGACTTCTGGCAAGAAGACCCCGCCTCTTGGTTTCAGCAGGCTGAAGCCCAGTTTACACCGGTGGGCATCACGGCTGACGATACCAAATTTTACCATCTCGTCTCCAAACTCGACACCGCCACTTCGAAGTGTGTGCGGAGCATGATCCAGCGACCACTGGCCCGGGTCAAATATGAGACGCTCAAAGCAACCATCGTGGCAAACTACGTCCCATCAGCGGAAGAGAGAGCCGAGAAGATCCTGGCGGTCTACGGCCACAGAGGGTGCAAACCGAAGGCCCTCATGGAGGATTTGCTACAGCTCAAAGAAGAGGACAATGACAACTTCCTCTTCCAGTTTATATTCCTCAGCACGCTGCCGCCACACATCAGAGGGACACTCGCCAGCATGAAATGCAACAACCACCAAGACTTTCGCGCACTGGCCAACGAAGCTCATCGGCTCGTCAACGCCTGCAAGGAGCTGACACCCACAGCAGCATCCGCAGACCTCAAAGCTGACGCCCCGAGCCACGAGGAGCCACAACCCACTGAGCAGACCCAGCCCACGGTGACAGCGACACAGCCAAAACTTAGCAGACAGAGCGACGCCTGTTATTATCACCACCGCTTCGCCGAGAAGGCCCACAAATGCGTTCCCCCCTGCAAATTTGCGATTTCGGGAAAACGCCAAAGCCGAGAGCCGTTAACAGCAGTGGTTCTCGGCGAGAAGAATAAGCTGTTGTACGTGACGGATGGACACACAGGCAAGCAGTTCCTCATCGACACAGGAGCCCAGCTGAGTTTCGTCATGCCCTCCCACGCAGATCGAGCCACGGGCACCCGGGGCAACGGAGCCGTGGCAGCCAACGGCTCTAGCATCGACACGTTCAGCGAAAAGAGCCTGCACCTCCTCATCCACGGCCGCAGCTACAGATGGACATTTGTTGTAGCGGCGGTGAGTTTTAATTTATTAGGCGCGGATTTTTTGTGTGCACATGGGTTATTAGTAGATCTAGCAAATAGGCGCCTGGTTAATGCACTGTCCTTTGCTTCTATCCCATGCTCAGCCCGAGTTTCTCCACCACCTGTGCAGGCCAACGTCACCACGGCAGGAGGTAAGTTTGAGCAACTCCTCACCCAATTTCCAGCACTCACAATTCCCAAATTCTCAGCCACTGTGGCTAAACACGGGGTTGAACACTTCATTCCCACAACGGGACCTCCCGTTTTTGCCAAAGCGCGCCGCTTAGACGCGGCCAAGCTCAACATAGCACGGGACAAGTTTACAACGCTTGAAAAATTGGGCATTGTTAGACGCTCGAAGAGCCCCTGGGCCTCATCACTTCACATGGTTCCGAAATCCGACGGTTCTTGGAGACCGTGCGGAGATTACCGCAGATTAAACAACGCTACAGCGCATGACCATTACCCAATTCCTCACATTCAAGATTTTTCACTACATCTGGCGGGTGCGTGCATTTTTTCAAAAATAGACTTAGTCTGCGGTTATCACCAAGTCCCAGTCCGAGCAGAAGACATTCCTAAAACAGCGGTAATAACCCCTTTTGGCCTTTTTGAATTTCTGCGAATGCCTTTCGGCCTCAAAGGCGCTGCTCAAACTTTTCAACGAATGATGGACGCGGTCCTACACGACCTTCCTTTTGTCTTCGTCTACCTCGACGACATGCTGGTAGCCAGCTCGTCTGAGGAAGAACACGAGCAGCACCTCACTACGGTTTTTCAGAGACTAGAAGAGCATGGGCTAATAATCAGTCCAGCCAAATACAAATTTGGCGTGTCACAAATTGATTTTTTAGGACACAAAGTCTCTCCGAAGGGGGCAGTTCCACTTCCAGACAAAGTTCACGCGATAGAAAGTTTCCCACGGCCACAAACGGTCAAATCACTACAGGAATTTTTAGGGATGGTTAATTTTTACAACCGCTTCCTCCCCCACGCAGCTCAGCTCATGCAGCCACTATATGACGTGCTCAAAAAAAAGAAAGCTTCCAACGCGGTCGAATGGACCCCGGAGCGCGAACACGCTTTCGCGGAAGTAAAAAGCGCCCTAGCTAACGCCACATTGTTAGTTCACCCAGATCCCTTGGCCCGCATCGTGCTAACCGCAGACGCTTCAGACCTAGCTATAGGGCATAGAACAACTTGTCAGCGGGGTCTGGCAACCTTTAGCATTCTTCAGCAAATCGCTAAATCAAACTGAGCGTAAATACAGCACTTTTGACAGAGAGCTGCTGGCGCTTCATTTATCCATCCGCCACTTCCAGTTCTGGTTAGAAGGGCGGAGTTTCACGGCTTTTGTAGACCATAAACCGCTCACCTTTGCTATGGCTAAAATTTCAGAACCATGGTCAGGCAGGCAACAAAGACAGCTAGCTGCAATTTCAGAGTTCACCACAGACATTCGACACGTGGCAGGCAAACTTAACGTAGTAGCGGACTGTCTCTCTCGCGCTGTGACACCTCCAGAGCGTGAGGAGACTGATTATACTGCCTCAGCAGCAGAGCTCTTCACTAACGCAGACACATACGCAGCACCTGTCCATGCAGGGATAGATTATGCAGCCATGGCGGAGGAACAAAGCAGTGACACGGACGTGCACGCATTCCTGTCTGGACCAACAGGGTTAAGGCTGGAGAAAAAGGGTTTACGCGACGGCGTACCCCCCCTAATATGCGATGTTTCAACCGGCCGACCTCGCCCGTTAGTACCAGCTACATGGCGCCGCCGTATTTTCGACACAGTTCACTCCCTCGCGCACCCAGGTGTGCGCGCCTCGGTTAAAATGGTCGCCGAAAAGTTTGTGTGGCCAGGTCTGCGCAAAAACGTAAAAGAATGGGTGAAAACTTGCATTTCTTGTCAACGCGCCAAAATACACAGACACACAAAAGCCCCTCTGGAGCCTTTTCCAATCCCTGCTAGAAGGTTTGACCACGTTCATGTCGACCTCGTGGGGCCACTACCTTTCTCCCAAGGTTTCACACACCTGTTAACAATGATAGACCGCACCACACGCTGGCCAGAGGCAGTCCCTCTGGCGGCAACCACAGTGGAGGAAGTTGCTCGCACTTTTTTGACAAACTGGGTGGCACGTTTCGGCGTCCCATCGGACATCACGTCCGATAGGGGGCCTCAATTCATCTCAGAGCTCTGGTCAGCCATGTCCAACAGCTTAGGGGCAACAATTCATCGCACCACCGCTTATCACCCTCAGGCTAATGGGTTATGCGAGCGTTTTCACAGGTCTTTAAAGGCTGCCCTCAGAGCCTCACTAACGGACACAAATTGGGTAAATAAACTTCCCTGGGTTTTATTGGGGTTGCATGCTGCATCTAAAGAGGACCTAGACGCCTCTCCCGCAGAATTAGTCTTTGCACAACCTCTCAGGCTTCCAGGTGAATTTTTACCAGAGAACCCAGAGCCAGGGCACCTTCCAGTCCCAAGGTTTTTAGGCAGCAACGGACCGGGCTCTCTCCTCAGTCCAGCTCATCACTCCTTCCCACGGGTTTTTGTCCCTCAAGCTTTAAAAAACGCTGAATTCATTTTCATTAAGCATGAAGCTTAAAAACCAACTTTCCGACCAGCATACGATGGGCCATTCAGAGTGCTGGAACATGGTGATAAACACTTTGTGCTTGATTTTGGGGATAGAAAAGAAACAGTCAGCATTGACAGACTTAAACCTGCCTTCCTGTTGAAAGACGAGCCTGCACAGTTGGCGAGAGCACCTCGGCGGGGTAGACCCCCCAAGAGAAAAAACTCAACCCCCCGGCAGGGAACAGTTAACCTCTCTCCTTCCCACACTGCAGATTCCTCACAAGAAGGTCCCAGCAGGGCGCATAAACCAACCTACAGCAGTTTTGGGAGAAGATTGAAACCCAGACAGCACAGGGACTGATACCAACCCCTCCACAATTGTTCACTAATTGTGCTGCAACAGTTTAGGACTGACTTATGATTTTACTATGCTGTTATGATTACCACTGAACTCTCTTAGAAGCATGGCTGCTAGAAAGTTTCTTCTGTGGCAAGAGATGTAACATTTAGTATGTCATAGTAACTATCCTAGACTGTGAACCGTTCTATTGTCCTTTCTTAGTTGTTTGGGGGGCCTGTGGTCTATATTAATCATATATTCCATAACCTACATATGTTGAAGCATGTGGAAATGTTTAGTAATTACATATGTAAAGGACTTCACACCTCTGAAAGGACAAAGGCTCTCAACCGCCGAGTGAAGAACAAAGACGTTCCCAGACGAGGCGGAGGAGACCGGAGGAGCCACCCTCACCCCCTAAGGCGAGGAGAGGAAATACCAAGACAATGGGGGGATTAAGATAATGAGGGATGTCAGCCTTTGTTATGCATGTCTTTTGTTGTGTGCACATATAAAGCCAGCGAGCTGGAGAGATTCTCTCTCTTTTCTCCTTCTGCCACTCTGCACAAGATGAGACTTGTTAGAAGAGCTGATTAATAAACTTTGTTTATAAATCACATCGCCTCTTCATTTCCAAGCTCTTCTACAAGGGAACACTTTGAAAACACATCAGATTTTAATGGGAAAAAATAAACTGGATATTGAAATTGTGGCAGGCTAGTCCAGCTTACTCAGATTAAAGGAACACTTTTTAATCTGAGTAAGCATTTGGGGTTTGAACGATATGCAAACTGGAGCGGGTAATGTGATGCAGGGAGGCAGGCTGTGATGTGTGGTTTGACAAGCCATTCAAAACACTTCATCACAATTGGTGTCAGTGCAACAGGACGATAGTCATTCAGACAGGACACAACTGGTTTCTTTGCCACCAGTACTATGGTAGAGGTCTTAAAGCATCTGGGAACGATGGCGTGACTCAGGGAGATGTTATAAATGTCAGTCAGGACATCCACCAACTCGCTCGCGCAGTCTCAGAGCACACGTCCCGGAATATTGTCCAGACCTGCAGCTTTAAGTGGGTTGACCCTGATTAGGGTCCTCCTTGTGTCCGCTGTGTTGATGATGATAGCTGGCCCAACAGATGGTGGTGATGGGCCAGCCCTCCCTCTGATTGTCGGGTTTGATGCTTCAAAACATGCAAAGAAGTTGTTGAGCCTGTCTGGAAGTGAAGCGTCGTCGTCATCGACCCCCTGCCTAGACTTATAATCCATCAGCGCCCAAACTCCCTGTCAATATCTCCAATATTGTGGTATGCCCGGGGGACGAGGCTGAGGTCCAGCAGCTTGACTGGAGGGAGAGAAACAGGGAGAGATGGGGAACATTCAGCTGAACGGAGACAATTAGCCAAACAAAATGGGCTCCAGGAGGAGATGGAATTTTGCCCCCCGTTAATAATGGGGTTGTGCTTCTGGAGTCATGGATAACCTAGAATCATCAGGAAAGATGAAATAGGGAGAACTAGGAACGTGAGTTCTTCCCGATGATTCCCGGAAAGGAGGATGGCGACCGGCACCGTGCATTTGACGACTAAAGCAACCTTATGGCCAGATATGGTGGTAATTCTTTGGTGATGGGGCAATTTGAGTGTGGGAATACCCATGTCCCGAATGAACCAGGCTGACACGAAATTGCCCTCTGCCCCTGAATCCACTAACGCCATGACCCTCCTCTCGACCCCTGGCAATTGCATGAGGGCCGGAATAGAGAAATTGCCGGAGGGTTAATTTGGTCCTGCCTGCCAGACCCCCTATGGTTACTGACGGGCTGCGCCTTTTTGGCCACTGGGAGCACTCGTCCCGACTGTGCTTCGCAGAACCACAGTATATGCACGCACCAGTCCTCCTCCTTCGCCGGCGCTCATTGTCGGTAAGCTGGAACCGACTGAGGTCCATTGGCTCAAGAGGAGGACCGGCTCCCCCAGCGTCAGTCTCTGCAGTGGGCACCCACTCGGTGGACAGGCGAGAGGAGGCCTGTCACTGCTTCGCACGCTCACAGTAGCGGTGATCCAAACCCACAGCCTGATCGATAAGACCATCGAGAGTGTCGGAAACTGCATAAACCGCAGGTCATCGCGGAGGTAGGCGTTTAACCCGTGGAGGAACGCGTTGCGTAATGCAACCTCCTTCCACCCCGAGTCCGCCGCTTCGACCCGAAACTCCACCGAGTTCTCATAATGTTCCCTTGACTCTCGGTGTGGTTGAATGAGCAGGAAAAAGCAACCACAAATTGCTGAAACGTGTAATTTCGCCCTTCCGGGCTGTCTGCTGTAGCGCGAGCCCAACTAAGGGCTCGGTCCTGTAGCAGTAGGGTGAAAAAATGAATTTTCGCAACATTCCCCGGGTACTCCCCCCCCCCCAACCTGCTTCAAATACATCCGTACCTGATGGAAAAAAGTCCTTACACTTCCCCACCTCCCCCGCGTACAGGGCAGGTGTGAGAACGGGGGTGGTACGGCGCACCGGAGGTAGAACAACGGGAGCAGGCTGAGGAGGAGGAGCCGGGGGAGCCACACCAGCCAAGTGCTGTGTGACGGTGTCCAATTGCCACATCATGGTTTGCAGCTGCTGGGCCATCACAGTTATCTGTTGCTTGGTCACCTCTAAGCAGTCCAGAGCTGATTGTCCCGCTGCTGCACCTGCTGAGCCGAGGTCACAGCTGGCTCGTTCTGTCATGACTGAAATAAATAATCAGCCCATGATGCAGCAACAAAAGGGACAATCAAACAACAATACACTTTTGAGGTTCTTTTATTAAATAGCAAAATCCTCCCACAGCTACAGAAACAGTCACTCGCCAGAGGAAGGAGCCTGTGGAGAGAAGACGAGAGCTGAGTGAGGAGGAATGGAGTAAGAGAAAATGGGCTAGCCAAACAGCCACTTACGGGAGCTTTGAGGGAGAACCGGCAGGGTCCCAGTGGGGAATAGACGAACCAGCAGGGTGAGGGATGAGCTGGTGGTGCCTGACTGGGTGGAGGTTTGCTGAGGGTGAGTGGAGATGTGGCAGGAGAGCGCGCACAGTCCCGGTGACACACCCGCACGATGGCAGCAATCTTAGAAGGGGAAAAAGCATACAGGTTAATAACTTTCTAACTAGTGTGAATCAAATGCTTGCTGTCTGATCAGCAGTATACCCAGCGTTGAATCACTGAAGGATGCCTCCTTATAAACACTGGCTGATGAGAGGGTGCAGGTGTGTCCTCTCAGGTGCGCTGATGACCTGAGGAGAGATGAACGAGAAGGAGGGGGTGCGCTCTCACCGCTCATGACTCTACTTCTGTGGTTAAACATGAGTATTTTTTGAGCCAGAAGCTTGCGTTTAATGTCCGCATTAAATGCATTTAAAGTTTTCTTACACACAGAGAAAAAGTGACTGTGATTTGTTGCAGTAAAGAACAGCTTCTTCTAAGCGGTGAACTTTCATTTATCTGTGCTTTCTATTTTATTTTATATAATTCATTTACATGCTGGTGTGATGTGCAACTATTTCATGGAAGTAAATCCTCTAATTTCCGGTTCCGGTTCCGCCGGACCGGCGGCGCCACACGAGTCGGCTGCCCGTTGCAACAGCCTTTTTTTTTTAATCTTCCTTCTTCTTTCTACACCTTTCACTCTGTATATATATCACGGACGCACGGATCGCCCCAGGGATCTCCCGGGTCGGTGGACGGAGCCACTGTTTGCAGCGGGAGACGTTGCAGTGGGGAGGAGCTGGTGTTAGCTAGCACTTGGCCGCCGCCCGGTGCTAATGGGAAACTCGACATACCGGGAGCTGTAGCGAAAACGACGCGGGTGGCAGGCTGAAGTTTAGGCGGCATGCAAGAAATATAAGACAGAATAATAAAGAGCGATGGCAAGAACCAAGCAGACCGCCCGTAACATCTACTGGAGGAAGAAGCCCCCCAGGAGGCAGCTAACCACCAGGGCTGCTCGGAGAGGCGCTCCGGCCACCGGCGGAGTGAAGAGGCCTCGCCGTTACAGGCCCGTGGCTCTGAGAGAGATCCGTCACTACCAGAAATCCACGGAGCTGCTCATCTGTAAGCTGCCCGTCCAGCGCCTGGTGAGGGAGATCGCTCAGGACTTCAAGACCCACCTGCGCTTCCTGAGCTTCGCCGTCATGGCTCTGCAGGAGACCAGAGAGGCCTACCTGGTGGGTCTCTTCGCCAAGAGGGTCACCATCATGCCCAAAGACTTCCAGCTTGCCAGCCGCATCCGCGGAGAGAGAACTTAGACTTTCTGCTGCACATTCACCAACCATAATGCTCCGCAATGTGTGTCTATATATACATTTATAGTAATATGTACATATGTTTACTAGATGTTCTTGTTTTTTTTCTTGCCTTCTGATTATTGCTCTGAGTGTTGCTATCCCTGTGCTGTTGCAATCCTGGAATTTCCCCATTGTGGGACTAATAAAGGCTTATCTTATCTTATCTTATCTTAAATATGCATTTTTTATGGACTGGTCCAGGGGTGTCAAACCTATGGCTTGTGGACCAAAAACGGCCCACCAGGGGGTCCAAAATTTTCTCTGTGAATTCACAGCTTTATTTCTAGTAAATTTCTGACTTTCTACTGATTACAGTAGTTTGTGGAAATCTGAGACATTTTTTTTCTCTGTAAGATGAGACTTTTTTCTCATCAGTTTTCTTTTTCTTCTTTTATCTGATGACAACAAGGGGCCCTTGATCTTGCTGTGTGTGCAAGATGATTTAAGTATGCATTTAAAAGTAACTAGTTACTTTAATCATGCAGTAGCTCAAAAGTAGCTCAGTTACTTTTGAAAAGAAGTAACTAGTAACTGTAACTAGTTACTATTTTTTAGTAACTAACCCAACACTGCCCATATACTTTGGTCTTGCCAAAAGCTAAAAGGCTATTGGGATAAAATTTGGCACAGTCTTAGAAAAATAATAGGATATCAAATACCCAAGTCATGTAAGGTACTCTATTTGGGAAATCTGGCACAAGACATAATACAAAAAGAGGATGAGTATCTTCGTAAGATGCTGTTATCAGCAAGTAAAAGAGCAATTACCAGACTATGGTATAAAGCAGAACCACCGACCAAGGGGCAGTGGTTGTACACTGTGGAAGAGATATACTGTATGTAATGCAAAAATTGACACATACATTGAGATTTCAAGAGACACAATTTAACGAAAAATGGGAAAAATTGACTTATTATAGAAGCCAGGAAGATAACATCATCACCACCACAGGACAATAAGGATTTATATCATTATAAGGATAATTAATGATGTATTTATGTTGCAACTTGTCACTGTAAATGTTCAAAGATAACTTCAATAAAAAAAACAAGTTAAAACAACTCACTGTACTTACTGTACCCATTATAAAAAGCAAACAGATGAATGGACAGCAGTATGTCTTGCTTCTGTGTTGTTATTATATCATGATTATGTGAGTAGTCGGTTGCTCTCGAGCTCTCAAGCTATTTTACAATATAGTCACCTGATCTTGCCATGTGAACCTTGTGCTGATCTGTGACACTTAGAAACACAAATGGTGCCAGTGCCGAGTGCTGCAAAGCTGGGACCACACTGTAGCCGCAACAGACCACAACCGTAGTCAGTGAAAATTGGGGATTACACTCTCCGGTTGCACAGTCACAAATGTGCTACTATGAATACAGTTTAAAGGCCTGTACATACTCTGCAAGAACAAAGAAATTAGTTTTTTTCTCTTGAGGTGGCAAGAACATTTCATACTTCACAAGAAACTCAAGCACAGAACTCCTGGGAAATTCAAATTTCTGACCAGTCACACAATAGTTGTCAGACAGCACATAAGAAAAAAGTTCTGCCGAGATGATGTGTCAAGAACTCCCAAACAAGCACTGCAAGAGCAAAATAACATCATTTTGTTCTTGCAGCCCTGGGAGAGAGAGCAAATTTCTCTGCTCTTGCACAGTATGTTTAGGCCTTAACATTACATTGGCCTTCTGGCCTCAGCCAGGCATCTGAGAAGTGATGGAAGAGGGAGGGGAGGGTGATGGGGCTCATGAGCATTTAAAAAAAAACATGCAGTAAACTGGGTCATTTGGAAGACAAGTTTTTCATCCGGGTGAAAAATGGTGTTCCAATATTTAAATCCTGAGGTATTTTGACCAATGCATGTCACGGACAATTCATTTAGACCTCCAGGACCTGTGTAAGAATGCCCCCTCTAAGGATTACATGTGTGCATATGTGTGTTTCGGACCTCCGTTAAGGGTATGAACCACCAGTGTGTTGCCCCTATTGGCCCCCAGGCCTGTCAGCGGCAACAGCATGGTAATTAAGTGGGAGCTACTTGTCAAAAGCTGTAGTGCTACACATTTTTTATTGGATTACAAGGTGCTGGGAAGGAATGCTAGAACCATCCACTGTTCCTCTGCTGCTACTGCTGCTGGTAGGAAGGAGAGAAAGAGAAAAAAAAACATGGGTGAAAATGAATAGAGATCCTACCCTTCCCTTCACGCCTGCTGATTGCCAATGCAAAACAAAGCATGTGCCATTTATTTCTAGAGTCCAAATAATATCCTACTGAGGGATTTCTCTCTCTCTCTCACCATATGCTGGAAGATGAGACTCTTAATTTAGTCTTAATGTGCAAAGGATTATCAGATGAGCTGAACTGCTGGCGTGACAATAGCAACATGGGGATGGATGGCCTCGTTTAACACCTGGAGACTCTGTGTGTGCATGCATGCATGTACCTGTGAGTGGGTGTGGAGGGAAGGACTTCATTTGTGTGTGTGTGTGGGTGCGCGCGCGCGCGTGCGCACACACACACACACGTACCAGTGACTGGATGTGTGGGTGTGGAGGGTGTGTATATGGAAAGAGGGACTTCATTTGTGTGTGTAGGGGTGTGTGCTTGCGCATTTGGGGCGGGTGTAGTGTAGCCAACTACTAATCGGAGGGTCAGTGTTCGATTCCCACTCTGTCTGCAGTCTGCATAGCGGGATCTGTAGAGCGCTTTGGTTATCCAGAGATGAGTGAAAAGTGCTGTATATGTAAATGCCATTTACCATTTGTATGTTTGTATGTTTGGGTGTGCCGCTGTGTCTGGAAGTACAATGCAGGGGAAGCAGGGGCTGAGGTAAGGATAGACCACAGGACCTGGGGTGGGTTTGCATGCTTGGCCCCCGGGGTTGGGGTGGGAGGTCACTAGCCTGTGTTGCTGCTGGTGTGCTGGGATATGGCAATGGTAATGGCTGCCCACCCCCCACCCCCCACACTGCACTGCATGACCACCCTTGTCTCGATTTTAATTGCACTGCAGACACGGAGGGCTTGGGTGGAGGGTGATGGGTGCTCTGCTCCCAGCAGCAGTGGGGAGTCTCATCACCCCACCCCACTTTTCAGATTACACTGCATAACACACGTGGAGGGGTGTCCCCAACTCCAACCCCTGCAGCCCTCCTTCCGCCATGTACTTGGGGCCTGGTCAGTGCCCTGGGATGTTGTGTTGGTGTTGTCCCCAGGACACTGCTGGTCTACTGGATGGTGCCTTGGGATATGCTTGCAGGGCTGTATGCTGCCCTGGATTACCAAGAGGGCTTACCAGAGCAGGGCCCTGGTGCCCTGGCTTGTTTGGGGCCCCGAAAGAATCAAGTTATCCTGTTCTGCCCATCATCTTGTGTTTATTTATTGTGACAGCACTCTCAGTTTATTTCTGCTCCTTGTTTATTGGTCTTTGTGTTGGTAATCATTCACAGCTAACCTGATTGTTCTAACTATGATGTTGTATTCTGGTCATAGCTATGCTGCCACACTGCACCTTACAGACTAACTGGTACCTCACATTTCACTCTGCTTCTGATAGTCCTTCTTTGTGCAATGGAATGATTCATGTGTTTATACGGGTCATCATATATTAAGCTATGATGTATATAGGTTCTATAGTCGTGTTAGTTTCTTTTTTACTTTCCATGGGTAATCCCTTTGTCTGTCGTGTGTGTTTCTGTTGTTTGGCTGTCAACTGTCATGCTGTTGTTACACTGTAATTTCCCAGTTTGGGATCAATAAAGTACATCTATCTATCTATCTATCTATCTATCTATCTATCTATCTATCTATCTATCTATCTATCTATCTATCTATCTATCTATCTATCTATCTAATCATCTCCTCCTCTATTAATACTGCTCACGCCCTACCCTCTGTTCGGCTCCCTCGTCATTTCCCCACCAGTTTGTCAGGGCACCAATTTCAGCAAGTTGTATCTGTCTTTTCGGCTTTATTTACTGTTTCAGCTCACAAGCTGTTTTCCTTATTAATAAATATGCAAAAACATTGCCCTGCGTATGAGTCCGTCCTTAAGCCCCATAGGGGCACCCCTGACAGTAACCAGCTGAAATCCATCTGAATTTAGGAAGCCATCCTATCCCCCATCAGTGCAAATTAATTTCAGCTGGTAAACTTCTGACTGATAGCCTTTAAAAAGTTTTGTGAATATCAGATTGTCACACCACAAAAAACTCATGACGGGTAGAAGCAAAGAGCTCTCTCGAGACCTTCACAACCTTATTGTTGCAAAATATAATGATGGCATTGGTTACAGGAGCATTTCTAAACTGCTGAATGTTCCAGTGAGCACTGTTGGAGCCATCATTCGAAAGTGGAAAGAACGTCATTTTATCATAAACCGGCCATGACTAGGAGCTCCTCGCAAGATTTTTGACAGAAGAGTCAAAAGAATTATCAGAAGAGTTATCCAAGAGCCAAAGACCCCTCATGGAGTGGAATGGACTCATGGAATTAGCAGGTACTGCTGTTTCAAAGAAAATGATAAGTAATGCACTCAACCAATATGGGCTCTATGCCTGCTTACCTCGCAAGACTCCATTACTGAAAAAAAAAAAAGCATGTTGAAGCTCATTTAAAGTTTTCTGCACAACATTTGGGCAAGCCAGTAAAATACTGGGAGAATATATTCTGGTCAGATGAAAAAAAAAAATTGAACTTTTTGGATGTCACAATACACAGCTGTTAAGGTCTCGGCATGGTCTGGGGACCATGCTCACGCTCTAAGTTTATTTTTGTTATTTTCTGTGTTTTCCCTGCTTCAGCTGTGTTTGGTTGTTCCGTTTATTCTCATTATTATGTCTCTTATGTTCCATAGGATTTGTCCCTGGCTGGTTCTTAGTTGTTTATTATCATCAATACATGGTTCTCATGTATTGTATCCTGAATGTGTCTTAATAAATTCAGGGAGAAGGTACAGGGTCCCTTTCTGTAAATACAATTGGTATAAGCATTCATTTATTCCCTTGTCTGTGAAGCTCATTAATGAGCGGATAAGTCAGGTGAACAGAAGTTAGGGAGACTGTGAGGTTGAGTAGACAATAGCATTGTATTTGTACCTTGATGAATTATGTTGATTATACTTTGGTGGTTATTTATGTATTGGTTGTATTATGTATTGTTTGTACTGTATGTATGGTATGTGTTTTTTGCTGTGCAGCAGATCCTTTTGTTCAAGACAAATCTCTTCCAAAGGAGATCAATAAAGGTACTTTGACTTTGACTTTGATCATTTGTCATGGTCATGTATTCCCTGGTCTTGTGTTCATGTCTCTTGTGTACCCTCCGTTCCTGTTTACCTTTTGTCTCAGTCCCTCATGTTTTCTGTACCTGTTGCCATGCCCTGCTGTTTCTGATTGTCCCTGGTTGTTCCCACCTGTCTCGTGTTTGTTGATTATCCATGATGTTATATAGGTCTGTCTCAGTCATTGTCAGTTGCGGTGACCTTGTCTTATGTCGGCGTGTTCCCCATGCTTCCATCTAGCCTGTTTTGCTGTAGCCCTGAGTAATCCTGCCTGTGACCTTGTGTCTGAAGCCTGTTGTCAAAAACGCCCCTCTGGGGCAGAAAGACAGACCCAGGCACTGAATTGCAGTCATGACATTTATTAACAAAAACCTTTTGGACCTTTTGAAGGTCCAGCTCAGTCTTGAACTCTGCTGCGGTGGCCTCCGCAGCAGGCATGATGGTGGATGCAGTCTTGTTCCCCCCAGGCGAAGTGGCCCACGCTGGTGGCTCGTCCGGCGTGGCAGCTGGGGGTCGGTCACCGCTGGTACTGGAATTAGGTTCTCCAGGACCTCAGGCTCCTTCTGTATCCAGTGGCTTCATTCAGGGCTGATAGACACCCAGGGGGAAAAGAAGGGGACACGGAGAGGGCTGGTGAGCAATTGGTGGCTGCAGCAGGTGGTGAGAGTTCAGGGGACTGCATACCCTGAGCCTCATTACTGGGGATCAGGAGGGGCATATCATTATAAATTGAATGGGAATAAAATGACACTTGCCTGTTTTCCCAGTCTTTGGTGTTGCCTGCTGCAGCAGGTGTAGTGTCTTTCCTATCCATGGCTGCGGCGGCAATGGGCCCCTCAGAGGATTGTGGAGGAGCCGCCCCTGCTGACATGGAGACGGACTGAGCCGGGGAAAAAACAGATAAGCTCTCAGCAGCAGGAGAGGACGACAAAGTAGAACAAAAAATGGCAGCTATAGCACAGGGAGAGACTGATGATCCAGCCGGGAGCGAGAGAGGAGATGGCTGTACTGCTGAGGGGGGCTGCTGCTTTGACATCGGGGAAATGGCTGCCAGAGAGGCAGGAGGATTCCTCTGGCTGTCCGGAGTGGGAGGACGCTGTTGTGGTGGAGCTGGAGTTGGTGAACCGGGAGAGGGGATGGACTTCTGCTAGGGTGAGCGCCTCCGCGACGGCTTCGGTCCAGCGGAAGGCGACCCCATCGTCAGCCCGGGGAATGTGCGTTGAAGCACGGTAACCATGGACAGTAGTCCTGCATATTGCGAATATTTCCAGAGGCCAGGGTGTGCTTCAAGAATCCCCACCGCTCCATTCAGATTTTCCCAGGTTTTCTTGGGACCACGGGCGGTGAGTGCTTCATCCACAAAACTCTGGATAAAGTCTGCCGCCCATTCCTCATCCAGGCTTGGAGACCCCGCTGCCAATCTTTGTTTATTTGGATGAGGCTGGCGAGCCGAGGACATGATGAGCTCCAGTAACAGGTGGGTGAAAAAACACAAAAAAAGGAAAAAATATACTAACTGCAACAGCTGGGTCTTAATTCCTGGCGGCAGTATTCTGTCAAAAACGCCCCTCTGGGACAGAAAGACAAACCCAGGCGCTGAATTACAGTCATGACATTTATTAACAAAAAGAACAGAAAAGTCCAAACTGTGCAGGGAAAATCAAATACAAACAAGGAGTAAGTTACAGCTGGCGTTCCAAAGCCGAAATCACTCTGCGAACGCAGGAGAGGATGAGAGTGGATAAGTCGTAGAAACATTCATGGGAACATTCAATACTGCCACAGAGACAGAATGAACAGGCAGCGTTTAAACAATGCAAACCAATGTGAAATAATGAGCTGCAGGTGTGAGCGAGGAGAGGACAGGTGACCTAATTACCTAACCCCTCACAGCTGAGATGGCTAGGGGAACAGGCAGTGAGGAGATGGTGGGAATGTCTGGGAAGAGAGGAAGGCACTCATGTCATGAAACCAAAAAATGTACACAAAAACAGACAAACTAATAATAGCAGACATAAAACACTCAAAGATGCATTACTTTAAAATAAAGTAATGTAAAGCTAAAGCTTTAAGATAAAGCTGGCGGAACACCACGCTCAGACTCATGACACCTGTTGTGTTTTTGCTTTTGTTTCAGTCCATGTGCTGCTTTATTTTCTGTTTATAAATAAATTATGGTTTATCAAATTCACCTCACATGTGGGTGCTCCTCTTCCTTGCCCTAGATGGGCAATCCTGACAACAGCATGCTTGGAGGAGAAATGGCACTGCACATCCCATCATGGTGTGGGGGTGTTTTTCAGCACATGGTACAGACAGACTTCATATAATTGAAAGAAAGATGAATGGACAAATGTACAGAGATGCCTTTGTTAAGAACCTGTTGCCATCTGCCAAGATGCTCAAGATGAAACAAGGGTGAACATTTCAGCAAGGCAATGATCCTAAACACACAGCCAATGAAACTCAACTGGCTCCAGAGAAGGAAAATAAAGCTGCTAGAATGGCACAGTCAGCCACCTGACCTGAATTCAATTGAAAATCTATGGAACGAACTGATGATCAGAGTTCATAGAAGACACCCACAGAACCTTCAAGATTTTTGTTAAAATCACTCCTGAACAATGCCTGAGCCTTGTTTCTCCCTACAGGAGGTGTCTGGACGCTGTTATTACCAACAAAAGCTTTTCTACTAAATATTAAATGAATTTCACCAAGGGTGTTCAATACTTATCCCCTGTGCCATTCCACTTTATTAAATATAACTTGTGTTGTGAACACACTTGCCTTGATTTCTTTGTATGTATGGATTACTTGGGTTGTTACTGATATCTGGTGAAAATCTCAGGTCAGTGGCTCTATCAGAAATATGTTTAATGAGAAAAATGTTGACGTGTTCAATACTTATTTTCTTTGCTGTATAGCACTCTGTGTATAATGAATCTATACAATGCATCAGTTCAGAAAGTTTGACTTTTTGAATTGAATTACTGAAATTAACTTTTCAATGAAGCACCCCCCCACACACACACACAATAACTGATTATTTATCCTGCTATTAATTATTTTGCACACCCTTAATATTTTTAGTTAGTTGTTGGTTGGTGGGTTGGTTTTCTTTGCACTGATGTTTGATGTTTAATGTTTGGTGTTAGATGTTATACTTTATATTTCTTACTTAGTGTCTACCTTGTTGCACCGTGGGTCTCAGAGTAACGTAATTTCAATTCTCTGTGTGTGCTGTACATATGGCAGGATTGGCAATAAAGTTGATTTTGACTTGACGTGACTTGATATTGTAATTTATTGAGATGCACCTACAGTATATGCAGATACAGTGTGAGCATTAAGCGTCGTATCCGCCCCTTTGGGGCAGGAGAGACAAACCCACACACTAGATGACATTTGCCAAATTTATTGAAGCAAGTAACTTAAGTCTGAAAGTATGCCAAACACAAAATGCAAATGGGAAAACTTACAAGATGATGCACTCCTGAGCAATCTGCTCAGAAGGAGACAAGGCAGAGGGTAGCAGGATAAATGTCCCAAGGAGCACTCAATGAAAGGACATTCACTCCCACAGAATGTAACGGCAACGATAATGTGAACAGACAGCGCTTAAATAATGGGTGAAGTGATGACAAGTGATTACAGGTGTGGAGATGCCTGAGCAGGAGAAGAGGACAATAATTGGAACCAGCTGATAGGTGAGGAAGGAGTAGCTGGATTGACAGCTTGACAGGCGATGCCCCCAGCAGAGCACAAACCCGGAAGTCACTTGACAGCTGTCAACCCAGAGAAAGGCATCATGAAAATATATATCAAGGACAAACATAATCACTGCAGGCAGAAAACAAATATCAATAGACAAGGACCAAAAACAATTATAAAACAAGGTCTGGCCAAAAATAACTGAAACACAACTGGAGAAAATAAGAGGCAGAATAACACTGAGGGAAACAGTTGAATAGTTGAATGAATAAACAGAAAAAAGCCAAGAGACTGGGTCTGGCAGAAAACTCAGTCCCAGCTCGTGACATTAAGGCCTTAAAGCAAGTTCATCTCAAGGTATTTGAAGCCCAAGCCCTGCATAAATTCAGACAACCGGGAGCCTAAGTCACGCCCCCTCTACTTCCACATATGGGCCCTTAAATCAGAAAAAAATCTCCATTGAAATGAATGGCAAGAGCAAAATTATCTTTTAATCCCGATAGAATTTTGCCATGAGGTACACATATGATGTTTGTCAATTTAAAAGATAATTTTCTACATAATTATAGTTGTCGACTGTCATATAATAATAGAGTCATAATTAGTTTTTGCGACAAAGCTTAGCGGACAACATCTCCTATCATCTCACATCACCAAACACGATCATGGCAGGAAATTACTAACAGCTCACCTCCTGTTTCCTGACCAATGAAAGAAGGATCTAAAGAGGAGAAAAACAACACAAAGGTATTGTGTTGTATTGTGAGAGCTGCAGCTGACCCAGAGGACTGTTAGTTACTTCACCCGGGTGCTCTTTGAACACGTGATGTCAGACACGTGCCTCTGTGTTTGTAGTCCTTTATTTTACATACTTTCATATCCTTATACCTTAACAGTTAGACAACAATCTACATTGTTATTTACATGGAAAATTATCTTTTAAATTGACAAACATCATATGTGTAACTCATGGCAAAATTCTATTGGGATTAAAAGATAATTTTGCTCTTGCCATTCATTTCAAAGGAGATTTTTTTTCCGATTTAGGGTCCCATGTGCAGAAGTAGAGGGGGCATGACTCAGGCTTTCTATTAGATCAACATGTGATTTGAAGCAAACATCTTCAGAGTTAGAAAACATGGACGAGGACCCACAGCTGAAATGAGCTAATTCTTTGACGGTACACACAGTGTACTTCTATATCAAAGTTTTCTCAAATTACTGCACAAGCAGTCTGACTTTCACCTTTAATTTGCCAATTTACAAAACTATGTAAGTGAGTTTGAAAAGAAGACAAATTGAGATCTGAAGAGCTGGAAAAAGAGCAGACATGACCAAATAAGATACATTTCCATCTCACACGTGTGTCCCGCCAGCCCCGCATAAAAGAAAGGTGCAAGTCAATGTACATGACCTTGCATAAACACTTTCCATAAAAGTTAACACAAAGGATTTGAGGTGCCTTAGCTCCTTGATGTGGGTTTGCTGATCACCTGCCCAGATCTGGTCTCTTTTGGCAGAGGTTAGCTGTTCGTAGGGCTACTAAAAATCATCATCCTCGGCAAATATTATGCAGCTATTTCCATGCAAGCAGGTTACAATGGGAACAGGAATGCTCAAAAAGCAGTAAAGACGGCACAAGGGGATCTGGAAACTAGATTGGAACATATAAAGCAGTGCATTAATCTCTGCTGGAGGTTCTCCCTTTGAGCTCTGGAAGTCATTTTTACTCTGCAGAGCAACAGTTGTGATGACCTCTTCATCTGTTCAATTTGAGGTTTGACAGATGGGCTCAACCTCTCGCCTCTTCCTTTTATATACATGATAGAAATTGCAGCCGGTCTTTGAAGAAACATCCAAATCCTGTAGGAAGTACGCAACTGAAGAAAAAGTGCAAATATAACATAAAGTGAAATGTACCACATTACACTGGTTAACTAAAAAGATTTATGAATCAAACCAATTTTCTACACACCTTGAATTTAAACACCCATCTCAAGCAATTGCTTAAGGCAAGCCCAATTAATCATATAATGCATTGTTTCCTTTGGTTTTCATTTATTTTAGATCTGTATTGTATGTTCTGACTTGAGTTTTGCACTTTTTTATCTTTTAAAAGTCTTTTTCCCTGTCCAGTGTTCATTCATTCTCTTAAACGCTTAATCCTTTTAGGAGCGAGGGGGGTTGCAGCCTCTATCAGGTTCTTTGTGTAAGACGTGGAGCATACCTTGGACATTTTGCCATTCATATGCAGAGTCTAAACTAGCCAACTACAGTGCATCGGGAAAGTATTCACGGTGCGTCACTTTTTCCACATTGCGTTATGTTAAAGCCTTATTCCAAAATAGATTAAATTCATTTTTTTCCTCAAAATTCTACACACAATACCCCATAATGACAATATGAAAAAGTTTTTTTTGAGAATTTTACAAATTTATTAAAAATAAAATACTAAGAAATGACATGTACATAAGTATTCACAACCTTTGCCATGAAGCTCAAAATTGAGTTCAGGTACATCCTGTTTCTGCTGATCATCCCTGAGATGTTTCTACAGCTTAATTGGAGTCCACCTGTGGTAAATTCAGTTGAATGGACATGATTTAGAAAGGTACACACCTGTCTATATAAGGTCCCACAGTTGACAATGCATGTCAGAGCACAAACCAAGCATGAAGTCAAGGGAATTGTCTCGAGACCTCCGAGACAGGATTGTCTCGAGGCAAAGATATGGGGAAGGGTACAAAAACATTTCTTCTGCTTTGAAGGTTCCAATGAGCACAGTGGCTTCCATCATCCGTAAATGGAAGAAGTTCGGAACCACAAGGACTCTTCCTAGAGCTGGCCGGCCATCTAAACTGAGCGATCGGGGGAGAAGGGCTTTAGTCAGGGAGGTGGCCAAGAACCTGATGGTCACTCTGTCAGAGCTCCAGCTTTCCTCTGTGGAGAGAGGAGAACCTTCCAGAAGGACAACCATCTCTGCAGCAGTCCACCAATCAGGTCTTTATGGTAGCGTGGCCAGATGGAAGCCATTCCTTAGTAGAAGGCACATGGCAGCCTACCTGGAGTTTGTCAAAAGGCACCTGAAGGATTCTCAGACCATGAGAAACAAAATTCTCTGGTCTGATGAGACAAAGATTGAACTCTTTGGCATGAATGCCAGGTGTCATTCAATTCAATTCAGCTTATATTTATAATGCACCACATCACAACAAAAGCCGTCTCGTGGCGCCACAGTGCAAAAAAAAAAAAAAAAAAAACAGTCACAGAAAGACCCAGCAATCAGACGATCCCCTATGAGCAAGCACTAAGCGACAGTGGAGAGGAAAAACTCCCATTTGGAAGGAAGAAACCTCTAGCAGAACCAGGCTCAGGGAGGGGCAGTCGTCTGCTGCGACTGGCTGGGGATGAGGGGATAGGGAGGATGGAAAGGACAGACATAAAGAACATAGCAGTAAGATGCCAAGTACAATATTGGAGGTCAACCAGCAGTATGGATCACATAACAGTAGAACAAGAGTGGGGTTAAAAGACACAAAAACCCTCCTTAAACGAAAGCTATATTAAAAAGGAAGGATTTTACCCTGTTCTTATAAACAGAGACCGAGTCTGACTCCCGGACCCAGAGTGGTAACTGGTTCCAGAGAGAAGGAGCTTGGTAACAGAAGGCTCTGCCTCCCATCGTACTTTTGGAGATTCTGGGTACCACAAGTAAGCCAGCATTTTGGGAGCGTAATGCTCTATTAGGATGGTAAGGTAATATCAGATCTTTAATATATTGGGGGGCCAGATTGTTAAGAGCTTTGAAAGTAAGAAGAAGGATTTTAAACTTGATTCTGAATTCAATGGGAAGCCAATGGAGGGAGGACAGAACAGGGGAAATATGATCTCTTTTTCTAGAATCAGTTAAAACTCTAGCAGCAGCATTATGAATCAACTGAAGATTTTTCAAAGATACTTTAGGACAACCAGATAGTAGCGAATTACAATAATCTAATCACGAACTGACAAAGGCGTGAATCAGTTTCTCAGCATCACCCAGAGACAAGATGCTCCTGATCTTGGCAATATTGCGCAGATGATATAAGGCGGTCCTAGAAACAGTTTTAATATGTGAATTAAAGGACAAATCCTGGTCAAAAATCACTCCAAGGTTCCTCACACAACTGTTCAGAGTGAGAGTGGCCGCATCTAAATTAAGGGCATAGTCTGAAAAGGAATTTCTAAGATGTTTTGGGCCAACAACAATGACTTCAGTCTTATCAGAGTTCAATAGTAAAAAATTACAAGTCATCCAATCTTTGATGTCCTTAAGACAGGCATCTAACTTGGCCAACTGATCACAATCATCGGGCTTCATTGACAGGTATAGTTGTGTGTCATCTGCGTAACAGTGAAAATGAATACAGTGCTTTCTGATGATATTGCCCAACGGGAGCATATATAGACTAAAAAGAGTAGGGCCCAACACAGATCCCTGTGGAACTCCGTGACTGAGCTTAGAGCTGGAAGAAAATCCATCATTGACATGGACAAACTGAAATCTATCAGACAAATAAGATCTAAACCACTGCAACGGGGTTCCACTGAGTCCAACAAAGTGTTCCAATCTATCAAGTAGAATGGCATGATCGATAGTGTCAAAGGCTGCACTGAGATCTAAAAGAACAAGAACAGAGACAAGTCCATTATCAGATGCAGTCAGGAGGTCATTAGAGACCTTCACTAAGGCAGTTTCAGTGCTGTGATGAGCTCTGAACCCAGATTGAAACACCTCAAACAAACCAACTCCCTGCAAATGGTCAGATAATTGCACAGCAACAACTCTTTCCAAGATTTTAGAAATGAAAGGCAAATTAGAGATTGGTTGATAATTGGCCAAAACTCCAGGATCGAGCGTCGTTTTTTTAAGTAAAGGTTTAATTACAGCAGTTTTAAAAGCCAGTGGAACATAACCCAGAGTTAAAGAAGAATTAATGATAAGAAGAATACGGCTACCAATAATTGGGAAAATAATTTTAAATAACCTGGAAGGAATAGGGTCCAGAAGGCAAGATGAAGGCTTAGACGAGGAAATTATTTTATCCAACTCTAAGAGGTCTATTGGAGTAAACTTATCTAAGCAGATATCAATTGAGGGAGTTGCAGTAGTTAATGTACTAGAGTTTACGGTAGGAAGAATCTGACTGATTTCATCTCTAATAGATAAAATTTTAAGATTGAAATAGTTCAGAAAGTCCTGACTAGAAAGCTCAGGGGGGATGCGAGGATTGACCGAGTCATGGCTCTTTGTAAGCCTGGCTATAGTGTTGAAGAGAAACCTGGGGTTATTCCTGTTTGCTTCTATTAATGCAGAATAATAGCTTGATCTAGCTTTTCTAAGAGATTTTTTATAGATTAAGAGATGATTTCTCCACGCCAAGTAGAATTCATCTGAATTAGTTGAGCGCCATTTTCTTTCCAATTGACGAGTTTTCTGTTTTAAGCCACGAGTTTCTGAGTTAAACCAAGGGGTAAGAAATCTCTGGTTAGACTTTTTCTTTTTTAAAGGGGCTACCAAATCTAGAGTCCGATGCAGAGAGGCAGTAACACCATCAACTATGCTATCAATCACGAATGGAGCAGACTCTCCATCACTTAATTCAGGTGTTTCTGTTGTGTTGACCCATGGCATAGAGGAGACAATCTGCAAAAATTTAGCAACAACGTCATCAGAAAGACATCTGCTGTAGTAGTATTTTTAGTAGTAGTAGATTAGTTTATTTGACAGGGACAGTGCAATAAACATAGACAATTAATCAAAGACAATCAATCTGATGTGTTGCACATAGAGTGTATAGCTATTAGCTAATTTGCAACTCTTGTCCCTGGATGGGCTTTAGAAAAAAGAATCAAGTAAAGATGGGGAAAAAAAAATATATATACACAATAACCACATACATCAATGCAGAAAAATTATAAATACACAATTATAAATATTATAAATATTATAAATACACAAATATAACAGCCTGACTCACACTTAACATAAATATTATAAATATTATAAATACACAAATATAACAGCCTGACTCACAATTAACACATATAACATAACTCACATTTGCCTATTTCAGGCCTTCCTCCCTCCGTCACTTACTATAAACAAACACATTTATTCCTTCCCTTCATTCACTCTCACTTTGCAGACAATTAATTCATACATGAGTACATTCTTGTTTATTTTTCAGCCAGTTTTTAACATTTTTAGTGAATGTTTTAAAGTCCGTTATTATTTTAATTTCATTTGGCATTGTGTTCCAGATGTGACTGCCCTTTATAGAGAATTTTTTTTTTTTTTTTTTTTTTTGTTACTTATTTGTACCCGTAGGTAGACTTGGTTTGCAGTCTGGTGACAAGCCACTGGCTGCTGGTCGCTGCGTGCGCGAGCGCCCTAAACCTACATGTTTTTGGTATGCGGGAGGAAACCGGAGAAATCCCGGAGTAAACCCACGCAACACGGGGAGAACATGCAAACTCCACACAGCTCACTGTTGGTCAGGGGCTGGAATCGAACCCACGATCTCATGATCCCCGCGATCCCCCGGCCAAGGGTAAAACTGTGCTGCCACAGTGCTAAACCACTGCGCCACCGTGCAGCCCTGAGAATGCTGTTTGTCCAAATGTGGTTCTGCGGTGGAATATTTTACAGTTATTGTTAACAGAACTCCTGGTGGCTCTGCTGCTGTCCTGTCTTTGGACGAAACCAGCAAGTGGCTCGGGTGCTGATTTATGGAAACATTTGAACGTTAATTTCAGAAGACAGAGGTCAATGAAGCTCTCAAAACTCAATAGGTTGTATTTTTTTAAAACATTACAGTGATGCCACCTAATGGGCTTTTTGTCCAAGATTTTTAGGGTTTGAATATATAATGAACCTATATGTCTTATTGTGGAAGGGGCTGCTTGAGCCCAGACTGTCAAACAGTATGATATATGAGAAAAAACCATAGAATGCATATACAGCGCAGCTGCTTTGTAAGGTATGTAATATCTAATTAATTTAAAGCAGTTCAGATTTTTTTTACTGTTTTTGAAATTTTCTTTATATGAAGATTAAATTTGAGTTGAGGATCTAGTACAATGCCAAGGTATTTGAATTCTGTAGCTAAACTGATGTCATGATCATGTATATTAACTTTAAAATGTTGCAGGTTACATTTTTTGATTGAAAAGCACATTGAGACTGTTTTCTGAAGGTTCAGCAATAGATGGTTCTTGAGGAGCCACTCTTGGACATCAACCATACTTGTAGACAGTACATCTGCAGCCTGTGCTGGAGTCTTGGCAGCTGTGTAAATAACTGCATCATCTGCATAAAGTTGGCATGTTGCAGCTGAGCAGTGTAACGGCAAGTCATTAATAAAAATGCTGAAAAGTAAAGGACCAAGAATGGACCCTTGTGGGATACCCATGCGGTTGTTTAAAAATGAGGATTTATCCTGGTGAACTTTTACACACTGTTCTCTATTCTGGAGATAAGATGCAAACCATTCTAATGTATTTGGGGAGAAGTTAAAAGATACCATTTTGGATAAAAGCAAACTGTGGTTTACAGTATCGAAAGCCTTTTTGAGATCTAGAAAAACAGCTCCTACCACATTACCCCTGTCCAAGGACTGTTTGACGTTTTCAATAAGGCAACAATTTGCTGTTTCTGTTGAGTATCCTGGTCTAAAACCAAATTGATGTGGATGAAGAAGTTGACTGTCTTGTAAGTAGTCTATCAGCTGTGTAGCTACAACTTTTTCAAGAACCTTAGATAGGACTGGTAAGATAGAGATTGGGCGGTAATTGCATATATCGTCTTTACTGCCTGATTTATGAACTGGTATGACGACAGCTTTTTTCCAGCCAGATGGAAATGTACTAGACCTAATGGAGAGATTAATGAGATGGGTCAGTGGTTTGATTAATATTTTGCTGTGCATTTTGAGAAAGGAGGTGCTCATATTGTAGATATCATTAGTTTTTGAGTTTGACAGTGTTTTAACAATACCAGCAATTAACTTCTCATTTACCTCATTGATGTGAAAAGTATCTGTTGGAAGTATGGAATTTGTGTTGTTGAGCACATTTGGCAGCACAAAAATTTTTGTTAAGTCTTCCACAGAGCCCACAAAGTGTGAATTAAATTCATTTGCCAAAGTAGCCTTGTCACTGACGGTCTTGCCATTGATTCTAAGTTCCTTTACCCCCTTCTGATCGTTTTTTTTATTAGTTAAGTTATTTAAATGCCTCCATAGGGAACTGTTGTTACCCTTTGCATGATCTATCAGTTTATTGTAATAAGATATTTTTGATTTTCGCAGCTCATGTACCACTTTATTTCTTAAACTTTTATACACAAGGTGATCATTTTGTAGTTTGGAGGTTAGTGATGTTTTCAGTGCATAGTCTCGTCTCTTCATAAGTTTTCTTATTTCATTATTTAACCATGGTAGGCTAATCTTCTGTTGTCTACTTTTAATTTGCTTTGAAAATTTTTCTATAGACTTTGTGATTGTTGCAGTTATAAAATTACAACAATCATCTACTTCACATGTTGACATGAGCTGCTCCCAATTTTGATTCTCTAAGTAATGTTCAAACTCCTCATTTTTTGATTTGGGGATAATAAAATTTGATTTGTCAATATCGACTCCCCCAAAATACTGTAGTCGCTTTTTAGTAAGTTTCCTGACAGCAAGAACCATGTTATGATCTGAGAGACCAGTTACAAGATTATAGGTTCTGGTTATTCGTTCTGGTTTATTAGTAAATACCATGTCAATAAGTGTTCTGGATTGTTTGGTTATCCTGGTGGGTCCTTTGATGATTTGCTGGTAATTAAATTTAGTCATGAGGCTTTTCAGTTTTTGTTTGTCTTTTTTATCAGACCAGTTGATATTAAAGTCACCATGAATTATTGTTTCTCTGTTCTTCTCAAGTTGTTTAACCAGATCACTTAATTCATTATAAAAGGAAGAGTTGTGTGACGGTGGGTTGTACACTACTGCAATGTTGAAATTCATTACCGGAGAGAGACATACATTAACAGCTAAACATTCAAGTGAAGTATTCAAATCAACCAGTTGACATTTATATTTCTCTTTGATGTAAATTAAAACACCTCCTCCCCTCCCTACCTGCCTGTCTTTTCTAAAACACTGGTAGCCCACAATATCGATCATATTAGTGTCTATGTTCCTGTGTAGCCAGCTTTCTGAGAGACAAAGGTAGTCCAGATTTGAGTCCAACAGCAACACCGAAATCTCATCTCTTTTGGGGATTATGCTCCGTATGTTTAAATGACCACCGAGGATCCCCTTTGGTTTAGCCTTGGTGTCCCAAAGAACTCGTGCATGATTAACAGTTTGGAAAAATAAATGTTGTTTTTGCTTTTGTACAGCTCGGTTTTGTGCTAACCCAGTGGTCTGCTGTTTAATAGTGGCAGGTCCAGGGTTAAGGTGAATATCTCCTGCCAGAAGTAGCAGAACTAACAGAACTTTAATTGTATATCCTCTGCCATATTGTGATTTTTGCTTAACAGCCATGTTTGCCTTAATTTGGAAGTTTTTGCTCAGGGCTTTTAAAGACCACATAGAGTGTAGGGTGAGATGTCCAAGCCCAAATCCATACAGATAAAACTTTTTAACTTCACCTTTGGTTGAGTTTGTCGGAAAATCCTTCTTGTTGCAGGTCCAGACACACAAAGACAAAACGAAGAGGAAGTAGATAAGTAGAGAAGGCTTATTAGTGGTGCCCATCAGCCCACTTTTTAATCCGGTGGCAGCCATCTTCAGTCTTTCTTGGAAAGAAGGAAAAAGAAAATCTGTGGATAGTAAAATAAATTCTGCTTATATCGCCAGAATCTGATCCGATCGTCCTCGAATCTAGCTGGGCCTCAGCTAGCCAACTAGCCCCTTCCGTTGCTGGTCTCGTTGCTCATAGCCGCCGTAACTGGTCTCCCGTCCCGCTCCTCCAACCGAGTCTCGTCGCACACCGCCGCTGCCACCGAGCTCCGCTGAGGTCACGGTAAGTCCTCCGCTAGGCACCGCCACCTACCGTCGTCTGCCTGGGTGAACGGAGGTTTTCTTTAGGAAATAAGTGATCAGAGATAATGAAATCAAAAATTAACACACAATGGTCAGACAGTACAGGATTATGAGGAGACACAACCAGATTTTCGATATCTATACCATAAGTCAAAACAAGGTCCAATGTATGATGGAAATAATGGGTAGAATTTTCTACTTTTTGGGAAAACCCCATTGAGTCTAAAATTGAATTGAAAGCTTTATTAAGACAGTCACTGTCAACATCAACATGTATATTAAAGTCCCCTACAATAATTATTCTATCGGTTTTCAGCACTAAATCAGCTAAAAATTCGGCAAATTCCGATAGAAACTCTGAATAGGCTGTGGGAGGACGATAAACTATGGCAAAGAGAATTGGGTTCATGCCAAGATTGCCAACAGGCCCCACACTGAGGACCAAACCTTCAAAGGAATTAAAACATAATTTCTGCTTAACATTAACTAGTAATTTAGAATGGAAAATTGCCGCCACTCCACCACCATGATCAGAACCTCTGGGGTTATGACAGTTTAAATACCCAGAGGGAGTTGATTCATTCAAACCAACATAGTCATCAAGCCCGAGCCAGGTCTCTGTGAGGGATAGTAGATCGATCTGGTGATCGATTAATAGATCGTGGACCAGAAGAGACTTAGAAGATAGAGACCTAATGTTTAATAAGCCACATTTAATTTTTAAACTACGGGGGGGGGGGGGGGGGGGACAGAGGCCAAATTATTGATTTTAGAGACTTGAGGCTGGACTAGAATATTACCAACATTTTGTTTAATCAATCTGGGAAGTTTATGCATTCTATTTTTTTTTAAACTTTTTTTTATTAACTATAGAGCGAGCAGAAAAAGGTTCTCTAAGGGAGGAGACAGGGACAAAGTTGAAAGGTGGTGGAAGAGGAGGAGCTGCAGAAGTGCGAGTGTTTTTCAGGTTGTGTTGTATTTGTCCTAGGTTACAATATTTAGGGCAACGGGAGACAGACTCAGTTTCTGAAGGATTATAAATGAAAGGCTGATCCAAATGGTAAAGACCACCTGAGTTAATGGGATCGATACAATACGTGGGAAAAGGACCAAAAAAGGGCAGTTTGGCACACCCAGAAACTTCAGAGTGAGTAAACACACCAAATTTCAGTCACTGTACCAGAAAATACCGAATAAAATAGAAAAGATTGTCTCTTAAAACACATGCACCAAGTCTATTTGGGTGGATGCCATCAGGCCTCATGAGTGATGGGCAGTTCCAAAATAAGTTAAAATTGTCAACAAAACCATTGTTAAAAATAGGACAAGTAAAACACAGCCAAGAATTAAGACTGAGAGTTCTTCTAAAACGATTACAGCCTCGCCTGAGAGGTGCCAAAGGCCCAGAGATGAGTGCACGTCTGCCACAGTTCATGAGAGTGGACAGAAGGCTCCTGAAGTCACTTTTTAAAATCTCAGATGCTTCATCTGGGATGTTATTGCATCCCACATGCACAATGCCAGTATGAACATGAGGGAATTCATTCAGCAGGTCAGGGATAAGAGCCTCAATATCAGAGACTCTAGCCCCAGGAAAAAATCAAGTCACACAGTACCTGTTTCTGACGTTCCTCACGATCGAGTCACCAATTACCAGTGTCGTCTGGGGGGGGTTGTCGGTGGATTCTGATGTGGAGAGGAATTGTGAAGAGGATGATGTTGTTGCGAAGGTGGGGAGATGCGCTCTTTTCTTCTATCTGGAAAAGGTGTGTAATTTGACACACCCTGGGTGGTCTTTATCCGGGGTTTGCGGACATGAGCCGCCGCTGAAGGAGAGGTGGGAGGATGAGGGGCATCCACGGGCGGGCGTCCAGCGTCCAGGTGGGGAAAATCCTCCAGGGAAAGGATATCAAATCTGTTATCCAAGGGCAGCGGAAGAGAAGAGACGCGGCCCATTCTGGTCAAACAACGATGGCCATTAGCTGGTCGAACCAAGATCCAGGGCGCAGATGGAGGATGAGAGGGACCAAGCGAAGCTTTTGGTTTAGCCCCGAGACGAAACCAGTGTTTATTGCTGAGGCCATGGTCGGCTGCGCAGGCTGGAGCAGGTGTGGAGGTAGGTGGGGACACGCTGAGCTCACCCAAATAAGTAGCAGTTTCCGCCATCTGCGAGGCAGTAGCCGGAGCTGATGATCACCCGAGAATGATGGTGTCATCATGTCATGTTTGGAGGAAACCAGGCACCGCTCATAACCAGGCCAATACCATCCCTACAGTAAAGCATGGTGGTGGCAGCATCATGCTGTGGGGATGTTTTTTAGTGGCAGGAACTAGTCAGGAGAGAGGGAAAGATTAATGCAACAATGTACAGAGACATCCTGGATGAAAACCTGCTCCAGAGCGCTCTTGACCTCAGACTGGGTCGACGGTTCATCTTTCAGCAGGACAACAACCCTAAGCATACAGCCAAGATATCAAAGGAGTGGCTTCATGACAACTCTGTGAATGTCTTGAGTGGCCCAGCCAGAGCCCAGACTTGAATCCAATTGAACATTTCTGGAGAGATCTGAAAGTGGCTGTGCACTGACACTTCCCATCCAACCTGAGCTTGAGAGGTGCTGCAAAGAGGAATGGGCGAAACTGCTCAAAGATAGGTGTACCAAGCTTGTGACATCACATTCAAAAAGACTTGAGGCTGTAATTGCTGCCAAAGGTGCATCAACAAAGTATTGAGCAAAGGCTATGAATACTTATGTACATGTGATTCCTTAGTTTTTTATTTTTAATAAATTTGCAAAAATCTCAAAAAAAAAACTTTTTTCATGTTGTCATTATGGGGTCTTGTGTGTAGAATTTTGAGGAAAGATTATTTTAATCCATTTTGGAATGACAACAAAATATGGAAAAAGTGAAGTGCTGTGAATACTTTCTGGATGCACTGTAAGGGACAGATTTAGTAAGGCAGTGCAAATTAGTGAGTGCGCAATTTAGACAGAGAGCCTCAGGGAGTGGCCAATTTTTGCCAGTGATCTACTAACAACACACAAAATTATGAACACAGACGCAGTCACTTCATTTCAATAATGCCCACCCATCCACCAAGAGCACCACAAAATTGCACACAGACACAGCTGATGAGAAAGTGGGTCATCAACACACGCACAGCCAGTTCGGAGGAGCATAATATATAAAGCTTTTTTGAAAGTTTTTGTTTAAGCTCAAACCCCACTATAATAGTTTATTTTTGTTTATTATATTTCAAAATTTAGATTTTCATTTAGCATGGCAGACTTTTAGTTTAATATGTATAAATGAAGCATTTGTATCTAATTAAATAAAGGACTACTCATGAATAAACTGATTATAACCAACGTGTTTTTTTTATTAACACTAGAACCATCGAGATGGTCTGATGGAGACTGTGGGGTTTTATTATGTGAATAACTTTCTTTTAACAAAATCTACAGGTCTCCCAGTTTACAACTTTTTATAAATGGCATTGAGTTACGGTGTTGTAATTTCAGGAGATGTTTTTATGGATCTGTGCGCTCTTTTTTTAATAATCTCATTGTTGTTTTCCTCCTATATTGTGTATCCTGAACTGGGAGAGAGAAATCGAGAGAAGAGGGAATTGAATTACAATTTTATGCACCACAAAAAGAAATACTGTAAGTATAGAAATATGGACAGAGAAAAAAACAAACAAAATTTTCAATGTGGAAGATTTTGTTTCAAGAGCGAGAGAGAGCTGAGGAAAACTGCAGTCTGAGTCTTAACCTCCTCAGAAAAAAGGAAAAAAAATCAGCTGACACCATCTGTATGTTCACTGCAGGTATAAGGGATCCTATTGTATCCTATTTTATGCATACAAATTCATGTAGTAGGCAATATACAGTATAAACAAATGAATTTTATTTTTAAAAAACTGCCGGCTGATGTCCAGTTCAGCATAACAGCGATCTCTGTGAGACTGTTGATATTCATATAACCTGTTCTTCTGTCATGCTAAATAAAGTCACGGGCAGAGAGAAGCTTCTGCCACGCAGCCTTGGTTCTCGCTGGTGTCTCCTCCTGGCACCAATGAACGCTGTCATGTCAGGCGCAGATGAATTAAGTCAACCATTTTTGGGGCGTTGAACCCACATTTGGGCACATTTAGCAGGAGACTGATAACCACAAACCTTAGTAAATCACCATGCGGCAGTCATTTAAATACTCCCCTCCCTCAAATTTGCGTGTTGACATGACAACTCCCACAAATACATATGCAATGAGGCCAGGCGCAAAATTAACATAGTCCACGCCTTATAATTAATTAATTTTGCCCTGCGCCCTTTAGTAAATCTCAACAGTAGTTTCTAACGCCAAAACAGGGTTTTGCGATCATGCAGCACGTTAGATAGATAGATAGATAGATAGATAGATACATAGATAGATACATAGATAGATAGATACAGTGGGGCAAAAAAGTATTTAGTCAGCCACCAACTGTGCAAGTTCTCCCACTTAAAAGATGAGAGAGGTCTCCAATTTTCATCATAGGTATACCTCAACTATGAGAGACAAAATGAGAAAAAAAAAATCCAGAAAATCACATTGAAGGATTTTTAATTAATTAATTGGTAAATTCCTCGATAAAATAAGTATTTGGTCACCTACAAACAAGCAAGATTTCTGGCTCTCACAGACATGTAACTTCTTCTTTAAGAAGCTCCTCTGTCATCCTCTTGTTACCTGTATTAATGGCACCTGTTTGAACTCATTATCAGTATAAAAGACACCTGTCCACAACCTCAAACAGTCAGACTCCAAACTCCACTATGGCCAAGACCAAAGAGCTGTCAAAGGACACCAGAAACAAAATTCTAGACCTGCACCAGGCTGGGAAGACTAAATCTGCAATAGGTAAGCAGCTTGGTGTGAAGAAATCAACTGTGGGAGCAATTATTAGAAAATGGAAGACATACAAGACCACTGATAATCTCCCTCGATCTGGGGCTCCACGCAAGATCTCACCCTGTAGGGTCAAAATGATCACGAGAACGGTGAGCAAAAATCCCAGAACCACACGGGGGGACCTAGTGAATGACCTGCAGAGAGCTGGGACCAAAGTAACAAAGGCTACCATCAGTAACACACTACGCCGCCAGGGACTCAAATCCTGCAGTGCCAGACGTGTCCCCCTGCTTAAGCCAGTACACGTCCAGGCCCGTCTGAAGTTTGCTAGAGAGCATTTGGATGATCCAGAAGAGGATTGGGAGAATGTCATATGGTCAGATGAAACCAAAATAGAACTTTTTGGTAAAAACTCAACTTGTCGTGTTTGGAGGAGAAAGAACACCATACCTACTGTGAAGCATGGGGGTGGAAACATCATGCTTTGGGGCTGTTTTTCTGCGAAGGGACCAGGACGACTGATCCGTGCAAAGGAAAGAATGAATGGGGCCATGTATCGTGAGATTTTGAGTGAAAACCTCCTTCCATCAGCAAGGGCATTGAAGATGAAACGTGGCTGGGTCTTTCAGCATGACAATGATCCCAAACACACCGCCCAGGCAATGAAGGAGTGGCTTCGTAAAAGCATTTCAAGGTCCTGGAGTGGCCTAGCCAGTCTCCAGATCTCAACCCCATAGAAAATCTTTGGAGGGTGTTGAAAGTCCGTGTTGCCCAGCGACAGCCCCAAAACATCACTGCTCTAGAGGAGATCTGCATGGAGGAATGGGCCAAAATACCAGCAACAGTGTGTGAAAACCTTGTGAAGACTTACAGAAAACGTTTGACCTCTTTCATTGCCAACAAAGGGTATATAACAAAGTATTGAGATGAACTTTTGTTATTGACCAAATACTTATTTTACCGAGGAATTTACCAATTAATTCATTAAAAATCCTTCATTGTGATTTGCTGGATTTTTTTTTTCTCATTTTGTTTCTCATAGTTGAGGTATACCTATGATGAAAATTGGAGACCTCTCTCATCTTTTAAATGGGAGAACTTGCACAATTGGTGGCTGACTAAACACTTTTTTGCCCCACTGTAGATAGATAGATAGATAGATAGATAGATAGATAGATAGATAGATAGATAGATAGATAGATAGATAGATGTACTTTATTGATCCCAAACTGGGAAATTACAGTGTAACAGCAGCATGACACAGTAGACGACTAAATGACAGAAACACACGAATGACAGTCAAAGGGATTACCCATGGAAAGTAAAATTAACACGACTATAAAACCTATATACATCATAGCTTAATACAGGGGTGTCAAACTCATTCCATGGAGGGCCAAGACCATGCAGGTTTTACTTCCACCCAGTCTCTTCAGCAGGTGTTTTCACTGATCAGCAATCAGTAGGAAGAAATTCAGAGAAATCACCTGTTGAAGACACTGGATGGAGGTAAAACCTGCAGGGTCTTGGCCCTCCATGGAATGAGTTTGACACCTGTGGCTTAATATATGATGACCCATATAAAACACATTAATCATCCCACTGCACAATGAAGGACTATCAGGAGCAGAGTGAAATGTGAGGTACCAGTTTTAGACTGTAAGGTACAGTGTGGCAGCATAGTTATGACCAGAACACAATATCATAGTGAGTTATTGTACAGTGAAATGGCATGCGGCAGGAAAGATTTCCTGTATCTGGCTGTTCGACAGCAAAGCTGGAGTAGACTACTGGAGAAAGTGCTCCGCTGTCTGTCCAGTGTGTGGTGGAGGGGGTGATCAGGATTGGCCACGATGGATCACAGTTTATTTAGTGTTCTCCTCTCCACCACTGTCTCAAAGGTCTCTGGTCTGAGACCAATTACAGAGCCAGCCCTCTTGATAATCTTGTCAAGTCTGTTGGTGTCGCTGGCCCTGATACTGCTACCCCAACAGACAGCAGCAAAGAAGATGGTGCTGGCGACAACGGTCTGGTAGAAAAACTCCAGCATCCTGCTACACATGTTGAAGGATCTCAGCTTCCTCAGGAATCAGAGTCTGCTCATCCCTTCTTGTGCGCATTATCGGTGTTGGATCTCCAGTCTAACCCGTTGCTGATCCTGACACCCAGATATCTGTAGCCCTCAACCACCCCCACATCCTCTCCCCTAATCTACAATGGCTGAGAAGGCGTCCTCCTCTTCCTGAAGTCAATCACCATCTTTCTAGTCTTGCTGACATTCAGTCTCAGGTGATTCTGCTCTGTCCACTCCACAAATCTGTCTACCAGTGCCCTGTACTCCCCCTCCTCTCCCTCTCTTATACGTCCCACAACAGCTGAGTCATCAGAGAATTTCTGCAGGTGGCATGACTCTGTGTTGTACAGAAAGTCAGTGGTGTATAAGGTAAAGAGAAAAGGAGAGAGCACAGTCCCCTGTGGACCTCCCGTATCACTAGCCACCATGCCAGAAAAGACACTGCCCAGCCGGACAAATTGTGGTCTGCCTGTCGGGTAGTCAGTAATCCAGGAGATCACAGAGCTGTTGACCCTCATCACCCGCAGCTTCTCACCCAGCAGCAGTGGCTGGATGGTGTTAAAGGCACTGGAGAAATCAAAAAAAGTGATCCTCACAGTGTCTCCTCCACCATCCAGGTGCAGATGGGCTCGTTGCAGCAGGTAGATGACAGCATCTTCAACTCCTAAATGAGGCTGATATGCAAACTGCAGAGGGTCCAGCCACGTCTTCACCTGTGGCCTCAGGTGGGCAAAGACCAGTCTCTCCAGGCCCTTCATCACATGAGATGTGAGGGCAACTGGTCGATAGTCGTTCAGGTCCAATGGAGATGACCTCTTGGGGACAGGAACCAGGCAGGATGTCTTCCACAACACCAGTACTCTCTCCAGACTCAGGCTGAGGTTGTACAGGTGTTTCAGTACCGGAGCTAGCTGGTTGGCACAGGTCCTCAGGGTCCTGGCGGAGATGCCGTCAGGGCCCGCCGCCTTCCGCTGACGGAGTCTCTCCAGTTGTTTCTTAACCTGGTCTGTAGTCACCGTGATGTGAGGGAGGGTCCTGGTGTCCCCCAAGGAGGAGGAGGAGGAGGAGGGGGGAGATGGAGAGAGGTGCTGCACAGGAGGGTGGGTGGGGAGGGATGTGTGGGGGCACAGCTGTGTTGTAGGGGGTGACAGACTGTGAGTTGAACCTATTGAAAAACAGATTCAGTTCATCAGCTCTCTCCTGGCTCCCAGATGGTTGCCTGACTCTCCCCTTGCACCCAGTTATTTTTTTTCATTCCCCCCCACACATCTTTTGCGTGTTTTGCCTGAGTTTATCCTCCAACTTCAAATCAAATCAAATCAAATCAAACTTTATTGTCATATTGCTGTACATACAACTGTAGTGCAGGCAAGATGAAATTGTGTTTCTCTCGGCATCCATATAAGAAGCAGCATGATTTAAGACACATTCCCACATAGCTCCCCCCCACCCCCACCCCCCATCCATTCACACATCCCTGAGACATACTTGGGGGAAAAAAAAGAATAACTAACTATAATATACAAAATGTCCGTAGGTGCAGTAGTGTGTATGAGAGATTCTGGGTCAACTGTTCAGCATCCTGACAACTTGTGGAAGGAAGCTGTTGATCAGTCTGGTGGTTCTGCCTCTGATGCTCCGGAATCGTTTACCAAATGGAAGAAGTTCAAAGTGTTTATGCAGAGGGTGAGAACGGTCCTTGACAATGTTTAGTGCCCTGCTCCTACAACGGTTCTGAAAAAGTTCTTGGACAGAGGGGAGGGAGACTCCAATTACCCTCTCCGCCCCCTTGACTATCCTCTGCAGGGCTTTTTTGTCTGACATACTGCAGCTGGAGTACCATGTAGCAATGCAGTACGTCAGAACACTCTCCACCACACCTCTGTAGAAGGTCCTGGCCTGTTTGAGTTTCCTCAAGAAGTGCAGTCTCTGCTGAGCCCACTTCCTGATCTCCAAGGAATTCTTGCTCCAGGTCAGGTCCTGCGAGATCTGCACTCTGAGGAACTTGATGTTCTCTACTCTCTCCACTAAACGGCCGCCGATGCTGAGGTGCATCGGAGGTGCAGGGGGGCGTGCTGAGGGGGGTGTGCTCAGGCTGCGACCGCCGGAAGTCGATAATCATCTCCTTCGTTTTGTCCATGTTGAGCACCAGATTGTTCTCTCTGCACCAGCCCTCCAGGTCTCTTCCTCCTATAATTGTCCTTGCACCTCCTCAGCATCTCTCTCAGCTCATGCTGCACTCCCCTCAGCTTCTCCTTGTCTCTGGACCTAAAAACTCTCTTCTTTTTTGGTGGCTGCACGGTGGCGCAGTGGTTAGCACTGCGGCAGCACAGTTTACCCTTGGCCGGGGGATTGTGGGGATCGTGGGATCGTGGGTTCGATCCCAGCCCCCGACCAACAGTGATCTGTGTGGAGTTTGCATGTTCTCCCCGTGTTGCGTGGGTTTACTCCGGGATTTCTCCGGTTTCCTCCCACATGCCAAAAACATGCATGTTAGGTTAATTGGCTGTTCTAAATTGTCCCTAGATATCTGTTTCCTATAGGCCCTTAGAATAGAGGGTTAGTATTAATGAAAGCGCTTTGAGTGGTCTTTGTGACTAGAAAAGCGCTATATAAGTGCAGGTTAGTTAGTTAGTTAGTTAGTTTTTGTTCAGAAGTGCTTTCAGGTCACTGGTGACCCATGTTCTGTTGTTGGAGAAGGAGTGTACAGTCTGAGCTGGCATGGTCGTGTCTTCACAGAATCTAATGTATTCTATGATGCAGTCGGTCATATTGTCTATGTCCACCCCATGTGGTTCACAGAGTACGCTCCAGTCTGTCGTCGCGAAGCAGTCCTGGCGTGCATCAGCAGCCTCCTGTGTCCACCTCCTCACAGTCTGTGTATAAGCAGGCTGCCTTTGCACAAGGGGAACGTACTTGGGTGTTAACATGACCATGCAGTGATCTCATTTACCAATGGGGTGTAGAGCTGTTGCACTATATGCATCTCTGACATTGGCATACAGTAAATCCAGTGTTTTGTTTTCTCTGGTGGGACAGTCAACAAACTGGTGAAAGTTTGGTAATGTTTTTCCCAGTGAGACATGGTTAAAATCACCTGTGATGGCCATAAATGCGTCTGGGTGCTTCTCCAGTAAAGTGGCCGCAGTGGAGCTGACAACGTCGCAGGCCACCGCTGCATCAGCTGACGGAGGGACATAGATGATTATAATTAAGGCACACTTCATTTCTCACAGCATATAATAAGGCCACATACTCACAGCCAGCAGTTCAATATCCGGACTGCAGCACTTTTCCTTCACATAAATGTGTCTAGGATGACACCACCTTTCATTAACAAGAAGTGCCACTTCTCCTCCCCTCTTTTTCCTGCTGCTTATCACGTCTCTGTCCCCCCGTATAGTCTTGAAGCCAGGTTTCGCTATGTTTACATCTGGGATCTGTGAGTGTAACCACGTCTCTGTGAAACACATGATATTACACTCATGATACTCCTTTTGTGTCCTGACCAGTGCTGTAAGCTCATCTGTTTTGTTTCCCAGCGATCGCACGTTGAATTTCATTTCATTGAATTGAATTTCATAAACCTCATAAATCTTCATTCATTGTCAGTGTTGCAAAGAGGCTATTTTTAACCTAAAACACCTTTCCCCCAACCATTGCTACATTGTTTTTTCGAGCCTACATCTAAGTTGTGATGGACATCTTAAGTACTAAAAAGTGAGCTAAAAGACAACCCCCCCACCAAAACTAGAGGGTAGTCAGAGAGTGCATACTTCCACTCCTCCCTCCCTTTGTCCATCCATATCACCATCCATCTGTACATTGCAAGATAGGGCCATGGTGGAGGTATGCACTCACGGATCACCTCCAACATCTAATGAGTTCATCTTTGGGCCAAGGGCCACCTCTGCTGAAAATCCAGTAGTTTTGGAGTATTGCTGCTAACACTCTGTGAGAAGACAAGAGCCTTGGTGGAGGTATGCATTTTAAGATCATCACCAAAATCTAATCATCTGTTCAGTGTGCCATTACACACCTTTCCTGAAAATTTGAATGAAAGGCACTATATAAATCCAATCCATTATTATTATTATTATTATTATTATTATTATTATTATTATTAACAGACAGAAAAATGACAGCAAAAACAAAATGACTACATTATATGACTACGTAATAATAATAATAATAATAATAATAATAATAATAATAATAATAATAGCAAGACTGTCATAATTGTATTGACCATATATTGGGGCTGGGCAATTCCACCTTAAATCAACTACAAGTTCACATAGTATCAGTATTACCAATACATATTACAAATGCTTACCTGGCATGCCGACAGATGTGGACATGTTCCTCCAAGCGTTCGCTTTCAAATTTTGATCATGATGTCCTTTTACTGTCAGATCAAAGAGTACCGGGTTGTTTGATGCAGCAAAGTTCAGCCTCCACCATCCGTCACCTACTGTTCTTGTCCTCCTGTATCTGCATCCTATGTCCCACCCTTCCTTAATTCTGATTGGCTGCTTAGAAAGGTTTGATATTGACAAGTGTAGCTTTACAGTAGTCTGACAAATTGGACTTTTTTCAGCCCTGAGCACTGAGACAAAAAGTGGCCACCGCTCAAAGCGTTTCAGTGCTGAAGGCGCTCAGCACTGTAAACGCTGGACTACATAGAGAATGAATTGATAATAGTTGCCCACAGCAGGAAAAATGAGGTTGGTGGACACGCCCCATAATACTTTTTCTGCAGGGTTTGGCTTCCGGGTTGTCGAGGCGTGTGGCCCTATGGCGTGACCATGCACATAACTGAGTGGACACATCTTTAAGGGGCAATACAGTGCATCCGGAAAGTATTCACAGTGCTTCACTTTTTACGCATTTTGTTATGTTACAGCCTTATTCCAAAAGGGAATAAATTATTTTTTCCTCAAAATTCTACACACAATACCCCATAATGACAATGTGAAAAAAGTTTTTTTGAGATTTTTACAAATTTATTAAAAATAAAAAATTAAGAAATCACATGTCCATAAGTATTCACAGCCGTTGCTCAAGGCTTTGTTGATGCACCTTTGGCAGCAATTACAGCCTCAACTCTTTCTGAATATGATGTCACAAGCTTGGCACACCTATCTTTGGGCAGTTTGGCCCATTCCTCTCAAGCTCCATTACGTTGGATGGGAAGCGTCAGTGCACAGCCATTTTCAGATCTCTCCTGAGATGTTCAATTGGATTTGAGTTTGGGCTCTGGCTGGGCCAGTCAAGGACATTTACAGAGTTGTCCTGAAGCCACTCCTTAAATATCTTGGCTGTGTGCTTAGGGTCGTTGTCCTGCTGAAAGATCACCCCAGTCTGCAGTCAAGAGCGCTCTGGAGCAGGTTTTCATTCAGAATGTCTCTGTACATTGCTGCATTCATCTTTCCCTCTCTTCTGACTAGTTCCTGCCGCTAAAAAACATCCCCACAGCATGATGCTCCACCACCATTGGCATGGTTATGAGCAGTGCCTGGTTTCCTCCAAACATGACACCTGGCATTCACACCAGAGAGTTCAATCTTTGTCTCATCAGACCAGAGAATTTTGTTTCTCATGGTCTGAGAGTCCTTCAGGTGTCTTTTGACAAACTCCAGGCGGGCTGCCATGTGCCTTTTAGTGAGGAGTGGCTTCCATCTGGCCACTCTACCATACAGGCCTGATTGGTGGATTGCTGCAGAGATGGTTGTCCTTCTGGAAGGTTCTCCTCTCGCCACAGAGGAACACTGGAGCTCTGACAGAGTGACCAACAGGTTCTTGTCCACGTCTCTGACTAAGGCCCTTCTCCCTCAGTCGCTCAGTTTAGACGGCCGGCCAGCTCTAGGAAGAGTCCTGGTGGTTCCGAACTTCTTCCATTTATGGATGATGGAGGCCACTGTGCTCACTGAGACCGTCAAAGCAGCAGAAATTTTTCTGTACCCTTCCGCAGATTTGTGCCACGAGACAATCCTGTCTTGGAGGTCTACAGACAATTCCTTTGACTTCATGCTTGGTTTGTGCTCTGATTCGCATTGTCAACTGTGGGACCTTATATACAGTAGACAGGTGTGTGCCTTTCCAAATCATGTCCAGTCAACTGACTTTACCACAGGTGGACTCCAATTAAGCTGTAGAAACATCTCAAGGATGATCAGTGGAAACAGGATGCACCTGAGCTCAATTTTGAGTTTCATGGCAAAGGCTGTGAATACTTATGTACATGTGATTTCTTAGATTTTTGTTTTTAATAAATTTGCAAAAAATCTCAAAAAAAAAATAAAAATTCACATTGTCATTATGGGGTATTGTGTGCAGAATTTTGAGGGGAAAAAATGAATTTAGTCCCTTTTGGAATAAGGCTTTAACATAACAAAATGTGGAAAAATAAAGTGCTCTGAATACTTTCCACATGCACTGTACATGAAAAGTGCCAGATTAATATATAAAATAATATTCAAAAAATTCCTGCATCCACATTGTGATCCAAATCACCACCAAAATTTCATCACCTGTTTCCCATGCATTACACACCTTTCCTGAAAATTTCATCAAAATCCATTCATAACTTTTTGAATTATGTTGGTAACAGACAAACCAACCAACCAACAAACAAACAGATAAACAGACAAACCAACGCTACCGAAAACATTACCTCCATTTCCCTTGGTGGAGGTGAAAACAGGAGACCAGGAAAATCTCATTAGTGCAGATCTGTGAAAGCTGTTGGCATGTATATTTATTTTATGCTGTAACGTTGTATGTTTTGAAATCCATAATCCCTACTTTTCTCCAGTCCTTACCATGTATTTTTACTGACTAAACCTTTATAAAAAGCAAATAAAATGAAGACAAATTTGGGATGCAAACAGTTGTGTCTTGGATAATAAACCTGCAACTCTTCATGAAAAAGTAGGAATAAAACTCCCAGGTGCCTTGAAGAAAATGTGGTACTTAGAAATGGGCTGGGATGAAAATCTGTGAAGTAATGTTAGGTGATGTGATCTACTGAACTGATCTTGTTCTAGGATACACAAGACTTGAAGCTAAAAGAATAAATCAGGGGAGACTCCCCTCTGACCTCCCTCCTTCCCTCCTAAAGTAATTTTTTTTCATCCTCTCTTTTTGTTCCAAGATCCCACATGTGCCCAATATATCACCACGACTGTATCACCTTCTCCCTTTGTTTATCATCTTCTTGGATAACCATGTGGAATCCCCATCTCATCCCCGCTGCCCTGTCTCCAGGACTTCCAAACGTATTTTACAAGCCACCAGTTACTGAGCCTAATGGTTTGCAGCAGCCGGGCTGGTAGCGCACATGATACCTTGAATGTAACAATCAAAGAGGCATGCAAGATTTCGGTATTTCCGCTGGCTTACAGATGTGCGGCAACTCCCAGCTCCAGAAGTCGTAATCCAAGTTAAGGAGGGTGGGGAAAAAAACTTCAAACAAGGGAACATCTTAATGCCATGTGTCACCATCACTTATACAATGCAACATGAACATCAGCTGGCCATTGTGATATAAATAAAACTAACAGGAAAAAAAAAATCTCACTAATGATAAATTAATCAGTGAGAAGCCTTCTGGCCCTTGTAGTTGTGTTGTTATTGGCAGCAGATGTTTAAGTCTTGATGTTTGCAAGTATAACCCTGGATTTACACTAACTCTGGATCTGGTCCATTACGGATGTGAGCCGGTCTCCGCAGCAAATAGTTTCCATTGTTGTCAATTTTCTAATCCCCACCTGGTCCAGACCACTGCGGAACGAATCTGGCTCGTCAGATTTGGTTCGCTAATGAAACGCAACAAGTCTATTTTTCACGAATGCTGGATCCAATCCACAAGGAAATGCTGCAATATCTCGTGGTATTTAATAGTTATTTGTTCATTAAAAATGATTTAAGGATCGTCTGTTATTTTCTGAGGTCTACTCCTCCACCACTGTGTCAGAGAAGGTAAACACTTTGACATAATATACAAACACTTCATCATATTAAAATTAACCGGCTACTTACATATCATTTAGAGCCCAAAAATCCAGGTGGAGAACCGCTACTACATCACACTTCCTTGTTGTTATCACATGATCGCAATCGGTTCATCTCGGTCACTCTCGGGCCTTTCTCGAGATTTCACGTTATTTTGTATAATTCTCATGCAATCTTGTATTTCGAACTCTGTTCTTATCCATGCTACTGCAAAACACAAACGGATAAGGATGAACGTAAGGGGCCACTACATCTGCAACGGACTGCTTCCGGAGTCAGTGTAAATCCTGGGTTTGTCGAGCTGTGGTCAGCTAAAGAAATCTCTTATGTGTTTTTGTGTAATTATTAACCCCACCCCCCCACTCCCCGTGATTGTGTCGGAATGATACATAATTGTATAAAATTGTCATCTCCCGTTATTAATGGGCAGGACTATGGCAATGACAGAATATTGACATGTATGTTGCCCCCTTCTCGATTCCTTATGTTTTTGCATATTTGTCACACTTAAATATTTCAGATCATCAAACAAATTTTAATATTTGACAAAAATGACCCAAGTAAATATAAAATGCAGTTTTTAAATGATGATTTCATACATTAAGGGAAAAAAGCCATCCAAACCTACCTAACCCTCCGTGAAAAAATAATTGCCCCCCTGGGGCGGCAGTGGCGCAGGTGTAGTGTGGCCAACTACTGATCGGAGGATCAGTGGTCCAATTCCCACGCTGTCTGCAGTCTGCATATCAAAGTGTCTTTGAGCAAGACATTGAACCCCCAGTTGCTCCTGGTGGGTCAGGCCAGCGCCTGTGCATGGCGGCTGCACTGCCATCAGTGTGTGAATGTGTGTGTGAATGTGCAGATAGCAGGATCTGTAAAGCGCTCCGGTCATCCAGAGATGAGTAAAAAAAAGTGCTATATAAGTGAACGCCATTTAAGGCCCTGTCAAACCTAAACGATTTAGGCAGCGTTTGCCAAATGTATGAAAAATTTGGAGAATATGCTGGTGTACATGGAATCAGTTATGGATAAGTTTTGTATAAGTTAAGAGCACTCTGAAGAATACTGAAGCACGCTGGTATACAGAGTTGTACGGCGAGCTCCTCTGAAAATTTTCAACATGCTGAAAATTTTCCGACATATCCAGTGTGTGGCTAAAACGTCCTGCATAAGCAGGGCATAAGTTGTAGGCAAGTTATGCATTTATTCACACACGTTACTTGTAAGCAACTCACAAGTTACTCATAAGTCAAAATACGTTGAGATTAATGTCTAGGGTACCCAAAACCTATTTCTAACATATGAGTAATGCTCTTTGAACCTATATGTAACTTACTGAACAGGTTTCTAACTTGGAGCTACCCTATAATGGCATATTTGCAGCATTGGTCCACAGGAAAAACCTGTACAGAGCTCTGCTCAGCTGCTGCCTGCAGCGCATACACACACATAGAAAGACAAACACACATACTTTTCCATATAACGGGACCTGTCTAGGATGTGTTTGAGCACTTTCAAGCTACAGGATAAAGATCCGAATAGCTGTTTAGCCCTCCTTGCTTTTTTTTTCTTCCTTTGACTGCAGTCTGTACCATCAACTGTCCAGTGTTGTTCTGATAGATAGGCCAAAATGTCAGCACACCAGAGGAGGAGGATCCAATCAGCTGATTTCCCTAAGCACAGAGCTCAGCTGTTCTGTGATAAATCACACTTTGCTGTTGGCTGTACCTCCTGGCAAAAGCACATTTCATGCATTATATTGGTTTTTTTTCCACTTTATTGAGAATAAACTTTTTTTTATCGCCATCAGTTCGTGTGCCTTTGAGACAAGTAGTGACAACTGTCATCTGACGTTCCTGACGTGTCACATCATCTGTTTTAGGTGTGACTGACCTGACAGATTTCACACCTCTGCCAGGTCAGCCATGCCCCCGCCGTGGTCTTTGGAGGAGAGAATCATTTCGGTTGGACAAGAATGATCTCTCGCACACCTAGGATTCATGGATCAGGAGGCAAGGGCAGTTTGACATGACCGCACTACGCAGAAGTTAGGATAAGCCATGTATAAGTTATGCATAAGATCAACTATTGTTTTGCATAAGTTGTGAATGCAACATGCTCAGCATTTGTTGGTTTAAGTTATAACTTAAGGAAATATTCTATACAAGTTACTAATATGTTATGTATACATCCAAGTCGTTATGGATACGTGATGCATACAGCCAAAAGGGAAAATTTTGGCGTATGCCAGCATTTTAGACCAATTTTTATAGGTTTAGCAAACGCTGCCTAAGTCGTCAAGGTATGACAGGGCCTTTACCATTTGCACCTTGTTACATCTTAAATTAACTATGATTAGCCACATTTTTGGAAACCTGAGTTCAATTTCACTAGCCACACCGAGGCCTGATTACTGCCAGACGTCTTGATTCAAGAAATCAAATAGAATCTGTCTGATAAAGTCGGCTAAAATATTTCTAAAAGCAACACATCATGCCACAATCTAAACACCTGGTATCCCCTAATACTGAAGCGTTGGTTTTCCTTCAGGTGTGTCTCCTGTAGGCAGGCGACATCAATGTCTTCTGAGTGGAATCTTTCGGCAAGGGATATTTTTTTGTTGTAGACTCCTTCTGCGTTCCACTGGAGGATGTTGACGTTCCTCTCCTTTGGCGTCTCTTTTCGGCCAGTAGCATTCCTCGTTCCCCGTCCCCTGGTCGTGCAGGACGAAGTGAGGTGACCTCTGGTAGCTGAGGGTGGGCTGAGGGTGTGTGACCTCCTCCTCCCCGGCGGATCCCCAGAGGACGAGCACCATCATGTGCAACATCGGTGTGACTCATCATGAAGAAACTTAAAGATGAAACTTAAAGTTGGACAATTGGACAGATGCCCATGTGGTACTGCCCAAATGACCAGCGAACACCTCCTCCAAGACTGCCCAGAGCACGCTGCACTCAGACGAGCTATGCGGCCTCACCCCACATCGCTGAACCAAAAGCTGCATGGGGACCTCGGGGACCTCCGCAGGAAGGCAGCATTTGTCAGGGCAGCTGGTGTGATCATCTAGCGATCGACAAAGAAGAAGAAGCCACAATCTAAAGAAATTTAAGAATGAGAAACAAGAATCCAGAACAACATCTAAAGGACTGCAGGCATCATTTGCCTCAGTTTGGACACTGGTCCATGATTCAACAATAATAAAGAGACTGGACAAAAATGGTATCCATGGGAGAGTTCCAAGGCCAAAACCACTGCTGACCAAAAGAACATAAAGGCTCGTCTCACATTTGCCAAAAAAAAAACCCATCTTGATGATCACCAAGACTTTTGAGAAAATATTCTGTGAACTGACGAGACAAAAGTTGAACTTTTAGGAAGGTGTGTATCCCATTACATCTGGCAAAAAATAAGCACAGCATTTCATAAAAAGAACATCATACCAATAGTCAAGCATGGTGGTGGTAGTGTGATGGTCTTTGGGTGCTTTGCTGCCTCAAGATCTGGACGACTTGTGGGATTTAATGGAATCATAAATTCTGCTCTCTACCAGAAAATCCTGAAGGAGAATGTCCAGTCATCACTTTGTGACCTCAAGCTCAAACCCTCCCATGCGGCTGAATTAAAACAATTCTGCAAAGATTGGGCGAAAATTCCTCAACAGCAGTGTAAAAGAGATAAGATAAGCCTTTATTAGTCCCACAACGGGGAAATTCCAGGATTGCAACAGCACAGGGATAGCAACACTCAGAGCAACAATCAGAAGGCAAGAAAAAAAACAAGCAAGCAAGAGCAGCTAATATACATATGTACATATTACTATAAAATATATATATACACACACACAGACACACAGTGCAGAGCATTGTAGCTGGATGGAATAAATATATGAATATATGAACACACAGTGCAGAGCATTGTAGCTAGATGGAATAAATATGTAAATATATAAACACCCACAGTACGGAGCATTGCAGCTATGTGGAATAAATATGCAAGTATATAAACACACACAGTGCGGAGCAATGTAGCTAGATGGAATAATATGTAGATATATAAAAACACAGTGCGGAGCATTGTAGCTAGATGGAATAAATATATAGATATATAAATATAAACACACCCAGTGCTGAGCATTGTAGCTAGATGGAATAAATATATAGATATATAAATATAAACACACCCAGTGCAGAGCATTGTAGCTAGATGGAATAAATATGTAAATATATAAACACACACAGTGCAGAGCATTGTTGCTAGGTGGGATGAAACAGCATAACCGTCTATTTAGTTATCCTACATGGTATGATTATGTGCCCATACATATTCTCACCCTCCATAGCGACCGGTATGTTCCTAGTTGTATGCCGGAGAGGACCATTGTGTAAGTCTATTGCATCTTTTACATTCAAAAAAAAAAACTATTAGTTTGTTACGTCTTTTTGCTATCTCTGCGAGCAGCCCTGCTTAGGTTGTACAGTCTGACAGCCGTTGGTAGGAAGGACCTACGAAACCTCTCGGTTGTGCACCTGGGATGATGTAGTCTGCTGCTAAATGAGCTCCTCAGTGCATCCAGTATGTCCTGCATAGGGTGGAACTCGGACTCCAGCAGAGATGACAGTTTAGCCACCGTCCTTCTCTCTCCTATCTCCTCCATCGGATCAAGGCGTTGCCCCAGGACAGAGCTAGCTTTCTTAATCAGTTTGTTCAGTCTCTTCCTATCGGCTGCAGTAATGCCACTGCCCCAGCAGACCACTCCAAAAGTGATGGCTGATGCCACCACCGTGTCATAGAATGACTTCAGCAGCACCCCTTGTACACCAAAAGACCTGAGTCTCCTCAGCAGGAACAGCCTGCGCTGTCCCTTCTTGTAGAGTGCGTCAGTATTGTGTGACCAGTCTAGTTTATTGTTCAGATGAATACCCAGGTACTTGTAGGATGTCACCATCTCGATGTCTGTTCCCTGTATATTTACTGGTGCTGTGAGGGGCTGCCCATGCCTGCGGCAGTCCACCACCAGCTCCTTAGTTTTCCTCGCGTTGATCTGGAGGCAGTTCCGATGGCACCAGTCCACAAAGTCCTGGATAAGCCCTCTGTACTCAGCTTCATCTCCGCTGGAGATGAGACCAACGATCGCAGAGTCATCAGAGAACTTCTGTAGATGGCAATGTGTTGTGTTGTGTGAGAAGTCCGCAGTATAAAGAGTGAACAGGAAGGGAGCCAGCACCGTTCCCTGGGGGGCCCCCGTGCTACTGATGATCGTGTCGGAAACACAGTCCCGGGTTCTCACAAACTGAGGCCGGTTCGTGAGGTAGTCCAGGATCCATGATGACAGGTGCTGGTCCACCCCTGCGCGCAGCAGCTTGTCCTTCAGGATCATCGGTTGGATGGTGTTGAAAGCACTGGAGAAGTCAAAGAACATGATCCTCACCATATTCCCGGGCTTCTCCAGGTGGGACAGAGAACGGTGAAGGAGGAAGATCACCGCATCCTCCACCCCAATGCCATGCTGGTAGGCGAACTGGAGTGGATCCATCGCTGGTTCCACCAGGGGGCGGAGATGAGCAAGGAGCAGTCTCTCCAGGGTCTTCATCAAGTGGGACGTCAAGGCCACCGGTCTGAAGCTGTTCAGGTCTTTGGGGTGGGAAGTTTTTGGTACAGGTACCACACAAGATGTTTTCCACAGCTGTGGTACCCTCCCCAGTTTCAGGCTCATGTTGAAGATATAAAAGACTCACTGCCACTTATCAAAAACACTTCATTGCAGTTGTTTCCACCAAGGGTGGCACAACCAGTTATTAGGTTTAGGGGCAATTACTTTTTCAGAGATGGCAAGGTACAGTGGTGTGAAAAAGTGTTTGCCCCCCTCCTGATTTCTCATTTTTTTGTATGTTTATCACACTTAAATGTTTCAGATCATCAACCAAATCTAAATTTTAGCAAAGATAATCACCCTTTTATTGTCATTCAACTGTACAGCCAATCATGTACAGTAGAACGAGATTGTGTTTTACCTATCTACTGTGTTAATCACACACACCCCAAGTGCAGAATCAGAGGGCCGCTGCCATGCAAGGCGCCGCCACAAATTTCCCTCCTCCATTCCTTTATTACTGAGCACCAGCTGGACGGCAGGAAGTTCCACTTTTATATGGTCTTCGGCATGACCCAGCCGGAATATGAACCCCTGCCTCCCGGGTGTGGGGCGGATGCTCTACCAACTGAGCCACCACTCTGATAACACAAGTAAACACAAAATGCAGTTTTTAATTGAAGGTGTTTATTATTAAGGGTAAAAAAAAATCCAAACCTATATGGCCCTGTGTGAAAAAGTGATTGTGCCCCATTAAAACATAAATTAACTGTGGTTTATCACATCTTTGGAAAGCTGAGTTCAATTTTTCTTGCCACACCCAGGCCTGATTACTGCCACACTTGTTCTCAATCAAGAAATCACTTAAATAGGACCTGCCTGATGAAGTGAAGTACACCAAAAGATCCTCAAAAGCTAGACATCATGCTGCGATCCAAATAAATTCAGGAACAAATGAGAAACAAAGTAATTGAGATCTATCAGTCTGGAAAAGGTGATAAAGCCATTTCTAAAGCTTTGGGACTCCAGTGAACCACAGTGAGAGCCATTATCCACAAATGGCAAAAACATGGAACAGTAGTGAACCTTCCCAGGAGGGGCCGGCCAACCAAAATTACCCCAAGAGTGCAGCAACGACTCATCCAAGAGGTCACAAAAGACCCCACAACAACATCCAAAGAACTGCAGGCCTCACTTGCCTCAGTTAAGGTCAGTGTTCATGACTCTACCATAAGAAAGAGACTGGGCAAAAATGGCCTGCATGGCAGAGTTCCACGATGAAAACCACTGCTGAGCAAAAGAACATAAAGGCTCATCTCAGTTTTGCCAGAAAACATCTTGATCATTCCCAAGACTTTTGGGAAAATACTTTGTGGACTGACGAGACAAAAGCTGAACATTTTGGAAGGTGTATGTCCCATTACATCTGATGTAAAAGTAACACAGCATTTCAGAAAAGGAACATCATACCAATAGTAAAATATGGTGGTGGTAGTGAGATGGTCTGGGGGGCTGTTTTGCTGCTTCAGGACCGGGAAGACTTGCTATGGTAAATGGAACCATGAATTCTGCTGTCTACTAAAACATCCTGAAGGCGAATGTCTGTTCGTGATCTCAAGTTGAAGTGCACTTGGGTTCTGCAGCAGGACAATGATACCAAACACACCAGCAACTCTACCTCTGAATGGCTTAAGAAAAACAAAATGAAGACTTTGGAGTAGCCTAGTCAAAGTCCTGACCTGAATCCGACTGAGATGCTGTGGCATGACCTTAAAAAGGCGGTTCATGTTTGAAAACCCTCGAATGTGGCTGAATTACAATTCTGCAAAGATGAGTGGACCAGAATTCCTCCACAGCGCTGTAAAGACTCATTGCCAGTTATCACAAACGCTTGATTGCAGTTGTTGCTGCTAAGGGTGGCCCAACCAGTTATTAGGTTTAGGGGGCAATCACTTTTTCCACACACGGCCATGTAGGTTGGGATTCTTTTACCCTTAATAATAAACACCTTCATTTAAAAACTGCACTTTGTGCTTACTTGTGTTATCTTTGTCTCATATTTAAATTTGATTGATGATCTGAAACATTTAAGTGTGACAACATCCATCCATCCATCCATCTTCTACCGCTTTTCCGGAGGTCCGGGTCGCGGAGGCAGCAGTTCAAGCAGAGAAGCCCAGACTTCCCTCTCACCAGCCACCTGCTACAACTATGCAAAAATATAAGAAATCAGAAAGGGGTAAATATGTTTTCACAGCACTGTAGCTGTGTTCAGGAGGGGACTGTCATCAAACAGTTCTATGGCAAAAGTAAAAAAAAAAAAAATTAAATTTAAAAAAAAAAAATATATATATATATATATACTGCATTATTTTAAAGCCTACCCTATAAATAATGTTAAAGCTCAAAAGTGGTCAGGAAACCACATTCTGAGCCTGATCCAGCTTAAAATCTATTGGTTTCATCCTTGTTCTAAGGGGCACTTTGAATGAATTTAATCAAAATCCATCCAGTTGTTTTGGTGTCATCCTGCTAACAGACATAAGGACAGACAGACAAATAGCAATGATCACATAACTTCCTTGGCAGGAGTAAATAAAATTACTTTTTTTAAAATATAAGAGTCTGATGCATTATTTTCTGGGTAAAATATGGCATCAGAAGTTATCTCACCTTTGCCACAGCTGATCGAAGAGAATCCAAGTACTGAAATCTGTGTAGTAAAGAATGATCATCTCCATCAGTAAATCAGTCAGCTCAAAGGGAGATGAGCTCGGCCTGAACTCAGATGCTCAGTGGAAACCTGGGGTCACTCAGACTCTCTGCCAGGCCTGACAGATAAATATGCTTTGTGCTTCCAGCCTCTCAAACATAAAGAGATCCCTCACTGCCCCATGAAACTCTTAAGCTGTTCTCCACACCTTCATTCAAAGTTGCTATGGTGGATGAAACACACTTCCCTATGCATGTCCTCGAAAGAGATCATGTCAGGACTGTGCCAAATTATTTTTGTTGAAAGGTCAAATAACGTGGACAAAGATAAATGTCGATGCTATCATTTTTTATTTTTTAACAAGGGGGTGATGGAGGTGGGAAGCGTTCACAAATGTAGGTACAAACACATAAACCTAAAATTTAAGTACAAGTTTTCAAGAATTAAGGTGGAATAAAATAACAAACGATGCTAATTTACAATTAACAAAAGTCACCATAAGTTACCATGAACTAGTCTCAAATTTGTGAGGGAAAAAAAAATCTCATGAATGAGGAAAAAACATATTTCCATGAAAGAAGTAATAAATTTCCAAGAAAAAGTTGCATATTTATGAGAAGCTGCAAATTTAGAAAAAAAAAATCACAAATGTATTTAAAAAATACAGTAAAAAGTCACAAATTTATGAGGAAAAATGCAAATGTGCAAGAACAAAAGCTGCAGATTTGCAAAAAATGTTGACCTTTTTCTGGTAATTTTTTTTCCACGTATATTTCACCTTTTTTTTTTTTTTTACAAAGTTGCAAGGTTTTTCTTGTAAACTTGTAACATTTTTCTTCAAAATGTATAACTTTTTTCTGATAAATTTGCAGCGTTTATCCTGGCAAATTTGTGACTTTTCTAATAAATTTTGTCTTTTTTTACTATAAATTTGCCACTTTTTGCAAGAAATTAGTTGTCCTTTTCCACACAAATTTACATATGTAGTATATACTCCTAAATTTGAACCTTTTTTCCTCATAAAATGTCAACCTTTTTGTACATTTACAACTGTACTTTCACTGACATATTCAGTTGTACTGTATTACCTATCCTTGCACTGGTGATGGGGTGATGGCAGGTTAACAACGGAGATAGTTTGGGGTCAGTTTGCCAACAAGGGGATGGCATCCCCCTCATCCCCCCTCAAATTGCCTACTGGCTATCATTACATTACACCAAAATGTATTATTTCTTAAACGCATTTCACTGAATTTCTTTACTTATAGGAAGATGTAAAGGAGACAGGATAAGTAATAGAGGATCACAACTGTCAATTGATAAGATTCATAAAATTATATAATGGTGTTTATAAAATAAATGTGCCTTTTAGCAGCATGAAATGTGTGTTTGTTAGGTATTATGGGTAGGTTTTTATAGTCCTAGAAGGAAAATGCATCCGTAGGCCTATCTTTTTTTAAAATGTGCAATTAATTATGGATTTGAGCGTATACTTTACTAACCGTCTTTATTTTGATTAAACCATGCAGTTGATTCTTCTTGTGAGATGGAAGCTGCTTGGTCTGTTTCACGTGCTTTTTGTTTTGCACCAACATCCTCATGTTTGTGGGGAAAACAGAAGAGGATGGCTGGTAATGACCAGATGGAGCAGAGGGTGGCCTGTGGGGACTTTCCATGAACTTGGCTACTTTGAGACATATGAGTTTCCATGAGACAAGCACTTCTTGTTACAGTGGAAAAAACAAATTGTGTTGGTATTTCAGTTTGTGTCATATTCAGTGAAGCCACCATGCTAGTTCTGTAGGTGGCTTGAAGGAGATTGAAGGCTTTTTTCCAAAGCTGCTTTAGGCTGTGGGCTAGAAAAGGTACTGTCTGTTTTTCAATAGTTTAAATAAATAATTTGATTAATTAAATGGAAATCAGTTGAATTAATTCATGCAGCTACAGCTTATAGTTTATGGTAAAACCAGTAATCAAAGAAATCATTCTGTCCTCTCTGTTTTCTGCATATTGAATTATCAACGAGTTGGTATAGAAACTTACACTAGAAAGAAAACCTGGGCGCTGGTGCAAATTGGGCTAAAATTCCCAACATTAAGCAAAGCTGATTTTCCACCATACATCAAAAGAAAAAAATATTAAACTTAAAGAACGTAATTCATCATTTTCTTCTTAACACATACAGTATGTTACAATGTATTACTCAAACCGTGGTTAAATGTTTTTTAACTATGTAGACCTGAGGTACGTTTCCCAAACTACAATGGAGGTTTGTCATGAATGGCCCCTCCGGGGCAGAGAGAGACAGACCCGCACACTGGACTGCAGTAGTTTTGTGTTTATTGTTTATTAACAGAAAACGAACATAAGATCCAAAACAGTGCAGGGTACACAAAAACACAAATTAAAGGTAACTTACAGATAGCACTCCAGAGCCAAAATCGCCCTGCGAGTGCTGCGGAAAAGTGCTCCAGAGCCGGAATTGCTCTGTGAACACTGGTAGGATAAATCGAACAGTCAGTAGTCCAGTTATGCATTCATTTAAGACTGCTACAAAGAGAAATCAAGCTGGCAGCAGGTGAGGGCAGTTGAGCGGGGCAGGTGACCTGATTACACAATCACTCACAGCTGAGATGACTGGGGAACAGACTGTGAGTGGATGGTGGGTGTGTTTAGAAAAGGAGGAAGGGGACTCATGTCAAAGAACGAAAATAAACACAGAAACAGCTGAAATGATAATAACAGACATAAAATACTCAGAAATTAATTGAGAGTCTGACCTCTGAGAGAATACTGAGCTCAGACTCATGACAGAGCCCCTCCTTAAGGGGTGGAACCCAGACACCCCAAGGTAACAGGGCTAGGAGGTTAGGAGGGAGCAAAAAAAAAATGGAGCCCATTCAGGACCCGCACTCACACTACGCCAGGCCCCTGGGCCCCCTAGGCCAAAGGACTAAACAGTTCGGGTAGCCGGCCGAAGTCCCAGGCCAGACAGACGGCAAGGTGGTGTGAGTTGGGTTGCCTGCCGGAGAATATGAGTCACCCAACCCAACGACTCAGTCTATCGGCTGGCTGGAATTCTTAAGCCACCAGAACCAGAGGGGTGACCCAGGAGGCGGCTCCCCCATGGGAAGGCCCGATGAAGGGAAGGAGGGCCGAAGGAGAGGGACCATAACGGTGTCTGGTGGCGGAGGAGGACCCACAATGGCATCTGGCAGCAGAGGGGGAACCACGATGGTGTCAGGAAGAGGAGGGGAGGCCTCGACGTCCTCGGGCTAGCTGGCAACACCCTCGGTGGTCCTGGACTGAGACACAGTTGAACCCGCGGAGGTCCCGAGTTGGGACGTGGCTGCACCAGCGGTGGCTCTGGGCTGGAGCATTGCAGCACCCGCGGTGGCTCCGTGCTGGAGCATAGCTGCACCCTCGGTGGGCCTGGACTGGGCCAGAGCTGCACCCATGGTGAACAGGCTGACCCGCAAGAGCACCAAACCAAGAAGGCGGTCAACCAGTGGGACACCGGATGAGGGCGAAGGAGGAAGGTCCACGACAACCTTGGACTGGGGCGCAGCAGCACCCACGGTGGCCCAGGGCTGGGGTGTGACAGGACCCACGGTGGCCCCGGCCTGGGGCGTGGCACTTGCGGCGACCTCCACTGCGGGGGAAGCTGGACCCATGGTGACCTCGGGCGGCGAGCCCGGACCCACAGAGACCTCTGGCAGTGCTGGAACACCTTCGGTAACCCTGGGAGAAAGCTCAGACAACATACACAGAGAAACAGGGTCAGGGTCATCGGTAGCAGCGGAGCCCAGCGAGGCAAGCTCAGGTGCAGTGGGTGGCTACAAGTGGCTCTCCTCACCAAGAGCCAGGCAAGATTTCTCCAAAACTGACACAAGAAAAACAAAGGAGAGCACTTGCCTGAGCTCGAGCTCCACCGCCGTCCAGGACTCCGTCAATCCAGATGATGACGACATCTCGGGCCCTGCCCTTTGGAGGTCCAGCTCAGTCTCTAACTCTGCTGCGGTGGCCTCCGCAGCAGGCATGATGGTGGATGCAGTCTCGGTGCCCCCAGACAAAGTAACCCATGCTGGTGGCTCATCAGGTGGCAGCTGGGGGTAGGCTCACCGTTGGTGCTGGAACTTGGTCCTCCAGGGCCACAGGCTCCTCCCACATCTGGCGGCTCAATCTCGTGGTCGGCAGACACTCAGGAGCCAAGGGAGAAGGCATGGAGAGGGATGTTGAGCAATTAATAACTGCAGCAGGTGGCGAGAGCTCAGGACACTATGGACCCTGAGCCTCCCTACCGGGAATCAGCCAAGGCATATCATCATAAATTGAAAAGGAATAAAATGACACTTTCCTGTCTTCCCAGTGTTCGATGTTACTTGTTGCTGTGGTGGAAAGTCATCCCTCTCCGTGGCTATGGTGAACAAGGGCCCCTCAGTGGATTGTGGAGGAGCCGCCCCTGTAGTCACGAAGACAGACAGGACCAAGAGGGAGGCTACCAGTTCCTCCACAGTGGAAGGAATTGCCCAGGAGGAGGGAGAGAAAATTGCAGTGGTGAGGTTGGCTGGCTGGACAGCCGGAGAGGAAGAGTCAGAAAAGGAGACTGCTGCGGGACTTTCCTTCCTCAACGAAGGAGGGACTGCTGACGAGGAAGTGGAGGCTTTCCTCTGGCGGTCCAGAGCGGGATGACGGTGTTGTGGTGGAGCTGGAGCTGGTGAACCAGGAGAGGGGAAGGACTTCTGCTGAGGTAAGCGCCTCCGCAACGGCTTCGATCCAGCGAGAGGCAACCCCATCATCAGCCCAGAGAATGATCACTGAAGCGTGGTGACCGTGGACAGCAGTCCTGCATATTGGGGATATTTCCAGAGGCCGGGGTGTGCCTCCCGAATCCCCACCACTCCATACACACTATCCCAGGTCTTCTTGGGTCCGTGGGCAGCGAGAGCTTCAGCCACAAAACTCTGGATAAACTCTGCAGCCCATTCCTCCTCCAGGCTCGGAGATTCCACTGCCAATCTTCCTTTGTTAGGGTGAAGCCAGCGAGCCGGGGACATGATGAGCTCCAGTGATCAGGTGAGTGAAAAAACACAAAAGGGCAAAAATACACAGACTGCAGCATCTGGGTCTTAATTCTGGCAACAGTCTTCTCTCTTCTTCCTCCAGGGCAGAGAGACAGACCTATTCGCTGGAATGCAGTAGTGGTGTTTAAGACCCAAAACAGTGCAGGGTACACAAAAACACAAATTAAAGGTAACTTACAGATGGCACTCCAGAGCCCATATAGCCCTGCGAGTGCTGAGGAAAAGTGCTCCAGAGCCAGACTTGCTCTGCGAACACTGGTAGCATGAATCAAACAGTCACTAGTCCAGTTATGCATCCATTTAAGACTGCCACAAAGAGAAATCGAGCTGGCACTGCTTGAATACATGAAACCAAATGAGCAGCAGGTGCAGGCAGCAGAGCAGGGCAG